>CM022303.1:562155890-563355890 GCA_011799875.1 Thinopyrum elongatum
GCCTCTAATCGGTTCATGCAAAAACTTGTTTTATGTGGCTTCTAAGGTTTCGAAACAAACCGAAGCTACCAACGTCCATCATCAAGTATGATAATTCAAGCGCTAGATTAACAACGCGGGGTGTATGAAACACGAGATAATTAAATCTCGAGCCCCATACTGGACTTCGTCATACGCATGACCCCCGTGCAGATCATATCTGCATTGCCCTTTCATCTGCGAAACATCCATCTTTCTTTGACTAAAGTGGAACCCAAAGAACTGTTAGCACTTCGTTGATCTGTCAATCAGCATACTCAGGAGCAGCATGAAAGGATCGCGGATTGCCAGAACTTTGTGAGATTCCACAATGCTGTCAAGATCAGGACTACGCAAATTCAAGGGAAGCAACAAGAACATCGGGTAACAGATTTCATCTGCTACCCGCACAAATAATTTTCAGTAATAGAACTCATCTACTACCTAATTATATTGTGCAACACCCATACATCTCTATGTATTCTAGATCGCAACCTGCATCTACGCATAGCACGGCTCATGATGCCACTGTAGGGGAACGTAGCAGAAAACAAAAATTTTCCGACCTACGCACCAGCCCAGGACCACTATGGAGACTGCATACAAGGTTTGATCATTTTCGTTACCGACTCGTAGCGCAGCGGAAGTAGAGTCGATGACGATCGTTGGTGCAGATCCCCGCAGCTAGGATTTACAACCTCCCAACCGCGAGGATGTATACCCTCATCTTCCCTTCAGACAGCCCTCCGGGAGGCGGTCGAACAGTCCCCCGGACGGTGTCGCGGACAGCCCTTCGGGAGGACCTTCGAAACTCGAGCGGTCACTCGGACAGCCCTTCGGGAGGACTCACAGAACTCGGACCGTCACTTGGACAGCCCTTCGGGAGGCACTCTCGAACAGCCCCTCGGGCACTAAGATCGAAACTACGACCTCTCTACGGGGTTGCACACATACGGTGTCATCTATCCGGCAGGGCTTCGCCGTCCAGAACTAGTCCCTGCCGGAACCCAGACAGCCTTTCGGCTCTACGAAACTCTTTTCGTGGGAGGGAGAGAGAAGCCAGATAACATCTTGGCATGTGTATGAGAGCAAGGGATGGGGAGAATGGCAGCCCCTTCTCCTCCTTTTATAGGCCAAGGCAAGGGGTGGGGTGGGATGTTAAAATACCAAAATACCCAAGCTTCATGTCACACATGAAAGGGCATAATGGTAACACAAGGGGGGCACCAAGGGGACACCACCATGGCAGCCCTTGGGCCGGCCCACACCTTGTCTCCCCATGGGGGGGGGCCCCCAACAAGCCACCAACATGTCTCCATGAAACATGCATGCTCCCTAGACAAAAAGCCACCAAACATGCAACCCCCGATTCGTGGGATCTTGTCCCCTCGCGCTGAGACAAGATGTTTTCCGCGAAACTTTTTCTGAAAAATTCCAGAAGGTCCCAGAACATTTCCGGCACCCTCTAAAATTATTCTGGGCATGATCCGAAACATTTTCGGTGCGGTGGTTTTCATCAGCGGAAAGCATTAACAGCGGTTACGGCAGTTTCGGAACATTTCCGGTTTTTCTCTCCGAAAATTCCCAGAAGTTCCCAGACCAATTCTGGCATCCTCTAAAAATTTCCAGGCGGTGCCGAAACCCTTTTTGACCAAATAATATATTCCGAAACAACTTTTCGGTTTTACCGAAACTCTTTCGGTGTTCTCTCTCTCGGAACTCTTCCGTTGTGTCCGAAACATTTTCGGTGACTTTCTCTCAGACTCCCTGTCTAGCGTTCAACAGATAGATGACCCTTAAGCGTGTGACCCTATAGGTTCGGTGAAGTATAGACATGACACGGAACCCCTTCCGATCAATGATCAACATCGGAGCCGTGGACACCCATATTGACCCCTATACCCACACGAATGAATATTCGAGTGAACCTCCAGTTGCCGTGTGCTATTCCTGTTGCTTCGCGATATGTTACAAATACCCGAGGTGAGACATGTTGGCATTCCCGTGGATCAACAACTTGTCCACTATGCTAGTTACCTCGTTACCGGTATTGTTCTCTTTTCTCGTTACCGTGTTCCGGCATCCCCGTGATCAAATCACAAAGTGTCTGGCCAGACGATGATGGATACCGTAACACCGAGAGGGCCGAGAGATATCTCTCCATCGTCGGAGGAGCAAATCCCAATCTTGAGCTATCAAGTTACTTGACATACTTTCCCATGAACCCGTAAGCCGCCGTAATAGCCATCCATTTACGGATGACGTTTAACAAACCCCAAAGTTCATGAATCAAGCATGAAGAAACTCGATACTCTCATGGTCTGAGGAATCATGCAAACGTTAACTATCTCTGTGTTATTAACCATTAACTCATGACGAATGTATCTCATAGCATAACATCAATTCGGGTCGATTCAACACAAATGTTCTTCTAACATTGTGCCCTCAAAGTTGCTGGCATAGACATGCCCATGATCAGGAAAACAGAACCATCATGCAACACTTGAGCCAGTCATAGAGGCTTGACTAGGAATACATTTTACCGTTTATTATTCCACACGTGCATATGAGTCTTCCTCCGAGCCTCGTGGTTATTGCAGACTCGAGAACCATAGCAGTTATAGCATGGAACATAAACATAATAATGAGCATGGAGATAAATAATAACATTTATTATTGCCTCTAGGGCATATCTCCTACAGTAATTTAATTTGATGTCAGCCACAAAAGGCGTGTGAGAGTTTGATGCAAATTGGATGGATCTTTTTATTTTTAATTTTTTTGACGGTGCTGCTAAATCTCAGTCGACTGAGACTTCGCGAAGTCTCAGTCGTTGTTATATTCCTTTGATCTTGCATGAAGATTCGTGTAAATTTTTTATTTCATTTTTTTCTTTTCCTTTTATACACTATGTGTCACTTGACTGAGAAGTCTCAGTCGACTGAAACCTAGCCACACCCTTTTTTTGAAACTGGATGGATCTTTTTTACCGGGTAAAATTGGATGGACCTGCTTGCGCTGCTTGTCATCTGATTTTGACATCGGCCGGCTGATGGTTCACGGGTGTTTGTATGTTTGCTTTGTGAAGTTCTTTTGCTGCAAGTAGTCAGCTGGAGCTCCTCGGATGGCCGGCCGATTACAAGAATTTATACACGCAATTTTCACAAATCGACACTTTTTCCGTCAACATATCCTTTGTCTTTCTGGTTGAATCGTACAACATGTCACTTCAGTGTGCAAATCATTGATCGATTGCCCTGAGCTAGCTAGCTAGCTTCCGGAAACAGGCAAATCGATCAGTATCTGATCGATGACCATACTGCCCCGGACACACAGTTTTGATCCCCTATAAATACCCTCCAGATCGCTTCCATATACTCACACAGTAACGAAGCTAAAGCAAACTTGAGCTAGCACAGCTACATCACCGACTCACGAACTAGAGCAAGCAATGGTGGCGTCCAGGACGAGCAGCATGGCCGTAGCAATGGCGGCGGTCGTGGCCGTGCTCCTGTGCGCGGGGGTGCGGCCGGCGGAGGCGTGCAACGGCCACCCATGCCCGTCGCCGGCGGGCAATTGCCCCGTGAACGCGGTGAAGCTGGCGGTGTGCGCGGACGTGCTGGACGGGCTGATACACGTGGTGCTTGGGAAGTCGCCGCCCAAGCAGCCGTGCTGCTCCCTCATCTCCGGCCTGGTCGACCTGGACGCCGCCGCCTGCGTCTGCCTCGCCATCAACGCCAACGTCCTCGGCATCAACCTCGACGTCGACGTCGACCTCACACTGCTGCTCAACCACTGCGGCTGCAAGGTGCCCAAGGGCTTCCGCTGCGCCTGATCTACATCGAGGCATCAGCCATCATGCATGCATGCGTGTGCATGTGCATGTACGTGTCAGGTCGTGTGCTTGGTTATCAACATCAGTATCGGTCGGACGTACGTAACGTGTGAATTCCCAGCTTGTGTGCGTTGTAAAAGCGACATTTTCCTCCAATAAAAATCACAGTATCTTTTTTAGGGTAAAAAATCACTGTATCTTGTACGTATCTTGTACGGTACACGGTCTGTTTATTCGCAATCGCTGTGAGCATGCACGTTTAATTATAGCTCGAGCGCCTGACAGTAGCCCCAGAGCGTCTCCGCGGACCGGCGGAGCGTCATTTCCTCGTCGCCGGTGAGCTCCAGCTCCGCGGCGACCCCGAGCACACCGCGGCGCCCGAGCCTGGCCGGGAGGCTAAGGAAGACCTCGTGGGCATCGCCGGGGACGAACCCCTTGGCGAGCACCGACACCGGGTGGACGCGCCGCTGGTCGCGGAGGAGCGACCTGGCCAGGCTGGCCACCGAGTAGCCGATGGCCCAGGACGTGTACCCCTTGAGCCCGATCACCTCGCGCGCGCCGCCCACCACCGCCCGCCGGATTCCCTCCAGGGCCTCCGCGTCGAACGACGAGTGGGTCTTCTGGAGGTAGCTCAGCACCGGCATGCCGCCGACGCGGACGCTCGACCACAGCGCCAGCGCGCCGTCTCCGTGCTCGCCGACCATGTACGCCTGCCTGTCCTGCGCGCCCACGCCGTGGTGCTCGGCCAGGAGGCACCGCAGCCTGGCGGAGTCGAGGTCCGTGCCGGAGCCGATCACGCGGCTCGACGGGAACCCCGACAGCTTCCACGCAGCGTACGCCAGCACGTCCACCGGGTTCGACACCACCAGCAGAAGCGACTCCGGAGAACCCTCCGCCACCGCCGGCACGACCTCCCTCAGCAGCGCCACGTTCCTCCTCAGCTGGTCCATCCGCGACGCCGCCGTCGTCTCCCTGGGCACCGTGATGATGGCCAGGTCGGAGCCCCTGGTGAGCGCGAGCACGTCGGTGCCTGCGACGATGCGGACGCGCGGGAGGAACGCTGCGGCGTGCTGCAGGTCCAGCATCTCGCCGCGGACCCTGTCGGCCTCGGCGTCCACGAGCGCGATCTCGTCGGCGAGGCCCTGCGTCAGGATGGTCTGCGCGATGGCCATGCCCACGTTGCCGGCGCCGATGACCGAGACCTTCGTGAGCCGCTCACACGGCCGCAGTGGGGTCAGTTTTCCGTCGTGGCCGGACGATGGAACCTGGCGGAAGAAGCCGGCGCCTGTGTCGACGTCGAAGCCGAGCTCGGACAGCGAGGACGCCTTCTTCTTCATCAGGCTCATGGTGTCAGTCAAATCGATCGGGCTGTGTTGATATTTTGCTTACTCAGTTGGGTTTGGAACTTTGGATCCAATGCATGGTACGTAGCTGAGGGCTCTCCTACTTATATACTACCACAAACCTATCTCCCTCTAGATCATAAGTGTATCTGTTTTTCTCCGTCTTCCTTTTGTCTTTCGGGAAAGCGAACCTAGGAAAGAAACCGAAGTCTATATATGTTGACGGAAATAAATAAAAAAAGTGACATTTTACAATACCGGAGAAGTTCCTGCTGGTTTTGACCCACGGTTCGTTCGTTGGAGCATGTATAAAGGGAGTTGAGTGGCTTGAGATACTTGAGGAGGAGGACAGAGAGAGTATCCGAAAATTGGAGATCTGCTTATCCATGCAACTAGTTTTGGTTTTCTAACTAGTTTTGGTTTTCAAGCGAAGGAAACTTGACGCTAACTGAACTGATAGTCGGTCGACTTTTGCTGACCACAGGGAAATACTTGAATTCATGAGTCAATACTAGGGGCCTGCTTTCTATTTCTCTTGTTTCATTTGTTGGTTTGGCAGTTGACAACATTGTAAACAAGTACTCACTTCGTTCACAAATATAAGATGTTTTAGATATTTCAATCTACTATATCACTAAGCTCCTCAGAGTAAAAGGCCTCACAATTAATTGAGGTGTTCAATTGGAAATTGGTTTATCCAATTTTGGCCAAGTCAACAATTTCTCAAAGCTCTCGTTCAATTCTTTTATACTAAACACTATGCTTCCTAATTTTAAAGTCCTCGCAATTAATTGAGGTCTTCAGTTTAGAACTTGGTCACCTGATTTTGACCGGGTCAATAATTTCTCAAGGAGCTCTCCCATTTAATTATTTTAATTCGCCATATTCCCTAATTTTGAAGCTCTTTTATTCGATCGAGATATTTAATTTTGAATTTAGTTTACGATTTTGATCGGGCCAATAATTTTTCAAATCAATCAACACTAACCGGTGTAAAACATATCAATCCTGTGCACCCTCTTAGCACCTAGAAAATAGAAGCGCCACCATGTTATGATACTATAGCACCAATATAGTACATGTAGCCACCGACGCGGAAATTTACCCGCAAAAGTATGAGTTGATTAGCGCATAACACAGAATCACATCATGAAAGGCCCACAAATAATCGCATTATAAATAAACATAAAACACACTCCATCGCCTCCCCCATCCGCCAAACTAAATATTCCATCAGTTCCAAAATACAAGGGGTATTATTTCTTTGGAAAGTCAAATTTCTTTAACTTTGACCAAATTTAGAGCCAAAAATATCGACATCCACAATATTAAGCCAAAAATTTATGGAAATTCATTTCATGATGAATCTAATAACACCAATTTGATATTACGAATTGTACATATTTCTTCATGAATTTGATCAAACTTAAAGAGCTTGGACTTTTCAAAAAAGTAATACACCTTATATTTAAAACAAATTGAGTAATTTTTCTTAAGAATCTCAACAATGCCACTAACGCAGCAAAGCGCGCCCAACCCTTCTAGTATAGACTACATACGGACTGAAATGAGTGAACAAGGGGAGAAAGCTATAGGTATTCACAGCATTAGATTCTGAAAAAGGTTGAACATCTTATATTTGTGAACGGACCGAGTAACATTATTAGGAAACCTTAACAAGGGGACAAAGCTATAGGTATTCACAGCATTTTTCTTTCCTGTAGAGCAACCAATCCCGGCATTAGCCGATCCTATTTGACGACCGTCAGCGTCAAACTGAAACGAGCGAGCGTCACGACATTGCCCGTCCCACTTCGAGCGAGTAAACAGTTTTGGGAAGGTTCCCTGAACCGGTTTTTTCCTTATTTGTTTTCCGTTTACCAGGTTTTCTGGTTTTCTTCAAGTTTTTATTTACATTTACATTTGAATTTTTTCTGCCTATTTCTTCATCTTTTTTCTTTTTTTGGTTTTCTTTTTTCATACATTTTTTCAAAACTTCATAATTCCAATTTTTGTCTAAATTTTTTAAATTATAAATTTTGTTCATGTTTCATAAATTGTTAATGTTTTCAAAATTTTGTTCAGGTTTTCAAAAAAAGTTCACCATATTGAAAAGAAATGTTCAACGTTCATTGAAAAAATGTTTTCTTGGCATAGAAAAAGTTCATCATGTATAGAAAAAATTGTTCAATGTACATTTAATTTTTTAACATATATTAAAAAAATGTTCAGCTTGTATTTGAATAATGTTCACTTTATACTAAGAAAATGTTCGGTGCATATTTTAAATGCATTTTTTGAATTTTTTCATAGTTAAAAAAATGTTCAGAATTAAAAATTATTTTACAATTTCTAAAAATCTTCAAATATTCTAAAAAAGGCACGTTTAAATAAATATTTCACAATTTTATAAGAAATGGTCAACAAAATTTGATTTTTTTAATCTGCCGCTGCATTTTAGTTCTTAAATGCCCGTAGCCTATTAACTGCTTACACCCAACAGCTCAAGTGGTAAGGAACAGTTGAGGTTGCGAGTTTTTTTTTTCTGTTTGAGGGAATGCCATCATGGCTCACTTTATTAATTTGGCAAAATAGTTACATCATTAACCAGAGCATTAATGATGAACCCACGACCCACTTACAAGACTCATTTCTATCATAGGCAAACTTAGCTAGGGTGTGCGCTACCTCATTAGCTTCCCGGTTACAATGCAAAAATTGAACTGAACCTATCATACCCGCCATGATGAAACATTCTGCATAAACTGCCGAGGCTCCACTTCAAATTCCGTCCTGTCCTGAACAAGCATTAATCACCTCAATCAAATCCGATTCTAATTGGATGGAATGAAAGCCCAACTCATGAACTAACATAAGCCCATACTTCACTGCCAAAGTTTCTGCTGTATGTGCATCCTAGATGTGGGGAATTAGTGATCCTAAAGCAGCAAGAAACATCACATGTTCATCTCTAATAATTACACAACTCGTCAGCAATAAAAGATGCATCCACATTTACTTTCACCGTTCCAGGAGATGCTCTAGCCCACTTGATACCCCAGACGATTCACAGGCCCATTTCTGAACTTCAGGTATTTTTGATAGTTTAAACAGATGGCCCGAACAGCCGTTGCACACTGTACAACTGGGGACATTTGGTTATGATGCGTTTGCTGGCGACGCACCCACCACAAATACCAGCAAGTTGCTTCAATTCCCTCTTTCACGCCGACTGTTATCATATTGGGCATACTAGTTTCAGGAAGATGCATCAAGTGCTCAAGAACTACCGACCCAGACGTGTCCTCCTCACTACTGCAGGTTGGTCCAAACGCGACAGTCTAATCAGAGGCCCTTCGACGAAATTGTGTGCGATGCATTAATCACAAGTGATGATGTAATAAAACCGTCAAAAAAGATACAAAACATTTGCGATGATGGTGACATCAAACACGATTCAGATTAGAGTTGCGTGTGCGATGCGTGGCAAACGGTTAATCCAGCAGAACTGTTTGCGATGAGGCAGAACAACAGAAACGGGCAGCCAGATGAGGGTGTGTGAGATATACGGCATACAGTTCACTAGGATGAACTGTGTGTGATTAGGCAACACAATAGAAACGGTCAGCCAGATCAAGGTGTGTGCGATGGAGGGCACACAGTTCACTCGGATGAACTGTTTGCGATGAGCCAAGACAACAGAAACAGTTCAACTAAATAAGATGTGTGTGATACGCGGCAAACATGTCCGTAATAAGAAATGAGTACGAAGACCAATAATAACACAGACGATTGCTGCTAATAAGCCGTGTGATTTCCTCTGTCTACAGAAGAATAACATATATATATATATATATAAAACTGAAATTAACATCCAATTACATAAGTGACTATACAGATCATTCGCACACACCTCAATAAACAATTGCATTCATTCTAAACTAGGAGAAACGATCGTCTACTCATCTACTTCTTGTGACGCTCCCGCCACTGCTCTGTGACTCGATCCCTCGTCTAGGGCAGGAAAAAGACACTTCCTCATGTCAACGATCTGCCTGTACATCTCGTAGCTTGTGTACGCGTCCTTGGCCGCGTACTTGACGTGTTTTTCATCCAGTCTCTGATGCCAGACACTGCGCCAGGCGTTCTTATCCTTCTTGCTCTTATCCTTCATCTTCATGTAGTTGGGGTCGATGATGGCCGAGGCGAGGTCAACCATGGAGTTATGTTTGTTGTTGTCGCTGCCCCAGACCTTTGTTGTTGTCGCTGCCCCAGACCTTGAGGTGGTCATGGATGTTGACAAGATTCTGGCAGGTCAAGCCTGAAACCTTGAGCGCTTTTAGATTGTTGGTGGTGTCCACCGTAGCGAAACTGTAGTCGGAGCTGTTGATAAACATGGAGAAACGCTCGCAAGGCCTTGTGGCCAGGTGATAGTGGTAGACGAGGACGTCATGTCGCACGCACAACTGGGCGACGACAACCTTCTGATCGTGCCCGGCACGACCGCTGGTGAACTCGAGGTCGAAGCCGACCACTTGGTACTTGTCCTCAGCAAGCAACTGCTTCATAGTTTGGATGGAGCTCTCCACTGAGACCGGCTCGTTCGTGTACACCACCGAGAGGGCCTCCCCCCTCACGTGGGTGTCCACTACGTGATGCGTCGTGAACTGCCCCCTGTTGTCGTCGTCGACCGCTAGGAGCGCCATTGGAGCCACGGGGGAGTGCCATTGGAACCGCTGGATGTCTTCTCTGTATGCGTCATCATGGGTGTGCTTATTGTGTCGTGTGGCGCGAGAGATGAAGGTAAATGGCCACATGAATAAATGGGGGCCGGGCGGCCTGGATTCTCGGCGCGTCCGCATTGCAGTTTTTGCAGCGGGTAACTGCATCGTGGCGCCGCGCCCGGCGCAACCGCATGCATAATGGCAGCATGAACATACGTGATCGTGCGTCGGTCCCAAACACTGGCAGCGCGCATGGAGGGACGAGGGCAGAGCGCCCGGAGGGACGCGAGAGCAGAGCATGCGCGGCGGGACGCGAGCAGAGCGCGCCGCGGCCGCCTCAAGCACGAGCAACCACACGCATAGAGCAGTTGAACACGCAGGGAATGGTCGTCTACAAGCCGGCCGGTAGTTGCGATGCTGCGAGTAGAGAGCGTCCATGTGCTACTAGCTCCATCTTGGTCTATTAGTCCCCTTTATATTCTGTGCCATATTTTGACCTTAAATTTAACTAACAAAATGTTAATGCATGTTATAAAAGTTATATAATTGGAAACTATGTTCAAATACGAATCCAACGATATAATCTTTGGCGACAGGCATTCGTATTTTATTAGTTAAGTCTCTTGTCAAAATTTGGCACAAAAATACAAATACGACTTATAAAGCAGGACGGGGGTAGTAGGTAATTAAATCACAAACATTTTTTATTAACCGTATGTATACATGTCCTTTCGTCCTCCTCTCGCATGTTTTGTCACCCCGCTGTCGTAGATGGCTTCGAGTGCAAGCTTGAGCAACGCGCGAGGGCGTTCTTTTGGTCAAACGGTGGCTCGAAGTGGCGCCAATGAATCGTCGGTGAGCCCATTCCCGCGCAACCGTGCAAGCTTCCCGCCCGACTCGGTGAAATCCCCCAAAATTCCAATGCTTATTGGCCTGCTATATAAACCCTCACGGCTGGCGAGTCCTACGTCGTATTTTCCCCTTCCTCCCTCCCTCCCTATAGCTTATCTCGTCTGCTTCACCCACAATCGCCAATGGCACCGGTCCGTCGTCATCGCTCAGCCACTCCGCCGTCATCAGAGGATAGCTCCAGCTAGGAGGCTACACCGTGGCGGTGGCGCAGTCCCGGCGTAGTGTAGTGCGCGTGGCGTCCCTATTGGGTGTGCGCGGAATACCCACCACACGCTCCGCTGCCGCTGCCCGTCGCCAGCTGTTGCCGGCCGCTGTTGCCGCCACCCCACCATCTGCTGCCGTGGCCGCCACACCACCGTCGAAAGCCAGGGCCATCACCCGCTCCGCCGCCACGGCCCGAAGGCGGGAGGTGGACACCGTGGCCGCCACCCCACTGTCGGCCACCCTGGCCATCACCCGCTCCGCCACCGCGGCCCGAAGGCGGGAGATGGTGGTCGTGGCCACCACCCCATCGTCGGCCGCTTGTGGCCGCCAGCCCACCGTCGACCGCCGGGGTCATCACCCACTCCACCACCGCCGCCCGAAGGCGGGAGGCAAAGGTGGAGGCCCGCACGTGCGTCAGCGACCTTGCGCGCTACATCGAGTTCCCGCGGGAGGAGGAGGAGTGCCTCGTCGAGCACGCAAAGAGCCTTACCACCGCCATGGCCGCAGCACACGCCTCCGTAGAGGCGAGGAATCAGGAGATCTACGAGGAGTCCCACCGCTTCGAGAGGGGTCGTCTGGAGCGGCAGAGGGCGTTCGAGGTGAGCGTCGCTGAAAGTGCAGCAGCGGCAGACACCGTATTGTAGTTGTCTAGCTCGTCGGTAGGCTCCTCCTCCTCTGCCTCTTACTGAGCGCGCTCGACAGAGGAGAGGCTGCCGGAAGTAGTACAAAGCCCCTCCGTAGTGGTAGTATTTAGGGGCTATTTTGTTCAGTTTATCTGACTATAGATGTGGTTAAAATGTACTACGTACTTAAAATTAGCTAGTATATATAGTTGAACTAGCTATTTCAGTACATGGTTGGCAACAATTGGGGAAAAGTTTGGTCGGTTCAACTGTCAAGTTGAACTGTTTGTATAAAGAACGACTGCTTAATCTATGAATGAAATCTATGCTTATCGAATTTCAGTTGCAAAATTAGATAGTGCTAGTGATTTTTAGCTGCATATTTTGACAAATGGCAGGGTTACAAGGTTGACAAAGGGCAATGTTACTAGATCAACAAATGTCAATCATTCCAGTTTGACAAATGGCAATATACCCAATATGACAGATGCAAATCTGTCAAATTGTCTGTACGTGGTTGCACACGGATCATCGAAAAAACTATTTGTGTTGAAGGGATGTACAAATCCTGCGTGCCAGATTTTCTCTTGGCTTAGCGGCGAAGTCTCACTTTGCATCCCGTATTCACTCTGAACCGTTTGCGTTGAAGAGATGCACAAATCCTGCGCGGTGAATTTTTCCTTGGCTTACTGGGGAAGACCATAGCTCTCACTTTGCATACGTGTGTTCTATCTAAAACGTTTGTGATGAAGAGCTGCATAAATCCTGCTCGACACATTTTCCCTTGGCTTACTGGGGAAGCTGACGGTTTGCATACGGGTTCTATCTAAAACGTTTGCGATCAAGAGCTGCACAAATCCTGCTCGGCCCATTTTCCCTTGGCTTCCTGGGGTTGCTGTCGGTTTGCATACGGGTGTTCTATCTAAAATGTTTGCGATGAGTGTTTTATATTTAAAAACCATTGACTTTTTTTTAAGAAAATCGTTTGATAAGTCTGTACATTAAGTGAGAAAAGAGGAAGTTCGTTCAAACCATATCTTTCATTCAGTCACACTGCGAATTTATATTCATATGATCGAGATACAGTATTAAACCCAAAAAAACTAATTCCGGCGGCGGCGGAGGCGGCGTGCCGCGCCGGCGTTGTCGTTGTCATCCTCCGGGACGCCGTTGTTGAAGTCTTCAAGGCATCACAGAATGTTCTTCACTTGGAAATCGAACATCATGTCGTCGCGCAAATGACGGGCGGGGCGCGGGAGGACGGCAACTCACGGCGCTGCGAGGTAGCGATCGACGGCGGCATCCCATGCCGCTGAGGGGGGCGCGCACACGGGCACGGGCGTGGCGGGTGCAGGCAAACACACGGGGACCGGCGCCACGGTGGGTGCAGGGGCACGCACGGGCACGGGCATGGGCGTTGGCGCTAGCATGTACATGAGCTCGTGCGGGTCCGCGGAGACCTCGCTGACGCCCGCGGCTTCCAGCTCTGCAATAGTGCTCGACGACCAGTCCGTCAATGCTACGGGGATGGTCGCTGGCGCGGGCGCGGGGATAGGAGCTGTGATGGGCGCGGGGGCAGCAACCGCTGCGGCCAGCTCGTTCAGGGCCATGTCCATGAGGCCCCATTCCTCCTTATTTTCTATCTTGTTCGGCTTGGAGTCGACTTCACCAAACTGAAGACTAGTGGCAGATGATCCTTCTGCTCCATGGCGTTGGTGGAGGTCTGCGGGAGGGGAATGGGAGGCGAACAGTAAGACCGCCCGTATTAAACAGCGGCTCAGGCGCCATTAATGGAGAGGATGCGAGCAAGGCGGACGACCATGGAAGTCAAAGGGCTCGCTTCCCAGTGAGCCTGCGCAGCCTACAGTTCCCATGCTTCCCGGTGAGCCTGCGCATTGGAGGACAGCTTGCATGCCTCTCGGTTAGTATGCGCAGCGGACTGCGCTAGCATGCCTGTCGTTCAGTCAAGCAGTTGTCCGCACGCCACCTCCTAGGCATTAAAAGAGTGACGCGTGGCGTCACATGAATGGTTAACAGAACGCACACGATTTAAATTATACAAAACGTTTTAGATGTTAAAGTGGCAGCTATTTGTTTCAAAATGCCATTGTTGGCTGTTATTCGAGTGCGCCTTCTCTCAAAATGGACACGAAAAATACCACAGCATGTCGGGTGCCATTTCATGATAGCATGCCAAGTTTCATGAATTTCAGACAAGTTTCGGATTTACTAGAATTTAAAAACAAAGTATCTCAACATTTTGCCGGCAATCAACAGTGCCCTGGTGTTTGAAATTCATTCCCATTTCTTTCATGGGACTTAAGCATGCACCCAAGGACACACATTTGATATGTTAACCCATTTTTCTGCACTGGAGCATGTGCATGCAGTTCAAATTTGAATTATGAACATAAAATGCCTAGAAAACTCAGTTAATGTATAAAATGTCCAAACAAACCCCGAAATTACAAATTTTAACACGACACTCCTGTGGCTCTATATTGCCACTAGGAAAAAAATTGAAAACAGGAAGAGGCAACGAATATCGTTTCATCCACCAAGGAGGCACATTCCCTACCGGAACCATGAGGCTTGTTGTCAGAAGCTCTGGTATGTGAGAAGCTTATACCCAAACTTGCCCAAAATGGGAATTTTTTTACCACACCATGTTGATGCCATTCCATGATAGCATGCCAAGTTTCATGAATTTCAGACGAGTTTTGGATTTACTAGAATTTAAAAACCATGTATCTCAATGTTTGCGGCCGAGCGACGGTGGTAAGGTGTTTGACATTCATTCCCATTTCTTGCATGGGACCTAAGCATGCAACCAAGGACACATATTTGATTTTTCAACCAATTTATATGCACTGTAGCATGTGCCTATAGTTCAAATTTGAATTATGCACATAAATGCATAGAAAACTCAGTTAATGTATAAAAATGTCCAAACGAACTCCAAAAAATTCCAAAATTTAAGACAACACTCCTGTTGTTCTATGTTGACACTAAAAAAAATATGAAATCGAGAAGAGGCAACGTATATCGTTTCGTCCAGAAAGCTGAAACGTTCCCTACCGTAACCATGAGGCTTGTTGTGAGAAGCTCTGGTTTGTGAGAAACTTATACCACAACCTGCCCCAAATGGGACAACATTTTTACCACGACATGTTGATGCTGTTCCATGATAGTATGTCAAGTTTCATAAATTTCAGACGCATTTTTGATTTACTAGAATTTAAAAACCATGTATCTCAATGTTAGCGGCCGAGCGACGGTGGCAAGGTGTTTGACATTCATTCCCATTTCTTGCATGGGACCTAAGCATGCAACCAAGGACACACATTTGAATTTTGAACCCATTTATAAGCACTGGAGCATGTGTATGTAGTTCAAATTTGAATTATGCACATAAATGCATAGAAAACTCAGTTAATGTATAAAAATGTCCAAGCGAACCACGAAAAATCCCAAAAATTGACACAACACTCCTGTTGCTCTGTGTTGACACTAGAAAAATTTTGAAAGCAAGAAGAGGCAATGGATATCGTTTCGTCCACAAAGGTGGCACGTTCCCTACCGAAACCATCAGGCTTGTTGTGAGAAAGCTCTGGTTTGTCAGAAGCTTATACCCAAACCTGCCCCAAATGGGACAATATTTTTACCACGACATGTTGATGCCGTTCCATGATATCATGTCAAGTTTCATGAATTTCCGACAAGTTTTTGATTTACTAGAATTTTCAAACCATGTATCTCAATGTTAGCGGCCGAGCGACAGTGTCAAGGTGTTTGACATTCATTCTCATTTCTTGCATGTGACCTAAGCATGCAACCAAGGACACACATTTGATTTTTCAACCCATTTTTATGCACTGGAGCATGTGCATGTAGTTCAAATTTGAATTATGCACATAAATGCCTAGAAAACCCAGTTAACGTATAAAAATGTCCAAACGAACCCCCAAAAATTCCAAAATTTAACACGACACTCCTGTTGTTCTATGTTGACGCTGGAAAAAAAATTGAAAGCAAGAAGAGGCGACTGATGTCTACTACACAACTTGTTCTTGTAGACTCGTGTTGGGCCTCCAAGCGCAGAGTTTTGTAGGACAATAGCAATTTTCCCTCAAGTGGATGACCTAAGGTTTATCAATCTGTGGGAGGCGTAGGATAAAGATGGTCTCTCTCAAACAATCCTGCAACCAAATAACAGAAAGTCTCTTGTGTCCCCAACACACCAAATACAATGGAAACTTGTATAGTTGCACTAGTTCGGCGAAGAGATGGTGATACAAGCGTAGTAATGATAGTAGATATTGATTTTTGTAATAGGAACAATAAAAAACAGTAAGGTGGCAATTGATAAAACGGAGCACAAACGGTATTGCAATGCTTGAAAATGAGGCCTACGGTCCGTACTTTCGCTAGTGCAATCTCTCAACAATGCTAATATAATTGGATCATATAACCATCCCTCAACGTGCGATGAAGAATCACTCCAAAGTTCTTATCTAGCGGAGAACATAAGAAGAAATTGTTTGTAGGGTACGAAACCACCTCAAAGCTATTCTTTCCGATCAATCTATCCTAGAGTTCGTACTAAAATAACAACAAGCTATTCTTTCCGATCGATCTAACCAAGAGTTCGTACTAAAATAACAACATATGATACACATTAACCAACTCTAATGTCACCTAGACACTCCAATGTCACCGCGAGTATCCGTGAGTTGATTATGCGATATGCATCGAACAATTTCAGATTCATAATACTCAATCCAATACAAAGAACCTCAAAGAGTGCCCCAAGATTTCTACCAGAGAAACAAGGACGAAAATGTGCATCAACCCCTATGCATAGATTCCCCCAATGTCACCTCGGGAATCCGCGAGTTGAGTGCCAAGACATAGATCAAGTGCTCTCAAATCCATAAAAGTATTCAATCCGATAAAAAATGAAATCTCGAAGGGAAAACTCAATTCATCACAACAAGATAGAAAGGGGAAAACACCATATGATCCAACTATATTAACAAAGCCCGCGATACATCAAGATCGTGCCAACTCAAGAACACGAGAGAGAGAGAGAGAGATTAAACACATAGCTACTGGTACAAACCCTCAGCCCCGAGGGTGGACTACTCCCTCCTCATCATGGTGGCCGTCGGGATGATGAAGATGGCCACCGATGATGATTTTCCCCTCCGACAGGGTGCCGGAACGTGGTCTAGATTGGTTTTTCGTGGCTACAGAGGCTTGCGGCGGCGGAACTTTTGATCTAGTGTTATTTCTGATGGTTCTCTATTTATAGGATTTTTTGGCATCAATTTCACGCGAAGATGGGCCTCGAGGTGAGCATAACCCAACGGGGCAAGCCAAGCCCCTCTGGCGCGCCCTGGTGGGTTGTGCCCTCCTCGTGGCTCTTCTGGCCCTCCCATGAAGCTTCTAGTGCCTCTTTTGTTCAAAAAAAAAAAATCATCCAAAAGTTTTGTTGCATTTGGAGAACTTTTATTTCTGCACAAAAAACAACACCACAGTAGTTCTGCTGAAAACAATGTTAGTCCGGGTTAGTTCCATCCAAATCATACCAAAACCATATAAAATTGTGGTAAACATGGCATGAATACTTCATAAATTATAGATACGTTGGAGACATATCAGCATCCTCAAGCTTAATTCCTACTCGTCCTCGAGTAGTTAAATTATAAAAGAAATAATTTATGAAGTGTGAATGCTAGCAAAGTGCATAAGTTTGATCAATGATAATTTCAATCACTTTTCCTAGCATCATAACAACAACTCTTTCTCATAAAACTCATCATGATAAAGTAGCAATTGAAAGCAGTTTTTTGTGTGTGGAATGCTACCTATCATATTCATCATATACTCTTTCTTTTGTAGCATGGACATTTGGATTTGAATGATTCAAAGCAATAGTCTATAATTTGACATGAAGACATCAATACTCAAGCATACTAACAAGCAACCATGTCTTTCAAAATATCAATGCTAAAGAAAGCTATCCCTAGCCCATTATGCTCAATCATTGATCCATTCATGAAACATACTCGAATATTAGCTAGATCCAATGCACACGTATGATCATAGTGCTCCCTAGTTGGTGCTTTATAAGAGAAGATGAAGACTCAAATAAAAATAAAAATTGCATAAAGTAAATAGATAGGCCCTTCGTAGAGGGAAGCAGAGATTTGTAGAGGTGCTAGAGCTCAAAGCTTAAATTGAGAGATAAAATATTTTGAGAGGCATACTTTTCCCGTCAACGAAAACGATCGAGAATTCCCAACACTTTCCAAGCTAGATACATCATAGGCGGTTCCCAAATAGAAAATAAAGTTTATTCCTTTTTCCACCATTCTTGCACAATCCATGGCTAGCCGTATCCACGGGTGCCTTCCATACCAACACTTTCTAAGGAATTTATTATTAAACAACATAAATAAAGTTTTTTGCATTTAGGGACTGGGCATCCCTATTACCTTTGCCACACTCTCGTGCAATGACAAGTGAATAAACACCCATCTTGAGAATAACGCATCTAGCATGGAAAATATTGGCCACCCCATGCCGCTTCATGAGCGGTACGGGCACACAAAAAGGAAATTTATTTTGAAAATTAGAGTTGGCACATACAGATTTACTTGGAACGGCACGAAAATACCGCATATAGGTTGGTATGGTGGACTCATTTGGCACAACTTGGTTTAAGGAGTTTGGATGCACAAGTTGTATTCCAACTTAGTACAAATGGAGGCTAGCAAATAGATTGAGAAGCGACCAACCAAGAAACGAAAATGATCATAAACGAGCATTAAACATAACTAACACCGAACAATGCACCACAAGTAGGATGTAATTTCATTGCATAACTATTGACTTTCGTGCTTGCATAGGGAATCACAAACCTTAACACCAATATTCTTACTAAAGCATAATTACTCACCAACATGACTCACATATTATTATCTCCATATCGCAAAACTATTGCAAGGAATCAAACTTATCATATCCAATGATCTACATGAAAGTTTTTATTATATCCTTCTTGAACATCCATCACTTTGGGACCAATTTCATAGATTGTGCAAATTGTCATCACTATTATCAACTCTCAAAATAATATAAGTGAAGCATGAGAGTGTTCGACAAACTACTCCAAAAAGATATAAGCGAAGATCAAATGAGTAGTTAAGTAAATAGGTAGCTATGTGAGGACTCTCTCTCATTTAAAAACTTTCAGATCTAAGTATTTATTAAAACATCAAGAAAAATAAAATAAATGACATTCCAAGAATAGCACAACTCATGTGAAGAAGCAAAAACTTAGGCTCAACCGATACTAACCGATAATTGTTGAAAAAGAAAGGTGGGATGCCTACCGAGGCATCCCCAAGCTTACATGCTTGAGACTTCTTGAAATATTATCTTGGGATGCCTTGAGCACCCCCCAATATTGAGCTTTTGTGTCTCCTTAATTCCTTTTATATCACAGTTTCCCTGAATCTTAAAAACTTCATCCACACAAAACTCAACAAGAACTCATGAGATACGTTAGTATAAATCAATGCAATACCCTTATCATTCTCTACTATAGAAAATCACTAAAATTATTATTTAACATTGCATACTAAATGCCTCTGCATATTTAATACTCCTATCCTCAAATAGAATCATTAAACAAGCAAACATATGCAAACATAACAACAATCTGTCTAAACGGGACAGTCTGTAAAGAGTGCAATTATACTCATACTTCCCTAACTCCAGAAATTCTGAAAATTTACCACACTGTAAAAAAATTTATCATAGATTATTGTGCGAAAAAATTCAACATTTTATCACATTCTGACTTTTCTCAAGAATTCACGCACTAGCGTGCAACTTTCTGTTTTCAAACAGCAACATATAGACTTGCAAAATAAGCATAGCAAAGGCTATACTTCACATTTTTATTGAAGTAAAAGATGCAAAACATTATTATAAATAAAATCAAGCAAATCCTAATAAAATAAAAATGATGCTCCAAGCAAAACACATATCATGTGACGAATAAAAATATAGCCCCAAGTAAGATTACCGATTATGTTGGAGACGAAAGAGGGGATGCCAAGGCATCCCCAAGCTTAATTGCTTGGATCTTCCTTGAATATTACCTTGGGGGGTTCCTTGGGAATACCAAAGCTTAGGGTCTTGTCACTCCTTATTCTCCTCATATCGATATCTCACCCAAAACTTGAAAACTTCAATCACACAAAACTTAACAGAACTTCGTGAGATGGGTTAGTATGATAAAGACAAATCATTCACCTTGGTACTGTCAAGATAAGATTCATAATTGTTTCCACATAATGCCTACTGTATTCTACAATTTCCACAATTTATATTAAGAAATATAAGCCATAAAAACCATAAAACAAGCAAACTATGCATTGCAAACAGAATCTGTCAAAAACAGAACAGTCTGTAAAGATCTGAATTATGGTCATACTTATGTAAATTCCAAAATTCTGAAAATTAAGGAAAACTTAGAAAATTTGTATATAAATCAAATTTAAAAAATTCAGAATGTTTCTATGCTCCAGTGAATTGTAACAATTCTGTTACTGGGCGCAAAAGTTTCTGTTTTTGCACAGAATCAAGTCAACTATCATCCACACTATCCCAAAGGCTTTACTTGGCACTTTAATGAAACAAAAGCTATAAAACATGATTACTAAAGTATCTTAATCATGTGAACAGACAAAAACAGTAGGTAAAAGTGTTGGTTTGTCTCCCAACAAGCGCTTTTCTTTAATGCCTTTTAACTAGGCATGATGATTTCAATGATGATCATGTAAAAGATAAGAATTAAAACACAAAGAGAGCATCATGAAGCATATGGCTAGCACATTTAAGTCTAACCCACTTCCTATGCATAGGGATTTTGTGAGAAAGCAAGTTATGGGAACAAGAATCAACCAGTATAGGAATGCAAAACAAGTGCAACTTCAAAACTTTCAACATAAAGAGAGGAAACTTGATATTATTGAGATATGTAAAAGCATATGTTCCTTTCTCATAATAATTTTCAGTAGCATCATGAATGAATTCAACAATATAACTATCACATAAAGCATTCTTTTCTTGATCCACAAGCATAGAAATTTTCTTACTCTCCACATAAGCAAATTTATTCTCATGAATAGTGGTGGGAGCAAACTCAACAAAATAACTATCATGTGATTGGAAATTAAAATCATGATGACAAGTTTCATGATTATAATTATTCAATATAGCATACATGTCATCACCATAATCATCATAGATAGTAACTTTGTTATCATAGTCAATTGAAACCTCTTCCAAAATAGTGGATTCATCACTAAATAAATTCATGACCTCTCCAAATCCACTTTCATCAATATAATCATCATAAATAGGAGGCATGCAATCATCATAATAAATTTTCTCATCAAAACTTGGGGGACTAAAAATATCATCTTCATCAAATATAGCATCCCCAAGCTTATGGCTTTGCATATCATTAGCATCATGGATTTTCAAAGAGTTCATACCAACAACATTGCAATCATGATCATCATTCAAAGATTTTTTGTCAAACATTTTATAGTATTCTTCCTCTATCAATTGAGCACAATTTTCCTTTCCATCATTTTCACGAAAGACATTATAAAGACGAATAATATGAGGCCACCTCAATTCCATTTTTTTGTAGTTTTTCTTTTTATAAACCAAACTAGTGATAAAACAAGAAACTAAAAGATTCAATTGCAAGATCTAAAGATATACCTTCAAGCACTCACCTGCCCGGCAGCGGCGCCAAAAAAGAGCTTGATGTCTACTAAACAACTTGTTCTTGTAGACTCGTGTTGGGCCTCTAAGCGTAGAGTTTTGTAGGACAATAGCAATTTTCCCTCAAGTTGATGACCTAAGGTTCATCAATCCGTGGGAGGCGTAGGATGAAGATGGTCTCTCTCAAACAAC
Organism: Thinopyrum elongatum; assembly: GCA_011799875.1. NCBI lineage: Eukaryota > Viridiplantae > Streptophyta > Magnoliopsida > Poales > Poaceae > Thinopyrum > Thinopyrum elongatum. The sequence goes on from CM022303.1 coordinate 562,177,555, forward strand.
CCTGCAACCAAATAATAGAAAGTCTCTTGTGTCCCCAACACACCAAATACAATGGAAATTTGTATAGGTGCACTAGTTCGGCGAAGAGATGGTGATACAAGCGTAGTAATGATAGCAGATATTGATTTTTGTAATAGGAACAATAAAAAACAGCAAGGTAGCAATTGATAAAACGGAGCACAAACGGTATTGCAATGCTTGAAAATGAGGCCTAGGGTTCGTACTTTCGCTAGTGCAATCTCTCAACAATGCTAATATAATTGGATCATATAACAATCCCTCAACATGCAATGAAGAATCACTCCAAAGTTCTTATCTAGCGGAGAACATAAGAAGAAATTGTTTGTAGGGTACGAAACCACCTCAAAGCTATTGTTTCAGATCAATCTATCCTAGAGTTCGTACTAAAATAACACCAAGCTATTCTTTCTGATCGATCTAACCAAGAGTTTGTACTAAAATAACACCATATGATACACATCAACCAACTCTAATGTCACCTAGATACTCCAATGTCATCGCGAGTATCTGTGAGTTTATTATGCGATATGCATCAAACAATTTCAGATTCATGATACTCAATCCAACACAAAGAACCTCAAAGAGTGCCCCAAGATTTCTACCGGAGAAACAAGGACGAAAACGTGCATCAACCCCTATGCATATATTACCCCAATGTCACCTCGGGAATCTGCGAGTTGAGTGCCATGACATAGATCAAGTGCTCTCAAATCCATAAAAGTATCCAATCCGATAAAAAACGAAATCTCAAAGGGAAAACTCAATTCATCACAACTAGATAGAGAGGGGAAAACACCATATGATCCAACTATATTAACAAAGCCCGCAATACATCAAGATCGTGCCAACTCAAGAACACGAGAGAGAGAGATTAAACACATAGCTACTGGTACAAACCCTCAGCCCCGAGGGTGGACTACTCACTCCTCATCATGGTGGCCGCCGGGATGATGAAGGTGGCCACCGGTGATGATTTCCCCCTCCGACAGGGTGCCAGAACAGCATCTAGATTGTTTTTCATGGCTACAGAGGATTGCGGTGGTGGAACTTCTGATCTAGGGTTATTTCTGATGGTTTCTCTATTTATAGGATTTTTTGTCGTCAGTTTCACGCAAAGATGGGCCTCGAGGTGAGCACAACCCACCGGGGCAAGCCAGGCCCCTCTGGCACACCCTGGTGGGTTGTGCCCTCCTTGTGGCTCTTCTGGGCCTCCCACGAAGCTTCTAGTGCCTCTTTTGTTCAAAAAAATTTGTCTAAAAGTTTCGTTGCATTTGGAGAACTTTTATTTCTGCACAAAAAACAACACCACAGTAGTTCTGCTGAAAACAGCGTTAGTCCGGATTAGTTCCATCCAAATCATACCAAAACCATATAAAATTATTGTAAACATGGCATGAATACTTCATAAATTATAGATACGTTGCAGACAAATCAGTGACGAATATCGTTTTGTCCACAAAGGTGACACGTTTCCCTACGGGAGCCATGAGGTTTCTTGTGAGAAGCTCTGGTTTGTGAGAAGGTTATACCATAACCTACCCCAAATGGGACAATATTTTTTACCCCAACATGTTGATGCCATTCCATGATAGCATGCCAAGGTTCATGAATTTCAGACGAGTTTTGGATTTACTAGAATTACAAAAGCAAGTACCTCAACGTTTGCTGAAGAGCCACGGTGCCATGGTGTTTGAAATTCATCCCCATTTCTTGCATGGGACATAAGCATCAACCCATGGACACATATATGATTTTACAACCCATTTTGGTGCACCGGAGCATGTGCATGTAGTTTAATTTTGAATTGTGCACCTGAAATGCCTAGAAAACCAAGTTAATGTATAAAAATGTCCAAACGAACCCTGAATAATTCCAATTTTTTTTACGACACACCTATAGTTGCATGTTCACTTCAGATAAAAGTTCTAGCAATTCAAACACCCTCCTTTGCCATTGTGACCCCATTATGTAATTCAAATCAAGACGAAAAATCAAGTAGATCGCACACAGTTTATTATCATCAACCGTGTGAGATGCAGCACAAAATATCTTGGAGCACCGTCGGAGTATAGTACGCATATGGCTTACGTGAGAAGGTGTGTCGGCTATAGTCCACAGCCGGCATGTCAAGCACACTAGCTCGCTCCCCAAATATCATTTCACTGTTCAATCGTCGCCGGTGAAAGATGGGGACATGGACCCGTGTCGTGAGGGCAACTTTGGCGGCCCACTCCGGTGAGAGCGTGGCCGCAGCGGCCATGCGCATGCTAACAAGTTGCATGAGCGCGGCCGCAATCTGCGACTGGGCAGCCAAGGCAGCCCAAACGACCGATGTTGCTTCTCATGTGGCGGCAGCAACATCTGCCTCGGGGATAGCAACTGGCGAGAGCAGCACAACAGCTGTCCGTTCTGCAGCGGCGGCCTTAGCCCTGATGGAGGCCGCCCACGACCATGTCGAGGCCGCCCACGCCCAGCTTGTGGCGGTCACCGCACAAATTGAACGAAGCTTCTTCGACAACAGTCGGCAACCCACGGCCGAAGAGTTGGCAATCGTAGAGAGCATTCGAGCAGCCGTCCGTTTCTTCGCGGCATACCTTGCCATGACGGAGCCCGTCCAAGCCCAGATCGTGGCCACCCACACCCAGCTCGTGGCGGCCTTTTCAAAAGAGATGGCAGACACGGATGACGAGATGCTTGCCGAGTATGGTGCGATTGATGCCATGGAGCCCCTTCCCCAGGAGATCGTCGGGCACGAGCTGGACATGGAGGAGGCGGCAGAGATCGACAAGCGCCAGCCGGAGTAGTACTCTTTGTTTAATTTAGAGCGCCAGTCTTTAATTTGTTAGGTTAATGTTTAGGTCAGCTAGCTCTGTTTAATTGCTGATCTTGCTCGATTAATAAGTGTGGGTGTGCTGCAGGCTTCTTTGTGTTCCCAAATTATGCAATGACGTGGATGACCACTGTAACCAGGGATATTCAGACCAAAATTTGCACGTTCAAACTCATCACACACGGTGTAAGCTATATGAATCATTTGTGATGTTCACATATCGTACACAGTGCTGAATAAGGGACCGTGTCTGATGACACTTTGCGCGCCAGTTTTTTCGCTGCACCGATCCAAAATTTTCGGCTTTCGCGGAAATATCTACCTCCCCGCCCCCTCCCCCTTACCAAAAGCCACATTTCCCCCTTTTCCGCCTTCCTTTCCAAGTTGAAAACTTCACTCCTTGCTTGCAGCGCCGCGTCCTCGCCGGCGACCCTCCTTCACGCTACTCGGCCTCGTCGATCTAGGCAGGTAATCCACACCCGACCCCATCCTCCTCCTCCTTCCACATCCCACATGCCCCGATCGCCGGCGCGACACCTTCCACCCAAATCACTGACCCCTCCCCCAAAAAAGCACCACCCTAAGCCATGGTGCACGCAGTATAGCCAGGAGCTCAAGGACCATTTGGCAGCGGAGAAGCAAATCGCGGCCACACACGCGGATGAGGTCGCGATGGCTGCCATTCGTGCCGATCCCCAGATCTTGGAGGAGCACCTCGCCGTCGAGGCCACCGTCGACACCTCGCGTGCCGATGCCGCGACGTGGTTGGCTGCTTTAAATGATAGTTCATGGCGTTTTCTCGAGGCCACCATCGGTGCCTTCGACGAAGACTATGAGGTGTTTTCTCAGCGTGCCCGTGCTTACCTCAACTCGAGAGCCAACATGTTGGTGCCCGGAGCGGCTCAGGCAACTCACCACTACGACGAGGGCACCCATGATGTGGAGGCCTCGCCCTCTTCCATGTCCAAGGAGCCAATTAGCATCGATATCTCCGACGATGTGGAGTAGCTTGTCTTATTAGCTCACTATAAGGACCTATGTTCAGTTTGCTAGCTACGCCAGTTAAGCATGCTCGGTTTACCCATTGCATGTGCTGCTCCCGCCTTTCCTTAACAAATTCTAGTGAATTGTCCTATCTACTTTTACCATGCAATCTGTTGCTCTAGTGTATATGTTCTATATGTCGTGCAATGTGGTGCTCACTTATTAACTGTTTGGTTAATTAGTTGTCGTGTTCAGTTAATTGTTTGGTTCAATTATGCAAATGTGATGTTCAATTATTCAGGGTGCAATTTTGTATTGTCTTCTATGTGAGAAATAAATCAAATTTATCTATTCAAAATACATGAGAAACAAATACAATTGCTATATTTCCAAGTTGTCAAGCATGCTTGGTCTGGTTAACTGTCTGATCTTCTAGTATGTTATATATTGTGCAATGTGGTGCTCAGTTAACGTTTGGTTCATTTGTTGTGGTATTTAGTTACCTGTTTGGTTCAATTCTGTAATGCAATGTTCAATTGTTGTGGGTGCATTTTGTTATTGTATACCATGTGAGAAATAAATCAAATTTGGCTGTACTAAATACATGAGAAACAGATACAATTGCTATATTTCCAAGTTGTTAAGCATGCTTGGTTTGGTTAACTGTCTGATCTTCTATTAGGAGTATGTTATATTGTGCAATGTGGTGCTCAGTTAATGTTTGGTTCATTTGTTGTGGTGTTTAGTTAACTGCTTGGTTCAATTATGCAATGCGATGTCCAATTGTCGTGGGTAGAATTTTGTATTGTCGTGCATGTGAGGAATAAATCGAATTTGGCCGCACTTAATACATGAGAAACATATACAATTGCTATATTTCATAGTTCTTAATCATGCTTGGTTTGGATAAATGGGTTTTCCATGTGGCTCGAATTAATCTGATGAATCTGCAATGTGCTTATTTTTCATCAACACATTTTACTAATAGCATGCGAACCCTCACTTAACCTGATCACTAACTACCTTATATGTGTTGCAGGAAAACAATGGGAAGCATTGAGGTTTACAATCGAGGTTTGCACATGCATGGTCCTTTGTCTAATAGCACATTATTGTGCAATTGCAGGAACCATTCTAATATTTATGTTTTTAACAGTTTGGTCTTGCACATGTAGGTCCTGCTGTCAGAGGTTTTGACCCACTATTCGACCCTTTTTGCGTATGGGGAAATGAGTTGTCCATGAATATCAGTCAAGTCAAGAAACTAAGAAAGATTTTTAGGATAAAGAAATTAGCGACAAAAAACAACAAGATCTTTGTCTGCACAATGAAGAAGACATCAATTCACTACAGGATGGTACTAACTATTATACCTTGGCTTTTTTATTCCTTTGCCCCATTTCCAATCTAGAGAAGATATTTATGCACATCCTTGTTTTCAGGCCTTTCCAAAGCAGTTCACTGATGATTACCTCTCAAACCACCTGTATGGTTAGGAGGCGAGGATGGTATTCATACAACACCCACAGTTCAATATTGAAGTGTTCCTGAAGAGGACGAATGATGGACGGTCAATCATCCACAGGCACTGGCCTAAAGTTGCAAAGACCTTTAACATCAATGAAGGCTCAATATTCGCCTTCTGCTTCAGCAGTTTTCCAGCTGAGATTCATCTGTCTATGTACCGTCTATGATGCTAATTTTGAAAGGTTATAGATGTTGCATGTGAAACTTGGTGTTGGTGCAGTTGTGTAATGAGGTAGCTGAGTGCTGAAGCTATATGATGTTGTACTCTGATGTATTTCAATTATGAAATCCTGCTTCCTTAATATGAAAATGAAATATATTGTGTGCTTAATATGAAATGTTAATTAGATTAATAATGGATTATTAATAATAGGACAATTAGCCTGCTAATTGGGGTTTTCTATTGCAAACGGTTATTGGGAAAACACCGTGGGCGATGACCTCAGACAACGCACACAGTTTCTAGGAATAAAACGTGTTGGTATGAGCAATCACACACGACTTCCTCTTGAAAATTGTTTGCGTTAGGCCACCTTGCGCAAACATTTACCACATAAAAAGTGTGTGTGATGGACAGCCTATGCCACACAGTTTCTTCTACACACCGTGTGTGATGCATTCAATAACGCAAACGATAAAATTGTTAATATCGTCTGCAATGGCAATGCTATCACAAACGATTTAATGGGGAAAATTGTGTGTGATGTACCTACGAATGGAAATGTTTTCCTTGGAGTGACTGTATGGGATGTATATACGAACGAAAACGTACTTCTTGGATTGACTGTGTGGGATGTACATACTAACGGAAACGTATTCCTTGGATTGTCTGTGTGGGATGTACATACGAATGGAAACGTTTAATCGGGACTGACTGTGTGGGGTGTACTTACGACTGGAAATGATTTGGCTTGTATAATTTTAGTTTTTAGCACAACTGTATGTATAATCGTATTTGATCGCTCGCCCGTCGCACACGACCTCATTTTGCCGAGCGTGTGTGGCCGGAGCGCCTATCCTCGACGATTTCTGGGTTGTGTGGGAAGGACCCCCCTATCGCACACACTCACTAGGCGACGGTTCCAAATGCTGTCACAGAAAGGGGTTAAAAACCGTTTGTATAGCACCTCGTTGTACCAGTGCCTGCGTGCATTCAGAGATTGTTTGTGAGATCCCCAGTAACCTCCACATTTCCTTGGCACGTTCACATGTAAAGAGTAGATGCATAAGATCTTTCGAACCTTGTGAGCAAATAGGACAATGTCCACTCAACCCAAAATGTCTATTCATCAATATACTTTTCAGCGGCAGCATGCCATGCATTGCCCTCCAGCAGAATATCTTTATTTTTCCCGGAATCTGCAACTTCCAGAAGATGGACCAAACTGGGTTGGGTGCAGCGGGACCTGCAGGAACAATGCCACTATTTTGATAATGGTGTTTCCACTCACAATGGTACGCTGACCTGACTGAAAAATACCCTGATCTTGTTTCATTCCTAGCGACAAAATCCTCAAAAGAGTTGTAGCTCAAAGGAATTTGCAGGATACGGTCAACATCGAGTGGGTTAAATATATCCCGTATAAGCTCTTCATCCCATGTTTCAGTCATAGGGTCAATTAACTCGCTTACTTTGGTGATCAATACTCCATTCCTTGGTGTAATAACTTTCCTCGATGGACTAGTGCGTATCCAGTGATCATTCCAAACATTTACCTTTTCACCCATTTCCAATCCTCCATATATGGCCATGTTTAAATGTTTGAATGCCTACGAAGATACTCTGCCATGTAAAGGAAGAACCTTTTTTTGGTTCAGCTGTGAGAAGGTCACCTGAAGGGTAGTAGTTTGCTCGGAGGATCCTAGCACATAAAGATTCTGGATCATCAAGTAGCCTCCAACATTGCTTTGCCAACATCGCCAGATTAAAAGAATGGAGGTCAAGGAAGCCCATCCCTCCTTCGTTCTTTGGAAAGCACAATTTCCACCAAGCCCACCAATGCATTCGATTGGTGTTTTCATCATCTCCCCACCAAAACCTAGCAATAGCACCTGTGATATCTTTGCATACACCTATTGGGATTTAAAAAACAGAAATAGCATAAACATAAATAGCCTGTAATAACTTGAGGTTGAGAGTTTGATTCCTTAAGGAGAGCTTTTTTAGGAGGGGGGATTTAGTAGCTACCTAGGACAACTCGGTATGGCGCTACCGAATGGGCTGGCCCATGAGGATCACGCCCTGTGCAAAAGCGTCGGTGTTTGACGCTCGCAAGCGTCGGCTAGGGGCTGTCCCCAATATGTGTGAGAAGATGATGATATACATTTCATAATGGCCCAGCGGATTTACACTCTAGGCCCAATTATTTCTCTACCCTATCCATCTTTCTGACAAGCCCACAAAGCTCCTTCACCCAAATAAAAAAACAACTCCGAGAAACTTGTAGAAGAGAAACATCCAAACAACTAGGGAAAGACAAATAAATATTCCAAAAACGACTTGGTTTCCATAAAATTCACAAATATTTCTGCATTATCTGTAAGTTTAGTCGAATTCCCTAGTTTTTTCATAATAATGTGATCTTTGTCCTTTGTCTTTCAAATAACATGATTTCTTGGTAGAGGAAATATTTCACAACCTCATAATAAGTATCAGGTTTAATTAGGAATAACTATTTATCTTTTATCCCTAAGTTGAGGAGGTTTGGGCTGGCTTAAGAGCTAACTGGCTCCAGCCGTGGTTCGTCTATCGATAATGCATGAATTAATAAGGGGTAAAATTACTGATAATCAGAAAGGTCTGCACTGTAGAAGGAATAGAGAGCAGATTGGTGAAATTGTTGATGTATTGCTTGAGCCTCGTGGGCATATATATAGGAGTACATGATCTTCTTGGAGTACAAGACAAGCTAGTACAAATCCTAGTCTATACTATCTTTCCTAATCAATCACGATACTCAACATCCCCCCGCAGTCACAACGGTAGCGATGCGGACGGGGAGATTGGAGAAGAATCCGAAGGTAAGCCGATGGACATCCCCCCCACAGTCGTAACGGTCGATGCATCGTGGAAGTCATGGCTGGAGTGGAAACCGACTGACCGTGTCCTCGACTAGGGAGTCCTAGCCTGGCTGGTCTAATATATGGGTCAGACCACCAGCTTGTGAAGGAATAAGGACTTTGGAGGCCTTCGTTATGTCAAGACCGAAGACTTGGCATGTACTTTAAGTATATCAGATTAGATTCGTCATGTAATCCTTAGATGGCAACCGACCATGCGTAACCCTAGATACCCCTGGTGCCTATATAAACCAGAGGGTTTAGTCCGTAGAGGATCCATTAGAGGATCCATTCATACAATCATCATCATACCCCTAGGGTTTAGCCCACAACTCACGATCTCCTGGTAGATCAACTTTGTACTTTGATACTCTCATAATATAAGCAAGAGCAGGACGTAGGGTTCTACCTCCATAGAGATGGACTAGACCTGGGTAAATGACTATGTGTTCCTCCTCTTGTTACCCAGTGATCCGATCTAACAGCTCGGCCCCCCCTACCCGAGGTCTGCCGGTTTTGACACAGACATTGGTGCTTTCATTGAGAGCCCGCTGTTTGATCACCAGGGGTCAATGGCTCGTCTGCAGATTGATAGCAGCATTGGTTGTGGGGACTTCTTCGTCCCCGGCCAGCTCTTCACCTTCGGCAGCATTGTACTGCATGCCAATTCGACCGGCCATCTAGGTCATGTCGAAAGCTTTGTTCTAAATCAAGTCATCATGTTTGGAAGCCTAAAGTACACCGTGGACGCCCGAGGCGACTTGATCCTTTTGGGATGGACCTCGGATCAGTGTGAAGACCCCTCCAGCACCGCGGCCCCAGGGCCGGCTTATGACAGGATCCCCAGATCCTCCCTCCTCCCACCCATCTTGATCCTAGAGATATATTTGGCGATCGTCACATCCAGCTTACTCGATGGGTCCTCGGATGTTGGTCTTGTGCCGAGCTCGCCTTAGGACCCGGCAGCAGCATTCACGTCATCCATGACCGACGCGGTCGCTACTCCTACCAGCCAGGGATCAGCCCCGGATGAGCAAGAGGATGGTGCTACTTCAAATAGCCCGGACAAACTGTTCCAGATCAGTCTGGCCTACAGCCAGGTCCTGGACACCAAGGAGCTCTTGCATATAAACGAGGTCCTGGACCGCATCCAAAACCTGGAGATCTGATCTGCCGTGTATGATCAGATCAGATGTAAAGCTGACGATCGAGAAATTTTTATCCCACACACCACCCACCTAGTCGCCACGGTCGAAGATTTGACCGATGCGCTTGACTACAGCTTCGACGAAGCCACTGGCATGGACGTAGACATCTGTGGTGACTCTAGAACAAACTCACCTGTGGCTGCATCCCGTACTGGAAATTAGGCCGCGGCGTCTACTTATGACATCTACACGGTCGACACTCCGAAAGACAAGTCTAAGGAGAAACCCAGCAAAAACCCTAAGTGTTGTCATCCTAAAAGGTGCTCTAAGGGTCACAACGGAAGCAGAAGCATGACCAACACCTCGGGCGTTGCTGATAATGGTGTTGCCCCTGACACCGTCGAGGACAAGGCCGAGGAAGCTCAGGCCTCGCCCGACCAACAGAACGGGCCTGCTGGAACACCCGCGGAAGAAAACCTCAAAGACATGGCACTTTCGACGATGGGTTGGACAAGGATTACCTCCCGGAGTCCGAAGATGATGTAAGTCTCAGACCTGAAGACTTCATCGTGCCCATAAACCCATCCGAACAGGCATGTTTCCAGTGGCAGTTAATCGCAACAGCGTGAAGCATGAAGAAGAAGAAGTAGGAGCTATACACTCACGGGAAACCGCTCAATTATTAAGTGGATGAAAATCCTTGCGATCGAAGCGGACCTCGAGGCCCGAGGTGGGGCCTCGAAATCATTTACAAAAAGGCGGCTGTTGCCTGACTTCAAAAATCAAGCAGCGGATAACAAACCGCTCGCGCATGGCCATGCAGGCTAGGCTAACCGCCCCTAGAGGGCAGGACCGGCCCATAGGGATAAATAAAGAACTCCCTGCTAAAACCCGCCCTCACGGCAAGAGTGCGGTCGAGCACCCCGAGACCTTCAATCTACGACAGGCACAAAAGAGCTTGAGAGCAGTTACAGGCCAGGACAACGTCTAACGCCCGACAAGAGACAGCTCGATATCGAGGGCCCGCACACCCAGTGTTCTTCACAGACGAGGTCATGGAGCATCAGTTCCTAGAAGGGTTTAAACCCATAAATATCGATCAATACGATGGAACGGCCGACCCGGCTATCTGGATCGAGGATTTCCTCCTCCATATTCATATGGCCTGAGGTGATCACCTCAACACCATAAATACTTGCCGCTTAAGCTTAAAGGACCGACGAGGCACTGGCTTCACAACCTTCCTAGAAATTCTATTGGAATCTAGGAGGATCTCGAAGAGGCCTTTAGGGCAAACTTCCAGGGCACCTATGTTAGGCCTCCAGACGCTGACGACCTCAGTCGCATCGTCCAGAAGGAGGGCGAATCTGCTTGAAAATTCTGGCATCTGTTCCTAACTAAAAAGAACCAGATTGTCGATTGTCCTGATGCCAAGACAATTACGGCATTCAAGCATAGCATCTGGGACGAATGGCTCGCCCGACAGCTCAGGCAGGATAAGCCGAGGACCATGGCGGCCCTTACCTCACTAACGACCTGCTTTTGGGCGGGCGAGGATAGCTGGCTGGCCTGCAGCTCCCACAGGAATGACTCCGGCACCACGGAAGTATGCAAGGGGAGCGGCAAATCCAGGCGCAATAGAAACAAGCACCAAAATAAACACAGTAGCAGTGATGCCGAGGACCCAACAATCAATGCAGGGTTCAGTGGCTCATGGGGCGGACCTAAGAAGAGGCCCTTTAAAGGGAACAAGGATGGCCCTAGCACTCTGGATAGAATTGTCAGGACCCCGATTCTAAGTCACACCGATCTAGCCTGTAACACCTCATATCACTTTGCGGCCTCACGCACGGTATTCCCACGGGTGTCGCCTTACCATGGCCCGGGACCGTTTGCGCCTTTTGGCTCACGTATATGATAGTGTCGCTAGCATCCATATGACAGAGAACCCGGGCCGACATGGCTAGTCGTGAACCCAAAGTGGCACTAACTTACAGGGACAGGCATACATGACCCAGCAACGAACGTGTCGGTCATCAGCGAGTGAGTTCGGGCTGTAGCAACTGGGCTAGCAGGACTCCGGGAATCCGGGCTGTAGCAGGCTAACAGGACTCCGAAAGACACCGCGTGACGTTTCCCCGAAGGGACAGACACAGGATCGAGGAAGGACACATGCCGGCCAGTCTAAGTGTTCCGGAGCAGTAGCAAGCTAACAGGACTCCGGTAAACCGGGCTGTAGCGGACTACCAAGGCTCAGTGGAAGCACCAGACTACATTTCCCCATAAGAGAGGCTACCAAGGATAAACAACTAGGTTGTCGGATCCCACACATACCAAGCATTTCAATCATACACACAATATGCTGGATATGGGCAAATACAACATGGCATCACAACAAGACTCTACGACTCAGAGTATTTATTCATTAGGCTCCTAGGAGCCAAGTATTACAAACATGGGTCTCATGACCCAACATTCAGAGCATACAAGTCAAAGCACATGCGGAAGCCTATCATGTCTGAGTACAGACATCTACAAATGAAAAAGGCTGAGAAGCCCGACTATCTACCAGATCCTGCCGAGGGCACAAGATCGTAGCTGAGGTAGCAAGCTAAACGTCGAAGTCCACGTGGAACTACTAGCGAGACTGAAGTCTCTCTGCAAAACATAAAATAGGCAAACGTGAGTACAAATGTACCCAGCAAGACTTACATCAGAACTATCTACATATGCACCGGTATCAACAAAGAGGGTGGTGGAGTTTAACTGCAGCAAGCCAGCTTTTACTCAGTGGCTATCCTGAACTACGAATGTTGGTAACTCTTTTGAGGTGGCGCACACGAGTCTACATATTCACCATATCAATACACCACTATGGATCCGCTCCCGTCTCCCTACGAGAACGCCATCCATGGCACTCACGCTTATCTTGCGAGTTTTAGAGTATCCACTTTCACTTGTCTATGAACTGTACAGGCAACCCAGAAGTCCTTTACCGCGGACATGGCTATTCGAATAGATCATATTAACCCTGTAGGGGTGTACTTCTTCACACACGCTCTCGCCACTTACCACCATGTACACATCGTGTATCTCGGCAACCTTGAAGCGGAAGCCTGGCGAGGGAGTCGGCCACGACCTGACTAACCACACAAGTCTCTAGTCCAGGTTTATCGCCTATTCGGGTTCCATCCGCGAGGAGATCCGGCCGGAGTTTCGTTCACAGCCCCAAACGATGTGTGCAGGGTTCTCGAGACACCAAACGGGCGCCCGGTACACCGTGCCACGGTGTATCTACCGCAACATAGCCCACCCCTAGGGTCAGCGCTACGCACGGCCCCCAACACATATCCTACAAACACCAGAAACTAGTTGCAACTCCTGGACAGAGAACAAGGGCGGCTAATAAGTCGAGAGAGTCAATTAAGGATCCCAATGTGTGGTAGTAGCTGTTCATGGATCACAAACACAGAACTCAGTTCCTGAGGACGGCTTCAATGAGACAGCCCACCATGTACTCCTACATGGCCTCTCACCAATACCTTTACCAAATTGTGTTCACACACTTAGCTCTCAACAGCAGGACATGTTCACACACCTCTGAATCATCCCCGATGAATCAGACCTGACTCAACCCTATGCAGTAGCAGGCATGACAAACAAGCATAGATGAGTAGGCACATCAGGGCCCAAACAACTCCTACTCATGCTAGTGGGTTTCATCTATTTACTGTGGCAATGACAGGTCATGCAGAGGAAAGGGGTTCAACTACCGCAGCATGTAACAGTTGAATCGTTGTTGTCCTAATGCAGTAAAAGAGAGCAGAAGCGAGAGAGTGGGTTTGTATCGGAATGAACAAGGGGGTTTTGCTTGCCTGGCACTTCTGAAGATAATATAGTTCTTCATCGGTGTCATCGAACACGTCGTCGGAACCACGTCTACTGAGAGGGAGCAACCACCGGCAAACACAAGAGGAACCACAATCAATGCAATGCACATTCATATGAATGATATGTCATAGTACTGAATTAACCTAGTGCAACAGTTAATCATATTCATTGAAGTGGAATTCAAACCTATCGCAAATTCCAACTCCAAAACTAATTACTATTTATTCCATAATCATGAATTGTCCTATTCAGTGAGGTCAACTTGTTCAAACATGGATGAAAATAACATAAATGGATAGATTGGATTTTTCTGATCATTTTTCATATATAAATTATTTGATTTGGAGCTACGGTTGAATTACTATGAATTTTAGAAGTTTAGGATATTTTCTGAAATAAATAAACCATTTCTGATTTATTTAAAATCCCAGAAAACATTTACAGCGTCAGCATGACGTCTGAGTGACGTCAGCAGGTCAACGGCCCGGTCCAGGTCAAACCTGACGTGTGGGGTCCACACGTTAGTGACACACTAAACTAACTAACTAAATTGGTTTTAGTTTAACTCCTAATCTAGGTTTGACCAGGGGGCGGGGCCCACATGTCAGTGACCCAGGGTGGTCAAATCCCTGGTCAAAAGGGTCAAACCCACCGGCGACATGACGCCGGCGAGGCCAGGCATGGCGGAGCAGCGCGGGATTCCTCCTCCGGCGACCAAATGGACGGTGGAGGGCATCTACGTGTAGCTGGGAGCGAGCCGCGTCGCGTGGTGGCAGTGGGTGGAGCTGGGGTGGCCGGAAACGACGCCGGCGATGAGCTGTGCGGCCGCCGGAGTTCAGGCGTGCACCGAAACGAGGCTACGGAGCACGGCGTGAAGATCTTGTGGGTGTGCTCGGCTCCTGGGAGTTCTCTGAGTGCAGCGGTGGGCTCGGACGCGTGCTTGCACGGCCGTAGTCACGGTGGCGACATAACTGGCGGCGAGGAGCTGTCGGCTCCGATGGCCATGGTGGCTAGAAGGCACGGATGAGAACAGGGAGAGAGGGGAAAGAGGCAGGGGCTCACGGCGAATCCAGCAGAGGCAACGGCGAGGCCGGGGAGAGACTGGAGCTCGCGAATCCCCGAAGAGTTCGCCGGCGGCCAGAGGTTGAAGACGATGTCGGGGACGATGCTGCAGGGCTTCCGGCAGGGCGCGGCTCGATGGAGAGGAAGAGGGGGTCGAGGCGGAGCCTCTGAGCGCATCGACGAGGCGAGGCAGTGGTTGTGGCCACGGCGGTGCTCGTCGGCGGCGACGGCTGCGCTCGGCGCGGGTGAGAGAGAGGGGCAGAGGGGAGAGGGGCCACGGGGAAGAGTGAGAGGGGTCAGGGGGTTGCGTGGCGTCTCCATGGGGTCGTCTAGGCGCACCAGGGAGGAGCCAGGCAGGCAGGGAGGGAGGAGGTGGCCGGCGCGGGGCGGGCACGCGCCTCCGTCCTCCTGGCAGGAGGAAGACGACAGGGGAGGGGCCAGGTGGCTGGGCTGGCCAGCTGGGCCGGCCAGGTGGGCTTTGGTGGGTGCCAGGTAGGTATCTTCTCTCTCTCTGCTTTTCCTATTTTAGTTTCTGTTTTCTATTATTCCTGCAAGTTTGTGGCTTTTCTAAAAATACCTAGGCAATTTCAAAAATCACCAAACTGCTCATGCCCACTGTATAGAGTATATCCAACATGGAACATTTCAGTTTGGGATTATTTGGACACTTAAAATATTTACTAGCATTTAAATGCCCAAATGCAAGTAACATAAGATTTAATTCAGTGACCCAATGATGTCCTAGAAAATTGTGCACCATTTTTGTCAGAGGTTCTAGACCAAGGCAAAGATGATGAACATTTTAGAAGGGCATTTCAGGTTCATTGAAAAAGATTTTAGTAAGCCCTAGTTGTTTCCAGGGGGGGTGCTGGGGGTTCTATCATCCCCATTTCAAGTTTCTGGAAAAGTTTAAACATGATGCAACACTCTACTACATGAACTAGCTAGGGTGTGACAACTCACCCCCACTCAAAAGAATCTCGTCCCGAGATTCAAGCGTAGGGTAAGATGAAGGGGGAACGCAAACTAACACAATCTTCACAATCCAGGTTGCATCTCATGAGAATGTTGATTCGATCACCATCTTTGTCTCGATGTCTTGCTCTGAGAACTCCAACTAACATGACAACGAGAGGAAAGGGAAAACTCTAGAAGGATCGATCTTCTCGAAGATCGAACAACTCAGGATCAACTCATGGAATGAGACATAGCAACATCTCTCGAGCTGAGACACGAAGCACACATCCAAAGGGATGGAGTGCAGCAGATGACGAAGGTTCACTAGGTAGACAACAATTTCACACTTAACAAGGTGGTGAACGGTTGTCAACGTAGCGAGGATTTGAGTTGCCATGATACCATAACGAGACACCTTAGAGGAGGTGACTCATAGAGTTATTTCCTTAAGTGGCAAAAAGAATTACTTTTGATACAGAGATCAATAAAATTCTCTAAGCCAGCCTAAGGCAATCACAATCGAACATTTGAAGGAGTTCCAGAGAATGACATAGTCGAACTAGGATGAATGATGTGGACTACCTTGTTGAAGACAACGCAATGGATGATTTTTGCTTATCACCGGAAATGGGTGGAACCCATGGTAGGATGGCACCACGGCAGGTGCAGGCTGGGAACAAAATGCAAATGCTGGGAATGATTCTAGTAACTGGGGAGAAGCTCATCAGAAGAAAGTGATTCCACTATTTGAATGATTATAGCATAATCGAAGGAACTGGGAGCACATGAATTCCTAGGGAGCAACTTCTAGAATAAGTCGCACGAAATCCTCATGGAGAAGATGGTAAAATTGCTCAATCAAGATACTACAATGATAAATCTCCTGGCTAGGTGTGTCAGCCAGAACATCAACCTTGTCGGGACCTACATCATAGATCTAGGAATAGCTCCAACCATAATATCTGCCTGAGATTCAGACCTGGTTGGTAACGGAATATTTCCAGACTCATCCAGTCTAGAGAGAAAAATGAAAGTTTGCAACACAAATCGATGAGATGGCGTTGTGAGATTCTCGGGGAGTGAACTACGATAGCAAGCTCCAAAACATGAGCTGGTTCTGCTACATACATGTGAGCACGTTGTCCAAGACAAGCATGACCACGTAGTAGTCTTACAACGAAACACTACCGAGTTCTGGTTGGGAACCATCATTGCGGAGAGCGAAGTTCTGCGCATGTACCTTTGGGTCCTTAAGGATTAGCACTTAAGAACTTCTTTTCTTTGAACAAATCAATCAGTGGCTTTGTGTGCTAGGAACACATATGGAGTGGAGGCGGCCAACCTATCAAACCATAGAGCACTTTGCACGTGCATGACTAACTTGGGATGATTCCAGAGGAGGCAAAACAAACTTTCTCGAATTCACTGCGGCAACTTGCATCGAATGCACATGAATTAGGGGAAGTCACTTCTTTCATCCAAACATATGCTCCATGAGCTAGCATGAAGAAATGCTTACAAAAGTTTCCAATACTAACTTAAATGTTCAACATGAATCATGGACAAGATAAGGATGTTGTCGATGGGCTCAACAACAATTTATCAAGATTCCCATAAGATGGGGTTACATGATTATGTGAATAAGATGATAGCATGGGTCAGACCAAAAGATATAATGGTGTATGCCCGAGGAAACAACCACGGATAAGACAACATTACGAACATCGTTGGTTATGATTTGATTTGATGATATCCCATACTCAAATTAAAGTTTGGATAAGATAATAGGTCCAACAATTGATCACAAGGATCAATCAATGAAAGTATCATCTTTCTTCAACACACACACACACGAGGATATCCCTTAGGAATGAACTGAGTCAGACAAGCTCTCATCTTCCAACTCTCCAAGTTGTTGTTTAGCTTAACCAACTAGCTCAGGGTATCCGACACAGATTCTTGGAGAAAGGGTGGTTTACAAGAAACCAACTTGATCATGAACTCAACATAGCGGTCAGGTGACAACCTGGTAGCACTTCCGAGAAGATATTCGGAAAGTCACGAACCACCGATATGTAACTAAGCTCGAGAACAATCTTGCTTTTCAGGGCAAGACGATGTGATCAAATAAGCAAGGGATTGACATAATCCTAACTCATTGATCGAAGGGTGCACCAGGAATATGGACTAGGTCGCACGATAAATCTTAGGATGATGATTCAGCAATCAACACGCTAAGAATGAGATTATTGTCCATTAACTACCAAGCAATGGGGTTGCTAGGAGTGTTTATTTCACACATCACGATTCCCTTGTCGGTATTCCGGTTGCAACAACACGGAGACCGAGTAATGAAGAACTATGGCGAGAAGTATCACTTCGTCAAGAATTCATTAGAGGTTGTGCAATTTTCATGACATTCTTGACATAGGATGGTAATACTTCAGGGTAGAACAAAATCAAAAGCTGGATTGGCATTTTGATCTGCGGAGCACAACTATTTTGACCCAATCCGGGATATGGATGAGATACTGGAGTTTGTTTCTCCTAGTCATTCCGGAATAGAACGGCTTGACGGACCACAAGAATAATAAGCATCGATAACACGAATGCACAATTACTCCTGACTATCAATTGATAGACGAAGGTCGGAATACAACTGAAAAAGGACAACTCAAAGGAACATATCACTTTCTGAGTTGTTGATGCATAGATTAGTATGTCAAACTGAGTTCAACATATTTCTTCCGGATAACCCATGCAGAAAGGTAGAACTAGCAGAGTCACAATTACAAATGGAGAACTCCTCAAGAGTACTCTGATTGTGATCTTTCGGTTCAACGAGGAATTTCTGCCATAAGTAGTTCATGGTATTTGGAAGAAGGATATACCACGAACCTCAAGGACTATCACCAAGGTTACTAATATCTTAAGGGAACTAGCAAACACTAACAACATGAAGTAGGGTGAATCTCGGGTTCAGAAACCCAGGAATAGAATGCCTACTAACTAAATAGCATCACGGGATGCTTTCGAGAATGACGGCCAGAATCATCACACTAGGAATATAAAGCATTACTAGATTACTTGGTGGTTCTCTAGGATGCCTAGGGTCATAATACTAGCTCCAACACATATGTCAAGGCAATGGAATACCTCAACAGACCGTTAGTGTGCTTAATATGGCCCAAAGGGACGCGGAAACAGAGGGAAAGGATTTTGCAAATGCATCAGATTGTTTGGAAACCCGGGATGACTCGGACAGCATAACAGCTGTAAATGCTCAAAAAGATTTGAGACATCCTGCAAAAGGGCGGCATAACCACTTAACATCACAATATCAAGGTTCTGAGATCACCTAACAACACACAGAAGTAGTAGGAACTGAAATGAGGCTTAAATCCAACAATCCTATGAGTCTACGGATTAGTAACATGTGATCCTGATAGAAAGATGAGAAGCCTAGTTCTTAAACCCCGTAGCAAAGAAGAGGTTGACTCAGATCTGAAAGGCATAAGGTAAAGGAGTAAAAAGAGCCTTACGTTCCCTTCCACAATCAATTCCCTTATATAACTAAAGCATTTCTAGACTCAACTTCGACCAGTTTGGCTTGGTAATCCTACAGGCAGTCAGGCTCTGATACCAACGCTGTCAGGACCCCGATTCTGTGTCACACCGATCTAGCCTGTAACACCTCATATCACTTTGCGGCCTCACGCATGGTATTCCCACGGGTGTCGCCTTACCATGGCCCGGGACCGTTTGCGCCTTTTGGCTCACGTATATTATAGTGTCGCTAGTATCCATATGATAGAGAACCCGGGCCGACATGGCTAGTCGTGAACCCAAAGTGGCACTAACTTACAGGGACAGGCATACATGACCCAGCAACGAACGTGTCGGTCATCAGTGAGTGAGTTCGGGCTGTAGCAACTGGGCTAGCAGGACTCCGGGAATCCGGGCTGTAGCAGGCTAACAGGACTCCGAAAGACACCGCGTGACGTTTCCCCGAAGGGACAGACACAGGATCGAGGAAGGACACATGCCGGCCAGTCTAAGTGTTCCGGAGCAGTAGCAAGCTAACAGGACTCCGGTAAACCGGGCTGTAGCGGACTACCAAGGCTCAGTGGAAGCACCAGACTACATTTCCCCATAAGAGAGGCTACCAAGGATAAACAACTAGGTTGTCGGATCCCACACATACCAAGCATTTCAATCATACACACAATATGCTGGATATGGGCAAATACAACATGGCATCACAACAAGACTCTACGACTCAGAGTATTTATTCATTAGGCTCCTAGGAGCCAAGTATTACAAACATGGGTCTCATGACCCAACATTCAGATCATACAAGTCAAAGCACATGCGGAAGCCTATCATGTCTGAGTACAGACATCTACAAATGAAAAAGGCTGAGAAGCCCGACTATCTACCAGATCCTGCCGAGGGCACAAGATCGTAGCTGAGGTAGCAAGCTAAACGTCGAAGTCCACGTGGAACTACTAGCGAGACTGAAGTCTCTCTGCAAAACATAAAATAGGCAAACGTGAGTACAAATGTACCCAGCAAGACTTACATCAGAACTATCTACATATGCACCGGTATCAACAAAGAGGGTGGTGGAGTTTAACTGCAGCAAGCCAGCTTTTACTCAGTGGCTATCCTGAACTACGAATGCTGGTAACTCTTTTGAGGTGGCGCACACGAGTCCACATATTCACCATATCAATACACCACTATGGATCCGCTCCCGTCTCCCTACGAGAACGCCATCCATGGCACTCACGCTTATCTTGCGAGTTTTAGAGTATCCACTTTCACTTGTCTATGAACTGTACAGGCAACCCAGAAGTCCTTTACCACGGACACGGCTATTCGAATAGATCATATTAACCCTACAGGGGTGTACTTCTTCACACACGCTCTCGCCACTTACCACCATGTACACATCGTGTATCTCGACAACCTTCAAGCGGAAGCCTGGCGAGGGAGTCGGCCATGACCTGACTAACTGCACAAGTCTCTAGTCCAGGTTTATCGCCTATTCGGGTTCCATCCGCGAGGAGATCCGGCCAGAGTTTCACTCACAGCCCCAAACGATGTGTGCAGGGTTCTCGAGACACCAAACGGGCGCCCGGTACACCGTGCCACGGTGTATCTACCGCAACATAGCCCACCCCTAGGGTCAGCGCTACGCACGGCCCCCAACACATATCCTACAAACACCAGAAACTAGTTGCAACTCCTGGACAGAGAACAAGGGTGGCTAATAAGTTGAGAGAGTCAATTAAGGATCCCAATGTGTGGTAGTAGCTGTTCATGGATCACAAACACAAAACTCAGTTCCTGAGGATGGCTTCAATGAGACAACCCACCATGTACTCCTACATGGCCTCTCACCAATACCTTTACCAAATTGTGTTCACACACTTAGCTCTCAACAGCAGGACATGTTCACACACCATTGAATCATCCCCGATGAATCAGACCTGACTCAACCCTAAGCAGTAGCAGGCATGACAAACAAGCATAGATGAGTAGGCACATCAGGGCCCGAACAACTCCTACTCATGCTAGTGGGTTTCATCTATTTACTGTGGCAATGACAGGTCATGCAGAGGAAAGGGGTTCAACTACCGCAGCATGTAACAGTTGAATCGTTGTTGTCCTAATGCAGTAAAAGAGAGCATAAGCGAGAGAGTGGGTTTGTATCGGAATGAACAAGGGGGTTTTGCTTGCCTGGCACTTCTGAAGATAATATAGTTCTTCATCGGTGTCATCGAACACGTCGTCGGAACCACGTCTACTAAGAGGGAGCAACCACCGGCAAACACAAGAGGAACCACAATCAATGCAATGCACATTCATATGAATGATATGTCATATTAAGGTACTGAATTGACCTAGTGCAACAGTTAGTCATATTCATTGAAGTGGAATTCAAACCTATAGCAAATTCCAACTCGAAAACTAATTACTATTTATTCCATAATCATGAATTGTCCTTTTCAGTGAGGTTAACTTGTTCAAACATGCATGAAAATAGCATAAATGGATAGATTGGATTTTTCGGATCATTTTTCATATATAAATTATTTGATTTGGAGCTACGGATGAATTACTATGAATTTTAGAAGTTTAGGATATTTTCTGAAATAAATAAACCATTTCTGATTTATTTAAAATCCCAGAAAACATTTACAGCGTCAGCATGACGTCTGAGTGATGTCAGCAGGTCAACGGCCCGGTCCAGGTCAAACCTGACGTGTGGGGTCCACACGTTAGTGACACACTAAACTAACTAACTAAATTGGTATTAGTTTAACACCTAATCTAGGTTTGACCAGGGGGCGGGGCCCACATGTCCGTGACCCAGGGTGGTCAAATCCCTGGTCAAAAGGGTCAAACCCACCGGCGACATGACGCCGGCGAGGCCAGGCACGGCGGAGCAGCGCGGGATTCCTCCTCCGGCGACCAAATGGACGGCGGAGGGCATCTACGTGTAGCTGGGAGCGAGCCGCATCGCGTGGTGGCAGTGGGTGGAGCTGGGGTGGCCGGAAACGACGCCGACGACGAGCTGTGCGGCTGCCGGAGTTTGGGCGTGCACCGAAACGGGGCTACGGAGCACGGCGTGAAGATCTGGTGGGTGTGCTCGGCTCCTGGGAGTTCTCTGAGTGCAGCGGTGGGCTCGGACGCGTGCTTGCACGGCCGTAGTCGCGATGGTGACATGACCGGCGGCGAGGAGCTGTCGGCTCCGATGGCCATGGTGGCTAGAAGGCGCGGACGAGCACGTGGAGAGAGGGGAAAGAGGCAGGGGCTCACGGCGAATCCAGCAGAGGCAACGGCGAGGCCGGGGAGAGACTGGAGCTCGCGAATCCCCGAAGAGTTCGCCGGCGGCCAGAGGTTGAAGATGATGTCGGGGACGACGCTGCAGGGCTTCCGGCGGGGCGCGGCTCGGTGGAGAGGAAGAGGGGGTCGAGGCGGAGCCTCTGAGCGCATCGACTAGGCGAGGCAGTGGCTGTGGCCACGGCGGTGCTCGTCGGCGGCGACGGCTGCGCTCGGCGCGGGTGAGAGACAGGGGCAGAGGGGAGAAGGGCCACGGGGAAGAGTGAGAGGGGTCAGGGGGTTGCGTGGCGTCTCCGTGGCGTCGTCTAGGCGCACCGGGGAGGAGCCAGGCAGGCAGGGAGGGAGGAGGTGGCCGGCGCGGGGCGGGCACGCGCCTCCATCCTCCTGGCAGGAGGAAGACGACAGGGGAGGGGCCAGGTGGCTGGGCTGGCCAGCTGGGCCGGCCAGGTGGGCTTTGGTGGGTGCCAGGTAGGCATCTTCTCTCTCTCTGTGTTTCCTATTTTAGTTTCTGTTTTCTATTATTCCTGCAAGTTTGTGGCTTTTCTAAAAATACGTAGGCAATTTCAAAAATCACCAAACTGCTCATGCCCACTGTATAGAGTATATCCAACATGGAACATTTCAGTTTGGGATTATTTGGACACTTAAAATATTTACTAGCATTTAAATGCCCAAATGCAAGTAACATAAGATTTAATTCAGTGACCCAATGATGTCCTAGAAAATTGTGCACCATTTTTGTCAGAGGTTCTAGACCAAGGCAAAGATGATGAACATTTTAGAAGGGCATTTCAGGTTCATTGAAAAAGATTTTAGTAAACCCTAGTTGTTTCAGGGGGGGTGCTGGGGGTTCTATCATCCCCATTTCAAGTTTCTGGAAAAGTTTAAACATGATGCAACACTCTACTGCATGAACTAGCTAGGGTGTGACAAGAATACTTGATAGGCCGTGCCAGATTCATGGCACCCCGAACAAACTCGCCAATCACACCAACCAAAATTGTTGGGTGTTCAAATAGGTCGGCAAAGCAGTACCCGGGGAGGCCAGCAAGAGCCGCTCCTGAAGCGACAACGAGGATGAACCTCATAGGCCCAAAAATAGCGGCCAAAAGAAGTTTCCTTCCGATGTTAAGGATGTGAAGAAGATTTACATCACGCACTGAAAACCCACAAGTATAGGGGATCGCAACAGTTTTCGAGGGTAGAGTATTCAACCCAAATTTATAGATTCGACACAAGGGGAGCCAAAGAATACTTGTAAGTATTAGCAGCTGAGTTGTCAATTCAACCACACCTGGAGATTAATTATCTGCAGCAATATGATCACTAGCACAGTAATATGATAGTTTTGATAGCAGTAATGATACTAACAATAACGGTAACAGTGATAGCAATGATTTTGTAGCAGTTATAACAGTAATAGCAGCAGTAGTAACTTAGCAAGAACAATATATGGAAAATTCGTAGGCTTTGGATCGGTGAATTTGTTGGATGATATTCATCATATAACAGTCATAACCTAGGGCGATACGGCTCCAATTCATAAATATAATGTAGGCATGTATTCCGTAAATAGTCATACGTGCTTATGGAAAGAACTTGCATGACATCTTTTGTCCTACCCTCCCATGGCAGTGGGGTCCATAAGGAAACTAAGGGATATTAAGGCCTCCTTTTAATAGAGAACCGGAACAAAGCATTAACACATAGTGAATACATCAACTCCTCAAACTATGGTCATCACCGGAAAGTATCCCGATTACTGCCACACCGGGGTTTACGGATCATAACACGTAATAGGTGATAACATAAATGGTTCAGATAGGAAATCATGGCACCCAGGCCCAAAGTGACAAGCATTAAGCATGGCAAAGTCATAACAACATCAATCTCAGAACATAATGGATACTAGGGATCAAGCCCTAACAAAACTAACTCAATTACATGATGAATCTCATCCAACTCCTCACCGACCAGCGAGCCTACGAAGGAATTACTCACTCCCGGTGGGGAGCATCATGGAATTGGTGATGGAGAAGGGTTGGTGATGGCAAAGATCGAAGACCCCCCTCTCCGGAGCCCCAAACGGGCACTAGATCTGGCCTCCCGACGAAGAACAGGAGGTGGCGGCAGCTCCGTATTGTGAAACGCGATAATTCTTTCTCCCTTATTTTTTCTCCAAAAATAGGATTTTATAGAGTCGGAGTCAGGGTCTGCGGGGCCACTAGGTGGGTACAACCCACCTGGGCGTGCCTGGAGGGGGCACCCTCGTGGGTCATGCTCACCCAGGGGCCCCCCTCCGGTGGTTCTTGGCTCCAGTATTTTTCTTTTATTCCATAAAAATTCTCCAAAATGTTTCATTCTGAGAACTTTTATTTCTGCACAAAAACAACACCATGGTAGTTCTGCTGAAATCAGCGTCAGTCCGGGTTTGTTTCATTCAAATCATGCAAATTAGAGTCCAAAACAAGAGCAAAAGCGTTAGGAAAAGTAGATACGCCAGGGACGTATCAACTCCCCCAAGCTTAAACCTTTGCTTGTCCTCAAGCAATTCAGTTGATAAACTGAAAGTGAAAAGAAAAACTTTGACGAACTCTTTTGTTCTTGTTTACATAAATAAGCTTAAGTAGCACCCAGGTTTTCAGCAAGGATTATAACTAACCATGTCAACAATAACTCTTAGAAATTATTTTAACTCATATCAATGGCTTAAGCATCTAGCGAGCAATAATAAAATATCTCAAATGACAACACTTTGTCAAAAGAATCGTGATATACTATGACAACAGTGGTATCTCGCTAGCCCTTTCTGAGACCGCAAAACATAAATGCAGAGCACCTCCAAAGTTCAAGCAGCGACTAAACATTATAATTCATGGTAGAAAAGATCTAGTCATGATGCAGCCAGCATTAGCTACACATAATGCATGAGGATGACAATAGTGCTCTCAGATCTGGCGCTTATTTGAGAAGATGATGACACAACATAAAATTAAATAGATAGTCCCTTTGCAGAGGGAAGCAGTGATTTGCAGCGGTGCCAGAGCTCAGATTTTTAAAACATAGATAAATGAAATTTTGAGAAATGCACCCTTCATGTTTACTTCGCGACCATTAGTTATCGATATCTTCCATGCTAAACACATTAGTGGCGGTTCCCAAGCGATAAAAGTAAAGGTTTACTCCCCGTCCACCAACAAACACACTCCATGGCTAGCCGAATCCACGGGTACCGTCCATACCAACATCATTCCTGGGGGAGTTTTGTTTAATTATTTGCAATTTTTGATTTTGGGACTGGGAATCCCTATTACCGCCCCTCTCCTGCAAGGATGAGTGAATAAATACTCAGCATGAGAATAACCCGCTTAGCATGGAAGATACCGACTACCTCCTATCGCTCTATGAACAATCCAGGCACACAAAAATGGATGTTTATTTGAAGTTTTAGAGGTGGCACATGCAAATTTACTTAGCACGGCATGGTAATACCGCATATAGGTAGATATATGGTAGACTCATCTGGGATAACTTGGGTCTTAGGATTTTGATGCACAAGCAGTATTACCGCTTAGAACAGGCGAAGGCTAGCAAATAGGTTGAGAAGCGGCCAGCTAGAGAGCGAAAACGGTCATGAACATGCATTATGCATAAGTAACACTGGATACTAGCATCAGTAGGATATGAACACCATGAACATAAATATCATAGAGGCTATGTTGGTTTTGATTCAACTACATGCATGAACATGTGCCAAGTCAAGCCACTTGAAACATTCAGAGGAGGATACCATATCATCATACCACATCACAATCATTTTAATGCATGTTAACATCCAAGATAAATCATTATCCACTCCTAACTACTTAAGCATGGCATGAGAAACGATAATCTCTAATTGTCATTGCAAACATGTTTGATAATAATAGGCAAAATCATGGATACTAGGTTAAACATATTAACAAAAACAGAACAAGTTGAGTTCATACCCGTTTCTCGCTGCCACAACCAGTTCATCAAATATCATCATTATTGCCTTTGACTTGCACGACCGAATGATATGAAAATAATAATAGTGCAAGAGTGCCATGGACTAAGCTGGAATTTGCGAACATTTTATTCAAAAAGGAGAAGACAAGGTAATATGGGCTCTTGTTAGATAAATATCAATGCATATGAGAGCCACTCGACCTTTTCATCATGGTCTTCTCCTTGGTATGAGTCAATAAAAGGTAAACATATTCAGAGGAACATACTAAAATATTTTTAGAGTTTTTAGTTTTTCCTGAAGAAGGCAAATTAAAGAGAAAAACAAAAACGAGAAAACTATTTACACGGGAGAACTCCCAACAAGCAAAAGAAGCACAAGGAAATCTTTTTGGGTTTTCTTTTAACATTACAACTAATTTAAACTAGAAAGTAAAACCGAAAAGAAGCGAGAAATATTTTTGGGTTTTCTCAAAGTTTTTCAAACACACAAGAGAAAGCGAGAAAATAAATCTAGCATGGATAATACAATGAAAAAGTGTGAACACCGACAACTGGAATGAAATGTGTGAACATGAATATAATATCGGTGGAAATACGTACTCCCCCAAGCTTAGACTTTTGGACTAGCTTTGTAATCACCACTCGTTGTAGCCATCAGGTCCCACGTTGAAGTGTTGGGGTGCATGTACCTGAGCGTCCCACTCCTGAGGTTCCTCCTCTGCCTCTGCCTGGGTGTTCCGGTAAGCAATAATATACTCATGCATGATCCTGTATCCGCCCCTGGCAATATAATCAAGCAAAGCAGGTGCAGGCAACGGAATAATATCACGAGTTTCCACACTGAAAACCAGGTTGTAAGGAATGTTATGAATAGATTTATCAACGTTAATAAACTGGTGATCCTCCATCGCCTGATGATCTAAATAAACCTTGGGTAAACGATAATCATGTTGGCGGATCTGAACATTAAAGTGACTTGCTAAACGAGTAGCATAAATACCGCCATGGATTTTGCCCTTGGTTCTGTTAAGGTGCAGACGACGTGCAATAATAGCCTCGGGGCTATAGGTATTATCATCGTAAAGTGCGCAGCATAAAATGGCGAAGTCAGGAGCACTGAGTGCACCGACTTTCTCTCTAGCAACTAAACACTTAGCAATGAATAGAGCAAAATAATGCACATCAGGAAACTGCAGACTAGTAGCAGTGACACTCGACACGCCTGTCTCATCTCCCACTGACAGAGTATGATAAAAGTCCTTGAACTCTGCAGGCCTAGGCTCTCTTATTTCCCTGTCAGAAGGGATCAAGCATACATCGCAAAAATCAGTGACTGGCATCTGACGGGTTTCAGCATATAAATTAGACTGCACCTCAGGGGGGTTATTCCTACTCGGAAAATGAAAATTTTGCACAAAGGAATTTGTAAGGAGATGGTATAGTTCACACTCAGCTGCGATGAAGTCGGTGAGACCAGCATTAGCAGCAAATTGTGCGAACTCTTGATGGATCCCGGCTCCATCCATGAAGGGGTTATGCGGCCATTCACACGGCCGCACTTCCGTTCTTCTTCGAGTATGGAGATCGTTATCTGATGATTCCCCAATGACTCCCTTAGAGCTCTTCTTGGAGGCAAACTTCCTAAAGAAACTCATCTTATTCCTATGAATAAAATTCTGAAAATTTTAGTCCACAAAATTTTTGTCAACAAAACTTCACAAGATTGATAACAACTACTCATAAGGAAGCATAGAGGCTATATTGAGCATTCAAACTACTTAGAACTCTAAGAATTCAACATGCAAGCTCATCTATAGCAGCACCAAGAGTAGCTAATTATTTAAAATATAATCCACTAAAGCAAAAACTAATTGGAGCAACGGAGGAGTCACATACCAAGTAGCAATCCCCCAAAATAGTTTCGAAAACGGAGCTTCGAGCAAAGAGATAGAAATCCGCGTGTTTGAGAGCAAGAACACAAGAGAGAGAGAGAGCAATGGTGATTTTTTCTAGAGGTAGATGATTACATGGGCTAAAGAGATAAGTGAGGGGGCCCACGTGGGGACCACAACCCACCAGGGCGCGTCTGGGGCTGCTGGCGCGCCCAGGTGGGTTGTGCCCACCTGGTGCACCCCCCTCTAATGTTATTTGTAGTAAAAATTCAGAAATATTCAGAAAAAATTGTATTAAATTTTCAGGGCATTCTGAGAACTTTTATTTTTGGGTCATTTTTTATTGCACGTGAAATTCAGAAAATAGACAAAACATGGCATTTATTTTATTTAACCAAGAAAAAAAGAAAACAAAAGTTGGGAGCAGAAGGTTGTGCTTACTAAATTCACCGACTTCTTACCTCTAAAAAATGATCCATTAATAAGGTTGATCAAGTCTTATTAACAACCACCTTCGATTAGCATGAAACCGAAGAACTTTTGTAAAACACTAAGTTACCTCAACGGGGATATGCATGTCCCCAACAATAAGCATTTCATATTTCTTTTTGGCAGTAGGTAGAGGTAGTTGAAACCTCCAATAGTGAGTGTCGGAGATTTTTCAATAACATTAATACCATTCACTTGGAATTGTTTCTTCGGAAAGTGCACCGTATGTTCATTACCATTGATATGAAAAGTGACCTTGCTTTTATTGCAATCAATAATAGCCCCTACAGTATTCAAAAAGGGTCTACCAAGGATAATCGACATATTGTCGTCCTCGGGCATCTCAAGTATAACAAAGTCAGTTAAGATAGTAAGATTTGCAACAACAACGGGCACATCCTCACAAATACCGATAGGTATGGCAGTTGATTTGTCAGCCATTTGGAAAGATATTTCAGTAGGTGTGAGTTTATTCAAATCAAGTCTTTATATAAAGAGAAAGGCATAACACTAACACCAGCTCCTAAATCACACAAGGCAGTTTTGACATAATTTCTTTTGATGGCGCAAGGTGTAGTTGGTATTCCCGGACCTCCAAGTTTTTTAGGTACTCCATCCTTAAAAGAATAATTAGCAAGCATGGTGGAGATTTCAGCTTCCGGTATTTTTCTCTTATTAGTGATGATGTCTTTGATATATTTTGCATAATGTCGGGGGGATAGACCCCGGGTAGCCTCATCAGCACTTAACCATATTTCAAGACATCGGGGCTGGCCAAGCCCCTCAGTCCGACTGGTCGTAAGACCGGCCTCCGGGGCTGGACGGGACCGGAGGGCCGTCTCCTAAAAGACGGCGGGCCCCAAGAAAGCGGTTGAAGCTAGAAGGCTGCCTCCTAGAAGACGGCGCGTTCCAGAAAGCGACGTACCCCGGAAGACGGCGCACTCCAGAAGACGGCGATGGTACGGGCCGGTTCCTAGCAGACGGCCAGTCCCCTCCCTAGGAGTTTGAGCCCGACCAGGAGACTAGCTGGGGCATGGCCACAGTGCGCCATGCCACGACCGCATGGCTACAGTAAGCGCCGCCAGGCGGCCGCCGACCCGCCCGGCACGGCGCTGTAGCCATGGCGCGCTCGACACGACCTTCGTCAGCACGGACGGCGCCACAGCGAAGAGCCATCAGCGGGGCCCGCGGGAGGCGGGCCCCACCTGTCGGCCAGTTCCTCGGCAGCCGGCAGGGCCCAGCAGAGGTGGGCCCCAGCAGCCGGCGGAGAACCCGGCCCCCATAGATGCTGGCAGCCGGGGCCTACCACCCGGCCATATTACCATTGTACCCCTGGGGGGTTAGCCTATAAAACCCCCCAGGCCACACCCATGCAAATGGTTCCCCTCATGTTCCACTTCAGTTCTACACACACCATGGCCAGGGAGGGGAGAGAGCTAGCCTTGCCCTTCTTCCTCCTCTGGCCGAACAGCTCTAGGAGCACCATTGTACTCTTTGCTTCATAGTGATCATGCGGAGACCCTGCAGAGCAGGAGTATGGGTTTGATCTCTTAGGAGAGCCTTGAACCTGGGTAGATCTCGTGTCCGTCTGAGCTTGTGCCCACTCCCGCTTCTAGGACCCGGCGACGATCTCATGGCCCCAACCATGATAAGCCACCCCCTGGCATTTGTCGAGATATTACCACGACAGTTGGCGCCCACCATGGGGCCAACAACGACGTCGGCCGGAGACACGTTCTGGACGGGAACCTTGTTCCTATACGACGAGTGTGCCGCAGCTGGCGAGATCAGCTGGCCCGATGCGCCCGCCCACGCCGGCCTTGGCGCATCGCCTGACGCGGGAGCCGCCTTCCCCGCGGGTCGCCTCGCTGGCCTCTTCAGCGAGCTCAGCCTCTTTGACGAGCCCGCCGCCGACACACGAGCGGCCGACTCCCTCACCGATCTCTTCGGCAAGCTCGCTCTCGTCGACACGGCCTCCACCGACGATTTCCCTAGCTATGTGGAGATCGTCGACGATCCCCTCCCTCCTGCCACCAGTGACGCTCCTGTCGGCGCGCTCGACGCCAGCACCTTCGTGGTGGTGATGGTCATCGGTGACGGCCTGGGCGCTGGCAGATCCAACCAGGATTCACTGGACGCGACCATACATGCCCTGGCGACGCCTCCTCCCCCTGGCACCAGCCAAGAGGAGCTGGAGGAGTTCCGCGTCAAGCTTTTCGACAGCGTCTCCAAGATGGTGGCGCTGAAGCGCCGCGCTGAAGCCACTCAGCGCGAGATCGAACGCATGGTCGATGCGACGCCGGCTGCGGCTAAGCCTAGCCGGGCCGGCGCCATCCAGCAACGCGGCGTTGCGATTGCCAGCATGCCGGGGGTCGAACGCCCGGTCTACAAGACCCCAGCGCAGAAGATGCGTGCCACCCTGGCGGCCGCAGACGAGCTCAAGCACTTGCAGGGCGATGAGCTACGTGAGCAACTGGAGCGCCTCCAGCAGCTCATCGACGCTGCGAACGAACAGCAGGACAAGGGCAACCGTGCGGTGGGAGCAGGCCGACGGGTCGACACCCACGTGCCCCGTCGCAAGAATGGCGCGACCTCTCGGTCCCCTAGCGGCGGAGGCCGCGGGCAGTCGCGAGACCCAGAGCTGGCTGCTAGCAACAGCCAGCGTGCGCGCCGCACGATAGCGGACAGCCACCAAGTGCTCCAGAACCCGGAGCCTCGACGCCGGCCGGAAGAGCGCTTGCCTCCTCGGAGGGAGAGGGCGGCCACTCCCGCGCCGCCGCCTGGTCACCCGATGCTCAGCGGCTGGCTTGGCCCCCGCGAAGCAGTCGGCGAAAACAACGCACGCCACCGGATGGAGGAGCTGGCTCAGTCCCAGTTGTTGGAAGAGGAGCACACAATCGGGCCGGCCTGCTTCGGCCCCCGCATCTGCGATGAGCCCTTTCCCAGAGGGTTCACGCTCCCCAGAGACATGCCCATGTACAACGGCATCGTGAAGCCGGAAGACTGGCTGATCGACTACTCCACAGCAGTCGGCATCGCCAACGGCAACAAGCGCGTCACTGTCAAGTACGTCCCACTCATGCTTCAGGGCACGACCCAGACGTGGCTGAACAACCTCAAGCCCAACATCATCAACAGCTGGGTAGATTTCAGTGACGCCTTTGTCCGCAACTTCACCAGTACATACAAGCGGCCCCCCAAGCCATGCCAGCTCTCCATGTGTGTTCAGGGGCCGACCGAGTCTACTCACGACTACCTGACGCGTTGGGGCGAGCTGCGCAACTCCTGCGAGGGGGTCCACGAGGTGCAGGCCATTGAGTACTTCAGCGCCGGGTGCAGAGAGGGCACTCTGCTCAAGCACAAGCTCTTGTGCAACGAGCCAGCTACCTTGGACGAGCTCCTGGTCATGGCCGACAAGTACGCCACCGCCGACTCCTCCATGAAGTCGGAGATCCGGGTTGACGCGGTCGGCAGGGTGGTCCAGCCGGGTTCCCAAACTCCGGCTGGTGACACCAGCCGGTGCTAGCAACCGAACGACAACAAGCGCAAGGCCCCGCAGCCGGCTTCCAACAGCTGGCAGGTGGCCACTGTCGAGGATCAGCAGCCGGCCGGGCAGCCCGGCCCCAAGCGTCAGCGGGGCGGCAAGGGTGCCTGGCAGCCTGCCTTCTCCTTTGAGCAAGCCCTCGATGCCCCATGCAAGTTCCATAGCGGCGCGAACCCATCCAACCACACCACCTGGAAGTGCAACTGGCTCGCCCGGATTGCCAAGGGCGAGGCCCTGCCGCCTCCTCCACCAGCCGGCCAGGTAGCTCCGGCTGTTCAGCAACCGGCCCGAGCTGTCGGCATGCTTCAAGATGAGTTCCCCGAAGAGAACGCCACCTACGTCGTCTTCACAAGCGAAGCCGACGACAAGCACAGCAGACGGCAGCAGCACCACGAGGTGAATGCTGTCAGCTCAGAGGTCCCCACCTTCATGCATTGGTCCGAGAGGCCCATCACCTGGTGCCAAGTTGACCACCTGGCCGTGATGCCCTCGCCGGGTGCATACGCCTTGGTGCTGGAATCAACCTTCTCAACGGAGAGGCGGACTTGCCGCTTCAGCCGAGTTTTGATAGATGGCGGCAGCAGCATCAACATCCTGTACCGCGAGACCATGGAGCGGTTTGGAGATCAAGGTCAAGCAGCTTCAGCCCAGCCGGACTGTCTTCCACGGCATAGTTCCCGGCCTTTCCTGCTCTCCAATCGATAAGATCAAGATCGATGTCCTGTTCGGCGACAAGAACCACTTCCGCCGCGAGCCAATCTGGTTCGAGGTGGTCAACCTGGACAGCCCCTACCACGCACTCTTGGGCCGCCCGGCGCTGGCCAAATTCATGATGGTCCCACACTACGCCTACCTAAAGGCCAAGATGCTGGGTACTAAGGGCATCATCACTGTTGCCGGCGACTACCAGAAGTCGCTAGACTGCGCCGCCGCCAGCAGCCAGCTGGACGAGTCCCTCGTCATCGCTCAAGAGAAGCGTCTCCTTGACCGGATGGTAGCCACGGCCAGCGAGAAGCCGACCATGCCGACTGATCCCAAGGAGACGGAAGCAGGGGCCTCCTTCCAGCCGGCCAAGGAAACCAAGAAGATCGCCTTGGACCCAGCGCACTCGGAGAGGTTTGCTGTCGTAGGGACCAACCTCGATAGCAAATAGGAAGGCGAGCTCATCGATTTCCTCCGTGAGAATCGAGACATCTTCGCATGGTCCCCCAAAGACATGCCTGGTGTCCCGACGGATTTCGCCGAGCACAAACTACATGTGAGGCCGGATGCTAAGCCGGTCAAGCAACCCCTCCGCCGCCTATCAGAAGAGAAGAGAAGGATCGTTGGTGAAGAAATCGCTCGGCTTCTGGCAGCTGGCTTCATCATGGAAGTGTTCTACCCGGACTGGCTTGCCAACCCAGTCCTCGTCTTGAAGAAGAATAACAAGTGGCGCATGTGTATTGACTACACAAGCCTCAACAAGGCCTGCCCCAAGGATCCGTTTGCCCTTCCACGGATCGACCAAGTGATAGACTCCACGGCTGGCTGCGAGCTGCTGTCCTTCTTGGACGCATACTCCGGCTACCACCAGATCAAGCTAGATCCGGCCGACCGCTTGAAGACCGCCTTTATCACACCATTCGGCACATTCTGCTACATCACCATGACGTTCGGCTTGAGGAATGCTGGCGCTACCTTCCAACGATGCATGCAGAAGTGCTTGTTGAAGCAACTCGGCCGCAATGCCGACGTCTATGTGGATGACATTGTGGTGAAGACGGAGAGGCGCGGCACCCTCCTAGAGGATCTCAAGGAGACCTTCGAAAATCTGTGCCGTTTTCAAATCAAGCTCAACCCGGAGAAGTGTGTCTTTGGAGTACCAGCCGGCCAGCTCCTCGGCTTCCTTGTCCCTGAACACGGCATCGAGTGCAACCCCGTGAAGATCAAGGCCATCGAGCGGATGGAGAGACCCACCAAGCTGCGTGACGTCCAAAAGTTCACCGGGTGCCTGGCATCCCTCAGCCGCTTCATCAGTCGGCTGGGCGAGAAGGCGCTCCCCCTGTACCAGCTCATGAAGAAAACCACTTGCTTCAAGTGGAACGACCAGGCGGACGAAGCTTTTCGTCAGCTCAAGCGCATGATGTCCACGCCGCCTATCCTGGCGGCTCCGGCTGCCAAGGAACCGATGCTCCTCTACATCGCCGCCACCAACCGAGTCATCAGCTCGGTGATTGTGGTCGAGCGCCCAGAAGCCGGCAAGGTGCAGCCAGTCCAGAGGCCAGTGTATTATCTGAGCGAGGTCTTGTCCGCCTCCATGAAGAACTACCCCCACTACCAGAAGATGTTCTACGGCGTGTACTTTGCCGCCAAGAAGATGAAGCAATATTTCCAAGAGCACTCCATCATGGTGGTTTGCACCGTCCCCCTTGCCGAGATCATGGGCAACAGAGATGCCTCAGGCCGGGTGGCCAAGTGGGCCATCGAGCTGGCTCCCCATACCATCCTTTACTAGCCCTGCACCGCCATCAAGTCCCAAGCGCTGGCCGACTTCTTAGTCGACTGGGCCGAGTCCCAATACCTGCCGCTAGCGCCGGATTCTACGCATTGGCGGATGCACTTTGACGGCTCAAAGATATGCACCAGCTTGGGAGCCGGCATCGTCCTCACCTCTCCCAAGGGCGACAAGCTAAAGTACACGCTGCAGATCCACTTCGCCGCCTCCAACAACATAGCCGAGTACGAGGCGCTCATCTTTGGGCACCGACTGGCCAAGGAGATCGGCATCCGCCGCATCCTCTGCTACGGCGACTCGGACTTGGTGGTCCAGCAGTCATCCGGCGACTGGGACGCCGAGGACGCCAACATGGCAAGCTACCGCTTCCTCATCCAGCAGATGAGCGGGCACTTCGATGGGTGCGAGTTCCTCCACGTGCCAAGATTGATAACGATGCAGTGGACGCCCTCGCCCGCATTGGCTCCACCCGACAGGCCATACCAGCCGACGTCTCCCTCGAATGTCTGCGCAAGCCGTCTATCAAGCCATCGCCAGAGTCCGACTCCATCTTCGTGCCGGCTGACCCCGGAGCAGTTAGATTCGGCTCGGGGACTCCAGCAGCCGGCCCGTGGACTTAAGCATTCGGCCAGGGGACTTCAGCAGGTGGCCCGGGGGCTCACCACCAGCACCCGGCCCAGGAATTCTAGCAGGTGGCCCAGGGACTGCAGCAGTCGGCCTGGGGATTGCAGCAGTCGGCCCGGGGACTTCATCGACACCACCAGGAGCAGCCGGTTCCAGCCTGCCGCCTCCCTACCCGGCCACCCTCGTGCCAGTTGCCATCTTCACAGTGGTGGCAGCCCCATCTTGGGCGCAGCCCATGCGCGACTATCTGGTAAGCCGCGTGCTACCAGCAGACAAAGTGCTGGCCCGACAGGTCCAACACCGGGCAGGCGCCTACACCATCGTCAACAGAGAGCTCGCCAAGCGGAGCGTGACCGGCGTTTATCAGCGCTGAGTGGAGCCGGAGAAGGGCATGGAGATCCTCAGAGATATCCACCAAGGCGAATGTGGCCACCATGCCGCCTCCAGGTCCCTCATAGCCAAAGCCTTCCGCCATGGTTTCTTCTGGCCGACTGCATTGAACGACGCCATGGAGTTGGTCAAGAAGTGCAAAGGGTGCCAGAAGTTCAGCACCAAGCAACACCAGCCGGCCTCTGTCCTCAAGACCATCCCCATCACCTGGCCATTTGCCATGTGGGGTTCGGACATGGTGGGTCCTTTCAAGACAGCACGCGGCGGCATGACTCATTTGATGGTCGCCGTGGACAAAATTCACCAAGTGGATAGAGGCCAAGCCAATCAAGAAGCTGAACGGTATGACTGCCGTCATGTTCATCGCCGACATCACCGTCCGATACGGCGTTCCCCACAGCATCATCACCGACAACGGCACCAACTTCGCCAAAGGCGCCTTGGCCCATTTCTGCGCAAACCAGGGTATCCGACTGGACCTAGCGTCTGTTGCCCATCCGCAGTCAAACGGCCAGGTGGAGCGAGCAAACGGCCTCATCCTGTCCGGCATCAAGCCCCGCCTGATTGAGCCGCTGGAGCGATCGGCCGGCTGCTGGATCGACGAGCTACCGGCCGTCCTCTGGAGTCTTCGGACCATGCCCAACAGATCAACCGGCTTTACGCCCTTCTTCCTCGTGTACGGTGCCGAGGCTATCATCCCCACGGATATCGAGTTTGACTCGCCTCGCGTCACTATGTACAAGGAGGTGGAAGCAAAGGAGGCGCGAGAAGACGGCGTCGACCTGCTGGAAGAGGCCTGGCTGCTAGCGTGCAGCCAGTCCGCCATCTACCAGCAGAGCCTGCGCCGCTACCACAACAAGAAGGTCAAGCCGCGTACATTCCGCGAAGGCGACCTTGTGCTCCGCCTGATCCAGCGATTAGCCGGCCAGCACAAGCTCGCAGCACCTTGGGAAGGCCCCTTCATTGTCAGCAAGGCCCTGGGCAACGACTCATACTACGTCATCGATGCCCAAAAGCCCAGGGCACGCAAGCGAAGCACAGTCGGCGAAGAGACGGAGCGGCCATGGAACGCGAACCTACTCCGTCCGTTTCACAGTTTAAGCGAGTGTATGTACCACGCCAACTTTTGTATTCAGTAAAGACCTCAGGTCCCCCGAGATGCACTCGGGGGCTACCTTTTTATCCATGAGATTAGCTTATACCGTGAATTGAGTTTTTTTTAATATATTCTTGCCCCATCCGGGTTCCAGTCAGCCGACCCGGGGGCTCGCCGTCTTGGCCTAAGTTCGCACCAGCCGGAGCCGACTAGTAGTGTGCCGACGCCAAAGCCCTCTCTTCGCTCCGTGTCGCAGCTCGCAGCACGGCTGTCCGACTGGCAAGAGTCAAAGTCCGGAAACGCTGTCCACACGAAAAACGACTAAGGAAAACGCCGACTACGGCCAAGCCGGCCTCTCGCCTCCCTCGTCCATCTGCTCAGCAGCCGGCAGGCCGACTTCTCGCCCGACTAAGCTACGCTCTAAGCGGCTGAAGTAACTTGCCCGTTCTAAATGACCAAGTCCCTGATCCAGCCACAGACCACAGTGCGGCTGTCCGGCTGGTAGGGAGGCGGCCAAGGGAATGCGGCGAAGGAAAAAGCCAAAGAGGGCAAAAGCAAACTCAAGCTAGAACCCGGCAACACATGCAAAATATGGGGATTTAAACTTTGTACATTGCAAAAGGGCCCAAGGCCAGCATTCATCAAGTTTAAAAATACACCCCAGTGGGTGGAAATGCGCATAACTGACATTGTTTTCAAGCACGAAGACAGAAAAAAAACTCAAAAAAAGATAACAGGCCATCTAGGTGGACGGCCCCTCGGGCTGCACGGACTGGTCGGCGGTAGGCGTAGCTCCGGCTGGTGGGGCTTCCGGCTGTGGAGTCTCGGCCTGGCGGTCGGCGGCGGCTGACGTGGTCTCCGGCTGGTCGCTAGTCGGCGCTGGGTCGGGCCGAGTCTGGCTGGTAGCTCCGCCGTCTGGTGAGACGTAGCTGCCTTCCTTGTCCTTGTCGCCGTCGTCGCCTTCGTCGCTGGAGGCGATCTCCTCCGCCGAGTCCTCCCCGTCCGACGGGTTCAGACCGAACCAGGACGGAGGAACCACGGCACCGTCATCTCCCCGCTCTGGGACGAAGACGTCGACATCAGCATAGTCAGCGATGGCCGCCGTGCGGACGGCAATGTCCTCGTGTGCCGCCGCCAGCTCCGGCAATGCCTCTTGGCAAAAGGTCGACAGCTGCGCCAGACGCACGTCGGGGTACCAGGCCTTGACGAACTCTAGAGCCTTTGCAACCCCGGACCGCGCCGCGGAGCTCTTCCAGGCTTCGAGCCGGCTCGCCGCCACGTCTAGCCAGTCGGCCGTCCATCTGGGAGTCCACGGGATCTGAGCACCCGGCCACAAGCTTTCCAAGACCTGCGACCCGGCGCGCTGAAGCCGGCGGAGCAGGCGGCGCGTGGGCTCGAGGTGCATCTGGACGGCCATGAGCTGTTCGCCCATGGTCCGAGGCCGGTCCTGCGTGATCTCTTTGCCCTCCCGCCTTTGCTCCTCGCGCTGGGCCTCGATGGCCATGCAGACGGAGACGGAGTAGCCCGGGAGGAACTCTGCTCAAGAAGAAGACAAAGATGTCAGAGGCCGGCTTCCAGCGATAGCCGACAGCTAACAATCAGCAACCCACAACCCGGAGAAGAGAGACGCACCGTCAAGCATGTCCTCAATCACGGAGTAGCCATCATCAAGGAGCTTCTCCCTCTCGGCCCAGTCCGAGCGTTGAGTCTTGAACTCAGCCGTCAGGCGCTTTTCGTCCGCCTCCAGCATCCGGACCTGGTTCGTGTGGTGTTCGGTCTGCTCCGCCAGCAACTTCTCCAGCCGGTCGCGAGCCACAGCCGCCTGGTCGTGCTCCTGCCCCAAAACCCGGAGCTGGCCCTCGAGCTCAGCAACACGCTCCCTCAATTGGGCGGCGGCCGCTGCAAGAAGAAGACAGAAATCATCATCATCTACTTCGACAAAAACGAAAACAAGCCTACAAGAAAAGATCCGGCCCGACTGCTCAACAGCCGGCCCAAATCTCGGGGGCTACACCCAGTGGGTGCACTGGCGCGCCCCCACTGAAAGCCAGCTTAGTTACTTTGGCTCTGAGCCAACTCAGTAGTCCGGGTGGTGAGCATCCGGTTCTGCATGTTGTACGCGGCCGCCCGCATGCTGTGGTAGTCCTGCAACAGCAGCAAGCATTTCAGCCAAAGAAAAGAACACCTTGGAGTTCCAACCCGCCTGCTCAGCAGCCGGCTCGAAACTCGGGGGCTACACCCAGTGGGTGCAAGGCGCACCCCCACGGAAGATTACAAGACAAAAACATAGCAAAATAAGGTGTACGTACCCGGACGGCCGGCCGCGTCGCCAACAGCTCCTCCCTCGCCCTCTGCAGAGTGGCGTTCTGGGCGAGGAACCGGTCCTCCAGGTCGCGCACCGCCAGGTTCAATGCGGCCGAGCCGGCCCCCGCCACCCAGCCTGAAGGAGGGGCGCTCGTGGCCCCGGTGTTGGCTCCCCGCGAGCTCGAGGCCGCAGCCTCCAACTGCCGCCTGGGCTCTGATGTTGCCCGCATCGCAAGCAGGCGCGCCGGAGCGCGCGCCACCAATACCTGGCTTGCCGCCTGCCCGGCGCCGGCTGGTGGTACCTCCGGCTGGTTGGGCTCGCCGCTTCCTCGTCCGCCGGCATCCGGCGTGCGCTGGGTCTCCTCCACCTCCGGGATGACGGTGTCGGGGACCACAAGCTCCGGCACTGACTGGTCGGCCCCGGCCGCCCCAGGCGGCGTCTGGTTCTCCGCCATCTCCACCTCCGGCTGTTCGAGGGTGACAGTCTCTGGGACCTCGCCACCAGCCGGATCCTCCGTCACCCTGGCATCGGCCCCCGCCTGCGCCTTGGTCGCGGCCTCCGCCTGTGCCTTCGTCGCTGCCTCTGCCTCCGCTTTCGCCAAGGCCCGGGCCTCCGCCTGCGCCGCCTCCTCCACCTGGGCATCGGCCCGTGCCTTCCTCGCGGCCTCCTGTGCCTCACGCGCCTCGCGCGCGTTCCTCTCCTGTGCCTCCCAGAGGGCCGCAACCGGATCTGGACGCCGAGCATCCATGGAGCCGTTCACTGGGTCCATCAACGAGGCGGATGAAGCCCGCATGACGGTGAAGGCTGTCCTGCTCAACAAGAAAGCAAACATGAGGAAACACCCCAAGAAAGAAGGAAAACATGAAGTCAGAGCAGCAAGTGCGCTTACTCGGACGTGAGCGGCATGGGTTTGGGCCCCTTCCAGGTGGCGGCCACCTTCTGGGCCTCGTGCCGCCTGGTGGCGTCCGCTTGTTTGGCCTTCTTGACCGGGTGGCTGCCGTACCTCCCCGCCAGGCGGCACTTGTGCCCACCGGGTGCAGCTGCCGGCCGTGGCGTAGAGGTTCCGGCTCCTGTTCCCTCGCCCCCCTAGGCGGGCGCCGCTCCTCGTCGCCTTCGTCGTCGTCCGGCCAAGCCCGGACATCGCCGATTCCTCCTCCACCGCCTCCTGCGGAGCCGCCTGCCTCGGGGCCGCCTGCTCCTCCGCCGCCTCCACCAGCGACCTCCTCGTCGCCACCTTCCTCCATGGTGGCTGCCCCCAGCTCAGGATCCTCGGCGTCGCTATCCTCGCGGTCCAACATCCACTCGTGGCCAGGAGCAGGCGTGCCTTGGCCCGCGAAGCGCTGCCACAAAAAGGCGACTGGTCAAGACGGAGGGACGAAGAATATTGTGAATAAAGCAGCCGGATCTGGTACTTACCGCTGGAGGGGGGTTGGCCCGACTGTAAGGCTCCTTGCCGATACGCCACTCCGCCTCGCTAAGCTTGCAGTTGGAGATGTCGTTGACATGGCGGGCCACCTCCACCCTCGGCACCTCCTTGGTGGATATCCGGCATGGATCCCGGCGGCCGCTCATCTGGCTGATGAGGTGCGGCCGAAGCTGAAGCGGCGATACCCGGCGCATGATGAAGCCGGCTAGGAGGTCGGCCGGCTTGAGCCCCTCCCAGCTTGTCATCTCCTCTAGCCGGGCGAGGACGCTGACGATAGGGCCCGGCAGGGGGTGCTTGGGCGGCTGCTGTTGCCAGTTGTCGCGTGACCCAGCAGGCGGCCCAAGCACGTAGGCCGGCAGGTTGATGTAGTCGACGTTCCGGAGATTCCGGACGTAGAAGTATGACTTCTGCCAAAGCTTGGTCGACTCGTGCAGAGGGATCAACGGGAAGTGCGTGCCGCCTCCTGAGCGCCTCACGGCCACACACGCCCCGCACTGGGCCGGCTCCTCCTTCGCCGGCGTACCTAACTTGAGGTAGAAGAACCTACCCCAGAGCTCGATAGTCAGCAAGACGCCGAGGTATCCCTCGCAGAAAGTGATGAAGGCGGAGAGGCACACCACTATGTGGGGGTGAGGTGGTGCGGCTACAGTCGGTAGAACTGGAGAAACTCCCGGAAGAAGCCGCTAGCTGGGAGCGCAAAGCCGTGGAGGAAGTGAGCGCGGAAGACGACGTACTCGCCGGGCTCCGGCCGCGGCGAGGTCTCCGGCTCAGGGGGGATGCGCACGCCCACGTTGTCAGAGCGAGGCAGCCTCCGCGTCGCGCGGAGGAAGTCGACATGGTCAACATGGATATTAGACCCCAGCCATCCGCTTTTCGCGATGGCGCAGGGACGGCAAGGAGGAGCTCGACGGAGAAGAAGATGACGGGCGCCGCGGCTACGAAGAAGAAGACGATGGGCAACGCAGCGACGACGCGAGGTAGCAGAGCCACGACGGTGGCTGCGGCAGAGTGGCTGCTTCGGCGGAGCGGCGACCGGGGCTAGGCGACAGCGACAAGGAAGGCAACCGCGGAAGCACTTCGACAGCGGCGGAGCAGCGCCGCGGCAGCAATGGCGAAGGGAGAAGAGAGAGTGGGGAGGGGGCGCATGTGCGTTCTGCCGCCCCTCCTCCAACCCCTCTTTATAGCCGGCGGAGGCGAAGCCGAGACGACGTGGGGGCGTGGGATTAACTGCGCCCCACGCCCCGCACGACCCCGCGTATTCCGCGCGGTTATGGCGCAGTTAATGTGCTGCAGAAGGGCAACCGCCCGCCTCGGCCGCAGCGGATCCACGCGCGGGCTGAGGCCCTGTATTGGCGGGCCCCAGCCTGCAGAGACGTCTCGTCGCGCGCGTGGGCTGGCAGGCCGGCCTGGCCTGCGGGCGTCACGTGGCGCGCGTGCGCGGGTGGCGCCGCCCCGACTCCCGCCTGTCCATTCGAATTCCACCAGGCGGCCGCGGCCACAGCCGGCTCCTAGCGTCCGACTCCTCCCAGCCGGACGGAGCAGGAGGCGGAAGACCACTCGAAGGGGAAACTGCTGAGGCCCTCCGACTGCTAAAGCCGTAGAACCTCACCAGCTTCGGGGACTACTGTCGGGGGGATAGACCCCGGGTAGCCTCATCAGCACTTAACCATATTTCAAGACATCGGGGCTTGCCAAACCCCTCAGTCCGACTGGTCGTAAGACCAGCCTCCGGGGCCGGACGGGACCGGTGGGCCGTCTCCTAAAAGACGGCGGGCCCCAAGAAAGCGGTTGAAGCTAGAAGGCCGCCTCCTAGAAGATGGCGCGTTCCAGAAGGCGACGTACCTCGGAAGACGGCGCACTCCAGAAGACGGCGAGGGTACGGGCCGGCTCCTAGCAGGCGGCCCGTCCCCTCCCTAGGAGTTTGAGCCCGACCAGGAGACAAGCTGGGGCATGGCCATAGTGCGCCATGCCTCCCCCAAATCACGGTCGCACGGCTATAGTAGGCGCCGCCAGGCGGCCGTCGACCCGCCCGGCGCGGCACTGTAGCCATGGCGCGCCCGATATGGCCTCCGTCAGCACTGACGGCGCCACAGTGAAGAGCCGTCAGCTGGGCCCGCGGGCGGCGGGCCCCACCTGTTGGCCGGTTCCTCGGCAGCTGGTAGGGCCCAACAGAGGTGGGCCCCAGTAGCCGGCGGAGAACCCGGCCCGCATAGACGCTGGCAGCCGGGGCCTGCTACCCGGCCATATTACCATTGTACCCATGGGGGGTTAGCCTATAAAACCCCCCAAGCCACACCCATGCAAAGGGTTCCCCTCATGTTCCACTTCAGTTCTACACACACCATAGCCAGGGAGGGGAGAGAGCTAGCCTTGCCCTTCTTCCTCCTCTGGCCGAACAGCTCTAGGAGCACCATTGTACTCTTTGCTTCATAGTGATCATGCGGAGACCCCGCAGAGCAGGAGTAGGGGTTTGATCTCTTAGGAGAGCCCTGAACCTGGGTAGATCTCGTGTCCGTCCGAGCTTGTGCCCACTCCCGCTTCCAGGACCCGATGACGATCTCATGGCCCCAACCATGATAAGCCACCCCCTGGCATCTATCGAGATATTACCACGACACATAAGGAGCCATCTTTAATATATCAGTCAAGCGAGTGCGCAAAAAGACTGGCCTAAGCATTTCAGCAAAGCATTCAAATTCTTCATCATCTTTCTTCTTAGTTGATTTAGGTGGAAAGGGCATGTGTTTTAGAACCCATGGTTCTCTTTCTCTTCCATGTTTTCTAGCAAAAAAGTTTCTTTTATCATATCTTTTATTTTTAGGTTGTGGGTTATCAAGATCAACAACTGGTTCTATTTCAACATCATTGTCGGGTTGTTTATCATTGTTTGGTTGGGTGTCTCCATGAACATCATCATTATCCTTTTCATTATCACAAGATGAGTGTTCATTACCAGATTGAGTTTCAGCATCAAAAATAGAAACATCATTTTCAGGAGGTTTTTCTACTTCAGGTTCACTAGGGGCATGCAAAGTCCTACCATTTTTCTTTTTCTTGTTCTTTCTAGAAGGACTAGGTGCATCAATGTTAATTCTATGAGAGTCTTGTTCAATTCTTTTAGGGTGACCCTCAGGATAAAGTGGTTCCTGAGTAATTTTACCTCCTCTAGTTGCTACTCTAACAACAAAGTCATTTATATTATTATTCATTTCATCAAGCAACTCTCTTTGATATTTAGAAACTTGTTCTAGTTGAGTTTGAACCATAGAAACATGTTTTCCTACACCTCTAACATCATTGGAGATTCTAAATAACAAGTCACTCAAGTGAGCAATCATATTGGAATTGTATTTCAATTGTTTCATAACATTTTCATTGAAGTGATCTTTTTTTCTAATGTAGTTGTCAAACTCATAAAGGCATTGACTAGGATGTTTATTCTAAGGGATGTCACTTTCATCAAATTTCATTAAAGAGTTTACCTCTACCACCTTTGGTTCTGGTGTGTCAAGTCCATGTATTTCTTCAATAGGCGGTAAATTTTTAACATCCTCTGCTTTAATACCTTTTTCCTTCCTACTTTTCTTTGCCTCTTGCATATCTTCAGGACTTAGATATAAGATACCCCTCTTCTTTCGAGTGGGTTTAGGAGGTGGTTCAGGAAGAGTCCAATCATCATAATTTTTCAATATATTATTCAATAATTCCTCAGCTTGTTCAACAGTTCGTTCCCTGAAAATACAACCAGCACAACTGTCTAGGTAGTCCCTAGAAGCATCGGTTAGTCCATTATAGAAGATATCAAGTATTTCATTTTTCTTAAGAGGATGCTCAGGCAAAGCATTAAGCAATTGGAGAAGCCTCCCCCAAGCTTGTGGGAGACTCTCTTCTGCAATTTGCACAAAATTAAATATTTCCTGTAAGGCAGCTTGTTTCTTATGAGCAGGAAAATATTTTTCAGAGAAGTAATAAATCATATCCTGGAGACTACGCACACAACCAGGAGCAAGAGTATTGTACCATATCTTAGCATAACCCTTAATGAGAGCGGAAATAATTTGAGAATATAGTAGTAGCAAATCTTCTCATCATGAGCAAATAGGGTGGCTATATCATTTAATTTTGTGAGGTGTGCCACA
The DNA here is from genome assembly GCA_011799875.1 of Thinopyrum elongatum. Classification (NCBI taxonomy): domain Eukaryota; kingdom Viridiplantae; phylum Streptophyta; class Magnoliopsida; order Poales; family Poaceae; genus Thinopyrum; species Thinopyrum elongatum. Next base: position 562,222,276 of record CM022303.1, read on the forward strand.
ACAGTTTCATTTTCATAGCCATGGAAAGGATCAGATTCAACCAAAGTAATTAACTCTGGGTCGACAGAGAATTCATAATCCTTATCATCAACAAGGATAGGTGAAGTAGCAAACTTAGGATCACATTTCATTCTAGCATTCAAAGATTTTCCTTTCAGTTTGAACAATAATTTCTTAAGATCGTCTCTATCATTGCAAGTAAGAAAATATCTAGCCGTCTCCTCATCCATAACATAACCTTCAGGTATCTTAGGCAATTCATATCTAGGAGAGCTAGGCCTAATAGGTGTTTCAAGATTTTCAGTTTCAAGTACTTCATCAGTTTCAGCATTCTCAATATCTTTAGCTCTAGCAATTTGTTCATCAAGAAATTCACCTAGTGGCATATTATCATCAAGCAAGGTACTAGCATCATCATGAGTAGCATTTATAGCATAAGTAGCATCATTAATAACTTGCGACATATTAGGATTAATAGCATGTGGTTGTGTTGCAAGTCTACTCAAAATAGAAGGTGAATCAAGTGCAGAGTGTGATGGCAGTTCCTTACCTCCCCTCGTCTTAGAGGGAAAATCTTAGTCTTGGTATCCTTCAGATTCTTCATAGTGATAAATAGATAATAATCCCAAGTGACTCAACAAATATAGCTATGCTCCCCGGCAAAGGCGCCAGAAAAAGGTCTTTATAACCCACAAGTATAGGGGATCGCAACAGTTTTCGAGGGTAGAGTATTCAACCCAAATTTATAGATTCGACACAAGGGGAGCCAAAGAATACTTGTAAGTATTAGCAGCTGATTTGTCAATTTAACCACACTTGGAGATTAATTATCTGCAGCAATATGATCAGTAGCACAGTAATATGATAGTTTTGATAGCAGTAATGATAGTAACAGTAATGGTAACAGTGATAGCAATGATTTTGTAGCAGTTGTAACAGTAACAACGGCAGGAGTAACGTAGGAAGAACAATATATGGAAAATTCATAGGCATTGGATCGGTGAATTCGTTGGATGATATTCATCATATAACAGTCATAACTTAGGGTGATATGGCACTAGCTCTAGTTCATAAATATAATGTAGGCATGTATTCCATAAATAGTCATACGTGCTTATGGAAAGAACTTGCATGACATCTTTTGTCCTACCCTCCCGTGGCAGCGGGGTCCATAAGGAAACTAAGGGATATTAAGGCCTCCTTTTAATAGAGAACCGGAACAAATCATTAACACATAGTGAATACATGAACTCCTCAAACTACGGTCATCACCGGAAAGTGTCCCGATTACTGTCACACCGGGGTTTACGGATCATAACACGTAATATGTGAATATGACTTGCAAGATCGGATCTAGAAGATAGATATAATGGTGAGAACATAAACGGTTCAGATCTGAAATCATGGCACCTGGGCCCAAAGTGACAAGCATTAAGCATGGCAAAGTCATAACAACATCAATCTCAGAACATAATGGATACTTGGGATCAAGCCCTAACAAAACTAACTCGATTACATGATGAATCTCATCCAACTCCTCACCGACCAGCGAGCCTACGAAGGAATTACTCACTCCCGGTGGGGAGCATCATGGAATTGGCGATTGAAAAGGGTTGGTGATGACGAAGATCAAAGACCCCCCTCTCCGGAGCCCCAAACGGGTTCCAGATTTGGCCTCCCGACAAAGAACTGGAGGTGGCGGCGGCTCCGTATCGTGAAACATGATAATTCTTTCTCCCTTATTTTTTCTCCAAAAATAGGATTTTATAGAGATAGAGTCAGGGTTTGCGGGGCCACCAGGTGGGCACAACCCACCTGGGAGGGCCTGGAGGGGGGGGCGCCCTAGTGGGTTGTCCTCACCCCGGGGCCCCACTCCGGTGGTTCTTGGCTCCAGTAGTTTTCTTTTATTCCATAAAAATTCTCCAAAAAGTTTCGTTCCATTACGAGAACTTTTATTTCTGCACAAAAACAACACCGTGGTAGTTCTGCTGAAAACAGCGTCAGTCCGGGTTAGTTTCATTCAAATCATGCATATTAGTCCAAAACAAGTGCAAAAGCATTAGGAAAAGTAGATACACCGGAGACTTATCACACACATCCCCAAGAAGGAATGAAAATGTGCACTTCGGGAAGTCTACGCCTTAGAGCCTGTAGGCCCGAAATTCAACCCGTGGCCAGTGATACGTCTCCAACGTACCTATAATTTTTGATTGTTCCATGCTATTATATTATCCATCTTGCAAATTTTATATGCATTATTATGCTATTTTATATCATTTTCTAGGACTAACCTATTAACATAGTGCCCAGTGCTAGTTTCTGTTTTTCCTTGTTTTTGCCTTTATAGAAAATCAATACCAAACGGAGTCCAAATGGAATGAAACTTTTTGACAATTTTTCTTGGCCAACAAGACACCCAGGAAGGTTTGGGAGGAGGCCACAAGAGCTATGAGGAGGCCACAAGCTTGTAGGGCACGCCCCAGGGGGCGCCCCAGGCTTGTAGGGCGCGCTGTGGCACTTCTAACCCTAATTCTTCTTCTATAAATACACAAATATTCCTCAAAGACTAGAGGGCACACCAAAAATACTTTTTCGCCTCCGCAAGCTTCTGTTCTCATGAGATCCCATCTTGGGGCTTTTTCGGCACTCCGCCGGAGGGGGATTCGACCATAGAGGGTCTATGGGTCTATAGCTAGTTTCTAGATGGCTTCTTGTCTCTCTTTGATCTTCAATACAATGTTCTCCTCGATGTTCTTGGAGATCTATTCGATGTAATCTTCTTGTGCGGTGCGTTTGTTGAGATCTGAGTGGGTTTATGATCAGATTATCTATGAATATTATTTGAGTCTTCTCTGAACTCTTTACGCATGATTTATGTAGCTTTGTATTTCTCTCCGTTCTATTGATTTGGTTTGTCCAACTAGATTGATTTTTCTTGCAATGGGAGAGGTGCTTTGTAATGGGTTCAATCTTGCGGTGCTCAATCCCAATGACAGAAGGGGACATGGCACATATTGTATGGTTGCCATTAAGGATAAAAAGATGGGGTTTATTCATATTGGTTGGATCTATCCCTCTACATCATGTCATCTTGCTTAAGGCGTTACTCCATTCTTGTTAACTTAATACACTAGATGCATGCTGGATAGCGGTCGATGTGTGGAGTAATACTAGTAGATGCAGGCAGTAGTCTATCGGTGCAACTAACCTTCATGTATGTTACACGGACAGTACACATGCTCAAGTGGCAGGAATGCGAGCAACACCAAGCATTAAAGACGGAAGCAAGCCAGAGAGAGAGCTCTTTGAGGAATCAAAGGGCGAACCAAGAAGACCAAGACAAGCCAAGACAACAAGATATCACCAAGGGAAAGCCTCCCTTTCCGGGCAGGCGAGCCTGGTCAGGTCGAGGCCACCCCGAAGGCAAGTCCCAAGACCTCCCCGGCAAGGATTACCGGGGCCACCGGCGACCCACATCCCCGCCAAGGCTCCACCGCTCCACAGCATCGCAACGCAAGTCACCTATCGGTGCGTTGTCGAGCCCCCAGATAACTAAGTGGCTGTCATTTGGCACGTGGCAGCCATTTAGGAGGAAGATCACCTCTATATGACACCTGTCCAGAGGAGTGTCAAGCAGACAGATGGAAGATGACTAGAGCGACGTGGCAGGCCTGCCGGGCCGCATCCACAGCACGACACATGGCAGTGCATTTAATGCGCTTTGTCCTAACTGCCAGAGTTAGGTACGATAGCACTGTTAGCTATCTAATCGCTGGATAATGACCGTTTTGCCATTGTGGTAACCCCTTAGCCTATAAAAGGAGGACCGTGGCAACCGTTAGAAAGGATTCGGACCCTCGTGTACTCATACACGCGTAGCTGCTCTTCCCGAGGTGACCTTGCCGGGCTCGAGCGCCGCGCGTTCTTCACGGTCTCTCCATCAATTGACCAAAGCAGGAGTAGGGTTTTATGCTTCTCAGCGGCCCGAACTTGGGTAAAAACCACCAGTGTCACTACCGCTATGTTGTCCCATGGTCTCCGCTCTTTGTGGAACGCGCCCTCCCCCCTGCCGAACCACAAAGGGGCCGATGGCCTCATAGGTGGCCGTGTTCTACCACGACATCTTTGGTGCGCCAGGTAGGGGGAACGCTTGTGCGAACCCAAGGTCGTAAACAGCGCGCCAGTCTTCATCGTTGGCTTCATCATCCATGGCACCCAAGAAGAAGTCCGGCGCAACTGCTCATCCGTCCACCTCGAAGGCCCCCTCGCATGCAGCCGCCGATGCTGTGGGGACTGTAGCGGTGTCGAGGGACATGGACGCCGTGGGGAACGAGACTAGCGCAGGTGGCGCTATCGTCGTTCCCCCCTCGGCCAAGGTGGAAGCAGAAAACGCCGAAGGAGGGCGGCATCAATAGCACACCAACGGCCGAGCTCCACAACACACGGGTGGGGAGAATGTTCAGTCTCCACCTCCCCACCGTGCCAAAGGACGTAGCCACAGCGACAATGCTCACCTTGGTGTGAACCGCAGCCCCCTGGCTATCCCTGCAACGGGCGTAGAGGTGGGGCAAGCGCCTCCCCCAGGGCGGGGTAACCAAGATGAATTGCCGGACGGGGTTGTCAACCTCCAGGCGCACCCTTCTCGCCACCGTACCATCGTGGCGGCTGGCTTGCGGCGACGAGAGCACGGCACCGCTGCCGTTGGTACTGGCAGGAGCCGGGCGATGTCGTGGTTGTGTCGTCGTCCATGCCAAGCACTGCTTCGGAAGCCATGGCACGGGCCCAACTCCTGCTGAGATTCCCACCAGCGGCCAATCAGCTGGATGAGTGGAGAGCTACCATCCAGAGTTTGATCGGTTTTGCTGAAGCAGGGGGATTGCAGCGGGCGGATCCGCCACGGCCCGAGCTGCTGACCGTGCTGAAGGGGCCACTCCAACGGTACAGTCCCCTCCGCGACGGCCAGCGCAAGGACCACAACCAGAACCACACAACCAGGAGCCCGAAGAGGTATCGATGGCCTCGTCTGACCCTCAGGCCCGTCGAGATCAGCGGCAGGTCCTAGAGGATCGTCAGAGGGAAGACGCGCGCGTCACCATAGAACGACACCACAAAACCCGCCGCCAATCCGACAGGCGCAATGGCCCAGACGTCGACGAACCCGCGCCCAGTGAGGGCGGGTACCTGCCTTTCGAGGTTGGGTGCCCTGCCTTCACCCGTGAGCTGCGGCAAGTCCGTTGGCCATCTGCCCGCGTTTTCAAGCCAGAAATACCAGAAAAGTATGATGGAAGGCTGAACCCGGCAGAGTTCTTGAGCATCTACACCATCGCTGTTCGAGCTGCCGGAGGAAGAGATGAGAAGGTGTTCACCAATTACTTCCCTTTGGCGCTCAAGCCAAATGTGAGGTCATGGCTGATGCACCTTTCGGAGAACTCCATCTCATCATGGGTTGACCAGTGCCGTGAGTTTGTTGGCACCTTCACGGGCGGCCATCAAGAACTAGGATGGCCCAGCGATCTGCAGCTCCTTCCACAAAAGGAAGGGGAGATCTTGCGGAAGTACATGCAGAGGTTTAGCCGGGTGCACAGAAACATCCCAGACATCCACCCGGCAGCTGTGATTGCTGCGTTCCATTCCAACATGCGCAACAGAAGGATACGTTCCAAGATGAACGTTTGGTTGCCCAAGACTGTGAATGAGCTGTACACTTTGGCGGATAAATGTGCCAGAACAGAGGAAGGGAGGCGACTCCCCGGGGAAGAGGACGGCATCGAAGTCGACTCAGAGGATGACGACGATGCCACTGACCCGAAGAGGAAGAACAAGAAACACAATAAGAAGCGCAAGGAAAATGCAGTATTGGTTGTCAAGGGCTCTGGCACTCCTAGTACCGGCAAGAAGGCCAAGACCGAAGTCCCCGGCAAGGAAGTTGCTGCGTGCACTGATTGCCAGGAGGTTACGGCGGCCGAAAAGGCTGGGAAGGCTGATGGGCCATACTGCAAGATCCACCGGACCAAGGGCCACGATCTCCAAGAGTGTCACCAAGTTGAGCAACTTGTCAAAAAGCAGAGAGCCGAGTATGAGAAGCGTGACAAGGAAAGAGACCAAGAAGGTGCTGGCGGGAAGGGCCGAGGCGGCAGAGGAGGCTGCCGCGGCAAGGATCCCCAGCATCCAGAGAGGCCCGCAGGGGGCCGTAAGAAGAAAGAAGGCGAAGACGAAAGTGATGAAGGGGATGAAGAGGAAACCAGTGAGCAAGAGTTCCAGAAAGCCACTGAGGCCCTGTGCATTGATGGAGGTGCATCTTTGCACTCCTCTCACCGCCAGCTTAAACAGTGGGCACGTGAGGTCAATGCCGTAGAGCCGGCAGTGGACTCCCGAAAACTGCTCAAATGGTCCCGCACGCCCATCATCTTCGAGGAAGAGGATCACCCTGACCGCACCACCGCGGTAGGGTGCTTGCCGTTGTTGGTTTCACCAACAATCCGCAACCTCAAGGTCACGAAGATGCTGGTTGACGGCGGGGCTGGGTTGAATCTGATTTCCCCCAAGGTGCTCAGCAAGCTTCAAATAACAGATGAAGAGCTCAAGATTACTGGCACTTTCCAAGGGATCAACCCCGGTAGGAGTCGTCCTAAGGGAAAGATCATGCTGCCAGTGACATTTGGAGGAGAATTGAACTACCGGACTGAGAAGGTTGTGTTTGATGTGGTTGATCTCCCCCTGCCGTACAATGGAATCCTTGGTCGTCCAGCCCTGGCAAAATTCATGGTGGCATCTCACTATGCCTACAACACACTGAAGATGCCAGGACCGATGGGCGTCATTTCCATTCCGTCAGACAAGAAGGACGCAATCATATGCGTGGATAAGATGTACCGAGACGCACTCGCCGCTGAGGCCGCGGAAGCTGTAGCACCTGCCAAGGAAAGTAAGAAAGGGATGAAAGCTAGCAAGGATACCGGCAAGGAATCCGGGAAGCGCACTTCTTCGGAGTGTGTTGCACCCGTCGATGATTTGCTGGAGAGCTCCACTAGCAAGAAGCCCAAAGTTGCCTCACCTGCGGTGAAGAAGGTCCCAGCAGGCCCGGATGGCATTGGTGGTACGTTCACCATCAGCTCCACCCTTGATGACAAATAGAAAAGCACGCTCATTGTCTTCCTGTGGGCGAATGTAGATGTGTTTGCCTGCCAACAATTGACATCCCCGGTGTTCCCAAGGAGGTAATCGAGCACCACCTAGCTGTCTGCCCTCATGCCCGGCCCGTCAAGCAGAAAGTCAGGAAGCAAGCTTTGGAACGGCAACAGTTCATTGCCGAGGAGATCAAGAAACTTGAAGCAGCTGGTTTGGTTAGAGGAGTATTGCACCCAACATGGTTGGCGAACCCAGTGGTGGTGCACAAGGCGAACGGGAAATGGAGGCTTTGCATAGACTTCACGGATCTGAATAAGGCATGCCCGAAGGACCCGTTCCCCTTGCTGCGCATCGAGCAGATCGTAGATTCCACTTCCGAGTGTGATCTGCTTTCCTTCTTGGATGCATACTCTGGGTACCATCAGATCTTCATGTCCAAGGAGGACGAGGAGAAGACCGCGTTCATAACCCCGTGTGGCATGTACTGCTTTGTGCAAATGCCTTTCGGGTTGAAGAGCGCTGGATCCACTTTTGCAAGGGCAGTGCAAATTGGTTTCGAACCTCAATTGCACAGGAATATTGAAGCTTACATGGATGACATAGTAGTCAAGACCAAGGACAAACCAACTCTCATTCAGGACTTGGAAGAGACCTTTGCGAATCTATGCAAGGTCAACTTGAAGTTAAACCCTGAGAAGTGCGTGTTTGGCGTTCCCTCCAGCAAGCTACTTGGTTTCTTTCTATCCCACCAGGGGATAGAGGCCAACCCCGACAAGATCAGGGCGATCAATTAGATTCAAGCACCCAAGACCATTAAAGATGTGAGGCGCCCGACCTGATGTGTTGCCGCACTGAGCAAGTTCATTTCCAAGTCTGCCGAGCGCGCCTTGCCGTTCTTCAAAATTTTGAAGAAGGCAGGGCCGATGAAGTGGACCCCGGAGGCAGAAGCAGCGCTGCGAGACTTGAAGACCTATCTTTCCTGTGCTCCCACCTTGGTCGCTCCTAAACCACAAGAGCCGTTGCTGCTGTACCTAGCGGCAACCAATCAAGTGTTTAGTGCAGCGTTGGTGGCATAGCGGGAAGTGGATGAAGGAGCAGCCGCAGTTACTATCCCCTCCGGAGAGGAAAGCGAACCTATCCCAGCAAAGTCCGGTGCAGATCAGGAGAAGGAAGAGCAAGATAACAGAGACAATTCCAAGACCACGGCAAAGAAGAAGGTGGTGCAGCGGCCAGTGTACTTTGTCAACTCCCTATTGCATGGGGCTAGATCAAGGTACTCTGGCATTGATCTTTGGCCTCATCATGGCCTCAAGGAAACTGCGCCACTACTTCCAAGCCCACGAGATCATAGTTGTCACCCGCTTCCCTTTGCAACGCATACTGAGGAACCCGGAGGCCACTGGCAGAATAGTGGAATGGGCTTTGGAATTGTCAAGCTTTGGTCTGAAGTATGAGAGTACGTCAACCATTCAGAGTAGAGCATTGGCAGAGTTCATCGCGGAATGGACACCAACCCTAGATGAAGAAACACCTAAAACAGTTATCCCCGGCAAGGAGGCCCCCCAAGAGTGGATCATGTACTTTCATGGTGCCTTCTCACTTCAAGGTGCAGGGGCTGGCGTGCTCCTTGTCGCACCCACTGGAGAGCACCTCAAGTACGTGGTACAAATGCATTTTCCCCTGGAGAAAGCTACCAACAACACTATAGAATCTGAAGGACTCCTTGCCGGGCTCAGGATCGCAACAGAATTGGGAATTAAGAACTTGATCATTCGAGGAGACTCACAGCTTGTGGTGAGACAAGTAAACAAGGATTACCAGAGCCCATTGATGGAGGCATATATATGTGGAGGAGGTGAGAAAGCTGGAGGTGCATTTTGACGGATTGCAAACAGAGCACGTGCCACGTGTGGAAAACAACATTGCTGATCATCTGTCAAAATGCGCCGCGCAAAAGCTTCCTGTGGAACCAGGGACTTTTGTTCTCCACCTGACTCAACCCTCAGTATCCCGAACAACAATGGCCAGAAAGAGGAGGAAACTGGACTCCGGCAAGCCTCTCTCGGCAGAGCTTCCCTGTGGCACCCCGGCTCAGAGAAGACCGGAATGCCCCGTATTCCAGCCCAGGGACAAGTCCTCTGGAATACGACACTGTTGGCATAGAACAAATCAGCTCTTTATTACAATGGATATGGTTACAAAGGGTACAAGGATTACATCGGCACGGCGACACTACGCCTGCCCGGGGTAGCTCTATGCTAACAGTGGAGTAACTCTCTCGGCAGCGGAACAGCAATGGCGGTGATGGACTCCATTCCGCAGGGACTCTGGCTAGAATGCGTATCCTAGGTCGCAAACTCAGGATCCTCGACAAGCAAGCAATCATGGCATGACCTGCAAACTGGCATGACACGCCAGGTGAGTACTTGGAATGTACTCGCAAGCTCACAACAAACATCAGCATTAAGGCAAGACAACATCATAGCAAGATAGCTACTGAAGTAGATCCAGTAAGGTAAAGCATATTAAGTAATTTAATCCATACTCCGAATAATCTCAGGATACAATCTGAATCTGTTCCAAATCCAATCCAAATCATGTGGTCATCCGACCACTCATCTCACAGCCATCCCATGGCTAACATATCATATTCCTGATACCATCTACACTGCAAGTTTGACAAACTTACTCTCTTCCGGGTTACCTCACAACCTTCAGAATAATCACGATCCACCGAGCAGTTCCGATCTTACGACGAGTTCTTCCATCATTATTGCTACTATGGTTTACCAACTAGTGAGGTCTGGACGGACTGTCCAATACCGTGGACACGACTATTTGAATAGATTTTACACTCTGCAGAGGTTGCGCACTTTACCCACACCATGGAGCACATGACCTCGTGATCCCATTTGGGTGGACCAGCGTTGCTCCAACGAAACCCGCCCGACCCGTGACTCTCCCATCGTACCACTGGCGATCATCCTCCCCCGGAGTCCTGCCCTGGGTGGCCCCTGTGTCACCGTGTGACACCTGCCACCGTCGTGGCTAACAAACTGTCCCAAATGGGGACCTGGTACCATATAACTCAACTGGGCTCACAAGGTTATCACCGCCTACCGGGCCAGGGTAGCGCGCACGCATAACCTTCCCTGTCGGGCGGTACCGGTGAAAGAGCACGTGATCAGACCAAGTCAAGGCCATCCCATACCGGCAAATGTGGCTGCATGGATAAGTCCGGACAGGTGACTCAAGATCAACCTTGAAGTATCCTATCTTCGAATAATCTTTTCATCATAACTGACACTCCGACAGCATAACAATCCAAGTCAAAACGATATCTAGCTAGAAATCTAGTAACCAGTATGCTTAACTTATCTCCACGATCTGCCGGATGAAATCCAAAATAATCATAGACGGTAATCTCAACATCATAGTAACAAGTGGGTAAACTACTAGTCACTAACAATCCAATCATCAACATGGTAGTCACCTATCCAAGAATTTACTCAAGCATTGTATGATCCAATCCATTTCACAAATAACTCATACTTGTTGTTAAAGTAAATAGTTAAACTATGATATTGCAATGCAATTATGCAGATGAGAGTTGTGGCTTGCCTGGGGATGAAGGAACCATCGGGAAGGAGTGCGGAGAGTCCGCGGAGTTGACTGCCGGAAATAGTTCTCTCCTAGAGGGGGCTGTTTACGGGCAAGGGCAAAATGGTCATTTCCATAGTGGGACCTCATAGTGAAAATGATACCAACACGACGGGCTCGAAGAGACGAAGAAGTGGGCTTTGGAATCACCTCGATCGGAGTTATGAGTAAAAAGATACATTAGTTCTTCTGCCAGGGACCTATCTATAAAATAATCTTCACAAACAGGCTCTCAGCTGGAAAACAGAACGCACACTCGAGAAAATGCGCTTTCAGATAAGTGAAAGCGTATTTCTGGCCGAAGGGCAGCAGAGTACGCTTTCACCAGTGGAAAACACATTTTGCGACATGCGTGTCCACTTATCCAGCTGGACCGGCGCCTAGGTCGCTTACACACGGGTCCCACCTCGCTCCTTCTCTCTCCTCGTCAGCTGCCTTCAACCTCTCGTGCGCGCCCGCGGAACAGAGGAGAGGCGCGCGGCGCCGGCGCTCTCCGGCGACACCAGCGAGCTCGGAGAGGTGTGTCGTGCCCGCCTGGCCCGGCCACGGACGCTGAGGAAGGACGGGGCCGTGGCAGCTTGGCGCCCCACGGAAGGGAATAGAGGCGGACTCCGGCGGGACTTGTCGGCGGCTCCAGCCACCGTTCGGGGCACCCGGACCACCTACGCGCTCAGGGGGCCAAGACGGTCCCGTCCGAGTAGAGCACGGCCGCCGAGGAGGTTGGGGAGGAGTGGGACGGACGCGGCGGACGGCGGCCACGGTGATCTCGGGTAGCTCAGGACAGACGCAGAGAAGAGGCGAGATGGTGTGGAGCAGCTCCTAGGTGGTGGTGGAGGTCCTGTGGAGGTGGCTAGCAGAGGCGGGAGGCGTCATAGAGCTCGAATTTGAGCGGAGGTAGTGGCGGTCATGGCGGCTAGAGGAGCAGCAGAGGAGCTCCTCGGGCTCGGGGAAGAGGCTAGGGAGGGGTAGTGGAGTGAGGCAAGGGCGATGGTGAGCTCAGGGAGATGCAGGGAGGGCTTTATATAGCCGCGGCGAGGCAAGGCGATGAGGACGGCCGCCGTGGCGGCCTTATCGCCGCACTGGCGCTCGGGGATACGCGGAGGGCATTGGCGATGTCGGCAAGAGCTCCGGGAGGGTGGAGAAGCAGGTAGGGGCTTCGGGAGAGCTCGCGGGAAATAGGGACAGGGGAAAACGACAACGACGGTCACGGGCCAAACAGTGGCAGAGCTCGTCGTGGCGCGTCGGAGAAGAAACTGGAGGGGGAGAGGCTTCCAGGAGATGGGCGACGATGAGACGAATCTCCTGGACATGGAGAGGTGGCGAGGGAGCGAGGGAACGGACGAAACCGAGCGGTTTCATTGCCAGAGCGCGCTGATTGGCATGCCAAACACGTGGTTACCGCGTGTAGTGGCAAAGATAGGACTAGAGGGGCTGGCAAACCTTGTCTGGGGCGAAGTCCTTGCTCCCCAAGGCAGCCTGAAAGTGAAAGATCACCGAAAGAAGCCAAGAGTAGATGTGAGGCTTCACTGGAAGTTTGTTGTAGCAAACTTGACCACACCTCTGTGATGAACAGGCAGGTGATAAGAACCAAAGATGATGTCTGGTAGGTTTAGGGTAGGAAGGACTACAATCCTGTGGAGTTTGAGAAGAAAAGGACCAAGATTTAATATAGTTGCTTTGCAACTGACCAATCTGGTCCAGAAGCTCAATCTTGATGTGCCACTCACATGGAGTATCAACTTGAGCTGAAATCTGGTATAACATTATGATTTGGTCAAATGAGAGTGCCATAAAAATTTCATGCCATTTGGACAAGCCAAAATGGTACTTCCTTCACAAGGAACCTCTCTGACCAGAATCTTAGGAAAATTCTAGGGAATTATTGGGAAAATGAAATGAGCCCAAATTTTGTGGAGATAAGTTATATGGGTAGGGGAATGCTGGTAAATTTTCAGCAATTATGGAGCAATATAAAATATGGTTGCTTCATAATGTGAAAATCTGACCAGAAACCAAGATTTGGGGCTATGCTCATATAGATGATTGGATAGGGTTGAAATTTGGTGGAGAGTCATAATTTGAGCATATGAAGATGCTTACAAAATTTCAACTTATTTGGATACTCCTAGCTAGCACTTGCTTCACAAAGATTCCAGTTGACCAGAAACTTTGGAAATTAGCCAAGGGAGATTTAATATCCAAATGAAGTTGAATTTTGGCATGTGGCAATGATATGGATAGGAAAGAATGCCCAAAAAGTTTGAGACCAAGCAAGCAAATATAAAGGGTACTTGCTTCTCAATTTGGCAGCTAGGGCAGAATCAGAAAAGGAATATTTGTGAAATATTTTTGAACATGGAAAGGAAGGGTTTGACATATTTGTGGAAGATCTGACCCAAACAATTTATGATAATTATTTGTGGAATTTTGGGAATCATGGAAATGTGGGTTGCTTCACAACCCAGGAAAACAGGGTTATTCCTTTAATAGAAAAAGGAATTTTCCCAAGGAAAAGAATATTGGGGTTGGTCCAAGATGGAAATGACAAGGTCTTGGGATGGTTTTGAGGTTGGCAAGCCACTTGGGAAGAGGAATCAAGGGTGATCCCTCCTGGTTGCAAGACTACTAAGCCACAAAAAAGTGAATCCGGACCAAAATCAAAAGAAAAAGAAAATGGGCAAAATCCAGGGTGTTACATTCCCGAAGCCCCAGACAGAGAGGTTGGCGGGAACAACTCCAATTCGCCTGGTGAGCAGCACCCTCCCGACGAACTAGCAGTTCTTGCGGTTGAGATATGCACTCCCATGAACGAGGAGGTGCCGTTGATCCTTGTTGTCAAGCCCCAGGCTCGAACTTGGGCACGACACATAGTCCATTACCTTCAAACAGGAGAACTTCCCCAAGAGCAAGAAGAAGCTGAAAGAGTAGCCTGGAGGGCCAGTATGTATCAGTTTGTCGATGACACGCTATACAGAAGGAGGCCCAACGGTGTGAAATTGAAGTGCATTTGCCGGTAAGAGGGGAAGGAACTGTTGGCAGAGATACACAAAGGCATGTGCGGCTCCCATATTGGATCAAGGGCCTTGGTCGAAAAAGCTTTTCGGCAAGGTTTCTACTAGCCCACGACCCTCTAAGATGCAATCGAGCTAGTCACCAGATGTGAAGCCTGCCAGTTCCACTCCAAGAATATCCATCAACCTGCTCAAGCTCTCCAGACGATCCCTTTGTCATGGCCATTTTCGGTCTGGCGGCTCGACATCTTGGGCCCCTTCCCCCGTGCTATCGGGGGCTTTGAATTCTTGTACGTCGCAATCGACAAGTTTACAAAGTGGCTGGAGGTGGAGCCTGTGAGAAAGGTGACCGCACAATTAGCTATCAAGTTCTTGAAGGGATTGGTGTGCTGCTTCGTAGTACCCACCAGAGTCATCACTGACAACGGCAGCCAATTCACAAGCTGCGCCTTCATGCAATATGTTCAAACCCTCGGAAGCAAAGTTTCATTCGCCTCTGTTACCCATCCCAGAAGCAATGGACAAGCTAAGAGGATGAATGCTGAAGTGCTGCGAGGACTCAAGACAAGAACTTTCGACAAGCTATGGAAGTGCGGTAGATGCTGGATCGATGAGCTGCCGGTGGTTCTTTGGTCCCTCCATACAACACCAAATCGAGCTAACGGCCAGACTCCCTTCTCCCTAGTCTATGCGGCAGAAGCAGTGATCCCCACAGAACTCATATTCAGGTCACCTCGAGTATTTGCCTACGATGAAGTAGAGCAAGAGCAGCACTGGCATGACGATGCCGTGCTCCTTGAGGAGAACCATCTCCGGGCTGCAACGCGTGCTGCATGCTACCAGCAAGCCCTGCGTCGCTATCACAGACGCATGGTTCATGCCCGGAGCCTTGCGGAAGGCGACCTTGTCCATAGGCGTGTGGGTGCAAACAAGTTGACGCTAAAGTGGGAAGGCCCTTACCGGGTAGTACGAGTCACCAGACCCGGCGCAGTCCGTCTGGAGACCGAAGATGGCATTCTGTTGCAAAACTCATGGAACATTGAGCATCTTCGTAAGTTCTACCCGTAAGGCGCGGCTGTCGGGCCCTGCCCGGTAGCCACCCTTTTGTACAAGCCTTGCCGATGCGCATGTAACCCTTTGTACAAAGCCAGGCGCATACCCTAAGCACAGACAATAAAGCGAACGCTCGCCCCCCCCCCAAAAAAACTTGCATGCATGCATAGCATAACATGAACATACCATGATCATGTAGATGAGGTCAGACTCCTGCCGTGGACTCGGTCCCAAAAAGAGGAAATGGAAACAAGCTCGCATACTGACCCCCGACAAGCCAAACAGATAAGTTCCTTTTTATCCAGACATGTCTCTGTAAGAAGAAAACTTGTGCATAGAGAAACCTCGTCACCTTCAAAACATTTGTGCTCCCCTCTTTTGACCCGAACGTTGCTTTGGTCAAGATGGTTGTAGTGGCTCTTGGCGGAGAAGGTTCGACGAGGGGCCGGTCCCCTTCCATAGTTTTGAGCCCGACGGGCCCAGCCCCGCGGCAACAAATGGAAGGCGCCCGGTAGGATAGCTTGCCGGAGAAAGCTTGTTTACTTAAAAGTATAGAGGCACTCCTCCTCTGGATGGATATAGTACATGCACAAGTACCTGACAAGACCGTCTTTTTTCATTGATATGCGGATAAATGAGTACAAGGCTTACAGAGTACAAATATGGATAGAAGAGATTACATATTTGAAACTAAAGTTTGGCAAATGCCTACATGTTTTAGATTGAAAAAAGATAAGTGCCCCGTAATCCCTTTCTTGTCCCTCTCCTCCTAGGAACTACAGTGGGAGGCGAAGAGGGCAAAAGGAGCGCCTGGGCAGAAGCCCATCCCGACCCCGTCAAGACCTGCAGGACGCAGTCTGATCAGATTGAGAGGGCACGGACGAAGGTGATGGGTGAGGAGAGCAGCTAGGTGATGCCCTGGTCACCGCCACCAGGGCCAGCAGGACACGGCAGGGCGGACAAAGCCGGAGTCCACGGGAAGCCTGCCGGGGTCCAGCTAGAAGACTGCTGGAGGAGCCGGAGACACCATCCACACCCAACGCCCCGACAAATCACCTTGCCAGGGAGGAGATGCAGGTGCAGATGGTGGTGTTGCCAGCCTCCCGTTGATGGTGATGGTGCGGCTGGCGTTCAGCCGGAGTCGGAGCCGTCGTCCTCCCCATTGGCACCGTCGTTATCATTGTCACTGTCCTCCTCATCGCTATCGCTCAAGGAGGAGCTTCATCATCGGTCGAGCTCTCCGCGCAGCACCCTAAGCGAGCATCCAAACACCAGAAGACCTTGACAGAGAGCAGGGCGGCGTCCATTAACTTGAAATGGAGAACTTGCCCGGCCGCCAAGCTGTGGGCACGGGTGAAGGTCTTCGAGCCACGCCGGAGAAGCATGACATGAGGAGCAGGGAACTCCACGTCCGCCCGCATGCTGCCATTGCAGCAACCCCTCATGTGCAGCCTCAGCCCCGGCGGCTGCTCGACCTCCATCACCCTTGCGAATGGGGTGGGAAGCCGAAGATGGCTGTGCGGGGGCCCGCGCAGCTTGACGATAAACTCCAGCAGTTGGTTCCTGACGTGGCCTTCGTTCGGGTCCTGCGCGGCCGGAGGAGGTGCGATCAGAACGCCGTCCCGTCCTCCTCGACCCCGAGCGCCACGATGACCACGGCCACGTCCTCTCCCGCCTCCTCTCACGGCGGGCTCCGCCCCCACATTCCCAACAGGAGGAGGGAGGCGCTGTTTAGCAGAAGCCCTCTTCAGCACCATTGGGGTGCCACGATGCCCTCTCCCCCTCACCATGGTGGAAAGATGATGTCAGACGGAAGGAAGAAGAGATGGGTGTAAGCTAGCACCTCGCCCACGTTCCCTTTTATAGGCGAACGGGACCGGGGGCTGGCTCCTCACCCAGGAGACAACTGCCCCAATCCACCAATCTGACTCCTCTGCTTCACTAATGCCGCTCGGAATCAAGACCGACCTCCTGCGCCTATCCATGGCACCTGGCTTTCTGCCTTGGCACTCATTCCCGTGCCCTCCGCGTCCGCCACCAATCCTGCGCAATGCATGCGGCATACGT
Source organism: Thinopyrum elongatum (assembly GCA_011799875.1). NCBI lineage: Eukaryota > Viridiplantae > Streptophyta > Magnoliopsida > Poales > Poaceae > Thinopyrum > Thinopyrum elongatum. Next base: position 562,239,195 of record CM022303.1, read on the forward strand.
GGCAGGAACGGAGGGGGCAAGGGAGTTAGTGGAATGGCAGTTACCGCCCCGTGAACGTGGGACGTGGGTGACCCACGGGTCATGGCGTAAATCTCCCCCACGACGTCTTGCACGACGCACGAAAAAACCGAAAACTGGCTCAAGCACATGTTAATGAAGAAGCAAGGAAAATATCAAGAAAGAGAGAATATCAGCGCAAGACCCCTGCCTGTGTACTTGACAGGGCCTACCCCAATGATGCTTGGCAGCATGTTTGGGCCAGGCCCGGGGGCTCTTGTCGGTGCAACAAACCTTCATGTATGTTGCCCGGACAGTACACATGCTCAAGTGGCAGGAATGCGAGCAACACCAAGCATTCAAGACAGAAGCAAGCCACAGAGAGCTCTTTGAGGAATCAAAGGGCGGACCAAGAAGACCAAGATAAGCCAAGACAGCAAGATATCACCAAGGGAAAGCCTCCCTTGCCGGGCAGGCGAGCCTGGTCAGGTCGAGGCCACCTCGAAGGCAAGTCCCAAGACCTCCCCGGCAAGGATTGCCGGGGCCACCAGCGGCCCACATCCCCGCCAAGGCTCTACCGCTCCACCGCATCGCAACGCAAGTCACCTATCGGTGCGGTGTCGAGCCACCAGATAACAAATGGCTGTCATTTGGCACGTGGCAGCCATTTAGGAGGAAGATCACCTCTATATGAGACCCGTCCAGAGGCGTGTCAAGCAGACAGATGGAAGATAACTAGAGCGGCACGGCAGGCCTGCCGGGCCACATCCACAGCGCGACACATGGCAGTGCATTTAATGCGCTTTGTCCTAACTGCCAGAGTTAGGTAAGATAGCACTGTTAGCTATCTAATCACTGGATAATGACCATTTTGCCATTGTGGTAACCCCTTAGCCTATAAAAGGAGGACCGTGGCAACCCTTAGAAAGGATTCGGACCCTCGTGTACTCATACGCGCGTAGCTGCTCTTCCCAAGGCGACCTTGTCGGGCTCGAGCGTCGCACGTTCTTCATGGTCTCTCCATCAATCCACCAAAGTAGAGTAGGGTTTTACGCTTCTCAGTGGCCCGAACCTAGGTAAAAACCACCAGTGTCACTACCGCCATGCTGTCCCATGGTCTCCGCTCATTGTGCAATGCGCCCTCCCCCCTGGCGAACCACAAAGGGGCCGATGGCCTCATAGGTGGCCGTGTTCTACCTTGACAGAGTTGGTCTACTTGTCTCAGACGTGATGCATATATACATGATCTTTGCCTTGGATATCTACATAATTATTCACTTTTCTATCAATTTCTCAACAGTAATTTGTTTAAACACCGTATGCTTTCTTTCTAGAGAGAAGCCTCTAGTGAAAACTATGGCCCCGGGTCTATCTTTTATCATATTATTTTTAGATCTATAAAACCAAAAACACAAAAATACCTTGCTGCAATTTATTTACTTTTATCTTATTTTGCACTTTTACTTATCTTTTATATCTATCACTATCAGATCTCATCCTTGCAAGTAACCATGAAGGGATTGACAACCCTTTTATCGCGTTGGGTGCAAGTATTTGTTTGTTTGTGTAGGTGCTATCATTGGAGACTTGTGTGTTCCTCCAACTGGATTAATACATTGGTTTCTTAAGTGAGGGCAATACTTATATCTACTTTGCTGGATCACCCTTTCCTCTTCAAGGGAAAAACCAACGCAAGTTCAAGAAGTAGCAGGAAGAATTTCTGGCGCCGTTGACGGGGAGGATCTACATCAAGCTTGCCAAGTACCTATCATAAAATCTCATCTCTTGCATTTACTTTATTTTCCATTTGCCTCTAGTTTTCCTCTCCCCCACTTCTAAAACATTTTCAGAAAAATACAAAAATATTTGCCTTTTTATTTGCCTTCTTTTCGTTTGCCTTTATGTCTTACTTGGTTTGTTTGCTTGTTTGCTTGGCATAATTGTATGTTTATTCCAAATCAGAAGTTAAAAGTTTATGGATCCTCATCCACTTGCTAATCTTTTTAAAAGATCCAACTATGATGAACCAATTGCTAGTGAGTTGACTGCACTAGATTATCTTTATGAAGTTTTACTTGAAATTCATGAATCCAAAAATTGTGATGAAGTGCTAAAAGAGGAAATTTGTGAAGTGATTCACGATAGCTCCTTGAATCAAAAGCATGATTTAAATGGTGTTATTATAAATTCTATTAATGTCTGTGCTAATAATATGCAAAACCCCAAGCTTGGGGATGCTAATTTTGATATGTCCACAACTTATTGCAATGATCATGATTGGGGTGATTCTTCTTATGATCTTGAAAATTTATTTAAGCCTCATGATGAATATATTTGCGATAATATTGAAAGTGGGTTTGGAAGAGTGTCAACTCTAGGTAATAATGATCCCACTACTTTGAAGAATGATCAATCTTATGAAATTGTTGATAAACGTGGGCTTGGAGAGTTCATGACTTTATTTGATGATAATCCCACTATATTGGAAGAGTGTCAACTTTGCATGCATGTGGATCATGTAGAGAATATGTTATGTGATAGCTATATTGTTGAATTTGAATATTATCCCACATGTAATTATTATGAGAGAGGGAAATATGGTTGTAGAAATTTTCATGTTACTAAATTACCTCTCCTCGTGTTGAGATTGTCAATGTTCTATTCTTCTTCCTTGCATATGCTAGTTTTTGCTTGTTTTGAAAATTTGTTTTCTTATAAAATGCCTATGTATAGGAAGTATTTTAGACTTAAATGTGATTTTCACATTCTATATGATGCTCTCTTTGTGCTTCAATTCTTGTCTTTCATACGAGCATCATCAAAATTATCAATGCCTAGCTAAAAGGCTTTAAAGAAAAGCGCTTGTTGGGAGGCACCCCAATGTTATTTTTATTTTCTTGTTTTCCTTATGTTTTTCTACAATTTCACATTTATGCTACTGTTATGATTGAGTTTTTTATGTTTTAATAAGTGTTTGTGCCAAGTAAGACCTTTGGGATGATTTGGAAGATAGTTGATTTGATTCTGTGAAAAAACTGAAATTTTTGCGCCTAGTTATGGAATTTTGTAAATTCCCAGAAACGTGTTTTTGCTCTGATTTTTTTACAAAAGATTGATATACAAATTTTTGAGGTCTTCCTAATTTTTCAGAATTTTTAGAGTTATAGAAGTATGGGTAATATTCAGGTTATTATAGACTGTTATGCTCTTCACAGATTCTGTTTTCATTGTGTTGTTTACTTACTTTGATGAATCTATGGGTAGTTTCGGGGGGTATGAACCATGGTGAAGTTGGAATATAGTAGATATAATGCTAATATGAAATTGGAATGAGTTTACAACAATACCTAACTGGTGATTTGTTTTTATTATACTAATGGATCTCACGAGTTTTCTATTGAGTTTTGTGTTGTGAAGTTTTCAAGTTTTGGGTGAAGTTTTGATGGACTAAGGAATAAGGAGTGGCAAGAGCCTAAGCTTGGGGATGACCAAGGCACCCCAAGGTAATATTGAAGGAGAACCAAGCGTCTAAGCTTAGGGATGCCCCGGATGGCACCCCCTCTTTTGTCTACAATCCATCGGTAATTTACTTGAGGCTATATTTTTATTCACTACATGATATGTGTTTTGCTTGGAGCGTCGTGTATTATATGAGTCTTTGCTTTATTTGCTTTTTAGTTTGGCACAATCATCCTTGCTAGACACACCTTTTGAGAGGGACAGCATTAATCGTGAATTTATTAGAATACTATTTGAGCTAGGCAGTTGCTCTAGTGTTTCACTTATATCTTTTAGAGCACGGCGGTGGTTATATTTTAAAGAAATTGATGAACTCTCATGCCTCACTTATATTATTTTAAGAGTCTTATTAATAGTATGGCAATTTGCTTGGGTTATGAATTTAGTCCTAATATTATGGGTATTCAAGAGGGATATAATAAAAACTTTCATGAAGATCATTGAATATATGAGAAGTTTGACTCCTTGCAATTGTTTTGAGATATAAAGATGGTGATATTAGAGTCATGCTAGTTATTAATTGTGGTTTAGTAAGAATACTTGTGTTAAGGTTTTTGATTCCCGAAGGATGCATGTATGGTCTCTCGTTATGCGATGAAATTGGAGCATGATTTATTATTGATTGTCTTCCTTACGAGTGGCGGTCGGGGACGAGCGATGGTCTTTTCCTACCAATCTATCCCCCTAGGAGCATGCCTAGTAGTACTTTGCTTTGAGGGCTAATAAAATTTTGCAATAAGTATGTGAGTTCTTTATGACTAATGTTGAGTCCATGGATTATACGCACTCTCACCCTTCCACTTTTGCTAGCCACTCTAGTATCGTGCAACTTTCGCTAGTACATTAAACCCTCCTTATACATTTCCTCAAAACAGCCACCATACCTACCTATTATGGCATTCCCATAGTCATTCCGAGATATATTGCCATGCAACTTCCACCGTTCCGTTTTATTATGACACATATCATCATTGTCATATTGCTTTGCATGATCATATAGTTGGCATAGTATTTGTGGCTCCGCCACCGTTCATATTTTTTATACATGTCACGCTAGATCATTGCACAAAGCATTCATATAGAGTCATATTTTGTTCTAGTATTGAGTTGTATGTAAAAAGAAGTGTGATGATCATATGCATTATTAGAGCACTGTCCCGTGTGAGGAATATAAAAAAATAAAAAAAGAGAGGCCAAATGAGCCTAAGAAAAAAGAGAGGACAAAGTGCCCAACAAAAACAAAAAAAACAAAAAATAAATCAGAGAAAAAGAGAGAAGGGACAATGTTACTATCCTTTTCCACACTTGTGCTTCAAAGTAGCAACATGTTCTTCATGATAGAGAGCCTCCTATTTTTCACTTTCATATATCACTAGTGGGAATTTTTCATTATAGAACTTGGCTTGTATATTCCAATGATGGGATTCCTCAAATGCCCGAGGTATTCATGAGCAAGCAAGTTGGATGCACACCCACTTAGTTTTCTTTTGAGCTTTCATACACTTATAGCTCTAGTGAATTCTAATTCATGGCAATGCCTACTCACTCACATTTATATCGATTGATGGGCATATCCATAGCCTATTAATTTGCCAAGTTGATGTGAGAATTTCTTTCTTCCTTTTTGTTTACTATCACCTTCTATTCCACCCATAGTGCTATATCCATGGCTCACGCTCATGTATTGCGTGAGAGTTGAAAAAGCTGAAGCGCGTTAAGAAGTATGAACCGATTGCTTGGCTTGTCGTCGGGGTTGTGCATGATAAATACTTTGTGTTAAGAAGATGGCGCATGACAAGACTATATGATTTTGTAGGGATAACTTTCTTTAGCCATGCTATTTTGAAAAGACATGATTTCTTTTTAGTATGCTTGTATTATTGTTTTTATGTCAATATTAAACTTTTGTCTTGAATCTTATGGATCTGAATATTCATGCCACATAAAGAAAGATAACATGATAAACATGCTAGGTAGCATTCCCATCAAAAATTATGTTTTCATCATTTACCTACTCGAGGACGAGCAGGAATTAAGCTTGGGGATGCTTGATACGTCTCCAACGTATCTATAATTTTTTATTGTTCCATGCTATTATATTATCCATCTTGGATGTTTTATATGCATTATTATGCTATTTTATATCATTTTTGGGACTAACCTATTAACCTAGTGCCCAATGCCAGTTGCTGTTTTTTCCTTGTTTTTTTCCTTTACAGAAAATCAATACCAAACGGCGTCCAAATGGAACAAAACTTTTTGACGAATTTTCTTAGCCAACAAGACACCCAGGAAGCTTCGGGAGGAGGCCAGAAGAGCTACGAGGAGGCCACAAGCTCGTAGGGCGCGCCCTAGGGGGGCGCCCTCATGCTTGTGGGCCCCATGTGGCACTTCTAACCCTAATTATTCTTCTATAAATACCCAAATATTCCCCGAAGACCAGAGGGCACACCAAAAATACTTTTCCGCTGCTGCAAGCTTCTGTTCTTGTGAGATCCCATCTTGGGGCCTTTTTCGGCACTCTGCCGGAGGGGGATTCGATCATGGAGGGCTTCTGCATCAACCTTTCTACCCTTCCGATGATGTGTGAGTAGTTTACCAAGGACCTATGGGTCCATAGCTAGTAGCTAGATGGCTTCTTCTCTCTCTTTGATCTTCAATACAATGTTCTTCTCGTCGTTCTTGGAGATCTATTCGATGTAATCTTCTTTTGCGGTGCGTTTGTTGAGATCCGATGAATTGTGGGTTTATGTTCAGATTATCTATGAATATTATTTGAGTCTTCTCTGAACTCTTTTATGCATGATTTATATAGCTTTGTATTTCTCTCCGATCTATTGATTTGGTTTGGCCAACTAGATTGATTTTTCTTGCAATGGGAGAGGTGCATTGTAATGGGTTCAATCTTGCGGTGCTCAATCCTAGTGATAGAAGGGGACATGACACGTATTGTATGTTGCCATTAAGGTTAAAAAGATGGGGTTTATTCATATTGGTTGGATCTATCCCTCTACATCATGTCATCTTGCTTAAGGCGTTAGTCCGTTCTTGTTAACTTAATACACTATCAGATCTCATCCTTGCAAGTAACAGTGAAAGGATTGACAACCCCTTTATCATGTTGGGTGCAAGTATTTGTTTGTTTGTGTAGGTGCAATATATCATTGGAGACTTGTATGTTCCTCCTACTGGATTGATACCTTGGTTCTTAATTGAGGGAAATACTTATCTTTATTTTGATGCATCACCCTTTCCTCTTCAAGGAAAAAACCAACGCAAGCTCAAGAAGTAGCATTCGGCTTGCCTGATAACTTTTTACAAAAAAGACCACCCGACCTGTATCCGTCACGGCGGGTCGGCTGCTTTAGTCCAAGATCCCATTGTCGATGGGTTCCTGTAAGTGCATCAAGTACCCCCTTAGTTGTTTTGGAGTATTGAAGACAAATAGGTTGAGGGACTAACGTGTTTGTGAGTGTACATAGGATTTATAGACCGTGAAGATTTGGTTTAATCATGGAAGGCGACCCCTAAAAATGTATTTCTTCAAGTGAAGAATTTGGTGTTGAAATTGGTATGGCCTTTGAAGAAATTGATGTGAAAACTTTGAAGCTTGAAGACTTTTGTTTTCGTAGTTTCTTTCTTCTTATTTGAATCATAGGAAAAAACCGTACTGTTAAAGAGGGTCTTCGTGAAACATATTTCACATTTCCAAAGTGATGCTCAAACCTATACATACACAAGCCGCTTCGAGTGAAGCCTTCGGAAATCTCTAGAACAGCTCATGCATTTGCTAGCGACAGTGACGAAGTTCATCTGGTTGCTGACAAATTTGGTCACATTGAGGAGTTAGGATTTTGCCAGTGCAATCTGCCTAAAAGTGAGGAAATTGAGTGCCCCGATGAATTTGATAGTTCAAATTCTGACCATTGCTGTGCTGTGGGCCAGCTGTCGAGTGGATCCTTATCCTGACAACAGTCAAATCAGAGAAGGGCATTTATGACATTTCATGTCGGGTTGCCCCTGGCTATAAATAGCCGCCCCCACAACCACTTGTTGGTTGGCTGCTCCGAGAGAACTTGACACCTGTCATTAGCGAGCAACCCATCCTCCGACGACTTTGAGAGAATCCTAGTGAGGAAAAACCTAGAGCCAAAGTGATTGAGCATCACTAAAGAGATTGATCTGTGTGTCTGATGCCTGTTACCTGTGAAGACTATCATTCTTCCAGATGGTTAGGCGTCAAGTTCTGAGCACACCAAGAGTCATTGTGGTGTGTCGGTGAACAAGTCTGTGAAGGTTTGGAAGTCTACCTTGAAGACTTACCACGAGTGATTGGGCGAGGTCTAAGTGACATTGGCTCAAGAGGAATACGGTGTGGACTAAGTGTCCTCTGAGTTCATTTCAGCCGCCTCAATGAGACATACAGTTGATACAACAACTAGAACTAGTCTACCAACTCGCTATCTTCACCGAGCCAACCTGCTTTCAAATTCGGCACTCTCACCTTTACATTATTCCGCTGCTGAAGAATTTGTGATCAACTTTCTGACAAATTTGAACTGAAGTCTTTCATCATGATGTATTCTATTTCTTTAGTTCTTCGTCCTCATGTGTGTATGCCTATATGATTGCATGTTCTTCTCCTGTATGTATCTTGTATGCATGCTTTTGGTTATTGTGATGAATTAGTCTCCCCACGTTTCTATTTCTTCACTCTGATCTTCGTTAAATTCATCAGAGTTTGACGAATTTCTAAAAATCTCCCATTCAGCCCCCTCTCGGAGTTAACCTGCGCGATCAATTGGTATCAGAGCAATGTACTCCCTTGTTTTATGTGATTTTGGTTTAACCACCTGGAGTTTTAGTTATGTCGACCGCAGGTATAATCAAAATCTCACCTGCGTGGCCCATCTTCGATGGCACTAACTATCCCAAGTGGAAGGCCATGATGCGGAAGTGTCTCCTATCTATGAACAACGAGCTGTGGACCGTCACTAAGATAGGACTCACTGGCCTCTGCAAGATGGCTAACACTGATGACATTCGCAAATAAATTCAGCTGGATGCTCGGTGGAAGGCTGTCATCTACTCTAGCCTATCCCGAGATGAGTTCAGGCGCATCATTGTCGGGGGGATGAACCCCGGGCAGGCAACGGAACCCGGATCCTTTTCAAAAACATTAGGGCTAGCAACGCCCCTCAATCCGGCTTATCCTTGGCCGGGTTCCGCAACCCGACCAAGTCCCTCAACTCGGCCAAGCCTGCTGGCGCATGCCGGCCGGCCCCAGCAAGTCAAGACTTCATCAACAAGCAAACACCATCATAGTGCGTCCCTCAACCTGGCCACGGGTCAGCTCCTGTCCCATCCGGGGCGTATGGCGGAACAAGTTCCCATGAAGAGATGAGCAAGGCAACAGTGGCCCACCTACCCCGCTGACTGGCAGGAGCATGGCAACAGTGGACCACCTACCCCGCTGACCAGGGCCGGCATGGTTACAGTGCATCCCCCGTCCTGCTGACGCAAGCTGACAGTGACCAGGCGATGCGCCACTGTAGCCGAGCCGGCTCAACCACTCCATGACACATGAAAAGATGGGGAACAGTGCCCTCTGGCGCATGGGGCCTGCGCCCGAAGAACCCGGCGAACCCTAGTACCTGGCGGGCCCCAACGCCGGCTTCCCAGATGCTGACATCCCAGCCCCATGGCCATGTAACTTTACCATTGTAACCCTAGGGGGTTGACCTATAAAACCCCCCAGGAGGCTTCCATGCAGAGAGGGAGATCATCAGTAGAATACACGCGCAAGGAGAAGGAGTAGCCTATGCTTCGGCCTGTCTTCCTTCCTCCCCGAAACAGCTCTAGGAGCAAGCTTGTACCATCCACATATAAACCACACTTGGCAGGACTAGGGGTGTTATCTCTCCGGAGAGCCCCGAACCTGGGTATGTCTTGCGTTCCTCGCTCGCTCATGCCGACCTCGCCTCTGGAGCCCACCGGTGCCCTCGAGCATGTCCCCCTCTTTAGCCATCCTTCGGCATCTGCCGTGCGCCCACCATGACAGTTGGCGCCCACCGTGGGGAAGCTCGATGTCCCGGCCGGAGACATGTTCCAGTCGGGGCCCTTCATCAACTTTGGTGAGCACATTGCGCACTACGCGTTCTCCGCACCCAGCGCGATCACGGCTGACTTCACCGACTCACTCACCGCCTCCTTCGGCGCGCTGCGCATCTCCGATACGTCCGCGGCCGATGATTACCCAACGGGGTGCTCGACATCACCGAGTCACCTGTCCCCCTCGGCGACGACGTCTCCGCCGGGGTGGCAGATCTCTGCGTCCGGGTGGAGGTGCTCGCCACCGGCTCCGGCTCCACTTCGTCCAGCGCCGCGAAGAATGTCGCCACCGCGAGGGCCGCAGCGGAGCGCGCCAGCACGCCCGACCTGCTGTGCGCCATGATGCAGAACCTCAGCATCCCCATCACCACCGACGTCAATGCCACCAACGCCGCGGAGGCCCTGGCCCAGCTCGAGGAGGAGCGCAAGCGCCTTTTGGACGAGGCCGCGACGCTCGTTGCTATGCAGCGTCGGTTGGAGTCCGCCCAGTGGGAACGCGACGCCGCATACGGCTTCAGGCCGGCCGCTGCCGAGCCCAGTCGGGTCAGCGAGGTGCGGAACCGTGGCGCCGCCATCGGCCGCACGCTGGGCATGATCCCGCCCGTCTACGACACCCCCGTCAAGAACATGCGCGCCGCGCAAGCGGCCGCCGTCGACTTGGAGCAGCTGCAGGGTGAGGAGCTGCAGGAGCGCCTACGGTGCATGAACAAGCTTCTCGGCACTGCGAACACGCAGCAAGACCGCCTCGACTGTCCTGCGGGATCCCTCTTGCACCACACCAAAGACCCCGAGCAGCCGAACACGGCATCTTCCCCGCCCCCCAGCGAAGCCCATTCCGTCCGAACCCGAACCCGGCGCAACCGCGTTCTAACGGCTGGCGACGGCCTGGGCAACGAGCCGGCTCCGGAGGAGCAGCGCCGGCAAGATCCCTCCCGCAATCTGGCCGATGTAACTGACCGGCTTCGATCAACCCGGCCCCCGGCGGCCCGGTCGCAAGCCGGTTAGGACCATGCGCCATTGACGATACTGACGCTCGCCATCGCCTCGATCAGCTTGCCCTCTCCCTCAAGCTGGAGGAAGATAACGCTGTCGGGCCGACATGCTTCGGTCCGTGCATCCGGGATGAGCCCTTCGACAAAGGGTTCAGGCTACCCCGTGACACCCCCAAGTACAATGTGACCGTCAAGCCGGATGACTGGCTCATTGACTACACCACCGTCATCGGCATCGCGGGCGGCAACCACCGCCTTGCCGTACACTATGCCCCGCTCATGCTGCAAGGGTCGGCCCGCACGTGGTTGAATAGCTTGCCGGCTGGCAGGATCAACACGTGGGTGGACTTCAAGCAGGCCTTCGTCCGCAACTTCACCGGCACCTACAATGCCCCGGACGCCCCAGCCAGCTCGCCATGTGCATGCAGGGGCCGACGGAAACCGGCCGCGAGTACCTTGCACGCTGGACCGACCTCTGGAACAGTTGTGAGGGCGTCCATGAGGTCCAAGCCATTCAGTACCCTCCATGGCTGCCGGGATGGCACCCTCCTCAAGCAGAAGCTCCTACGCTCCGAGCCAACCACCATGGCTGCACTCATGGTCACGGCGGACAAGTACGCCAATGCCGACTCCGCCATGAAGATCCAGGTGGTGTTGGACGAAGCAGGCAAGGTGTTGCCGGCATCCCCCTCCAAGTCAGCTGTTGAGAGCAGCCGCCAGCAGAACCAACAAAACAACAAACGCAAGGCCGACCAGCAGGCCCCCCCTACGACAACCGCCTCATCGCGGCCGCCGAGCAGGCGCCCGTGGCCGAGCCGGCCGGCAAGCGCTGGCAAACCGGCAAGACGGCATGGCAACCCGCCATGAGGTTTGAAGAGATGCTCGACGCTCCCTGAAAGCACCACAGCGGCGCAAGGCCGTCCATGCACACGCTTTGGCACTGCGCCATCACCAAGCGCATCATGAGGGGCGACAGCCCACTGCCTCCGGCTCCGGGTGCGGGGCAGCCGCCTCCGCCTCCTCCCCCGGTAAATGGCGCAATGCGCGACGATGTCTTCCCCAACCAGAATGCAAGCTACGTCGTCTTCACCAGCCTCGGCGACGACAAGCGTAGCGAGCGCCCGCTCCGGCAGGAGGTGAACACCGTCGTCCCGGCCGTGCCAGAGTACATGCACTGGTCGGAGCGCCCGATCAGCTGGACCCGGGAGGACCACCCGGCCGTTATGCCAAACCCGGGTGGCTACGCCCTCATCCTTGACACCACCATCATCGCCGCCAAGCACACTTGCAAGTTCTCGTGGGTCCTCATCGATGGCGGCAGTAGCATCAACATCCTCTACCGCAACACCATGACCATGCTCGGCATCGAGGCCAAGCAATTGGAGCTATCCCGGATGGTATTCCACGGCATTGTGCCAGGTCTGTCCTGCTCCCCCATCGGCCAGATCCGGCTTGACGTCATGTTCGGCACGAGCGACCATTTTCGGCACGAACCTATCTGGTTCGAGGTGGTGGACCTGTCCAGCGTGTATCAGGCATTGCTGGGCCGGCCTGCGCTCGCCAAGTTCATGGCGGTCCCCCACTACGCCTACCTAAAGATGAAGCTGCCGGGTCCCAAAGGCCTCATCACTGTCGTCGGCGACTACAGAAAGTCTTTGGAGTGCGCTCAAGCCGGCGCCAAGCTGGCTGAGTCACTGGTCATAGCCAAGGAAAGGCGCCAGCTTGACTGGATTGTGGCGCTGGCCAGCGAGAAGCCGGCCGTGCTGGCTTCGGCTAAGGAGCCGGCCGGCGAGGCCTCGTTCCAGCCGTCCAAGGAGACCAAGAAGGTCAAGCTAAACCCGGAAGACCCCAGCTGCAGCAAGTACGTTGTCGTAGGCACCCGCCTCGACAGCAAATAGGAAGGAGAGCTCGTCGACTTCCTCTGAGATAATCGGGATATCTTTGCATGGACCCCAAAGCACATGCCGGGAAGTCCGAGGAAGTGCACCGAGCACAAACTACACGTCCGCAAGGATGCCAAGTCTGTCCGTCAACCATTACGTCGCTTTTCAAAAGAGAAGAACCATTGGTGAAGAGGTCGCCAAGCTACTCGGTGCCGGCTTCATCATGGAAGTGTTTCACCCCGAGTGGCTGGCCAACTCGGTCCTCATCATTGTTCAAGATATCTTCCGATATTCTGATAAATCGGCCGATTTATCGCTTACCAGTGCCTGACCAATAAAGATAAATCAGCCGATATGGCGATAAATCGGCCGATATGCCAATAAACTGGCCGATTTACCCTTTATCATGGGTTGACCGATAAGTTTCCGATAAGCGATATCCCCAACATTGGTCCTCATATTAAAGAAGAACAACACCTGGCACATGTGCATAGACTACACCAGCCTTAACAAGGCCTGCCCCAAGGATCATTTCGCTCTCTAGCGGATTGATCAAGTGATCGACTCTACCGCCGGCAGCGAGCTCCTGTCCTTCCTGGATGCTTACTCCGGCTATCATCAGATCAAGCTGGACCTGGCCGACGCCCTGAAGACGTCCTTCATCACGTCCTTCGGGGCGTATTGCTACATCACCATGTCGTTCGGCTTGAAGAATGCCGGCGCCACCTTCCAGCGCTGCATGCAAAAATGCTTGTTGACGCAACTCGGCTGCAACGTCCACGTCTATGTGGACGACATCGTGGTGAAGACCAAGCAGCACCTCATGCTCCTCGACGACCTGAACTAAACCTTCGCCAATCTGCGCGAGTACCAGATCAAGCTCAACCTAGAGAAGTGCATCTTTGGCATACCGGCAGGGAAGCTGCTCGGCTTCCTCGTCTCGGAGCGCGGCATTGAGGAAAACCCGGAGAAGATCAAGGCCATCGAGTGCATGCGCAAGCCAACCCGGCTGCGCGATGTCCAGAAGTTCACCTGCTGCTTGGCCTCGGTCAGCCGGTTCCTCAGCCGGCTGGGCGAGAGGGCCCTGCCCCTATATCAGTTGATGAAGAAGACGTCGCTGTTCGAATGGAACGACCAGGCAGACGAAGCATTCTGGGATCTCAAGCGCATGCTCTCCACCGCACCCATCCTGGCCGCGCCGGCTGACAAGGAGCCGCTGTTGCTATACAATGCCGCCACCTCACGGTCGGTCAGCACGGTGCTGGTGGTCGAGCGACCAGAGAAGGGCAAGATCCAGTCCGTCCAAAGCCCGGTCTACTACCTGAGCGAGGTGCTTTCCGCCTCCAAGCAGAAATACCCGCACTACCAGAAGATGTGTTACGGCATGTACTTTACCGCCAAGAAGTTGAAGCAGTACTTTCAAGAGCATGTCATCACCATGGTCAGCATGGCCCCCATCGGCGAGATCATGGGCTGCCGGGATGCCTCTGGTCGGGTTGCCAAATGGGCCATCGAGCTGGCCAGCCACACCATCCTCTACGAGCCCCGCACCACGATCAAGTCCCAGGCCCTGGCCGAGTTCCTCATTGACTGGACGGAGACCCAGTACCTGCCACCGCTGCCAGATTCGAGGCACTGGCGCACGCACTTCGATGGCTCCAAGATGCGCACCGGCTTGGGAGCCGGCATCATGCTGTCTTCCCCGAAGGGCGACCGGCTGCTGCACGCACTCCAGATCCACTTCACCGCCTCCAACAACATCGCCGAGTACGAAGCCCTTGTGCATAGCCTCCGGCTTGCCAAGGAACTCAGCGTCCGATGCATCTTATGTTATAGCAACTCAGATCTGGTGTGCAGCAGTGTTCCGGCGAGTGGGACGCCCGGGATGCCAACATGGCCAGCTACCACTTCCTGGTCCAGCAGCTCTCCGGCAACTTCGACGGCCGTGAGTTCCTACATGTCCCACATGCAGAGAACGAAGCCGCCGACACGCTAGCCAAGATTGGTTCATCCCGACAGGCCATACCGTCCGGCATCTCCCTTGAGTACTTGCGCAAGCCATCCGTCAAGCCGTCTCCGGATTCAGAGTCCATCTTCATCCCGGACAACCCTGCAGCGCCCCTACCCAACCCGAACCCGGGGACTACCGGTCCAAGCTCGGGGGCTGCCGTCCTCAAGACAGTCTCGGGGGCTGCGGATCCCGGCCGGGGGACTACTGATCCCGGCCCGGGGGCTGCCTTCTCGACCCCGGCGACCATCGACCCCGGTCCGGGGGCTGCTCAACCCGGCCTGAGGGCTGCTCAACCCGGCCCAGGGGCTGCTGTGCTCAATCCGGCTCGGGGGCTGCTGGCCCGGAACCCGTCCTGGCGGCCGTCTTCACCTTGGTGACGGCTCCGTCATGGGCCCAGCCGATCCTGGCTTTCCTGGAGAGCGGAGCGCTCCCCATGGACGAGACCGAGGCCCGGCAAGTGCAATGCTGGCGTCCGCCTATAGCATCATCAACAACGAGCTCATCAAGCGCAGCGCGATGGGCGTGTTCCAGCACTGCGTCGAGCAAGACAAGGGCATAGAGATCCTCCTCGACATACATCAGGGCAAGTGTGGGCACCATGCCGCATCCACATCCCTGGTGGCCAAGGCTTTCTGCCATGGTTTCTACTGGCCCACAGCCCTCAAAGATGCCGAGTCGCTCGTCCTCAAGTGTGAGGGTTGCCAACGCTTCAGCAAGCGCAGCCACCACCCGGTTTCAGCCCTGCAAACCATCCCGATCACCTGGCCCTTTGCGGTCTGGGGCCTCGACATGGTGGGACCCTTCAAAACCGCTCGGGGCGGAATGACGCACTTGCTGGTGGCGGTCGACTAGTTCACCAAGTGGATCGAAGCAAGACCGATCAAGAAGCTGGACGGGCCAACGGCCGTCTGGTTTGTCAAGGACATCGCGGTGCGCTATGGTGTCCCGCACAGCATCATCATGGACAACGGCACCAACTTCGCCAAAGGCACTCTAGCGCAGTACTGCTCAGTATCCGGCATCCGGCTTGACCTGGCCTCCGTCGCTCATCCCAGTCCAACGGCCAGGTCGAGCGGGCCAATGGGCTAATTCTGTCCGGCATCAAGCCGCGACTCATTGAGCCCCTCATCTGCTCACCCGGCAACTGGCTTGACGAGCTGTCGGCCATCCTCTGGAGTCTCCGGACAACGCCAAACCAGTCGACCGGGTTCACCCCATTTTTCCTCATCTACGGAGCAGAAGCCGTCATCCCGACCGACATCGAGTTCGACTAACCACGAGTCGTAATGTAGACAGAAGCCCAAGGCAAGGAAGCCCGCGAAGACGGCATGGACTTACTCAAAGAAGCACGCCTCTTGGCCCTTAGCCGATCCGCCATCTATCAGCAAGGCCTGAGGCACTACCACAGCAAAAAGATCAAGCCCCTCACCTTCCGCGAGGGAGACCTCGTCCTCCAGCGTGTCCAGCAGCAAGCCGGCCAGCATAAGTTGGCCTCCCCATAGGAGGGCCCCTTCATCGTCAGCAGAGCCCTGTGTGACCGCAACGCCTACTACCTCATCGACGCTCGCAAGCCGAACAAACACAAGAGAGACACTGCCGGCGAAAAAACAAGCCGGCCCTGGAATGCAGAGCTCCTCCACCCATTTTACAGTTAGCCGTATACACGTATGTATCGCTGCCTTTTGTACTTTAATGAAAGACAATGAGACCCCCAAATGACACTCGGGGGCTACCCTTTCCTATCAAGTTGCTACGTCTCGCACATCCTTGTAAATTTTCTTAAACCCCCACCGCCGGTTTGGCCCGCCCAACCCGAGGGCTCGAGGGCTAGTCGGCTTGACCACAACCCGCCGTCCCCCTTAGTGCATCCCGGCATGTCCGAGTTGCCAAGGCCCTTCACTTCGCTCTAAGCCGCAGTCTGGCTTCGGCTGCTGGCCAGCAAGAACTAAGGGTCAAAGCGCCGACATGCCAAAAATCACTAAGTTGGATTCGCTGGATCGGCCAACCCGGGCTCATCGCACTAAGATGCCGCACGACCGGCTGCGCGCCAGCCGCCAACCGGCCTAGTGGGTGTTTCGCTCGCGCTCAACATTCGAAATGCCTAAGTATTGCACGCTCTTTCCAAGGGCCAAACTCCTTGTCACAGACTAGAACCCGGCTATTCGACACGCGGGAGGGGGGGGGAGGCCCAGAGAAGGATCAGGCAAGAAAAAGGCTTAGAGAACAAAGAACAAAGGCGTAGACACTCGCAAAAATATTTACATTGCAGAAATATGGGCCCAAGGCCAGAATTCATTACATTCACCAATACACCCCAGTGGGTGGGTCGACCTACTGCTTAACAAAAATTTGAGAAAGATAAAACAGGGCGGCTTCAAGTGGTTCCCGCGCCGGGTTGCACAGCTGCCCACTCCTCCATGGTGGCCTCCGGGTTCACCGAGGCGCCGGTATAGTCCAACACGGCCTCGCCGTCTGCGTAGGTGCCCGACTCCTCGGAGTTACCCACCGGATCATCAAGCGCCAGGCCGAAGCTGTCGGGCGGCACCACCCCGCCATCTTCGGTCCGCTCTACCTAGAACTCGTCATGCAGAGCAAATGAGGCCAGGTAGCTGGCCCGTGCGGTGATCCCGCCTCCGCCTGCAGCTAGGGCTCCGCGCCGGCTCGCTCGGCCGCCAGCTGGTCTAGGTTCAAACCCAGATACCAAGACATGACAAACCTCAACGCCAAGTCGGCGCCGGCGCGAGCGGTGGAAACACGCTATGAATGAAGCCGCGCTGGTCCGGCCTCTAGCCAGTGCGCTCGCCGGGTGAAGGAGTTGGGCACGACCGCGCCCGGCCAGAGGGCCGCCGCCATGCCCAACCCGGCCTCGGAGAGCCTCGCCGTCTGCTTGTCCAGGGCCTGCAGTCGGGTCTCCGCCATGTGCATGATCTCCGGGAAGGTCCAGGCGGCGTGCAGATCGTCTTCGGCGCCCGCGTCCGCCTGGGTCGATCGGTGGTTGTGCACGGCCTCATCCGCCATCTCCTGTGTTTTTGGGAAGTACTATGTCGAAGCAGAGAAGCAAGACAGTCAGCCATAGAATAAACAAAGCCGGCTGCACAACCCGGCGAAACCAACGGGGAAACACTTACTGGCGAAGGCCTCATCCAAGTGCAGCGCTTCGCACAAGATACCATGCCGCTTCGGTTCCCCGGCACGGTCGCGCGCTTCAAGTGCCTTCTCCAGCTCGGCGCGCTGGTCGGCGGCCGCCTTCAGCTCGTCGTCCTTGGCGGCGGCAGCTTTCTCATGCTCCTCCTTGAGGCGGAGGAGCTCCGCCTGGTGGACCTCCGCCGCCTTGGCGGCCTCCGCCTTCAGGCGCTCCACCTTGGCCTAGAGCTAGCTCTTGTCACCGGCCAGCTGATGGCGCTGCTGGCCGGCTTGAGTGAGCCCCTGCTGGGCCTCCGCCACCTTGGCGGCCTCCGCCTTCAGCTGCCCCACCTCTGCCCGGAGCTGTCCGGCGTCGGCAACCGCCTGGTCGCGCTGTTGGCCGGCTTCAACCAGCCGGGTTCGCAGGTCCGGCACCTCGACCGCGGCAGCTGCGCGACAAAGATTCAGAGTCAAGACGGCAGAAGAAAAGAAAAAGACTCTTTAAGATTCGACCCAACTACTACGCAGTTGGCCCGAATCTTGGGGGCTACACCCAGTGGGTGCGCTAGCGCGCGCCCACTAAAAAGCACGCAAGACATACCTTCAGCAAGGCGGAGCGCCTCCTCCTTGGCGGAAAGTTGCGCCGTGATCTAATGATGCTTCTCCAGAAGCCGGTTGTAGATGCCGACTCGGAGGGCATCCAGGTGCTGCACAAAAACAAGAATTAGCACAAGACTCTTTAAGATTCGACCCAACTACTACGTAGTTGGCCCGAACGTCGGGGGCTACACCCAGTGGGTGCGTTGGTACGCCCCCACTAGCTGGCTACAAGAGAAAAGCCAGAGGAAGAAAACTCATGATCACGGAGCGCTCCAGCTCCCGCGCCCGCTCTATTTCGGCTTGGGCAAAGGCCTGAACCCGATCCGCACGCCCACGAAGATGCCGGTGCACGGCGGCCATCGACGCCTCCTCCTGCGTCAGCGGCCCAAAGACGGCTCGGCCGGACCCGGCTCGAACCTGTTGTGACCCGGCGGCAGGGGGACCACTCGGCGCCGCCTGTGGCTGCCTGATCACTAGGGCGTGCTCGCCGCCCGCCGCCTCCTCGCCGGCCGGCCGCGACCCCGGCGCTCCAGCCGGCGTCGCCTGCAGCACCCCATTCGGCGTCGCCTGCGGCGCCCCTCCCGGGGCAGCCCCCTCAGCCACCTCCTTCAACCTCCACCCGCTCAACCATGTCATTGCGGGGTAGGGTGTCGTTGTCGATCCCCACGACCCCCCAGCACGGTCGTCCACCGCCATCTCCAGCCGGCCATCCTGGTCGCGCCCCTCCTCATTCGGCGGCATGAAGACCGTCTCCGCCAGCTCGAGGCCCGCCGGCATCTCCGGCAATGCCGGCTCCGCGACGGCTCTCTCCCTAGCCTCCGCGGCCCTGGCCCAGGCCTTGGTCGAGGCTGCCTCCAGCTCCTCCTCGGCCTTGTTCCGGGCCCGCCAGGCGCAGCGCTCCGTGTCCGTCGGGTCCAGGCCAAGGTCCTCCTTGGCCCGGTCCTCGGGCAGATCAATGGCGCTGGTCCGGGTCCTTCGGAATGAGAAGCTGCCCCCAGACGCGGCATCTGTCACCGCCAGCTCCAGCAGCGTCCTGAATCCAGAAAAGAAAGCATGAGAAAAGAACGACTCGGCAGCACGCCGGAGCCAGCAAGAAAACATACCCAATTGCCATCGGGATGGCCTGTCTCGTCGGCGCCGCCGGGACGATGCGGCGCTCCTCTTGGCATCCGGTTTCCCGCTTGCGGTCGGGACCGCCGTGCGCTTCACGGCCGGCTTCGGCCTCGGCACCGCGTCCTCCTTCTCGTGCGGCCGGCGCGCGAGATGACCCGGCCCCGGCCGTCTTCTCCGGCTACCTTGCGGGATCGACACCGCTGCCTCCTCCCCTCGGCGGCGCTGCACCACCAACGTGCGTCAGCACATTCACGTCGTCGTCTGACCAATCTCGTAGGAGATCTGGATGCGGAGACTTACCCGCATGACGCACCTTGCCGGCTTCGGCATCGGCCGTCCCCGGGTTCTCGGCGAAGGACTCCGCCCCCTCCGAGCGGGCCTGCTCGACGGCCAGTACCTGCATCCTCGTCCCGTCATGCGTCGGCCGGATTGCGTTCAGCAGCACCTCCCACATTGCATCAGGACGAAGGAGAAGCTGAGACATTGCGAAAAAAGAAGACCAGGGACTAACCGCCGGCTTCGGGATCTCCGCATTGTAGGGCGCCTTCCCAAAGTGCCAATCCGGGGCCAACTCGGCCTTGGAGATATCGTTCACCCGTTCGGCCAGCTGCTCCGAATTCAGCCTCCCGGACGGCATCCGGGTGGGATCCCGGCGGTCGGCCATCAGGCCGATGATGTGCGCCCGACACTACAGCGGCAGAACCCGGCGCGAGATGAAGGCGGCCACGAGGTCTGTCCCCTTGAGGCCCTCCCGCGCCATCATTTCCTGAATCCGTTCGCAGAGGTTCAGCATCCCCTGCGGCGGGTTCTTCGGCATGTAGCCCCAGTTCATCTTGGCGAGCGGCTGCTCATTGGTGAACGGGGGCAAGTTGATGGCGTCGCCACCTCTGCCGATGCGGCGAACATAGAAGAAGGTATTCTACCACTTCTTGGCAGAATCCTCGATGGGCATCTTGGGGAACACCCCATTCGGCCAAACCGAAACGACGGCGGCCCCGCGGTCAGACATAGCCCCGGCCTCTGGCCCCTGCTGCTTGAGGAAGAAGAGGCGGCTCCAGAGCTCCACATTTGGCTCCACCCCCAAATACCCCTGGCAGAGGGTGACGAAGCCTGAGAGCTGCAGCACGGTGTTGGTGCCTAGGTGGTGCGGCTGCAGCTCGAAGAAGGAGAGAAAGGCGCAGAAGAAGGTGCTCACGGGGAGGCCGAGCCTGCGCTTGAAGTGGCTATAGAAAACCACGCGCTCGTCGTACTGCGGCTGCGGCTCCACCTCCACTCCGGGCGTGCGCGCGGCCACCTCCGCCGGCGGCGGCAAGCGTCGGGTGTCACGAAGATATTGAATATCCTCATCGATGATGATGGAACCCTCCCACGAGCCTTTCGGCGGCGCCATCTGCGATGCTCGGCGAGGGTGTGAGAAGCGGAGGAGGAAAGAAGGTAGCGCGGTCGGCGGATGGCTCAGGCGGCGCCTAGCATTCCGATGGGCGGCGAAGCTCGGGGAGCTGTAGAGAGGAAGGAAAGAAGGAGGCAGGGGGCGCGTGCGTGAATGATTTCTGCCGCCCCCTCCCTCCGATTTATAACCGCGGCAAGAACGTGGGGAAGTGGGATTGGTTGTGCCCACCCTTTCCACTTCCCCGCAATGTGTGGGCACGATTCCCCCACGAATTAACTACAATGAGAAGGGCAACCGTCCACGGTCGCCACATTAAAATCCCCGCGCGGGGGCCGAGGGCGCGGCGTGGCGGGCCCCAGCCTGCTGTTATGTCCCGTCGTGTGTGTGGCCTGGCAGTGCCTCCTGAGCTACTGCCCGCCATGTGGCGCCCGCATCGGGTCATGGGACGCGCGCCCCTTCCCCTTCAAGATTCGACGGACTGCTCGGTTTCTCGCCTAGACCGGGATGCCGCGATCCGGCTTCCGGAAGCCGGCACACATTGGGTGTTGCCGGACCCGGCGGTCGCAAGCTTCACCAATACCAAGACACCTTCTCAGGGGGTGAAACTACGAAGGCCCCCTGCTTGAAGCCGGCGAGCCTTCACAACTTCGGGGACTACTGTCGGGGGGATGAACCCCGTGCAGGCAACGGAACCCAGATCCTTTTCAAAAACATCAGGGCTAGCAACGCCCCTCAATCCGACTTGTACTTGGCCGGGTTCCGCAACCCAGCCAAGTCCCTCAACCTGGCCAAGCCCGCTGGCGCATGCCAGCCGGCCCCAGCAAGTCAAGACTTCATCAACAAGCAAACGCCATCATAGTGCGTCCCTCAACCCGGCCACGTGTCAGATCCCGTCCCGTCTGGGGCGTACAGCGGAACAAGTTCCCATGAAGAGATGAGCAAGGCAACAGTGGCCCACCTACCCCACTGACTGGCAGGAGCATGGCAACAGTGGCCTACCTACTCCGCTGACCAGGGCCGGCATGGCTATAGTGCATCCCTCGTCCTGCTGACGCAAGCCGATGGTGATCGGGCGACGCGCCACTGTAGCCGAACCGGCTCAACCACTCCGTGATGCATGACAAGATGGGGAACAGTGCCCTCTGGCGCATGGGGCCCTCGCCCAGAGAATCGGCGAACCCTGGTACCCGGCGGGCCCCAGCGCCATGGCCATGTAACTTTACCATTGTAACCCTGGGGGGTTGACCTATAAAACCCACCAGGAGGCTTCCATGCAGAGAGGGAGATCATTAGTAGAATACACGCGCAAGGAGAAGGAGCAGCCTATGCTTCGGCCTGTCTTCCTTCCTCCCCAAAACAGCTCTAGGAGCAAGCTTGTACCGTCCACATATAAACCACACTTGGCAGGACTAGGGGTGTTATCTCTCCGAAGAGCCCCGAACCTGGGTATGTCTTGTGTTCCTCGCTCGCTCATGCCGGCCTCGCCTCTGGAGCCCACCGGTGCCCTCGAGCCTGTCCCTCTCTTTAGCCATCCTTTGGCATCTGCCGTGCGCCCACCATGACAATCATGCACCTCTGCAATGTGAAGCTTGTTTGGGACAGGATCTCTGACGTATATGAAGGGCACCACACCTGTCAGGATCCTTGGCTCCTCGAGTTCAAGGAATCCCTCAAATCCATAACATATGATCCAGACTCATCGTCTTCAGCAACATGCTCATGGCCAAAGGCGCCAAGGTACTCAAACATTCCTCATCTTCTTCAAGTGAAGGTGAATCTGATGAAAACATGACCTCTAGCTATTCCAAACTTGCTAAAATTGTTGCAAAGCAACAAACTGCCATGGAAAGGATTCATAGTCTATTAGATAAAAGTGATGATCTGTTGAACGATGAAATGGAACGTTCTCAAATTCTGACTGATGATCTTGAGCGTCTCCAGTCAAAATATGATGAACTTGAAAGTCGTCATGTGCCCTCTTAGCCCAACACGAGAAGTTGTCCTATGAATTTCTTCAAAGGAAGCAAGAACTCGAGAAGCTGAGAGCGTCTCATGATGATCTTCGAAAAGAGAATGATTCATTACTCGCCCAACAGATCAGCACCGCTCAGGAAAAATTTGTTGCTCCATACTTAAAATGCATTGAACATGAAAATGCAAATTCTTCAACTGAATGTTCAAATGCTTCAACTGCTGCTATATCTTCAAATTTCTATGTGGTTTTAATCCCCTCATCTGAGGACACCACAAGTGTTACTGACGAAAATACAGATCTGAAGGAATTGTACGTCACAGGCATGTACAAAAGCCTCAAAGGGCATCCAACCCTTTGTGATGTGCTCAAGAAGTAGATTCTGAACAGGAACCCTAGGAAAGAGGGTATTGCTTTTGAGAGAAAGTTTAACACAGATGGATCATATTGGAGAGCAGTATTCCAAAACCACATGGGTTGCTGCAAAAGGACCTCCAGTTGACCCATCCACCTTACCTGGTTACAACTGTGATACTTCATATTCTTCAGATGAGTCATTTGACTCCAACTATAAACCATTCAAAAATTAGAATGGTGAAGTATTTGCCAGATTTGTTGGTACTAACTACAGGAATGGTCCCCCAGTGAAGAAAATCTGGGTGCCTAAAAGTCTTCTTCAAAATCTTCAGGTGAATGTCATCATGACACCACCAAAGAAGAAAAATCCCAGGGCAAATTCTTCACATGGACCAAAGTCGTCAAGTGAACATAAACCTACTCATGGTCGCGCTAATGCTTCTGTTTCACAGGGAAACAAACAGTGATCTGATGAATATGTGCATCATTCATCAAATCACTATGTGCACAAAACATCAAAGAATTTCTCTGCTTATTCTTTCGAGTACTATAACCCTCATGTGAAGAGAAATGCATATTCTTCAATGCCTAAGTTCTCTATCAATGCTCAACATCTCATTGCTTCTCAGCCACCCATTCAAATGTGGGTGGTTAAGAAGAAGAACTAATCTGTTCTGTAGGGCCAGGTCTCCAGACAACTAATTATCTGATGAATTTGTGAAAGACCTGACATATGCTTGTTGGGATGTAAGCTAATCATGATGAAATGGATTCCTCATTTCAAATATCCCATATGCTGCTAGTTGTGTACTGTTGATGAAATTCACTGATGAAATTGATAAACATATTCTTCAAACTGAAGTATATGAATTTGTAAGTGAGACTAATGCTTCTATAGGATGACACACCAAAAGCCACAGAATGGGTCCTGGATAGTGGCTGCATGAATCACATGACTGGTGATAGGAATCTCCTCACCGATTCTCCCATTACTCCATCTCATCTAAAGCATATCACCTATGCTGACAAAGGAAAAAGAAAGGTATTGGGTCTAGGTAAGGTTGCTATCTCAAAGGATCGACACATGGAAAAAGGGATGCTTGTCAAGTCCCTAGGATACAACCTCATGTCTGTCTCAATGCTTTGTGATCTTGACATGATTATCATCTTTGGCAAATATAGATGCATTGTGCTAATGGAATCTGATAAGTCCAAAGTCTTCGAAAGGTTTAGGAGAGGTGATTTGCACATTGTAGATTTCTCTCTATGTCCTCAACCCACTACATGTCTACTGGCAAAAGCTTCAGAGTGCTGGCTCTGGCATCGACGACTTGGACATGCTGGCATGAGGAATTTGAGCACACACGTCAAGAAGAAGCATATCATTGGCGTCGAGGGCATCAAAATCGTAAAAAATTACCTTTGCGATGCTTGTGAGTATGGAAAGATGACCACATCCAAGCACTCTGCGAAGACAATCATGACCACTACTCGTCCCTTTGAATTACTTCATATGGATCTCTTTGGTCCTACTCATTATGCTACACTAACCAATGCAACATCACTCTATGGATTCGTCATTGTTGATGACTATTCTCGTTACACCTGGGTGCATATCATTACCTTTAAGACTGAAGTGCGGGGTGTCTTCAGACGATCCACAAATTGGGCCATGACGAATTATGGTTCAAGATCAAGCACATCAGAAGCGACAACGACACCGATTTCAAGAACACCAGCCTTGATGAATATCTTGACGAACTCGGCATCACTCATGAGCTATATACTCCATACACCCCTCAGCAAAATGGGGTTGCTGAACGTAAGAACAGTACACTCATCGGGATGGCTCGCACTATGCTTGATGAATACAAGACCTCTCGTTGATGGTGGCCTGAAGCAATTGATACTGCATGTCAGATCATCAATCGGGTATATCTTCACAAATTCCTCAAGAAGAGCTCATATAAGCTCCTCACTGACAAGAAACCCAATGTGAGTTATTTCAAAGTCTTAGGTCTTAAATGCTGGATTAGAGATCCTCATCACAATTCAAAATTTGCAACGAAAGCACATGAGGGTTTTATGCTTGGTTACAGAAAGGACTCGCACACCTACAGAGTCTTCAACACCTACCACAACAAGGTTGTTGAAACTGTAGATGTGCGGTTTGATGAAACTAACGGCTCGCAAAGAGAGCACCTGCCTCCTGTGCTAGATGAAATGCCTCCCGAGGAATCCATCAAGTTGATGGGCACTGGTGAAATTGTGCCTAGTGAAGTAATAGCTGATGAAGAAGTGATCATTCCCTGTTGTGAAGAAACTGCTGATCCTGAAGAAAATGACTCTGAGGAAAATGCTCAACAACAACAAGTCCCTCATCCAGCTCATCCATGAGTGGCTAATGAAGTGCAGATTGAGAAGATCCCCGACAACATCAATGCACCTGGTCCCCTCACTCGCTCAAGAGCTTCACATTTAGGTAACTTTTGTGGGCTTTTGCGTTTGTCTCTATCACAGAGCCCACCAAAGTTGATGAAGCATTTCTGAAGCCTGAATGGATTCAAGCCTTGCAAGAAGAATTGCAACAATTGGAGCTCAACAATGTGTGGGAGCTTGTGAATCGTCTAGATCCATGCAAGCACAATATTATTGGCACTAAGTGGATCTACCGCAACAAGCAAGACGAAATGGCCAAGTGGTAAGAAATAAGGCCCATCTTGTAGCACAAGGCTACACACAGGTTGAGGGTATTGATTTCGGTGAAACTTTTGCACCTGCTGCTAGTCTTGAAGCTATTCGTATATTGCTTGCATATGCTAACCTTCACTATATTCTCTTATATCAAATGGATGTGAAAAGTGCATTCCTCAATGTTAAGCTTGAGGAAGAAGTATATGTTGCTCAACCACCAGGTTTTGAGGATCCAAAGCATCCTTACAAAGTCTTCAGACTGAAAAAGGCCCTCTATGGCCTCAAGCAAGCCCCACGGGTGTGGTATGACAATGTAAGTGCATCTAGTGCCTCTTAGTGATTTTGGTGTATTGAAGACTTAAAGGTTAAGGGACTAATGTGTTTGTGAGTGTACACAGGTATTATAAGTCTCTGAGGAGTTTGATATTTCTGAAGAAAGTCGACCCTTAAAAATGAATGTGTTCATCTGAAGACTTTGGTTTTCTTGAAGACTTTGAAAATGAGGAAATTGGTGTGACCTTGAAGATATTGATATTGATGCGAGGATTATGAAGCGTGAAGACTTTTGTTTTCGTAGTTTCATTTTCCTTTCTTGAGTCATAGGAAACACCGTACTGTTAAAGGGGGTCGAGGTAATACTAAGGAAAAGTTTCCAAGTGATGCTCATCTCAAAGCCTACACATACCCAATCCTTCGAGTGAAGCCTTTGAAATCTCATACAGTTCAGTCAATTTCTTTAGTGAAAGATACGAAGATCTTCTGGTCTCTGAGGAATTCGTTCTGACTGAGTAGTTAGGAATTCGCCAGTGCGAATTGCCTACAGTGAGGAACAAGATAGCCCTGAGGAATTTGAGAGCTCAAATTTTCGACCGTTGCTGTGCTTCGCGCCAGCTGTCCCAAATATCTTATCCACATAATGGTCATATCATTAGGGGCATTTATGTCTTATCATGTTGGGCTGCTCCCTGGCTATAAATAGCCACCCCCTCAACAACTAGCTGGTTGGCTGCTCCGAGAGAAACTGACACTTGTCATTTAGAGCATCCCATCCTCCGAGGACTTTGAGAGAAAATCATCAGTGAGGAAAAACCCAAAACCCCAACACCTAAAACCCAAAGTGATTGAGCATCACTGAAGAGATTGTTACTGTATGGAACCGACGCTTGTTACCTTTGAAGACTGTGCATCTTCCAGACAGTTAAGCGTCATGGTCTAGAGCATCGAAGAGGAATTGTGGATCGCCGAGTGACAAAGTCTATGAAGGTTTGGAAGTCACCTTGAAGACTTACCACGAGTGATTGGGCGAGGTCTGTGTGACCTTAGCTCAAGGAGAATACGGTAAGGATTGTGTGTCCTGGGACTGTGTGTCCTTTGGTTTAAATACCAAGCCGCTCCAACTAGACGTAAAACTGTCACAGCAGTTGGAACTGGTCTACCAAATGACTGCCTTCACCGAGCTACTGGTTCTATTTCCTCAACCCTTTCATTTCCTCGCTTACTTGTTGTTGAACTTGACCATTACTGTTTGAAGACTTTGACTAAAGACTTTCTCAATTTCCTCAACCCAAATTCTTCAGTCATCTTGTCTTCTGCTTGCTTATCCTCTTTACACGCTATCTGTGCTCTGTGTATGTTTTATTTCATCATGATGACTATGCTACTGTCTTATTATGCATGCACCTGAGTACTTTGTTCCGCTGCTTGTGTTTCGTCACTTAGCAAATTCCTCAACTAGTATTTCCTCAGTGACGAATTTGTAAAAATCGCCTATTCACCCCCCTCTAGTCAATATAACACACTTTCAATTGGTATCAGAGCAAGGTAGTCCCTTGTTCTGTGTGATTTTGGATTAATCACCTGGAGTTTTAGTTATGTCGACTGCAGGCATGATCAAGGTCTCGGCTGGGTATCCTACCTTCAATGGGACGGACTCCCCCTACTGGAAGAACAAGATGCACATGCATCTTGAGGCAATTGATAATGATCTCTCGTATGTTGTGGACAATGGCGTTCCCTCCATCACTCCCTCCATAAACGCTGCTGATGTGAAGAGATTCAAGCAACTCAACTCTCAAGCAAAGAATATCATATGTGGCCATCTGAGCAAAGGATAGTACGACAGAGTGAGTGCTTTGGAGACAACAAAGCTTATCTGGGATATGCTGTCCAAGGTCAACGAAGGAGTCTCAACCCAATGTGATTCTCGAGTTGACGTTCTTCGCAATCTCTTCAACCACTTCAAAAGACTTGACAACGAGAATGTTCAGCAAACCTTCGACCGCCTCACTGATATCTCCAATGAGCATCAAGCACTCGGTGCCACTGACATCACTGACCATGAGGTGGTGAAGAAATTGCTGAGATCTCTTGATTCCTCATTCGATACACTGGCACTGATGATTCAAGAACGTGGAGACTACAAGTCACTAGATCCTGTTGATATCCTTGAGAGACTAAACACTTATGAATTCCAATAAGCTGAGAAGAGAGACCTCTACGGGCCAAGCTATGGGAGATCACGCCCACTGAAGGCCAAGGCAATTTCCTCATATGAAGGAGAAGATTCTGATAGCAGCCTTGGTGATCCTGAGGAACTAAGCCAGGAGCTAGCAATGCTCGTGAGGAAATTCTAGAAGTTCTCAAGGCATGGTTGCTTTGGAAGATCTTCAAGAGGTGATGACATGAGATCAGATTCTTCATCCCATGACTACAAGAAAAGGACTTGCCACAAATGCAAGAAGCCAGGTCACTACATGGCTGATTGTCCTCAAGGGCTAAGGAATCAAAGAAGAAGAAGTACAAGGATGACAGTTGAGATGACTCGAAGAAAAAGAAGAAACCTTCAAAATCCTCATCTTCAAAGTCTTCCAAGTCTTCATCTCACAAGAAGAGCAGTTCCAGAAAGGCTCGGGCTTTTCTCGGCAAGCAAATGGATTCTGAAGCTGAATCTAAAGAAATGAGGAAGAGGAGGAATCTGAGGAGTCAGACTCTGGTGTGGTGAGCCTAGCTCTCACTACTGCGTTCGTCAGCAAGTCCATCTTCAATTGTGAGGAAAATGACGACTCCAACACTGCTGATGATGGCAACGATGACTTTGCTCCCACCTTTTGCTTCATGGCAAAAGGTGCCAAGGTACTTGAGTATCCTTCCTCCTCTTAATCTAGTGAAGATGAATCTGATGATGACCTCAAACCTAGCTATTCCAAGCTTGCTAATATTGCCACTAAACAACAAAAAGCTTTGGAAAGGATTCAAAATTTGCTAGACAAAAGTGATGACCTGTTGGGTGAGGAACTAAATCGAATTCAAACCCTGACTGATAATCTTTAACGACTATAGTCTAAGTTTGATAACCTTCAAGGTCGTCATGAAACACTCTTAGCCGATCATGAGAAGCTTTCTTATGAATTTCTTCAAAGAAAGCAAGATCTTGAGAAACTAAGGGTGGGTCATGAAGATCTTCAAAGGGAAAATGATTCTTTGCTTGCTCAACATATCAGTCCCCCTCAGGAAGAATTTATTCCACCATGTTTGAAATGCATCGAACGTGAATCTACTAATTCTTCACCTGAATGTTCAAATGCTTCTATTGCTGCAAATTCTTCAACTATCTCTGTGGTCACAAATTCCTCATCTGAGGATACCACAAGTATCACTGACGAAAATGCAGGGTTGAAGGAATTGTATGTGACAGGCATGTACAAAAGCCTCAAAGGGCATCAAGCTCTTTGTGATGTGCTAAAAAAGCAAATCTTGAATAGGAACCCTAGGAAAGAGGGTATTGCCTTTGAAAGGAAACTCAATGCTGATGGGTCCTACTGGAAACCTGAGCAGTATCCCAAAACCACATGGGTTGCTGCAAAAGGACCTCCCATAGATCCATCTACTTTATCTGGCTTTACCTGTGAATCTTCATATTCATCTGATGAGTCGTTTGACTCCAACTATAAACTGTTTAAAAGTCAGAATGGTGAAGTATTTGCTAGATATGTTGGAACTAACTGCAGGAATGGCCCCCCTATGAAGAAAATCTGGGTTCCCAAAAGGTGCCTTGAAAGTCTTTAGGTGAAAGTCCTCATGACACCACCTGTGAAGAACAGGAACCCTAGATCAAATTCTTCATATGGACCAAAGTCTTCATACGGATCAAATTCCTCAGATGGATCCAAGTCCTCACATGGGTCAAATTCCTCATATGATCATCATCGTGCTAATGCATCTGTTTCGCAGGGAAAATCTAAGAGTTATGAATATGTGCATTATTCTTCAAATCATTATGTTCATAAGTCCTCGAAGAATTTCTCTGCTTACTCATATGCATACTCTAACCCCTCTTCTGTGAAACGAAGTGCACTAGCTTCTATGCCACCTTTCTCTTATGGAGCTCGCAGAATGATGAACTCTTTGCCACCCCTCCAGATGTGGGTGGTAAAGAAAAAGAACTAATATCTTATGCAGGGTCATGTCTCCAGACAAACTTGAACATCTGAAGAACTTGCTGGAGACCTGAGAGTGCTTGAAAGGACGCCAGCTAATCATGAAGAAATGAATTACTCAGTTCTCACGTCCTTATACTGCTGTATCTATTGTACTATGATGAAATTATATCTGATGAATTTGATGTCATATTCTTCACTAATGAAGTATATGAGTTCGTAAGATGCACTAATTCATCTACAGGATGAATCTCTCAAAGCTACTGAGTGGGTCCTCGACAGTGGATGTACAAATCACATGACTGGTGACAAGAACTTACTGATGGACTCTGCTCTATCTCCATCACATCCGAAGCATATTACCTATGCTGACAAAGGAAAAAAGCATGGTATTGGGTCTAGGTAGGGTTGCAATCTCAAAGGATCGACACATGGACACATTCATGCTTGTCGAGTCCCTCGGATTCAACCTCATGTCTGTCTCAATGCTTTGTGATCTTGATATGGTTGTCGTCTTTGGCAAATATCGCTGCATAGTGCTCATGGAATCTGACAATTCCAAAGTCTTCAAAGGCTTTAAGAGAGAAGACTTGTATATTGTTGATTTCTCTGCAGGACCTCAGCCTGCCAGATGTCTACTTGCAAATGCTTCAGAAGGCTAGCTATGGCATCGACGACTAGGTCATGCTGGCATGAGGAACTTGCACACTCTGGCAAAGAAGAAGCACGTCATTGGCATCGAGGGTGTCAGATTCCTCAAAGACCATCTTTGTGGGGCTTGTGAGGCTGGAAAGATGACCAGATCCAAGCATCCCTCAAAGACTATCATGACTACCACTCATCCTTTTGAATTTCTTCACATGGACCTCTTTGGCCCCACTCATTATGCCACACTAACAAATGCAGCATCTCTATATGGCTTTGTTATTGTTGATGATTATTCTCGTTACACCTGGGTGCATATCATCACTTACAAAACTGAAGTGTAGGAAGTCTTCAAACGATTTTCCTCAAGGGCCTCGACAAATTTCGGTGTGAAGATCAAGCATATCCGGAGTGACAATGGGACCGAGTTCAAGAACACTAGTCTTGATGGCTATCTTGATGAACTTGGTATTACTCATGAGTTATCTGCCCCATACACTCCTCAGCAGAATGGCGTCGTGGAGCGCAAGAATAGGACTCTTGTTGAGATGGCTCGCACAATGCTTGCTGAATACAAGACACCTCGTCACTTCTGGCCTGGAGCTATTGATACTGCATGCCACATCATCAACATGGTAAATCTTCACAAATTCTTCAAGAAGACCTCATATGAACTCCTCACTGACAAGAAACCCAATGTGAGTTATTTCAAAGTCTTCGGTGCTAAATGTTGGATTAGAGATCCTCATCAAAATTCTAAATTTGCACCGAAAGCACATGAGGGTTTTATGCTTGGTTACGAAAAGGACTCGCACACCTACAGAGTTTTCAACACCTATCACCACATGGTTGTTGAAACTGTAGATGTGCGGTTCGACGAGGCTAATGGCTCGCAAAGAGAGCACCTACCTCCTGTGCTAGATGAAGTACCTCCTGAAGAATCCATTAAGCTCAAGGCTACCGAGGATGTCATACCCCCTGAAGAACCTGCTGAAGAAGTTATTCTAGATCGTGAAGAAAATCATGCTGGTGCACCTAAGGAAAATGGTGCTGAAGAAAATGCTTAGCCCAATGAAAGTCGTCAACCTGCTCATCCTTGAGTGGCAAATGAAGTGCAGATTGACAAAATCCTTGATGACATCAATGCACCAGGTCCTCTCACACGCTCAAAAGCTTCACATTTGTCTAACTTTTGTGGGCACTTCGCTTTTTGTCTCTATCACAGAGCCCACCAAAGTTGATGACGCATTTCTGGAACCTGAGTGGATTCAAGCTATACAAGAGGAATTGCATCAATTCGAGCTCAACAATGTGTGGGAACTTTTCAAGCGACCAGATCCTCGCAAGCACAATATCATAGGTACCAAGTGGATCTACCGCAACAAGCAAGACGAAAATGGCCAAGTGGTGAGGAATAAGGCTCGTCTTGTAGCTCAGGGCTACACACAGGTTGAAGGAATTGACTTCGATGAAACTTTTGCACCTGTTGCTAGACTTGAAGCTATTCGCATATTGCTTGCTTATGCTAACCATCCTAATATCATATTATATCAAATGGATGTGAAAAGTGCATTCCTCAATGGTAATCTTGAGGAAGAAGTATATGTTGCTCAACCCCTAGGTTTTAAAGATCCTAAGCATCCTGACAAAGTCTTCAGACTCAACAAGGCCCTCTATGGCCACAAGCAGGCCCCTCGGGAGTGGTATGATACACTGAAGGAATTCCTCATGAAAAAAGGCTTCAAACCCGGTTCACTTGACCCAACTCTTTTCACAAAATCGTACGATGATGAATTATTCGTGTGCCAAATATATGTAGATGATACTATCTTTGGTTGTACTGACACACGTTACAGTGACGAATTTGCCTATATGATGAGTGAACAATATCAAATGTCTATGATAGGAGAATTGAAATTCTTCTTAGGTCTTCAAATTCCTCAACAACGCAATGGCATCTTCATATCTCAAGAGAAATACCTCAAGGATGTACTGAGGAAATTCAGCATGCAAGATTGCAAAGGCGTCAAAATCCCTATGCCCACAAATGGCCATCTCCGCACCGATGAAAATGGTAAAGACTTCGATCAAAAGGTATACCGCTCCATGATTGGCTCTTTATTGTATCTATGTGCATCTAGGCCAGATATTATGCTTAGTGTTTTCATGTGTACCCGATTTCGAGCTACATCGAAGAAATCACACCACAAGGCTGTGAAACATATTCTTCGATATCTAGCTCACACTCCAACACTTGGATTATGGTATACCAAGGGCTCGGCTTTTGATCTCATTGGATATTCTGACTTTGACTATGCTGGTGATCGGGTGGATCGCAAATCAACATCAGGCACATGCCATTTCCTCAGACGATCCTTAGTATGTTGGTCCTGGAAGAAGCAGAACTGTGTATCACTCTCTACTGCTGAAGCTGAGTACATTGCTGCTGGTTCTTGCTGTGCTCAATTGCTGTGGATGAAGCAAACCCTCAAGGACTATGACATCAATATGAAGAATGTGCCTCTCTACTGCGACAACGAGAGTGCCATCAAGATTGCCCTCACAACCCAGTTCAGAACTCAGAGACAAAGCACATCCATATTCATCATCATTTTCTTCGAGATCATGTGTTGAAGGGCGACATCTCCATCGACCACCTGAAGACTGAAGAACAACTGGCCGATATCTTCACAAAGCCCTTGGATAAAAAGAGATTTTGCAAGTTGTGATGTGAGCTAAATATCTTAGAATCTTTGAATGTTCTTTGAAAGGACACACATCCTAACACTTATGCAAAATTGATGACTTAGATGTGCAACACACGAAGTAACATTTTTCTTCAATTAAAGAAGACTAACCCTCTAAGTGTGAGAAATTAACGAAGAATTTGATTCTCAAAGCCCTACGACAATTGTATGCGGTGTCTGAAATCATCATTCTTATATGGTGGGTCACGCCACCAAACAAAGTTGAAAATCTTCAAATTTGAATTTTTCTTCATTTTTAAATTCTTCAAAATTTCAAATTCCTCAACTTTGCAATTTCCTCAATTTTTGACTAGTGTTCTTCATTGGCTATATGTATATATTTGAGTTTTCCATGTCCTCAATAGCATTCACTTATTGCTAATTCTTCAAGTTGATTTTTCCTCTAAGTGAATGTGATCGAACCCGTTCTCCCTCTATGCTAAACTCAACCCAGTCTGTTCACAAATTCTTCATGTGCGTTCTATTTGAAACCCGTTCAAAGTCTTCACAGTGTCCTTGGCAGCTGAAGAATTTGCGAACGAAACATTAAAAATTTCATATCAAATTTTTGGTTGTTGTGGCACCCCAGCTCAGAGTAAACCGGAACGCCCCGTATTCCAACCCAAGAATGAGTCTTCTGGAATACGGCACTGTTGGCATAGAACAAATCAGCTCTTTATTGCAATAGATATGGTTACAACGGTACAAGGATTACATCGGCACGGCAACACTATGCCTGCCCGGGGTAGCTCTATGCTAACAGCGGAGTAACTCTCTCGGCAGCGGAACAGCGACGACGGTGATGGACTCCACTCCGCAGGGACTCTGGCTAGAACGCGTCTCCTAGGTCGCAAACTCAGGATCCTCGACAAGCAAGCAATCATGGCATGACCTGCAAACTGGCATGACACGCAAGGTGAGTACTTTGAATGTACTCGCAAGCTCACAGCAAACATCAGCATTAAAGCAAGACAACATCATTGCAATCCAAAATTAACCAGCATGGTTATCTAGCAAGGTAGCTACTGAAATGACTGCAGTAAGGTAAAGCGTATTAAATCCATACTTCAAATAATCTCAGGCTCCAATCCGAACCTGTACCAAGTCCAATCCCCAAGCATGTGGTCATCCGACCACTCAACTCACAGCCATCCCATGGCTAACATATCAAATACCTGATTCCATCTCCACGACAAGTCTGACAAACTTACTCTCCTCCGTGTTGTCTCACACCCCTCAGAATACTCATGAACCACCGAGTACTTCTGATCATACGACGAGTTCTTCCATCATTATCATCACTACCATGGTTGACCACCTAGTGAGGTCTGGACGGACTGTCCAATACCGTGGACACGGCTATTCGAATAGATTTTACACTCTGCAGAGGTTGCGCACTTTACCCACACTATGGAGCACTGACCTCGTGATCCCATTCGGGTGGACCAGCGTTGCTCCAACGAAACCTGCCTGACCCGTGACTCTCCGGTCGTACCACCGGCAATCGCACTCCCTCGGAGTCAAGCCTTGGGTGGCCCCTTGTCACCTCGTGACACTTGCCACCATCGTGGCCAAACTATACTGTCCCAAACGGGGACGCCGGCACAAAACTCAACTGGGCTCACAAGGTTATCGCCGCCTACCGGGCCAGGGTAGCGCGCACGCATAACCTTCCCTGTCGGGCAGTACCGATGAAAGAGCACGCGATCAGACCAAGTCAAGGCCGTCCCATACCGGCAAATGTAGTTGCACGGATAAGTCCAGACAGGTGACTCAAGGTCAACCATGAAATATCTAATCCTCGAACAATCTCTGTCATGGCTGACACTCCGATATCATAGCAATCCAATAACCAATATGCTTATGCCACTGCTACTAATTCATCTCTACGAACTGCCGGATGAACTCCAAAATAATCATAGACAGTGATCTCAACATCACAGTATCAACAAGTGGGTAAGCTACTGGTCACTAATAATCCGGTACTCAACATGGTAGTCACCTATCCGAGAATTAACTCGAATATTGCATAATCCAATCCATTTCACACATAACTTATACTTATGGTTGAAGTAAATAGTTAAACTATGACATTGCAATGCAATGATGCAGATGAGAGTTGTGGCTTGCCTGGGGGTGAAGGAATCATCGGAAAGGAGTGCGGAATGGTCGCGGAGTTGACTGCCGGAAACAGTTCTCTCTCGGAGGGGCTGTTTACGGACAAGGGCAAAAGGGTCATTTTCACAGTGTGTAAACATTATGAAAATGACTCCATCGGAACGGGCTCGACGAGACGAAGACGTGGGCTTTGGATTCACCTCGATCGGAGTGTCGGTTAAAAAGTTGTGATAGTTTTTCTACCAGGGACCTGTCTGTAAATAAAATCATCACAAACGGGTCCTCAGCAGAAAAACAGATCGCGCATTTCTGAAAGATACACGTTCCAGAAGAGAAAACGCATTTGGGCCCGAAGAAGCACCAAAGTACGCTTTCAGAAAGTGAAAACGTAAACCCGAGTTTACGCCTCCACTTATCCACGCGGGCCCGGGCGTTGACTCCGCCTTGTGGCTGACGGGTGGGGTCCGCTGGGTGGTGGTGTCCGCCTGGCCTAGTCGTCTCCTTCCTCCTCGCGCTGGCCCGACCGAAGCAGAGGAGGGGCGGGGGAGGGGCGGCGCCGGCGGTGGTCTGGGCAGCTCAGGCCGTCTTCGGTCGAGCGGAAGGCATCGGCGGACTCGGGCGGCTGCGCCGAGCTCATCCAGAGGAAGGGTCGGCGCCGGGGAAGAGAGGAGGGACTGCGGCAGCAGGCAACAGAGGCTCGGCAGCAGCGGCCGGACCTAGGCAGCGGCGGCCACAGGGGCTCCGGCGGCTTGATGCGGTGGTGGGGAGGATCGCCGGTGAGTGGGGGACCTTGTGGAGAGGTCAGGGAGGAGAGGAGGGGTCGGTCTAGCTCAAATTTGAGCCGGAGGAGGGCGGCGTCCATGGCGGTCAATAGAGGCAAGGAGGGCGGCTTGAGCTCCGGGAAGAGGACGGGGAGGCGTAGGGGAACGAGGTGGAGCTGGTGGTGAGCTCGGGAAGGCTCGGGGCAGCCTATATATAGGCGAGCGGCGAGGAGGGCCGGCCATTGCCACGGTGGCGCGTACTCCGGCTTCCCGGAGCTTCGGGAGCTCGCCCAGAGGAGAGGAGGGGGTTCTAGGGAGGTCGGGGAAGGGCGGAGAAGACTCGGGTGTGGTCAGGAGAGCTCGGGAAAACTCGCGAGCTCGCAGGCGATGGGACATGGCGGCGGCAGAGAAGACAAGGTGCGGGCGCGGCGGTTCTACTCGATGGAGGGGACGTGAGAGGGGGAGAGGGGTTCAGGGAGAAGAGGACGGCGAGAGGGCTCTGTTGGACATGATCGTTCGCGCGGGAACGACAAGGAGGAGAGGGGCCCCGACAAGAAACGACGCAGCTCATGACCACTGCTAGCCAGGGCGGCGGTCACCACGTGAACTTGGCCTTGCCACGCGTCCAAGTCAACTCCAACATGTCAACTCGGTCGGTCACTCATAGGAAGAGGTCAAGGAGGAAAGAGACAGGCACAGAGAGGCTTGAGGTGACCACAGATAGCAGGTCTATCCAGAACAGCAAGGTGTTTGGAGTGGGCTGGGGGAGATCGAGCAGGATCTAGACTCTGATATTTGGCATGGGGTGATAAAATGCTAAGATGATCATGTCTGCAGATTTGCAGCTCAATTGGATGAAGATACATAGCACTTGCTGTTCAAAGGGCCTCACTGACCCGATTTGCCAATCTTGAAGTAGCACTCACATATCACATGGGATTGGGATGAAATTTGGAGGAGATGATTGATATGGGCATATGAAGGTACTGTATAAATTTCATACCATTTGGATAAACCAAAATGGTACTTCCTTCACACAGCTTCCAAATGGACAGAATCTTTGAAACATTCTAGGAAATTACTGGTGAAATGAAATGAGCCCAAATTTGGTGGAGACGTGAGATATGGGTATGAGAAGGCTCTGGTAAATTTTCAGCAATTATGAAGCAATATAAAATATAGTTGCTTCACAACAGGAAAATATGACCAGAAACCAAGATTTGATGCTGTTCTCTCATAGATGCTTGGATAGGGTTGAAATTTGGTGGAGATTCATGATTTTGGAATATGAAGATGCTTGCAAAATTTCAACTCATTTGGATACTCCAAGCTAGCACTTGCTTCACAAAGGTTCTAGTTGACCAGAAACTTTGGAAATTAGCCAAAGGAGATTTATTACCCAAATAAAGTTGAATTTTGGCATGTGGCAATGATATGGGTTGGAAAGAGTGCACAAAAAGTTTGAGAGCAAGCAATCAAATATAAAGGGTACTTGCTTCTCAATCTGACAGATAGGGCAGAATAGGAAAAGGAATATTTGTGAAATATTTTTGGGTATGGAAAGGAATATTTTGACATATCTGTATAAGATATGTCCCAAAGGATTTATGGGAATTATTTGAGAATTTTGGGAAGGATAGAAATATGAGTTGCTTCACAACTCAGGGTAAACAGAGTTATTCCTTTAATAGAAAAAGGAATATTCCCAAGAAAAAGAATATTGGGATTGGTCCAAGATGAAAATGACAAGGTCTTGGGATGGTTTAGAGGTTGGCAAGCCACTCGGAAAGAAAAAATGAAGGGTGATCTGTCCAGGTTGCAAGACTATCAAGCC
The DNA here is from genome assembly GCA_011799875.1 of Thinopyrum elongatum. Taxonomy (NCBI): domain Eukaryota; kingdom Viridiplantae; phylum Streptophyta; class Magnoliopsida; order Poales; family Poaceae; genus Thinopyrum; species Thinopyrum elongatum. The sequence goes on from CM022303.1 coordinate 562,277,498, forward strand.
ACAGAAAAGCAAATCCGGACCAAATCAAAAGAAAAAGAAAATGGGCAAAATCCAGGGTGTTACAGTTGTTGCCGCTCAAAACGGTCCGCTTCCCACGACGGAATAAAATACTCACACACGATCCCCCACGATCTCAACCTCTCTGTACATGGGTGACACATGTCGTTTGGATAGCAAGGGTCAGGGGCATGTTCGTCCAAAATCTTCGGGCGAACAGTTTTTCACTGCGGCTATAAATACCCCTTACCCTCCTCAGATCTCATTTACTCCGCTCGACTGCTACTCTCCTCGCTCGAGCTCAGACCTATCGCCACCGCTAACCTCCATCATCGTCGGTGAGGATGAGCTTCACTGCCTCGACCTCGTCACCGTCGTACTCGCGCCGGCTGCGGATATCTTCACTCCGTCGCCACCGTAGCTGTCTCCCGCCACCGAGTTAGGGCGTGGGAGATCTGGACAGACGAATTTCTCCATCTCAAGTCCCAGTTTTTTGTGTTCTTCATCAAGGGTAATTAAAATCTGATTTTACTGCCCTACCTTGATTCTTATGATTTTCACAAAATCCTCAAAAGGTGTTTATTCTTCAACGATCTACTCCTTAGACACCGCAATGCTTCCTTTTCTTGATTTGTTTCTATAAGCTATGATTTTCCTCAAGATTCCTCAATTGTGTGGATTTTCTAATCTGTACAACTCTGGAACCTGAGTCAAGAATGCTTAGTGAAATTCCTCAAGACATCAATGGTCAAATTCCTCAAACTTGATACTTTTTGAAAAATTTCTGAGAACGCATATGACCTCTCCAAATTCTTCACACCTATACTCCGTTCATAGGTACAAAATGTTTGCTGTTGAATCACTAGGTTCTCATCAACTTAATTCATTTGCAGTGTTCCTTGAAGAAAAATTACATACTTCCTGCTGAAAAATCATCAAAAGTTCAAAATCCTCAAGTGAGGAAAATGGCAGATGGGAAAAGACCAGAGAAAGGAGGAAAAAGGCCTGAGACAAACACTGTGTTTGAGATCCCTGAGGATATTTATGATGAGTACTGCACACCTGATGAAGATACTCATGGGAAGGAGACCAAGAATCAGAGGAAAATACGCATTCAGAGGATTGAGAGGAGACGGGCTAAGGAATGGAAGGAATACCGCTATGTTACTCCCAAATACATGAAGAAATATGTTGTTATTCCGCCATGTCCAAGACCCCTTTGGCAGGTGGCAAGATGGATGCTGAGGCTGTGAGTAAATTCAATGAGGACTCTCAAGCTGCTGCTGCTGCTGAGGCCTCTGCCAGTAGAACCGTGCCAAAGAAGGCAATGCAGAAGAAACCGATTTTGAAGCCAAAGTCTTCAAGCTCAATGGCCTCACGGCCAAGTTCCTCAACAGCAAAGCCCTCAGGGCAAATACCTCAAGCAACTTCCTCAAGGGCAGCACCAATTCCCTCAGTTGCTGCCGCAAAGTTCTCAACACCTGTGCATCTTGCGATGTGTCTGCGGACTGCTGGATTTTCAATTGCCTCAGGGGCATCTGCAACTTCCTCAGCTCAACCACAATCCTCAAGTGGTCCAACTTTGCTGAAGGTCAAGTCCACTGCTGGACGAGGAAAGAGGCCAAGTCCTCATAAGAAGCAAGTGGCTTTCCATGTTCCATCCTAACACTCCACTCCCTGACCTGAACTTGACTCCTGGACAGAGTCACATGCTGACCGCCTTCATAGGCGAAGAAAAATGGAAATTTGAGAAGTCCACGCGAGTCAAGAAGGACCAGTACAAGAAGGAGTGGTTTCTGAGGAACAATGGTCTCACTTTTGTCTCCTAAAGAACTTGTCAACGCTCAGAAGGAAATCAAAGTCCTCAGTGATGAATTTGACCGATACCATGCGGATTGGCTCGGTGCCAAGGTCAGATTTGTCAACCTCTCCAAGAACCTCAGGGTAAATGTTGCAGCTCCATCGCAACAGGAAATTCCACAGGCCGAAGCATCTGCTCAGCCTACTGATGAAACTGCAAGCACAGCTGAAGAAATTCAGGCTGCTGAAGAAAGTACCAGGGCTGCTGAAGAAATTCCAGCTCCTAAAGAAACTGTCAGGGCAACCACCAATGTTGCGCCTGAAGAACAACCCAGGCCAGCTGAAGAATCTGCTGTGTCTGAAGAAATTGAGAATGCCAGGGCGACTGCATTAGTCGTGCGTGAAGAAAATGCACCAACTTCATCTGCTCCTCCTGAAAAATCTTCAAAGGTGAAGAAAACCACACTTCCTTCTGCATCAGAAGTGAAGAAAACAAAGGCTGGGGAGAAGGAAGCTTCAAAGAAAAGAAAAGCATCAACCTCTGCAAAGTCCTCAGCTCCCAAGAAAGTGAGGACTTTGACAAGCTCATTTAGTGAACCAATTGATCATGTTCCAGTCTCAATTGTGCCATCAAAGGAATTAGTTCCGTTTGGTGAAAAATATGTCATTCCTGATGATGACATAGATGAAGAAACTCCTTCCGCTGCTTCCTCAGAGCAGTTGGACGAAGAAATTGAAGTGGAAGCTGTTATTTCAACACCACTGGTACATCGCCTATGCCTCAGTTCACTACTAAAGAAGCGGGCGTAGAAGAAATTGATGGGGATGTGGATATTGGCTCAACTACTCCTGTCCTAAATGATGATTATTAGGAAAATCTTCACCCCAATTCTCCAATCACCACACCTCTACATCAAATTCCCCAGTCCCCTGTGCAGACTGAAGAAATATTGACAGGGTCTGAAGGACGTCAAACTTCTCTCCAATCAATTCCTGAAGAAATTCCATATGCCACAGCTGAAGAAATGGAGAATCAGACTGCTGCTGAAGAACCTGACGCCTCAATTCCTTAGTCAGCAACACCAGAAGTTGTGCCTGAAGAGATTGTGAGGCCTTCTACTGTAAATCTTCAGCCCAAGACTCAAAATCCTCTATCTGGCACAAAGAGGCCTAAATTCAAGAATGCCAATTTCTTCGCTGAGCATCATTTCTTCACGGATGAAAATCCTTATGACTCAGCAAGACTAAGGCGCAAGAGGTTTTGGACTGCAAGTCAGATGAATTTCTATGCATTAGTTTTGTTTGACAAGGACAAAGTCTTCCAACACAGGTAGATTCCTCATGTTGATATGGAGTCCATTCCATGCTTTCAACCTGTTCTGTATGTTCTTCACGAAGCTGGACTCCTCAATTTTTGTGCTGACATTTGTGATTGGAATGAAGAGCTAATTCTTCAGTTCTATGCAACTCTGCACCTCACTGGAAATGTCATTGATGTCAATTCATGGGCTCTGGACTGGCTGACTGAAAACACTCACTATAAAGCTCCGGCCACTGAATTACTTCATGCCATCCCAGTCAGTCCCCCTGCAGAAGGTGTGAGGCTTATCTATGAAGAACCTGAACTTCAAAATCATCTCATGCAAGTGTTGATGAAGCCTTTGTGGCCAGGCCAAGCTCCAAGAACCACTTTCCTCGTGAAAGATTTGTTGTATGTGCCAAGGACTGTCTACCACATATTGACCAAAACCCTCAGCCCGATAAAAGGCCACAACTCTAAAGAAGAAGAAGTTGTTGGCATCATGAAGAATCTACTGTTCAAAATCATTCATGGTATTCCCATTAACTATCATGATTTCTTCATGAGGACTTTGGCCAATGTTGCCCTATTGCCGTTTGAATGGAAGCCCTATGCTCCTTGGATAATCAAATTCATCAGAACCAGGTCTTCAATTCCATACAAGGCTGACTTTCAGAATCACCTCAGCTTTTTGCCTCCTATTGAAGTCCTCAAAAGGACTATTTCCTCAGTTGATGAAAAAGGCAAAGCTGCTGTTATTGATGAAGGCACTCGTCCATTGGATGGTCAATTTCATAAGGCTGCATCTTACTCCACCAATGAAGACTCTGCAACTCAAGACTCTGCTGCTAAAGCAATCGAGCAAAATCGTCAAGCCACTGCCCCTTGTGTGATGACTGATCATGAGCTGCTTCTAAGTCTTCACCAAAAAGTTGATCGCAATCACAAGTGGGTCAAGCATCAATTTGGCTCAATTCTTCAGAACATCACTGTCACTCAGAACTCTGTGAAGAAGAATCATTACTATGTGCATGAAATCTTCGATCGCACTTGGGCTATACTTTCTCATCTTTATAGTGATGAAGACCTCAAGCAGATGGACTTTCAGCAGAACTTTGACTGGTCTCATCCTCCTTCGAAGAAATTCAAGAAGGTCAGAGTTCCTTAGTTGGTTACAAGTTCATATTCTTCATCGCGTGAGACGGATGAAGCTAAAGACCTCGACAACACTACGGCAGGCCGTACTCCAACAAACGACCCCGACAACGCTGGCGCTCCTCCACCAACCTCAAGCTGATATTCTTCAGGGGCATTAGTCCTCATTTTTCGTCCCTTTTGGTCATTCAATTTCAAAGGGGGAGAAATTAGAGTTAGTCTTCAAGCGGGTCTCTATATATGGGCTGTTTTTCTTTAAGTTACAACTCTCGCTCTTCTGAGGTGTTTGTTTAATGAGTTGTAAACTTAAGTCCGATGGTGGTCTGATACTTTTGAACTACTTTCTGCATGCTTATTTCCTCAAGTACTTTAATGCACGCATGCTGAATTATGTCAGACACCATTTTCCATCATGCATTTCAAATTCTTCATACTATATGTTAAGTGCGTGAATGGATTACAAGATATAGGGGGAGATCTCCAAGATTTTATCCTACCATGTGCATTTGCAGTCCAAAGCAAATTCCTCAATATGCACATCATCAGGGGGAGTTCTTCTATATCTTGCTATCAAATTCCTTAATATCAGCATTTACACTTCATATGTTTATCCCCGTTGAAAACTTAACCTATTTGTCATCAATCACCAAAAAGGGGGAGATTGTAAGTGCATCTAGTGCCCCTTAGTGATTTTGGTGTATTGAAGACTTATAGGTTAAGGGACTAATGTGTTTGTGAGTGTACACAAATATTATAAGTCTCTAAGGAGTTTGATATTTCCGAAGAAAGTCGACCCCTAAAAATGAATGTCTTCATCTGAAGACTTTGGTTTTCTTGAAGACTTTGAAAATGAGGAAATTGGTGTGACCTTGAAGATATTGATATTGATGCGAGGATTATGAAGCATGAAGACTTTTGTTTTCGCAGTTTCATTTTCCTTTCTTGAGTCACAGGAAACACCGTACTGTTAAATGGGGTCGAGGTAATACTAAGGAAAAGTTTCCAAGTGATGCTCATCTCAAAGCCTACACATACCCAATCCTTCGAGTGAAGCCTTTGGAAATCTCATACAGTTCAGTCAATTTATTTAGTGACAGAGGCGAAGATCTTCTGGTCTTTGAGGGATTCATTCTGACTGAGGAGTTAGGAATTCGCTAGTGCGAATTGCCTACAGTGAGGAACATGATAGCCCTGAGGAATTTGAGAGCTCAAATTTCCAAGCGTTGATGTGCTTCGCACCAGTTGTCCCAAATATCTTATCCACATAACGGTCATATCATTAGGGGCATTTATGTCTTATTATGTCGGGCTGCTCCCTGGCTATAAATAGCCGCCCCCCTCAACCACTAGATGGTTGGCTGCTCCGAGAGAAACTGACACTTGTCATTTAGAGCATCCCATTCTCCGAGGACTTTGCGAGAAAATCATCAGTGAGGAAAACCCCAAAACCCCAACACCTAAAACCCAAAGTCATTGAGCATCACTGAAGAGATTGTTCCTGTGTGGAACCAACGCTTGTTGCCTTTGAAGACTGTGCATCTTCCGGACGGTTAGGCGTCATGGTCTAGAGCATCCAAGAGGAATTGTGGATCGCCGAGTGACCAAGTCTGTGAAGGTTTGGAAGTCTCCTTGAAGACTTACCATGAGTGATTGGGCAAGGTCTGTGTGACCTTACCTCAAGGAGAATACGGTACGGATTGTGTGTCCTGGGACTATGTGTCCTTTGGTTTAAATACCAAGCCACTCCAACTAGACGTACAACTATCACAGCAGTTGGAACTAGTCTACCAAATCACTGTCTTCACCAAGCTACTGGTTCTATTTCCTCAACCCTTTCATTTCCTCGCTTACTTGTTCTTGAACTTGATCATTACTGTTTGAAGACTTTGACTAAAAACTTTCTCAATTTCCTCAACCCAAGTTCTTCAGTCATCTTGTCTTCTGCCTGCTTATCCTGTTTACACGCTATCTGTGCTCTGTGTATGTTTAATTTAATCATGATGACTATGATACTGTCTTGTTATGCATGCACCTAAGTACGTTGATCCGCTGCTTGTGTTTTGTCACTTAGCAAATTCCTCAAGTAGTATTTCCTCAGTGATGAATTTGTAAAAATCGTCTATTCACCCCCTCTAATCGATATAATGCACTTTCAGACACTCTGAAGGAATTCCTGAAGAAAAAGTGATTCAAACCCGGTTCACTTGACCCTACTCTTTTCACAAAATCTTATGATGGTGAATGTTACATATGCCAAATATATGTTGATGATATTATCTTTTGTTGCACTAACAAGCGTTCCAGTGACAAATTTGCATATATGATGCGTGAAGAATATCATATGTCTATGATGGGAGAATTGAAATTCTTCCTTGGTCTTCAAATTCGTCAACAACACAATGGCATCTTCATCTCTCAAGATAAATACCTCAATGATTGCGTGAAGAAATTCGGCTTGCAAGACTACAAAGGCCTCAAAATTCCAATGCCTACAAATGGTCAACTCGACACTGACGAAAATAGTAAAGATTTTGATCAGAAGGTATATCGCTCCATCATTGGTTTTCTGCTTTACCTATGTGCATCTAGGCCAGATATTATGCTTATCGTTTGCACCTATGCCCAATTTCAGGCGACACCGAAGGAATCACACCATCAGGCTGTGAAGCGAATTCTTCGATATTTAGCTCACACACCAACGCTTGGATTATGGTATCCCAAGGGCTCATCTTTTGATCTAGCTGGATTTTCTGATTCTGATTACGTCGAAGATCGTGTGGATCGCAAGTCAACATCAGGCACATGTCATTTCCTTGAACGATCTCTTATTTGTTGGTCCTCAAAGAAGCAGAACACCGTTGCACTTTCCATAGCTGAGGCTGAATACATTACCGCTGGTGCCAGCTGCTCACAGTTGCTATGGATGAAGCAAACCCTCAAGGACTATGGCATCAACAAGAAGAAAGTCCCTCTCTACTGTGAGAATGAGAGTGCTATCAAGATTGCACACAACCCTGTGCAACACTCCAAGACAAAGCATATTCATATTCATCACCACTTTCTTCGTGATCATGTGCTGAAGGGAGACATCGTCATCGACCACGTGAACACTGAAGACCATCTTGCCAATATATTCACTAAGCCCTTGAATGAGAAAAGTTTCTGCAAGTTGCGGTGTGAGCTAACATCCTAGAATCTCTGAATGTCCTCTGAAGTGGACACACATCCTAACTCTTATGCATTTTTTATTACTTTGATACACAACACGCGAAGTAACGTATTTCTTCAATCAATGAAGACTTACCCTCCAAGTGTGAAGAAATTAATGAAGAACTTGACTCTCAGAACCCTACAATAATTGTATGAGGTGCTTGTAGTCATCATAGTTCTTATACGGTGGGTAATGCCACCACCTCTTATTGACTTTCTTCAAATTTGAGTTTTTGGTCATTTGCAATTTCGTCAAACTCTTCAAATTCTTCATTTGAGGATATCCCTATATTGTTCGTATCAGGTCCAGTGTTTTATCATTGAAAGGTTAAAGTATTTAAACTTAGAAGTTAGTACAGGTAAGACAATAAATAGTAAATAAAATGTTAATATAAGGTGCCGAATAAATCCCTCTGAAGAACATACATGGCATACTTCTCATAGTCAACTAAATTTAATTGTTGATATCATCCATAACTTTTATATATCTTGGGGGAAAAGGCAAGATAATTTAGATCAAAAATTTGAAAATCTACTTAGAGAATATCAAAAACTAGCAGAAAATATTCAGGTTTGAATAATAAAATTGTTCTAGTTCTACATAAATTAGAAGAAGCAAAAGGAAGAAATCTTACAGTTAGTAAGAACAACGATTATATTAAAGAAGAAGTGCTATCCATAGGCAGGAATCTAAGTGATGTCCTAAATAAAGGTAAAGATCCATTATCAAGTGTTGAAATAAGACGCGAAATATTGGAAGTCAAAAAGTTAGTCCAAGAAGTAAAGACCCTAGTTATATCATAATTTATATGAGTGAATATAGTCAAGCAATAAACAAAGTAGAAAAATACTTATCACCTCCCATCAATTTTTCTGATCACGACTCGCCAAAACAAGACTCCAAAATAATAATAAGACAAAATAACACAATTCTCCATCTATTAATCTAGGTTTTAGATAAGCTAAATAGTGTTCAAAGCAACAAAGAAATAGTACTATCATCCTCCAGAATAGTAGCCTCATCGAGAAATATTAATTCAGAAAAATGGACATATCTAATGGCTTCCTTAGAAGAGACAAAACACTCCAATTAGTAAGGCAAGATTCAAGACCTCTAGCAATGAAGCATAGATTATCATGTAAAGCTGATAATATTGATAGTATTGAAGAGGTTATAGATATTCAAAGAGACTTAGAGAGATATCAGAAGGATGCTCTAAGAAAAATAAAACCTCAACAAGTATATCATATGGGTATGTTTGAAAGTAAGAGTGGTTTATATAGAATATCCAAAGAAGTAGAGTTAAGTGTGTTAACGCAGCCAGTAGATTTAAGAGTTATGAACAAAAATATTGAAAATGAACTAAAATATTGTGGTTATAAATATATTCATCAAGGTATGTATATCATAGGAGTTACAGGCTTGACAAGAAAGACATTAGGAGCGAAGGTACTAATAACGCTATTAGACAGAAGATGGGAAATCGTAGATAAATCAGCATTAGGATTTTAAAAAGGAGAGATGAATGAAAATAGGTTAATAACATATATAGCTCCAGACCTAATGATGGCTGTAAAATAATTTATTGAAAAAATGAGTTTTGGTTTCCAAACTAAAGGATATGAAGATTTTAAAGGAACAAGTTTGTTAGTAAGCATAGAATTTATAGGAAGACTCACTAACAGAAGTAGATCTAGATATAGAGTAAATGTGAATGACGTTATTGATAGTATGCAATCAAAAGGTATAAAATTCATGAATCCGCTAAAAATTGGTTCTGAAGAAAGAGCGGGAGAAGAATGGAAGATAGGCGAATTAATAGAGAAGAAAGAAATAAAGTTACCTGAAAACTACATAAGCTATCAAAACTGTGAAGGAAGTAGTAGTATTAGGTTTATGAACTATAAAGCCGCATTAATAGAAGATACAGAATCTCTTATGTCAAAAACAGAAATTAGTAGTGACAAAGATAAAGGTGCAACTGAATGCATGGAAAGGGATAATTTAGATGATGAAATAAGTCCTTGGGAAAAGAAGCTTAAGCATATAGAATGGGAATATAGCAATTCTTATGACAAAAGATTGGCCCAAGATAAGAGAAAGGGAATTGTTTATCATTAGGGAAATTGCAAGATTAAATAAATTAAAAAATGAGAAAAAGTTAGCCACTAGCAGTCTAACCATATCAAGCAAAGCCATAGCATTAGTAGAAAGGAGAGAAGACATTAGTAGTAATAATAATGTTATCATTAATAATAATAAGGATAAGAATATTGTTCAAAAAGATGAAGTTGTTAGTGAAGAAGAGCAATGGGAAACAAATAATAAAATTTTACTAGAAAACTATGAGGAGGAGGAAGAATTAATGAGAGCAATGTTGATAGAAGATCCAAATTATGATGATTCAGAACAAAATAGTGATTTTCTAAACTCACTAGATGATGTTGGTCTACATAATTTAGAGAATGCAATGGAAGCTATGGAAGTAGAAAGTAGTAATAAAAGAAAAAAAAGCATATGGGGAAACCTCAGTAAAAAGAGAAGGTGAAAGAGAGAGAATTACTAGATCAGCTGGACAATGGCCCCCAGAAAAACATGACTACCAACCTACGTATATACCTGGTCAATATAGATATATGGGTACTAAAAGAAGAGATTTTGAAAAGCTAGTACAATTTCAAAATTATAAAAAATGATGGCGCTATATTAAATCTAACAGCTCATGACCCAATAGATTGGCCGAATATAATCAGTATATGGAAAGGCTTAATAGTTCAAAAATACATACAAAATCAGTATAATATAGGTACTAAGGTTGAAGATATGTTAACATATCTTGAAACCTTTTTAGGAGAGTCTATAAAAGTTCTATGGGAACAATGCATAGAGTCATACCCTAATCAGTATGAAGAATTAAAAAGGGCAGGAAGTAATCCCAATAACTTTGCGAATGTCATTACAAATGTGATAATTGCAGAAGATCCAGAATTAGGACATACCTCATTACAAAATGAAAGATTAAGAGAAATAAAAAAATTAACATTAACTAGCTGGAAAGGCATAAAAGAATTTTCCCAGCATTATTTACACAATGCTACTATGGCTAAGCAAGGTTTTAATGTAGGTGCAGTACAAAGATATTTTAACAACTTGCCAGATCCGCTAGGATCCATAATATTGAGGATTATAAAAAAGAATCAGGAGGAAATGTAGTAAATATATCCCAAGCCATAACATTTGTTTTTAATCAATTAAGAAATGTATGTACAAGTATTCAAGCTCAAAGATCTATGAAGAAATTAGATTATAGTTTTTGCAATAACATTGTCCAATACCTCTAACATATGGAGAAGAAAAGCATAGGAAATAAATATTATAGACTGCAGAGGAGAGATAATAAAAAATTTAGAACGAAGAAAAAATAATTCTTAAGAAGGTGAGATAATAGAGCTCCATTCGTACATAAAAGAAATGTAAGAAGATATAATCCTAAGAAATCTTATGATAAAACATGTAGGTGCTTTATATGTAACTCTCCCGACCACCTAAGTAGAACTTGCCCAAATAAAGACCAGAAAAGATACTCTAGTAAATATGAAGAGCAAGAGAAAGTATTAATTATAGATAGTGTTAATGAGAACATATTAGTATGTGATGACGAAATAAAAGATGACGAGTCAATATATTCAATCGTAGAAGCAAATGAAGTAGAAAATGAGACAAGTGAAGATGAAATAGACCTAATAGATGAATTAGCAAGTTTAAAAATCAAAATGATGAACCAAGTAGATTGTGAACATGATTGGATTAAAGGAAAAGGTGATTATAATATAAAATGTGCTTTCTGCATATATTATCCAAGCATAGATAATAGGTTCACATGTAGCTTATGCTTAAAACAAGCTTGTACCTCATGTCTAAGAGCCAGTAATCAGAAGTGGAGACAGGAAATAGAGTTTGAACCAGAAGAAAGAATACTATCGAGAGGGTTAGAAACTTAGAAAATAGAATAAATAAATTAGAAGCAGAGCTAGAAAGACTAAAAGATGAGTTAGAGAATAGTAAAGATCGAGATAATAATATTGCTGACAGCATGGAGATGAAAGAACAAATGGTTACGGTAAGAGATAAAAAGGAGACAAAATAATACAATTAAAAGATGTAGTAACTAGCTTCGAAAATAAATATATCGGTCGATTGCCATTCAAAGAAGTGCTAGGGATAATGATCACAGTTAGAATAGTTCTAAGGCCAAATATTTCCTAGAAAATATTGGCACTTTTAGATACAGGTTGCACAAAGAATTTCATCCATGATAAATATTTCATAAAATGTCCCAAAATAGTCGAAACCATAGATGATAATAAAGTTGAAGTATCTACTGATATGTATGGAATAAAGAAAATCCATAACCAATTGGCATATAATATTGACGCTTACATAAATGGGACAAAATATATGATAGATGAAATTACAATAAGAGATTTGACAGTAATAAATGATGATATGGTAATAGGGTTAAGGTTTTTACAACAATCTTTACAAACCACGATTATACACGAAGAAGGTGTTACATTTATTCCATGTCAAGATAATGTTCCATACATATCCGAAGTACAGAAACAAAGAAAGGCTTTACAAAATATAGAAATATCTAATTTAGATGATGAATATAGCACAAGTTTAGATCCCCTTGATTTCTGCAAGGAAGAAGAACTTAGTGAGACCATAGAAGAATATCATATAGAAAATACAGGTACAGAATGTATAGGATTACAATCATTCTCGCCAAATTGGTATAGAGATATAAAATCCAAAAAATATATAGACAATATTGTGAAAATACTAGAAAAATATACAAATTATTGGAGAAATACCAATGAAACATTGGGATAACAACTCTATAGCTTGCAAAATTAATATCATAAATCTGGATTATATAATTAAGTCAGGACCAATAGAAGCTACTCCTAAAGATTTTGAAGAGTTCAAAATGCATATTGAAGAGTTACTAAAATTAAAAGCAATTAGAGACAGCAGAAGCCCTCAACGGTCTGCCGCTTTTATAGTTAGAAATCATGTTGAAGAAGTAAGAGGTAAATCTAGAATGGTAATTAATTTTAAAAGGCTTAATGATAATACGATAGAAGACGCATTCAATATACCTAATAAGCAGGAATTGATTAACAGAATTCAAGGAAGCAAATACTTCTCTAAATTTGATTTAAAAGCAGGATTTTGCCAAGTAAAAATGGCCGAAGAATCTATCCCTTGGACCGTATTTACTTGTCCACAAGGCCATTATGAATGGCTAGTGATGCCATTGGGTCTAAAGAATGCTCCTGCATTATTTCAAAGGAAAATATAAAATATATTTAATGAGAATCAAGCATTTATATTGGTATATGTAGATGATTTATTAGTATTCTCGAAGTCATACAAAGAGCATATAGCCCATCTTGATTTGTTCTTTCGAAAGGTAGAACAAAATGGGCTCATATTATCCAAAAATAAGATGGAAATTTGCAAGGAAAAATAATAATTTCCTTGGTCATGAAATAGGAGAAGGAAATATTCATTTACAAGAACATATTGCGAAGAAAATATTAGAATTTCCTGACAATATTAGTGATAAAAAGGTTTTACAACAATTCTTAGGAATAGTAAACTATGCAAGAAATTATATAGATAACTTAGCAAAGCTAGCCGGACCTTTATATGCCAAACTAAGAAAAAATGGTCAAAGATATTTCAATTCTGAAGATATAAAATTAGTAAAGGCCATCAAGGAAAAAGTCAAGAATTTTAAACCCCTAGAACTACCTTTAGAAGACAACTACTTTATAATTTAAACAGGTGCATCCAAGGTAGGATGGGGACCTATACTAAAACAAAAGCCTAATAAATATTCCCCAAAAACAGGAAAAAAATATGTAGATATGTTTCAGGAAGTTATAAATTAAAGACAGTGAACAATATTGATAGGGAAAACCTTGCTGTAGTAAATGCAATAAATGCCTTTAGATTATATCTAGGATTCAAAGAATTCACAGTAAGGACAGACTGTGAAGCTATATGTCAATATTACAATAAAATTAATAGTAAGAAAAGCTCGACAAGAAGATGTGTCTTATTTGAGGACACTATAGCCGGGAATGGATATAAAGTAATATTTGAGCATATTAAGGGAAAAGATAATAGTTTACCTCACATATTTTCTCGTTCACAAATTCTACAGAAATGAGGAAAGGAACACTCTACGGTAGAAGTGAATGTTTAATGTTTGGAGATGATAATAAATTGAAAATATTCCCACCAAATACTTTCAATTTCAAACCGAAGAGCCAAATTCGTATTGATGAAACCCAAGGATGCTTACTGGGCAACTTTTGGCATCAATACACTGTGAAAAAAGAAGATAAAGGATACATGTTATCAAATCTCAATAGTCTTACAGAATATTTTAATATGATGAACGAAGCTATTCCAAGGTCTTCAAGAATTGAAGTGCAGAACGAAGAACCTTTATATATTATGTTTGATGGAAGCAAACCAGGAATATGTATGTCACGGGAAGAAGTTCAAATAGAGAAATTTGCAGAAAAGCGAAGAAACAAAGAAATTACATTCAAAAGATATGATAATATTAATGATACCTTCAAATGGGCAAGGGCCATAATAGGAGAGAATTATTACATTGACCCAAAGGTCAAAGAATATATCCAGAAGTGAAGCGGCATAGATGAAAATATACCCGCTTCAGCAACTCCTTCAAAGGGAGAAGCATCAAACTCGAAGCATATAATGAAGGAAGAATCCCCAAAATATCATACATATCAAGAATGCCTTCTAATGGGGATTGACCCTCTAGATAGCGAATACATCGATCAAGAATTGGACAAAAGATTTGAAGAATTGTCAAAAATAATAAAGAAAGATTTGAAAGAGGAAATCTTGAAAGAACTAAGACAAGAAATGGATGAAAAAATTGAAGAAATAAAAAAAGAATTTGATAGCAAATATGATTTCCATCTGTATGATGATCACATGGACATAGCTGGGCATGGACAGCCTGTTGAATAGAAGTCCATATACCTGAATTGATATTACTATCAATTACTTGGGCGCGAAGGACCTATACCCGAATATTGGTAGAGTATGCATATTGATAAAATATTATCAATAATATGGGCAGGGTAGACCCATACCAAAAAAAACATCATGAATATTTCAACAAGCAAACATCATGTGCAAAAAAAAGAAGAAAATCAAAAAGATAAGAAGAGCAAGCTTGAGCATGGCCGCATGCATTGCAGAAGAAGGCAGAAGTTTGAGTCAAGCCAACGGTGTGAGTAACAAGGAGCTGAGAAGGCCGCAATGTGAGTAACGAAGCCGTCGGCCACTCTCGTGAAGGCTTCCTTATCCACACTCTAGGATGACATGCAAGAAGGCTATGCCATTTGAATAAAGAAGAGAAGGCTCCCGAGTGCCTCCCTCGCGGCTATAGAAGGAGAGGCTGGCTTCAGAAGAAACACACACGCAAACGCAGAAGCGGAAGACGGAGTCCAGAGCTTCAAGCAAGAAGAGCCTCCAGAGCACTTTCAGTTTTCTTAGTAGTAGTATCAGCACCACTTGCAGAATAGCCACCATATCGAAGGCGCTGTAGTCTCTAAGAAAAATAAGGTATCCTTTTAAGTTCGTGTAATCCCTTCGGGGCTTCCCGAAAGGGAAAGCCATATGTAAATTATGTTGTTGAAATGAAGTAGTTTCGTGCTTCACTTGGAATTTTTATTTATGAATTTATGGGACGAGTTCTTATGCCAGGGATCCTATAGGAGAAACCTCTGCCGGTAGTTCTCTATGTAGCCTTGTGTGGCGTTTGAAAGAGAACCTTGTGGCCGTAGAGAAGTGTTCCCTTCGGGTGGAACTGCCTGGGAAGATGATAAGAATTTACCCCATAAGTTTGTATTCAAAAATATCAAGTGAACGAATTTAGCTACATCTGATACAACATAATGAGAAATATGCAGAGTATTGAGTAGGATATCACACCACTGCGAACACCACCGGTTGTACTGTTGGCCTCGCCAGCCCCTAATAGATCATGCAATAAAATATTGGAGAGTGAAGTAGCCTAATCAGCTCAATAAAGAATAGTACGTGTAGTAGCGCAGAATTAAATATTGGAAAGTGAATAGAATATCGGCCTAATCAGCATATTATCCTAATCGCATATTAGCCTAATTGCATATTAGGCTAATCACATATTAAGCTAATCGCATATTAACCAAAGCGCATATTAGCCTAATCGCATATTAGCATACTCACATATTAAGTTAATCGCATATTAACCAAAGCACATATTAACAATATAGGCATAAGTATTTATATATTATGTTGCTACCAACAATATAGGGATTTTATTTTAACAAAATTATTGTATTTTAATTAGGTTAATATGCGCTTTGGTTAATATGCGATTAGCTTAATATGTGATTAGTCTAATATGCGATTAGGCTAATATGCAATTAAACTAATATGTGATTAGGCTAATATGTTGATTAGGCTAATATTCTATTCAGGTTCCAATATTTAATTATGCACTACTACACGTACTATTCTTTATTGAGCTGATTAGGCTACTTCATTCTCCAATATTTTATTGCAGGATCTATTAGGGGCTGGCAAGGCCAATAGTACAACCGGTGGTGTTTGTAGTGGTGTGATATCCTACTCAGTACTCACCATATTTCTCATTATGTTGTATCAGATGTAGTTAAGTTCGTTCACTTGATATTTTTGAATACAAACTTATGGGGTAAATTCTTATCATCTTCCTAGGCAGTTCCACCCGAAGGGAACACTTCTCTATGGCCACAAGGTTCTCTTTCAAATGCCACACAAGGCTAAACAGAGAACTATCGGCAGTGGTTTCTCCTATAGGATCCCTAGCATAAGAACTCGTCCCATAAATTCATAAATAAAAATTCCAAGTGATGCACGAAACTACTTCATTTCAACAACATAATTTACATATGGCTTTCCCTTTCGAGAAGCCCCGAAGGGATTACACGAACTAAAAAGGATACCTTATTTTTCTTGGCGACTACATCGCCTTTGATATGGTGGCTATTCTACAAGTGGTGCTGGTACTACTACTAAGAAAACTAAAAGTGCTCTGGAGGCTCTTCTTGCTTGAAGCTCTGGACTCCATCTTCCGCTTCTACGTGTTCCGTCTGTTCTTTCTTCTGAAGCCAGCCGCTCCTTTTATAGCCGCGAGGGAGGCGCTAGGGAGCCTTCTCTTCTTTATTCATATAGCAGAGCCTTCTGGATCAAGGATAAGGATGCCTTCAAGAGAGCGGCCGACAGTTTCTCGTTACTCACATTGCAGCCTTCTCAGCTCCTCATTACTTGCATTGCGGCCTTCTCATCTTCGTTACTCACATTCTGTCTTGACTCAAACATCTGCCTTCTTCTGCGATGCGTGCGGCCATGCTCAAGCTTGCTCTTCTTATCTTCTTCTTTTTTTTGATGATGCTTGCTTCTTGCAGAAATATTTGTGACGTGTTTTTTTGGGTACGGGTCTACCTCGCCCATATTATTGACAATATTTTACCAATATGCATACTCTACTAATATTCGGGTATAGGTCATCCGCACCTGAATAATTGATAGTAATATCAATTCAGGTATATGGACTTCTATTCAACAGGCTGTCCATGCCCAGCTATGTCCATGTGATCTTCATCATACAGATGGAAATCATATTTTCTATCAAATTATTTTTTATTTCTTCAAAATTTTCATCCATTTCTTGTCTTAATTATTTCAAGATTTCCTCTTTCAAATCTTTCTTTATTATTTTTGACAATTCTTCAAATCTTTTATCCAATTCTTGATCGATGTATTCGCTATCTAGAGGGTCAATCCCCTTTAGAAGGCATTCTTGATTTGTATGATATTTTGGGGATTTTTCCTTCTTTATATTCTTCGAGCTTGATGCTTCTCCCTTTGTAGGAGTTGCTGAAGCGGGTATATTTTTATCTATGCCACTTCACTTCTGGATATATTCTTTGGCTTTTGGTATCAATACCAAGTGAAAAAATAAGAGAAAGGATACATGTTATCTAATCTCAATAGTCTCACAGAATATTTTAATATGATGAACTAAGCTATTCCACGGTCTTCAAGAATTGAAGTGCTGAAAGAAGAACCTTTATATAATATGTTTGATGAAAGCAAACTAGGAATATATACATCATGGGAAGAAGTTCAAATAGAGAAATTTGCAGTAAAGCAAAGAAACAAAGAACTTACATTCAAAAGATATGATAATATCAATGATGCCTTAAAATCGGCAAGGGCCATAAGAGGACAGAAATATCGGCGGGGTAGACCTGTATCCAAAAAAACACATCATGAATATTTCTGCAAGAAGGAAGCATCATAAAAAGAAGAAGAAGAAGAAGAAGAAGAAGAAGAAGAAGAAGATAAGAAGAGCAAGCTTGAGCATGGCCGCATGCATCACAGAAGAAGGCAGATGTTTGAGTCAATACAGAATGTGAGTAACGAAGCTGAGAAGGCCGCAATGCAAGTAACGAGGAGCTGAGAAGGCCGCAATGTGAATAACGAGAAGCTGTCGGACGCTCTCATGAAGGCATCCTTATCCTCGACCTAGAAAGCTCTGCCATATGAATAAAGAAGAGAAGGCTCCTTAGCGCCTCCCTCGCGGCTATAAAAGGAGAGGCTGGCTTCAGAAGAAAGAACAGACGGAAGACGCAGCAGCAAAAGACAAAGTCCAGAGCTCCGAGCAAGAAGAGCAGCCTCCAGAGCACTTTCAGTTTTCTTAGTAGTAGTACCACCACCACTTCTAGAATAGCCACCATATCGAAGGCGATGTAGTTGCCAAGAAAAATAAGGTATCCTTTTCAGTTCGTGTAATCCCTTCAGGGCTTCCCGAAAGGGGAAGCCATATGTAAATTATGTTGTTGAAATGAAGTAGTTTCGTGCTTCACTTGGTACTTTTTTTTGTGAATTTATGGGATGAGTTCTTATGCTAGGGATCCTATAGGAGAAACCTCTACTGATAGTTCTCTGTTTAGCCTTGTGTGGCATTTGAAAGAGAACCTTGTGGCCGTAGAGAAGTGTTCCCTTTGGTATCAAGTCCGCTGATTAATCAATGAAAGGTTAAAGTGTTTAAACTTAGAAGTTAGTACAGGTAAGGTAATAAATAGTAGATAAAATATTAATATAAGGTGCCGAATAAATCCGTCTGAAGAACATACGTGGCATACTTCTCATAGCCAACTAAACTTAATTGTTGATATCATCCATAACTTTTATATATCTTGGGGAAAAAGGCAAGATAATTTAGACCAAAAATTTGAAAATCTACTTAGAGAATATCAAAAACTAGCAGAAAAATATTCAGGTTTGAATAATAAAATTGATCTAGTGGTACATAAATTAGAAGAAGCAAAAGGAAGAAATCTTACAGTTAGTAAGAACAACGATTATATTAAAGAAGAAGTGATATCCATAGGCAAGAATCTAAGTGGTGTCCTAAATAAAGGTAAAGATCCATTATCAGGTGCTGAAATAAGGCGTGAAATATTTGAAGTCAAAAAGTTAGTCCAAGAAGTAAAGACCCTAGTTATATCATAATTTATATGAGTGAATATAGTCAAGCATTAAACGAAGTAGAAAAATACTTATCACCTCCCATCGGTTTTTCTGATCACGACTCGCCAAAAGAAGACTCCAAAATAATAATAAGATAGAATAACACAATTCTCCATCTACTAATCCAGGTTTTAGATAAGCTAAATAGTTTTCAAAGCAACAAAGAAATAGTGCTATCATCCTCGGGAATAGTATCCTCATCGAGAAATAATATTTCAGAAAAATGGACATATCTAAAGGCTTCAATTAGTAAGGCAAGATTCAAGACCTCTAGCAATGAAGCATAGATTATCATGTAAAGCTGATGATATTGGTAGTATTAAAGAAGTTATAGATATTCAAAGACACTTAGAGAGAGATATCAGAAGGATACTCTAAGAAAAATAAAACTGCAACAAGTATATCACATGGGTATGTTTGAAAGTAAGAGTGGTTTATACAGAATATCTAGAGAAGTAGAGTTAAAGTGTGTTAACACAGCCAGTAGATTTAAGAGTTGTGAGAAAAAATATTGAAAATGAACTAAAATATTGTGGTTATAAATATATTCATCAAGGTATGTATATCATAGGAGTTAAGGGCATGACAAGAAAGAAATTAGGAGCGAAGGTACTAATAACGCTATTAGACAGAAGATGGGAAACTGTAGATAAAGCAGCATTAGGATTTTTGGAAGGAGACATGATTGAAAATAGATTAATAACATATATAGCTCCAGACCTAATGATGCCTCTAAAAGAATTTATTGAAAAAATGAGTTTTGGTTTCCAAACTAAAGGGTATGAAGAATTCAAAGTACCAAATTTGTTAGTAAGCATAGAATTTATAGGAAGGCTCACTAACATAAGTAGCTCTAGATAAAAAGTAAATGTGAATGACGTTATTGATAGTATGCAATGAAAAGGTATACAATTTATGAATCCGCTTAAAATTGGTTTTGAAGTAAGAGCGGGAGAAGAATGGAAGATAGGTGGATTAATGAGAGAAATGTTGATAGAAGATCCAAATTATGATGATTCAGAACAAAATAGTGATTTTTTAAAGTCACTAGATGATGTTGGTCTACATAATTTAGAGAATGCAATGGAAACTATGGAAGTAGAAAGTAGTAATAAAAGAAAAAAGCATTTGGGGAAACCTCAGTAAAAAGAGAAGGTGAAAGAGAGAGAGACCTACTAGATCAGCTGGACAATGGCCCCCAGAAAAAGATGACTACCAACCTACATATATCCCTGGTCAATATAGATATATGGGTACTAAAAGAAGAGATTTTGAAAAGCCACTTCAATTTCAAAATTATAAAAAGGATGGCGCTATATTAAATCTAGCAGCTCATGACCCAATAGATTGGCCGAATATAATCAACATATGGAAAGGCTTAATAGTTCAAAAATACATATAAACCAGTATAATATAGGTACTAAGGTTGAAGATATGTTAACATATCTTGAAACCTTTTTAGGAGAGTCTGTGAAAGTTCTATGGGAACAATGGGTAGAGTCGTACCCTAATCAGTGTGAAGAATTAAAAAGGGCAGGAAGTAATCCCAATAACTTGGCAAATGTCATTTCGAATATGATAATAGTAGAAGATCCAGAATTAGGACATACCTAATTAAAAAATGAAAGATTAAGAGAAATAGAAAAATTAACTTTAACTAGCTGGAAAGGCATAAAAGAATTTTCCCAGCATTATTTGTACAATGCTACTACGGCTAAGCAAGGTTTTAATGTAGGTGTAGTAGAAAGATATTTTAACAAGTTGCCTGATCCGCTAGGATCCATAATATGAGGATTATAAAAAAGAATCAGGAGGAAATGTGGTAAATATATCGCAAACCATAACATTTGTTTTTAAACAATTGAGAAAGGTATGCACCAGTATTCAAGCTCAAAGATCTATGAAGAAATCAGGTTATAGTTTTTGCAATAACATTGTCCAAATACCTCTAACATATGGAGAAGAAAGGAATAGGAAAAATAAATATTATAGACCGTAAATGAGAGATAATAGAAATTTTAGAACAAAGAAAAGATATTTCTTAAGAAGGTCAGATAATAGAGCTCCATTTGTACATAAAAGAAATGTAAGAAGATATAATCCTAAGAAATCTTATGATAAAACATGTAGGTGTTTTATATATAACTCTCCCGATCACCTAAGTTGAACTTGCCCAAATAAAGACCAGAAAAGATACTCTAGTAAATATGAAGAGCAAGAGAGAGTATTAATTATAGATAGTGTTAATGAGAACATATTAGTATGTGATGAGGAAATAAAAGATGACGAGTCAATATATTCAATCATTGAAACAGATGAAGTAGAAAATGAGACACAAGAATATGAATCAAGTGAAGATGAAATAGACCTAATAAATGAATTAGCAGGTTTAAAAATTGAAATGATGAACCAAGTAGATTGTGAACATGATTGGATTAAAGGAAAAGGTGATAATAATATAAAATGTGCTTTCTGCATATATTATCCAAGCATAGATAATAGGTTCACATGTAGCTTATGCTTAAAACAAGCTTGTACCTCCTGTCTAAGAGCCAGTAATCAGAAGTGGAGACAAGAAATAGAGTTTGAACCAGAAGAAAGAATACTATCCAGTAGGGTTAGAAACTTAGAAGATAGAATAAATAAATTAGAAGATGAGTTACAAAGACTAAAAGATGAGTTAGAGAATAGTAAAGAGCGAGATAATAATATTGCTAAAAGCACGGAGATGAAAGAGCAAATGGTTACAGTAAGAGATAAAAAAGGTGTCAAAATAATACAATTAAAAGATGCAATAACTAGCTTCGGAAATAAATATATCGTTCGATTGACATTCAAAGACGTGCTAGGGATAAGGATCCCAGTTAGAATAGTTCTAAGGCCAAATATTTCCTATAAAATATTGGCACTAGTAGATACGAGTTGCACAAAGAATATCATCCATGATAAATATTTCGTAAATGTTCTAAAATAGTCGAAACCATAGATGATAATAAAGCTGAAGTATCTACTGATATGTCTGGAATAAAGAAAATATATAACCAATTGGCATATAATATTGAAGCTTACATAAATGGGACGAAATATATGATAGATGAAATTACAATAAGAGAGTTGTCAGTAATAAATGATGATATGGTAATAGGGTTTGGGTTTTTACAACAATCTTTACAAACCACGATTATACACGAAGAAGGTGTTACATTTATTCCATATAAAGATAATGTTTCATACATATCCGAAGTACAGAAAAAAAAGGCTTTACAAAATGTAGAAATATTGAATTTAGATGATGAATATAGCACAAGATCAAACCCCCTTGATTTCTGCAAAGAAGAAGAACTTAGTGAGACCATAGAAGAATATGATATAGAAATTACAGGTACAGAATGTATAGGATTACAATCATTCTCGCAAAATTGGTATAGAGATATAAAATCCAAAAAAGATATAGACAAGATTGTGCAAAGACTAGAAAATATAAAAATTATTGGATAAATACCAATGAAACATTGGGATAAGAACTCTATAGTTTGCAAAATTAATATCATAAACCCGGATTATATAATTAAGTTAGGACCAATAGAAGCTACTCCTAAAGATTTTGAAGAGTTCAAAATGCATATTGAAGAGTTACTAAAATTAAAAGCAATTAGAGAAAGCACAAGCCCTCATCGGTCTATAATTTTTGGTTGGAAAGATATCGTCGAGGCGCAACTTTTTCATATATATTACATTCTCTAATTTGTTACGATTTAAGAGCAGTTTTAAATTTAGTAAATAGCGAAATTGTGTTTTTCAAATTTTTTGCTGTTTTCGCTCAAATTTTTTAACCGTTTGTCGAAGCGGGGTGTGTGATATGCTGTTGGAAAGCTACGGACGATGCACAACTTTCATATGTACAAATGTTTTTAGATTCCTTATGATTTTGAATTAATTTTGAAAATGATGCGTCCGACGACGAGTGGCAGCGGCCGTTTTTTCGGAAATTTTTACATACCGCTCATCGGAATGATTCAAATGATACGCCGTTGAAAAGATATCGACGATATGCAACTTCTTCATGTAGAACACCCTCTCTAATTCCTTATGGTTTAAGAGCACTTTTGATTTTAATGAAACACGGACACTCTGTTTTTCGTGATATCAAAATCGACGAGTGAACCACATCGGACAAAAAACTGCACTGCATTAGACTAAAAACCGCACTGCATTAGACAGTCAAACAAACTGCTTGATTTCTTTTTGTCGGACGTAATTTTTCTCACATGAGAAAGTGAACCATATGATTGCTTGTATCTGCGTTGGTATTTCCCCGAAAAGGAGAGGATGATGCAGCACAACAACGGCAAGTATTTCCCTCAGTTATGAAACCAAGGTTATCAATCTAGTAGGAGAAACAAGAAACACTATGTAAATGGTACCTGCACACAAATAACAAATACTTGCAACCCAACGAGTAAGAGGGGTTGTCAATCCCTCCCCGGTAAAAAGATAGATAAAATTGTATGAGATTGGATAAATAGATCTAACAAAAACACAAAATAAAATAAATAAAGGAAAAATGCAGCAAGGTATTTTGGGTTTTTTTGAATAATAGATCTGAAAACAATATGATAAAAGATAGACCTAGGGCCGTAGATTTCACTAGTGGCTTCTCTCGAGAAAATAGCATACGGTGGGTAAACAAATTACTGTTGGGCAATTGACAGAAGAGCAAATAATTATGACGATATCCAAGGCAATGATCATGTATATAGGCATCACGTCCAAGATTAGTAGACCGACTCCTGCCTGCATCTACTACTATTACTCCACACATCGACCGCTATCCAGCATGCATCTAGTGTATTAAGTTCATGGAGAAATGGAGTAATGCAATAAGAACGATGACATGATGTAGACAAGATCTATTCATGTAGGAATAGACCCCATCTTTTTATCCTTAATAGCAACGATACATGCATGCCTCGCTACCCCTTCTGTCACTGGGTGAGGACACCGCAAGATCGAACCCATCACAAAGCACCTCTTCCCATTGCAAGAAAAATCAATCTAGTTGGCCAAACCAAACCAAAGTTTCAGAGAAGAAATACTAGGCTATAACAATCATGCATATAAGAGATCAAAGAAGACCCAAATAATATTCATAGATAGAATTGATCATAAACTCGCACTTCATCGGATCCCAACAAACACACCGCAAAAAGTCATTACATCAAATAGATCTCCAAGAACATTGCATTGAGAATCAAAAAGAGAGAAGAAGCCATCTAGCTACTGCCTACGGACCCGTAGGTCTATGGTAAACTATTCACGCATCATCGGAGGAGCACCAATGAGGATGATGAACCCCTTCGTGATCGTGTTCCCCTCCAGCAAGGTGCCGGAATAGGGCTCTAGCTTGGATCTCGTGGTTTTGGAACTTGCGGCGGCTGGAATTGTGTTTCGTCGACTCCCCTAGGGTTTCTAGAATATTTGGGTATTTATAGAGCTGAGAGGCAGCGGAAAGGACCTCCATGGGCCCCACCACCCATCAGGGTGCGCCAGGGGCCTCTGGCGCACCCAGGTGGGTGGTGGGCCCCATGGGCCTTCCCTCGTGCATTTCCTTGGCTCCCAAGTTGTCTTATGGGCTGAAAAAAATCTCCAAAAAGTTTCGTTGCGGTTGGACTCCGTTTGATATGTATATTCTGCGAAGTAAAAAACAAGCAAAAAATAGCAACTGACACTGGGCACTATGTTAATTGGTTAGTCCCACAAAATGATATAAAGTTGCTATAAAATAAATATAAAACATCCAAGAATGATAATATAATAGCATGGAACAATAAAAAATTATAGATACCTTGGAGACGTATCAGCATCCTCCTCGAGTAGGTAAATGATAAAAATAGAATTTTTTGATGTGGAATGCTGCCTAACATGTTCATAACATATTCTTTTTCTTTTGTAGCTTGGACATTTGGACTTTTAGATGGTTCAAAGTAATAGTCTATAATTGACATGAAGACTTCAATACTCAAGCACATCAACAAGCAACCATGTCTTCCGAAATATCAACACTAAGTTATCCCTAGCCCGTCATGCTCAATCATTGATCCATTCATGAAACACACTCGAATATTAGCTACATCAAATGCACAAGTATGATCATAGTGCTCCCTAGTTGGTGCTTTATAAGAGAAGATGGAGACTCAAATAAAAATAAAAATTGCATAAAGTAAATAGATAGGCCCTTCGCAGAGGGAAACAAAGATTTATAGAGGTGCCAGAGCTCAAAGCTTAAATTGAGAGATAAAATATTTTGAGAGGCATGCTTTTCCCGTCAACGAAAATTACCGAGTAATTCCCAATACTTTCCATGCTAGATACATCATAGGCGGTTCCCAAACATAAAATAAAGTTTATTCCTTTTTCCACCATTCTTTCACAATCCATGGCTAGCCGTATCCACGGGTGCCTTCCATACCAACACTTTCCAAGGAATTTATTATTTGACAACATAAAGTAAATTTCTTTTTCATTTCGGGACTTGGCATCCCTATTACCGCCACACTCTCATGCAATGACAAGTGAATAAACACTCATCTTGAGAATAACACATCTAGCATGGAAAAATATTGGCCACCCCCTGCCGCTTCATGAGAGGTATGGGCACACAAAAAGGAAATTCATTTTGAAAATTAGAGTTGGCACATACAATTTTACTTAGAACGGCACGGAAATACCACTAGGGATGGCAATGGGTACCCATTACCCACGTACCCTGCGGGTAAAAACCCTATTAGGGCAAGGGTATGGGTCGACAAAATAACCATGGGTACATAAATAGGAAAATTTCATACCCATCGGGTATAGTGGGTATGGGTATGGTTTAGTATAACCCATACCCATGTACCCGCATATATTCTGACAAATAGACCTTATATATTATTTATCCACATATTAAACATATTATATGTACATAAATCTGACAAACCTAACAAGACCTCATCATGCATTCATGTTAGGCCGCCGCACCACAATAGCTAGCCCACAAACGAGTATGCGTTGATGTCATGATGTGTTGTTGTTTATAAACTATTGTTATAAGTTGTTGTTAATGACTATGTAATGCTCAAATTGATGTATTGCAAATCTGGGTAATTTTACCCGCGGGTACCCATTTACCCTATGTGGCACCCCGGCTCAGAGAACCGGTTTACCAGTGTTTCCAACCCAGAGATCATGTCTTCTGGAAACACATAACAACTTGGGACAGAACATAGCTGAACTTTTATTGATGATAGTCGAGTGCAAGCTCACATATTACATGATCATCGAGGCCAAAAGCACATCGAGTGCTGCAACAATATCTACATTATTTATCTAACATATCCGGGCCTCGGCATTACTACGGAATTCTACAGCGGAAGACTACTGCGTAGCGGAACATAAAAGTAACTCCATCCACAGGGACACTGCTGAGGACACATCCTAGGCATCGCAACACGGACATCGAGACCTCCGTCTCAGTCTTCTCCTGCATCTAGCATGATACGCCAGGTAAGTACTTTGAATGTACTCGCAAGCACATGACAACTAAATAAGCCTGATGGTCCAGAAGAACCAGAAGGGGTATCAATCACACGCGGGGGGTGGAGCTGGTGGTGGATAACTGGGTGGAAGTTCATGAGGAGGAGGTGCTGGAGTCACTGTTGCAAGTGCCCCCTGAACACGACACAGCTCCTCAGCCAAGGAAATGATCATACGATAACTGGCGTTCAGTTAGCGAGACAAAACACTAGCTGCATGATCACACGCCGGGTCAACAGGTGAGAAAAGGACTCGCCCTGTCGCAGGAGACAGAGTGGGATAGTGGAAGAAACCTCGATGGGTCTGCATCTCGACCTCGTGGAAGCGCAAATCAGTAATAGCCTCCATGGCAGCAAACTGGATCGCCAGCTCCGGAGTAGAAGCCACTCCGCCCTTGGAAGAGCGAGAAGAGCTTCCAATATCCGAAGTCGCGGTCATGTAAGCCACCACATGGTACTCATATACTGACTCGCCCAATTGCTCCCGAAACACCTGGTACACCGGGTCGTCACCGTTGGGATACAGCCGAAGCCAGACACTACGAAGCAGAGCTGGAAAAGTGTGGGGTTCTGGCTCATGATGGAAATGATATGGAACTGGTGCCATCTACACTCACAATGCCAAGGGTTTGTAATATAATGAATTATGATGCATGAGGCATGGCATGCAACAATCAAATGCAACAAGCAGAATGCACACTAAAAGTCCTATGCTAATCGTAGTCCTAGCGGGTTACCTAGGGTGTCCTACAGTCAGCCTGGCTCTGATACCAAGCGTTGTGGCACCCCGGCTCAGAGAACCGGTTTACCAGTGTTTCCAACCCAGAGATCATGTCTTCTGGAAACACACAACAACTTGGGACAGAACATAGCTGAACTTTTATTGATGATAGTCGAGTACAAGCTCATATATTACATGATCATCGAGGCCAAAAGCACATCGAGTGCTGCAACAATATCTACATTATTTATCTAACATATCTGGGCCTCGGCATTACTACGGAATACTATAGCGGAAGACTACTGCGTAGCGGAACATAAAAGTAACTCCATCCACGGGGACACTGCTGAGGACACATCCTAGGTGTCGCAACACGGACATCGAGACCTCCGTCTTAGTCTTCTCCTGCATCTGGCATGATACGCCAGGTGAGTACTTTGAATGTACTCGCAAGCACATGACAACCAAATATGCAACAAATAATAGCATGACAATTAACAGGTTAAATCTTAAGTGATTCACTTACTGCAATCAACTTACTCATATCCGGGTTGTCTCTCAACCCTCGGAATACCCGGTACCAATGAGTACTTCTGCTCATGGGACAAGTTCTTCCATCATTACTACGGTTATTACGGTTGATCACCTAGAGAGGTCTGGACGGGCTGTCCAATTCCGTGGACGCGGCTATTCGAATAGATTTTACACTATGCAGAGGTTGCGCACTTTACCCACACTATGGAGCACTGACCTCGTCATCCCATTCGGGTGGAACAGCGTTGCTCCAACGAAACCTGCCTGACTTGTGACTCTTCCATCGTACCACCGGCGATCACACTCCCCCGGAGTCAAGCCTTGGGTGGCCCCATGTCACCTCGTGACACCTGCCACCGTCGTGGCCTAACTAAACTGTCCCAAACAGGGACGCCGGCAAACAACTCAACTAGGCTCACAGGGTTATCGCCGTCTCCCTGATCAGGGCAGCACGCACGCATAACCCTTCCTCTTTGGAGGTACCGGTGAAAGAGCACCGAGCCAGAGCAAGTCAAGGCCATCCCATACCGGCAAATGTGGCTGCACGGGTAAGCCCAGACAGGTGACTCTTGATCAACCAACTCAGTTTCACTTAGCAAGCAAGGTTAATCATCATATCCATTTGAGTTATCAACATAAGGCATTCAAATAATTTACTTTGAATTATCAATGATAATTTAAATGCAAGAAATGAATATGAATTATGCAATGCTATGAAATGCTTCATAATATGGATGTCCTGGCTTGCCTTGATCAGTTGGGTTGTTCAGAAACTCCTGGTCTTCAAATCCACAAGAATCTCCTTCTGAAAATATTTTTAAAAGGCAAAAGAAAATGTCACATAAAGCCTTTTTATTCACCAACAAATCTGTGAGTATTGGAAAAATACCAAACTTGGTGGAAAAATGAAGGACTTTGATACAAACACAATGCAAGAAGACTCAGGTCAATTGGACTTTCCTGTAAAAAGTTATTAATGGTCAAAGTTTCTGGTCAATTCTGTTAAATAACTAAAAATCAGAAAAACCCAGAATGGGCCACGTCGAAGGCGTAAACAGAGAGTGCGCCTCCACTTACCCCTTCGCGCGTGCGCCCACAGTGGCTGACAGGTGGGACCGGGCCCTTTTAAAAACAGAGGGAGGAGGGAGAACAGAGAGAGGCGGAGCTCCGAAGGCTCTCACCGGCGATGGGGACGGCGGCGGAGCTGGGAGTTTACAGGAATCTATCGGGCACTCAACGGCGGTCCTCCTTGTACCCGTAGCTCTCCCGGAGATGGCCAGACGGCGACGCGCCCTTCTTCTTCGGTGGGCAGCAGCTACGGTGGTTGTCGGAGTCGAGGATTCCGGCAGCGGTTCAACTCGGGGAGGGGTCTGGAAGCACCAGTGGGTTCTACTGATCACGACTGAGGGCTCGGGCGGAGCTGAGGTGGCTTGAAGAGGGCGGGGACAGGAGGGGATCGGCGGCGGAACTCCGGCGGAGTTCAAGGCCAGAGGCCTCTCTGCCTCGGTTTTTCGCTGCTAGCTACCAATTTGAGGAAAGAGGAGAGGGGTGGAGAGCTGAGCGAGGCGGGGCGGGGCTATTTATAGCCGGGCGAGGCCGATCGCCGAGCTCTCCCGAAGCGGCTCGATGCGGGCCATGGCGCCGATGACGTACGCCGCTCTGGCGTGGCTGCTTGTGGGTGAGAAGACGGGAGATAGCAGGCGCATTCAATACGGGAGAGGACGGCTCGGGGAGGAAGACGACGGCGCGGCTTACTGTGACAACACGGGTGTCATAGTGCGGCGATGGCGTGGCGGCCGCCTGCTGCCTCTCAAGTGAGCGCGAGAGTTCTGGAGGGGCTAGGTGGCAACCAGGGACGATGTCGGCAGGTTCGGACACGGAGCTGAGGCGAGGGGCAGACGGACGCGACGCAACAGACCCGGGCGCGGCGACAAGCATGCCGCAGCCGTGCTCACCACGGTGCTGGACACCAAGAGACCACGCAAGCCTGGCATTTCTTGTCTGGCGTGTCGACCATCGATCCCTCACTTCACCTGTGTCCTTAGGTTGGCTTGGTTCAAGCAGAATTGAGAGGTAGAGTCACCAACAGTTACTGACAGCAGACTTGGGGAGGTTCTAGAGAGTATATGAGGTGGAGATTGAGCCAAAGCTGGTGTCTGGAGTGATCCTCGTTGTAAGAACTACAAACTGGCCAAGTTTGAAGTGGTTTGGACAAGAAATGAGGGTGGTTCATGTGTAACCTGCAAATTTGGTCCAGAATCTGAATGTTGAAGTGCTGCTCACATGGAAGATCTCCTGGAGCTGAAACTTGGTGTAGGGAAGTCATTTGTAGGTGTCCTCATGCCACAAAAATTTGAGAGCATTTGGATAAACCTAGCATGTACTTCCTTCACAAAGGTCGAGTCTGACCAGAAGCAAAACTGAGTTATTTTGCAAAGTAATTGAGCTAGGTCATGGAATATTTTTGTATATTGGAGCAAGACATAGTCCAAAGTATTTTTGGGAATTATTTAGGAATTTTCTGAGCATCATAGCTATAGGTTGTTTCACAACCCATAGTAATGCCCTAAATTCTCAAATAAAAGAAAAGGGTTTTGAAAAATAATTTAAATTAGAAATTTGGATCCTTGGAATACTTGGCAGGGTTTTGGCAAGGTGATGAGGCTTTGGATCACTTGGAAGAAGTTTCAAGAATGTCCAAGACCAAGTGAAAGATTCAAAATCCATGCAAATTCCAAATAAAGCCAGGAAAAGTTTGAAAAGAAAAAGTTGCCAAAATCAGGGTGTCACACCCTGATGGGTGACGGGTATGGAAAAAAATTGTACCCATCAACGGGTATGGGTACGGGTGATGGGTAAGGTATGGGATGATGGGTAAGGGTATGGGGTGGCTCCACCCGTACCCAAACCCTGCGGGTGCCATCCCTAAATACCGCATATAGGTAGGTATGGTGGACTCATATGGCATAACTGGGTTTAAGGATTTTGGATGCACAAGTAGTATTCTGACTTAGTACAAGGAAAGGCTAGCAAATAGATTGAGAAGCAACCAACCAAGAAAAAAATTCTCATAAACGAGTTGTCGTGGTTATCTCGCGGGGGGAATCGCGTCACGGCAGATGCCACGGGGTGGCTTAAGGTGAGGCAAGGCTGCAGTGGAGATCAAGGGACGGGATTGGGCAAATAGCACGCGGTGATTTACCCAGGTTCGGGGCCCTCGTGTGGAGGTAACACCCCTACTCCTGCATGTCTAAAATATACGTGGGGTATGTAGCAGTACAGAGTGCTCCTAGAGCTGTATTGGAGAACACGGAGGAGAGCTATGGGCTTCATGCCTCATGTACGTGTGTGGCTGGAGTGGGCATGCGTGCTCTAGTGGCCAAGTGTGTGTGGCGTGAGTGTCTGGATAAGTACTAGCTAGTGTGTGGCGTGAGTGCCTTGTGGCATGAGTCAGCCCGTGAGCATGGATGGATGGATGTGTGCTTTGTAGTGTGGCATGCCCCCTTGGCCAAGTCTGTGGCTTGTTGGCCAAGGGAGTGGCTTCTTCTCCAAGGAAGTGCTCCTCTGGGTCACTTTATACACTAGTGCCCAGGGACAAGTAACATTGTACATGATGTCATGTATAACGAGTGAACAGCGTATGCTTTATCAGCAATAGTGGCCACGGTATGGCCGTCTTGTCCATGTCAGGTCGGAGTTGCGGTGGACTTCGCGTAGCAGGCTGGCCGGGCAGCCGGGGTGGCGAGCCGGCCGGGGTGGCCGGGCAGCGGGAACGGGCGATAGCCGCCCCGTTGTTTTGAAGCGTTGTTTGTTGTCTTGGGCCTATCCGGGGGTGATCCCCCCGACAGTAGCCTCTGAGCCTCCGGGCAACTTGGAAAATTTGGGCGCAGGGTGTTAACAGGTGTTGATGAAGCAGAAGATGTCGATAACACCCGGTTGCGGACCGCAGCCGGCGTGGCTTGCTTCCAATGCGGGCGCGCAACCGCACTGACTGGGTGTAGCCTCCGGGCAACTTGGAAAAGTTGGGCGGAGGGTCTTCGTGGTTGTTGGTGCAGATGATGGCATCGAGGATGCCGGTTATAGCCGGCGGCGGGCATGCAATAGGCGTGGCATGTTCCGAGTGGGGGCGCGCAAGCACACCCACTTGGTGTAGCCTCCGGGCAACTTGGAAAAGTTGGGCGGAGAGTCTTCGCGGTTGTCGATGAAGACGACGGCGATGTTGAGGGTGCCGGGCGCGGACACGGAGTCCACCGGCTGGTGGGCACGGGGCCCTGCCGGGCGTGCACGCGGAGTCCATGGGCTGATGGGCGTGGGGCCCTGCCGGGCGCGGACGCGGAGTCCGCCGGCTGATGGGCGCGGGGCCCTGCCGGGCGGGGATGCGGAGTCCGCCGGCTGATTGGGGGCACGCGAGCGCACCCATTGGGTGTAGCCTCCGAGCCTCGGGGCAACTTGAAAAGTCGGGCGGAGGGTCTTGCTGTTGATGAAGCAGACGGTGGCGTCGAAAATGCCGGTTGCAGCCGGCGTCGGGCCTGCAACCAGCGCGGCGCTTTCCCAGCGCGGCGCGCTGGCCCACCCGGTCTAGCCTCCGGGCAAGGAGGGGGTTCCCCACGGAGATGATCGTGCAAAATACAAGGTTAGTCTACGCAGATATATTGAATGTTTGTTTTTAGCAGTGCAAGTTTTATGCAGAGGGTGCCGACTCTGTTTCGTCCGAGCCCCCTTCAGTCTTTTTCATGACCCTGTTGCGAAGAGTGGCCGCGGAGTGGAGCGTACAGTACTCGGACTATAGGAGCAGAGTCGACCGAGTAGATACTCATAAAGGAAACGGCCGGGTCGCCCAAGCCGTTTTCTCCCGGACATTTTTTGCGTGGGGTGACCTCCAGTTTTTGCTCTCGCTAGTTGGACAGCCGCGTGGCGGTCTGTGGCTGAGAGATGGGCCTTCGGTGCCGTATGCGCTACTAAGCCGTCTGTGGGAACAAACGTATCGGGCCGAGCGGCCAGCCCCCGGGCCGAGACTGGCTCGTGCCGGGGTGAACAGTAATGCAAATGATAAAAAATGTGGAGATTGCCCCCAAGGGTCGCTCGGGGTTATCCGGTTTTGTGCGCGGTGCAAAGATATGCAGACGGGGAGCTCACATTGGTTTTGACGCAGACAGGGCGGAGGTTGGTGAAGACAACCGACGTGGCTTGGTGCTCACGGAGCGCGTCAGCACACCCACTGGGGGTAGCCTTCAAGCCTTCGGGCGCTCGAAGGGGGTCCAGCCGACGGGTGATACGTCTCCAACGTATCTATAATTTATGAAGTATTCATCCCATGTTTACAACAATTTTATATGGTTTTGGTATGATTTGCATGGAACTAACCCAGACTGACGCTATTTTTAGCAGAACTACCGAGGTGTTGTTTTTGTGCAGAAATAAAGTTCTCCAAATGAGCTGAAACTTTTTGACAATTTTTTTTGGAACAAAAGAGACCCCCGAAGCTTCGTGGGAGGGCCAGAAGAGCCACGAGGAGGGCACAACCCACCACGGCACGCCAGAGGGGCCTGGCTTCCCCCGGTGGGTTGTGCTCACCTTGAGGCCCATCTTCGCGTGATTCCAACCTAGATCAGAAGTTTCACGGCCGCAAGCCTCCGTAGCCATGAAAAACCAATCTAGACCCCGTTCCGGCCCCTGCGGGAGGGGGAATGTGGCACCCCGGCTCAGAGAAGACCGGAACGCCCGTATTCCAGCTCAGGGACAAATCCTCTAGAATACGGCACTGTTGGAATAGAACAAATCAGCTCTTTATTACAATGGATATGGTTACAAAGGGTACAAGGATTACATCGGCACGGCGACACTACGCCTGCCCGGGGTAGCTCTATGCTAACAGCGGAGTAACTCTCTCGGCAGCGGAACAGCGACGGCGGTGATGGACTCCACTCCGCAGGGACTCTGGTTAGAACGCGTATCCTAGGTCGCAAACTCGGGATCCTCGACAAGCAAGCAATCATGGCATGACCTGCAAACTGGCATGACACGCCAGGTGAGTACTTTGAATGTACTCGCAAGCTCACAACAAACATCAGCATTAAGGCAAGACAACTTCATAGCAGTCAAAATTAACAAGCATGGTTATCTAGCAAGATAACTTCTGAAGTAAATGCAGTAAGGTAAAGCATGTTTAATCCATACTCTGAATAATCTTAGGATCCAATCCGAACCTGTTCCCAAGTCCAACCCCAATCATGTGGTCATTCGACCACTCATCTCATAGCCATCCCATGGCTAACATATCATATACCTGATTCTGTCTGCACGACAAGTCTGACAAACTCACTCTCTTCCGAGTTGTCTCACAACCCTCAGAATACTCACGATCCACCGAGTATTTCCGATCTTACGACTAGTTCTTCCATCATTATCACTACTATGGTTGACCACCTAAAGAGGTCTGGACGGACTGTCCAATACCGTGGACACGACTATTCGAATAGATTTTACACTCTGTAGAGGTTGCGCACTTTACCCACACCATGGAGCACCTGACCTCGTGATCCCATTTGGGTGGACCAGCGTTGCTCCAACGAAACCCGCCTGACCCGTGACTCTCCCATCGTACCACCGGCAATCATCCTCCCCCGGAGTCTTGCCCTGGGTGGCCCCTGTGTCACCGCGTGACACCTGCCACCATCGTGGCTAACAAATTGTCCCAAACGGGGACCTGGTACCATATAACTCAATTGGGCTCACAAGGTTATCGCCGCCTACCGGGCCAGGGTAGCGCGCACGCATAACCTTCCCTGTCGGGCGGTACTAGTGAAAGAGCACGCGATCAGACCAAGTCAAGGCCGTCCCATACCGGCAAATGTGGCTGCACGGATAAGTGCGGACTGGTGACTTTGGATCAACCATGAAGTACCTAATCTCCGAACAATCTCTGTCATGGCTGACACTCCGATATCAAAGCAATCCAAGTCAAAACAATATCCGGCCAGAAATTCTGTAACCAGTATGCTTATGCCACTGCTACTAACTCATCTCCACGAACTGCCGGATGAAATCCAAAATAATCGTAGACAGTGATCTCAACATCATAGTATCAACAAGTGGGTAAGCTACTAGTCACTAATAATCCAGTCATCAACATGGTAGTCACCTATCCAAGAATTAACTCAAGCATTGCATGATCCAATCTGTTTCAAAAATAATTCATACTAGTTGTTGAAGTAAATAGTTAAACTATGATATTGTAATGCAATTATGCAGATGAGGGTTGTGGCTTGCCTAGGGATGAAGGGACCATCGGGAAGAAATGCGGAGAGTCCGCAGAGTTGACTACCGGAAACAGTTCACTCCCGGAGGGGGCTGTTTATGGGCAAGGGTAAAAATGGTCATTTTCACAGTGGGACCACATAGTGAAAATGATACCAACAGGACGGGCTCGACGAGACGAAGACGTGGGCTTTGGAATCACCTCGATCGGAGTTACGATTAAAAAGTTCTAGAGGTTTCTCTGCTAGGGACCTATCTGCAAAAATAATATTCACATATGGGTCCTTGGCTGATTAAACAGACGACGCATTTCTGAAAATACGCTTCCCGTGACTGAAAACGTATTCTCTGCCGAAACAGAGGCAGA
This sequence comes from Thinopyrum elongatum, assembly GCA_011799875.1. Lineage (NCBI taxonomy): Eukaryota > Viridiplantae > Streptophyta > Magnoliopsida > Poales > Poaceae > Thinopyrum > Thinopyrum elongatum. The sequence goes on from CM022303.1 coordinate 562,313,096, forward strand.
ATGCGCTTCCTCTGCTGGGAAACATACTCCAGAGGAGTACGCCTCCACTTATCCCAGTCAGCAGGCGCGGGGCCGGGCCACGAGGAGCTGATAGGCGGGCCCCACCGGGCTTTTCTCTCTTCTCCCGCTCCCTTTCTGCTTCTGTCTTCTAGCTCGCGCCGGGGAAGGAGACAGAGGGCGCGGTCGCTCCTGCGCCGGCGATCCCCGGCGGCACAGGCCATCTCCCGACGAGGCTCGGCCACCGGCGAGACGAGGAGGAGGAGCCTCACCCATCAGAGGAGGAAGCGGACGCCGGGGAGTGCAGTGCAGGGCATGGCGCGGCTCTCGGCGGACTCCGGCCACGGCGACGGTGGATAGAGCGTCACGGCCACGGACAGGGGCGGAGAGCTTCGGGGAGTGGCCTAGGGTGGTGGTGGAGACCTCCGGTGGTGGCTATGGGGAGGAAGGGGACCGGTACTACCTCAATTTAGGCGGCCAAAGGCGGCGGCCATGGCGGCCATTGGAGGGTAGGGGGCACTCCGGCGAGGGATGGAGCGGTCGGGGAGGAGCATTGGAGCAAGGTGGAGAGGTTGGTTAGGAGGGGAGGCGCTCGGGGGCCTTATATAGCCGCGGCGACGTGGGTGGCCGAGAGCGGCCGCGGTGACGCGTGCACCGGCACCCTGGAGCTTCGGGAGCACGCCTGGAGGATGGGAGAGGCATCCAGAGGACTCGCGGAGGAGCAGAGAAAGCTCGGGCGTGCTCGGGAGGGTTCGGGAGCGACACGGTCGACTGGCCACAGTGGAGCAGACCACGGACGCGGTCGCCGTGCCGTGTCGGGCAAGAAATAGGAGGGGTAGAGGGATCCAGAGCGAAAGTGAGTCCAAGGGGAAGCTGATGGACACGGTGTGGTGTGGAGGGCGCGAGGAAACGGACGAGACCGAGGGCCCCAATGCACAGAGCGCGTGCATTGGCATGCCGGCCGCGTGGTCACCGCGTGCACTAGCGCACACGATGCACCCTGACCAACCAAATCATGTCCAGTGCGTAGTCCCTCCAAGCTACATTGCAAATGAGGTGATAGATCGACGATAGGAGCTGTGTCTGGATGGGAGTGGTCACTGGAAGTTTGCTGCAGCAAACTTGACCACACCACTGCGATGAACAGGAAAGTGATAAGGTCAACATGAGATGTATGGGAGGTCTAGGGTAGGAAGGACTACAATCCTGCGAAATTTGGAGGGAAATGGACCAAGATTTGATATGGTTGCTTTGCAACTGACCAATCTGGTCCAGAAGCTCAATCTTGATGTGCCACTCACATGGAGTAGCCAACTGGGATGAAATTTGGTAGAACATGATGATTTGGTCATATGAGAGTGCCATAATAATTTCATGCCATTTGGACAAGCCAAAATGGTACTTCCTTCACAGATATCCTCTCTGACCAGAATCATAGAAAAATTCTAGGGAATTATTGGAAAGATGGTATGAGTCCAAATTTTGTGGAGAGGTGTTATATGAGTAGGAGAATGCTCTGGTAAATTTTCAGCAATTTTGGAGCAATATAAAATATAGTTTCTTCACAATGTGAAATCTAACCAGAAACCAAGATTTGATGGTATGCTCACATAGATGATTGGATAGGGTTGAAACTTGGTGGAGAGTCATTGTTTGAGCATATGGAGATGCTTGCAAAATTTCAACTCATTTGGATACTCCTAGCTAGCACTTGCTTCACAAAGATTCCAGTTGACCAGAAACTTTGGAAATTTGCCAAGGGAGATTTAAAATCCAAATAAAGTTGAATTTTGTCATGTGGAAATGATATGGATAGGAAAGAATGCCCAAAAAGTTTGAGAGCAAGCAAGCATAAATAAAGGGTACTTGCTTCTCAACTTGGCAGCTGGGGCAGAATCAGAAAAGGAATATTGGTGACATATTTTTGAACATGGCAAGGAAGGGTTTGACATATTTGTGGAAGATCTGACCCAAACAATTTATGAGAATTATTTGGGAATGATGGAAATGTGGGTTGCTTCACAACCCAGGATAGACAGGGTTATTCCTTTAATAGAAAAAGGGATTTTCCCAAGAAAAGGATATTGGGGTTGGTCCAAGATGGAAATGACAAGGTCTTGGAATGGTTTTGAGGTTGGCAAACCACTCAGGAAGAGGAATGAAGAATGATCCTTCCAGGTTGCAAAACTACTAAGCCACAGAAAAGCTAATCCGGACCAAAATCAAAAGAAAAAGAAAATGGGCAAAATCCAGGGTGTTACAAACCTACCCCCCTTAAAGAAATCTCGTCCTTGAGATTTGGTTGCTCAGGGATCATACTTGAATATTTCCACTTGAGGAGACCGATTCCAACTCGTGTTTCCTTTTTACCTTTGTATAATGTTCCCACTGAATTTCATATGACTGACTGCCTTGTTTCGGGGTGGTTTGCTTCACTGGACCCCTTTTTCTGGCAAATCTTACCTCATATGTTACTCCGACACCAATCATTTTATGTCTGCTATCCTATCTGGGGCAATAAATTATCTTGACCAAACTATGTGCCCTGCTCGTAAGTCCGAGGGTGGTTGCTCATGGACGTATCATGATGAGGTCCAATATGATTGACCGTTTACTGAGTTGTGAGCAGATTCTCTTGGTGGACACGAAATCCTTTACTGTTTGCATTGGGTGACTTCAAATGGCTGTGTGTCCTTCAGGCTCAAAAACAATACTATGAATCGTACCGTTCTCCTGGCGGAATCTGACTTCTTGCAATAAATGCTGGAACATCTTGGGTATCTCCACTGTCTTGGGTATAAAGCTCCTGCCAAATATTTGACAGTCACCTGTCGTGACTAGCATAAGGTATACGATCTTATTGTGATATCATCCATAGACTTGACTGACACTGGTCCTAGCAGCGGAATCTTGTTCACGGCAGGTTAGTCTTTAACTGATTCCCATCTGTGAGGACACAGGCTTCGAGACTGTTGTTCATCCGTCTGATTACTCAGTCTGTCGGCATGTCCATATGTGGATGGTAGGCCGTGTAATGCTTGAACACAGTTGCTGAATTGGAACTGCTGAGTTAATCTTTCGGCTAACCTGACCAGCTTGGTTGCCTTCTTCTGACAATTCTGAGCATATCTAGTTGACTGGGCGGGTTGTCTCGATATGGGGTCCTTGCAACTAGAATAGACCCTGTGGGTGTGTACCCATGGTGACTGGTACCGAACCCGACTGCTCTAAGTAACTGTACCATGTTGATCTTGCAACTATTATCATACCTGTATGGCCAATCTTGCTCCTTCATTATGATTCTCTTTACCTGCATCCTTAGCTGAAGGAACTTGGCCTAATATGCTCTTGATTCTCCATGTGACCATAGGTGTTGTCAGGTGCAATATTCCGGCAGGCATATTACTTTACAAGTTGTAGCTGTAGGGTAACGATCATCTAAACCCTTGAATAAAACCGGCAAATAAACCAGTAGCCACTAGAACGGTCTTTACAACTCAGATCTGGGACATTACTGGAATAACTCAACCCCGACTCAAGACGGCTGAAAAGCAGCTCAGAGCATGAGACGGTGTCGAGAAGAAGAAAGTAGCAGTTCCCTAAGACGGCCGAAGAACAGCTCAGAGCATAGGGTCACTGCTACGGAGAGAAATTCAAAAACTGCCCGAGACGGCCGAGAAGCAGCTTAGAGCACGGGCCAGTTGCTGACAAGAGAAAATAAAAGTCAGCATCCACCCCGGACGGCCGGAAATGGCTCAGAACACAGGCGTGGTGCCGTCACCAAAGAAAGACGGGCAAGGGTTCATCCGCGTCCCAAACAGCTCACTATTATGCATACAGGGTATTCGGCTATCCTTCTTGCTGAGTACTAAGTTCATAGCTCATTCTGGCTTGTTTCCAACACATAGCAGGGTTCAAATTGTACTCATAGCAGACTCAAACCTTGTATATATGAAGTATACCTTTGGCAAAGAATGCACTGTGGATCATATACATGGTTTGCTTTCTTGCTGGTTCGATCATTGCTGCTGTGAAGATTGCTCATTGAGGTATACTTGATGCTGATAATCAATCCGGTTAGGATATCATTTGTATTTAGGCCCGATATTCCTGATATAACAAAGTCTGATGGAAATTCCATATTGCTGAGCTGAGCTTCCACATGACTGTCTCTTCTCTGACTTTTTGGGTTCAGTGTCGGTGAGCAACTTCCATAAGGGGAAAATAAGGTAACACCAAGGGCCCAAATAAAGAAGCAAAAGAAACGATTAAACAAAAGCACACAAGCAGCAAGATCACACACACACAAGCAATATCACATTCTATAGCTATTCACAACAATAATGTGCATTCCTACTTAAGCACACAAATCTCGCAAGAACTCCGGTATTACGGTCTAACATGCTGTGGCGATGTGCATGAAAGTGAATCAATGTGTGGAAGAAAATTGGTGTAAACAAGGCTACACCAAATACGGGCTTAACACCGGTTGCGGCTGGATAGATACGGTGGCGAGGACGAACTTGGTGATCGGGGGTCGGAACACAGAAGTCACGACCACATCATCAACAAGCGTACAGAAGAAAACCGTACACGTCCAAAGAATAGGTGGAAGAATGAGATAGTGATGGAGAGAAAGGCTTGCAGGCATTGCCCTTTTCTGATAACAAGGATTAGTAAGGGTTGCTTAAGCGGCTAGTGGAATGACATGATCCGGGATAGAACTTGTCTATCACTAAAAACGATAGGGGTAGCTGAAGAGAATATATTGGTGTGGTACCGGTGCATCAATCTTGCTAGTGATCGACACCCCTAAGCACCTTGGCTTCACTCCGCTGGAACGAAGATAACACCACACCAAGGAACACATATGCAAAATGGAGAGCGCAGGTAAGGAATCAAAACCGATGCCACCTACACTCACCAGATCCATCGTTAGTGATAAGATATCTAGTCTATATGCATGCTATGCACAAACAAATGCAACAAACAAGTGCAGCAAACCACTGGATCCTATACTACCGGTTACTAACGCTCGCACCTAGACCGCGCGTCCAATAGCCAGACCTGCTCTAATACCAACTTATGTGGCACCCTGGCTCAGAGAAGACCGGAACACCCCGTATTCCAGCCCAGGGACAAGTCCTCTGGAATACGGCACTGTTGGCATAGAACAAATCAGCTCATTATTACAATGGATATAGTTACAAAGGGTACAAGGATTACATCGGCACGGTGACACTACGCCTACCCGGGGTAGCTCTATGCTAACAGCGGAGTAACTCTCTCGACAGTGGAACAGCGACGGCGGTAATGGACTCCACTTCACAGGGACTCTGGCTAGAACGCGTACCCTAGGTCGCAAACTCGGGATCCTCGACAAGCAAGCCATCATGGCATGACCTGCAAACTGGCATGACACGCCAGGTGAGTACTTTGAATGTACTCGCAAGCTCACAGCAAACATCAGCATTAAGGCAAGACAACATCACAGCAGTCAAAATTAACAAGCATGGTTATCTAGCAAGATAACTTTTGAAGTAAATGCAGTAAGGTAAAGCATGTTTAATCCATACTCCGAATAATCTTAGGATCCAATCCGAACCTGTTCCCAAGTCCAACCCCAATCATGTGGTCATCCGACCACTCTTCTCATAGCCATCCCATGGCTAACATATCATATACCTGATTCCGTCTGCACGACAAGTCTGACAAAATCACTCTCTTCCGGGTTGTCTCACAACCCTCAGAATACTCACGATCCACCGAGTACTTCCGATCTTACGACTAGTTCTTCCATCATTATCACTACTATGGTTGACCACTTAAAGAGGTCTGGACGGACTATCCAATACCGTGGACATGGCTATTCAAATTGATTTTACACTCTGTAGAGGTTGCGCACTTTACCCACATCATGGAGCACCTGACCTCGTGATCCCATTCGGGTGGACCAGCGTTGCTCCAACGAAACCCGCCTGACCCAAGACTCTCCCATCGTACCACCGGCAATCATCCTCCCCCGGAGTCCTGCCCGGGGTGGCCCCTGTGTCACCACGTGACACCTGCCACCGTCGTGGCTAACAAAATGTCCCAAACAGGGACCTGGTACCATATAACTCAATTGGGCTCACAAGGTTATCGCCGCCTACCGGGCCAGGGTAGCGTGCACGCATAACCTTCCCTATCGGGGCGGTACCGGTGAAAGAGCACACGATCAGACCAAGTCAAGGCCGTCCCATACCGGCAAATGTGGTTGCACGGATAAGTCCGGACAGGTGACTCTGGATCAACCATGAAGTACCTAATCTTCGAACAATCTCTGTCATGGCTGACACTCCGATATCATAGCAATCCAAGTCAAAACAATATCCGGCCAGAAATTCAGTAACCAGTATGCTTATGCCACTTCTACTAACTCATCTCCACGAACTGCCGAATGAAATCCAAAATAATCATAGACAGTGATCTCAACATCATAGTATCAACAAGTGGGTAAACTACTGGTCACTAATAATCCAGTCATCAAGATGGTAGTCACCTATCCAATAATTAACTCAAGCATTGCATGATCCAATTTGTTTCACAAATAATTCATACTTGTTGTTGAAGTAAATAGTTAAACTATGATATTGTAATGCAATTATGCAGATGAGGGTTTTGGCTTGCCTGGGGATGAAGGGACCATCGGGAAGAAGTGCGGAGAGTCCGCGGAGTTGACTGCCGGAAACAGTTCTCTCCCGGAGGGGGCTGTTTACAGGCAAGGGTAAAATGGTCATTTTCATAGTGGGACCACATAGTGAAAATGATACCAACAGGACGGGCTCGACGAGACGAAGACGTGGGCTTTGGAATCACCTCGATCGGAGTTACGATTAAAAAGTTACAGAGGTTTCTCTGCCAGGGACCTATCTGCAAAAATAATATTCACATATGGGTCCTTGGCTGATTAAACAGACGGCGCATTTCTGAAAATACGCATCCCGTGACTGAAAACGTATTCTGTGCTGAAACAGGGGCAGAATGCGCTTCCTCAGCTGGGAAACGTACTCCAGAGGAGTACGCCTCCACTTATCCCAGTCAGCAGGCGCGGGGCCGGGCCACGAGCAGCTGACAGGCGGGCCCCACCGGGCTTCTCTCTCTCCTCCCGCTTCCTTTGTGCTTCTGTCTTCTAGCTCACGCCGGGGAAGGAGACAGAGGGCGCGGTCGCTCCTGCGCCGGCGATCCCCAGCGGCACAGGCCATCTCCCGACGAGGCCCAGCCACCGGCGAGACGAGGAGGAGGAGCCTCACCCATCAGAGCAGGAAGCGGACGCCGGGGAGTGCAGTGCAGGGCATGGCGCGGCTCTCGGCGGACTCCGGCCACGGCGACGGTGGACAGAGCGACACGGCCACGGAGAGGGCCGGAGAGCTTCGGGGAGTGGCCTAGGGTGGTGGTGGAGACCTCCGGTGGTGGCTATGTAGAGGAAGGGGACCGGTACTGCCTTAATTTAGGTGGCCAAAGGCAGCGGCCGTGGCGGCCATTGGAGGGTAGGGGGCACTCCGCCGAGGGATGGAGCGGTCGGGGAGGAGCATTGGAGCAAGGTGGAGAGGTTGGTGAGGAGGGGAGGCGCTCGGGGTCCTTATATAGCCGCGGCAACGTGGGTGGCCGAGCGCGGCCGCGGTGACGCGTGCACCGGCACCCTGGAGCTTCAGGAGCACGCCTGGAGGACGGGAGAGGCATCCAGAGGACTTGCGGAGGAGCAGAGAAAGCTCGGGCATGCTCGGGAGGGTTCGGGAGCGACAGTGAGTCCAAGGGGAAGCTGCTGGACACGGTGTGGTGTCGAGGGCGCGAGGAAACGGACGAGACCGAGGGCCCCAATGCACAGAGCGCGAGCATTTGCATGCCGATCGCGTGGTCACCGCGTGCACTGGCACACGCGGTGCACCCCGACCAGCCAAATCATGTCCAGTGCGTAGTCCCTCCAAGCTACATTGCAAATGAGGTGATAGATCGACGATAGGAGCTGTGTGTGGATGGGAGTGGTCACTGGAAGTTTGCTGCAGCAAACTTGACCACGCCACTACGATGAACAGGAAAGTAATAAGGTCAACATGAGATGTCTGGGAGGTCTAGGGTAGGAAGGACTACAATCCTGGGAAATTTGGAGGGAAATGGACCAAGATTTGATATGGTTGCTTTGCAACTAACCAATCTGGTCTAGAAGCTCAATCTTGATATGCCACTCAGATGGAGTAGCCAATTGGGATGAAATTTTGTAGAACATGATGATTTGGTCATATGAGAGTGCCATAAAAATTTCATGCCATTTGGACAAGCCAAAATGGTACTTCCTTCACAGATATCCTCTGTGACTAGAATCTTAGAAAAATTCTAGGGAATTATTGGAAAGATGGAATGAGCCCAAATTTTTTGGAGAGGTGTTATATGAGTAGGAGAATGCTCTGGTAAATTTTCAGCAATTATGGAGCAATATAAAATATAGTTGCTTCACAATGTGAAAATCTAACCAGAAACCAAGATTTGATGGTATGCTCGCATAGATGATTGGATAGGGTTGAAACTTGGTGGAGAGTCATTGTTTGAGCATATGGAGATGCTTGCAAAATTTTAACTCATTTGGATACTCCTAGCTAGCACTTGCTTCACAAAGATTCCAGTTGACCAGAAACTTTGGAAATTTGACAAGGGAGATTTAATATCCAAATGAAGTTGAATTTTGTCATGTGGCAATGATATGGATAGGAAAGAATGCCCAAAAAGTTTGAGAGCAAGCAAGCATAAATAAATGGTACTTGCTTCTCAACTTGGCAGCTGGGGCAGAATCAGAAAAGGAATATTGGTGACATATTTTTGAACATGGCAAGGAAGGGTTTGACATATTTGTGGAAGATCTGACCCAAACAATTTATGAGAATTATTTGGGAATTTTGGGAATGATGGAAATGTGGATTGCTTCACAACCCAGGATAGACAGGGTTATTCTTTTAATAGAAAAAGGGATTTTCCCAAGAAAAGAATATTGGGGCTGGTCCAAGATGGAAATGATAAGGTCTTGGAATGGTTTTGAGGTTGGCAAGCCACTCAGGAAGAGGAATGAAGAGTGATCCTTCCAGGTTGCAAAACTACTAAGCCACAGAAAAGCGAATCCGGACCAAAATCAAAAGAAAAAGAAAATGGGCAAAATCCAGGGTGTTACAAACCTACCCCCCTTAAAGAAATCTCGTCCTTGAGATTTGGTTGCTCAGGGATCAAACATGAATTTTACCACTTGAGGAGACCGTTTCCAACTCAGGTTTCCTTTTTACCTTTGTATAATGTTCCCACTGAATTTCATATGACTGACTGCCTTGTTTCGGGGTGGTTTGCTTCACTGGACCCCTTTTTCTGGCAAATCTTACCTCATATGTTACTCTGACTCCAATCATTTTATGTTTGCTATCCTGGCTGGGGCAATAAATTATCCTGACCAAACAATGTGCCCTGCTCATAAGTCCGAGGGTGGTTCCTGATGGACGTATCGTGACGAGGTCCAATATGATTGACCGTTTACTGAGTTGTGAGCAGATTCTCTTGGTGGACACGAAATCCTTTACTCTTTGCATTGGGTGACTTCAAATGGCTGTGTGTCCTTCAGGCTCAAAAACAATACTGTGAATCGTACCATTCTCCTGGCGGTATCTGACTTCTTGCAATAATTGCTGGAATATCTTGGGTATCTTCACTGTCTTGGGTATAAAGCTCCTGCCAAATATTTGACTGTCACCTGTTGTGACTAGCATAAGGTATACGATCTTATTGTGATATTATCCATAGACTTAACTGACAATGGTCCTGGCAGCGGAATCTTGTTCACGGCAGGTTAGTCTTTAACTGATTCCCATCTGTGAGGACACATGCTTCGAAACTGTTGTTCATCCTTCTGATTACTCAGTCTGTCGGCATGTCCATATGTGGATGGTAGGCCATGTAATGCTTTAACACAGTTGCTGAATTTGAACGGCTGAGTTAATCTTTCGGCTGACCTGACCAGCTTGGTTGCCTTCTTCTGACAATTCTGAGCATATCTAGTTGACTGGGCAGGTTGTCTCGATATGGGGTCCTTGCAACTGGAATAGACCCCATGGGTGTGTACCCATGGTGACTGGTACCGAACCTGACTGCTCTAAGTATCTGTACCATGTTGATCTTGCAACCATTATCATACCTGTATGGCCAATCTTGCTCCTTCATTATGATTCTCTTTACCTGGATCCTTAGCTGAAGGAACTTGGCCTAATATGCTCTTGATTCTCCATGTGACCATAGGTGTTGTTAGGTGTAATATTCCGGCAGGCATATTACTTTACAAGTTGTAGCTGTAAGGTAACGATCGTCTGAACCCTTGAATAAAACTAACAAATAAACCAGTAGCCACCAGAACAGTCTTTACAACTCAGATCTGGGACATTACTGGAATAACTCAACCCTGACTCAAGACGGCTGAAAAGCAGCTCAGAGCATGAGACGGTGTCGATAAGAAGAAAGTAGCAGTTCCCTAAGACGGCCGAAGAACAGCTCAGAGCATTGGGTCACTGCTACGGAGAGAAATTCAACAGCTGCCTGAGACGGCCAAAAAGCAGCTCAGAGCACGGGCCAGTTGCTGACAAGAGAAAATAAAAGTCGGCATCCACCCCAGACGGCCGGAAACGGCTCAGAACACAGGCGTGGTGCCGTCACCAAGGAAAGACGGGCAAGGGTTCATCCGTGTCCCAAACAGCTCACTATTATGCATACAGGGTACTCGGCTATCCTTCTTGCTGAGTACTAAGTTCATAGCTCATTCTGGCTTGCTTCCAACACATAGCAGGGTTCAAATTGTACTCATAGCAGACTCAAACCTTGTATATATGAAGCATACCTTTGGCACAGAATGCACTGTGGATCATATACATGGTTTGCCTTCTTGCTGGTTCGATCATTGCTGCTGTGAAGATTGCTCATTGAGGTATACTTGATGCTGATAATCAATCCGGTCAGGATATCATTTGTATTCAGGCCCGATATTCCTGATATAACACAGTCTGCTAGAAATTCCATATTACTGAGCTGAGCTTCCACATGACTGTCTCTTCTCTGACTTTTTGGGTTCAGTGTCGGTGAGCAACTTCCATAAGGGGAAAATAAGGTAACACCAAGGGCCCAAATAAAGAAGCAAAAGAAATGACTAAACAAAAGCACTCAAGCAGCAAGATCACACACACAAGCAATATCACATTCTGCAGCTATTCACAACAATAATGTGCATTCCTACTTAAGCACACAAATCTCGCAAGAACTCCGGTATTACGGTCTAACATGCTGTGGCGATGTGCACGAAAGTGCATCAATGTGTGGAAGAAAATTGGTGTAAACAAGGCTACACCAAATACGGGCTTAACACCGGTTGCGGCTAGATAGATACGGTGGCGAGGACGAACTTGGTGATCGGGGGTCGGAACACAGAAGTCACAACCACATCATCATCAAGCGTACGGAAGAAAACCATACACGTCCAAAGAATAGGTGGCAGAATGAGATAGTGGTGGAGAGAAAGGCTTGCAGGCATTGCCCTTTTCTGATAACAAGGATCAGTAAGGGTTGCTGAAGCGGCTAGTGGAATGGCACGATCTGGGATAGAACTTGTCTATCACCGAAAATGATAGGGGTAGCTGAAGAGAATATATTGGTGTGGTACCGGTGCATCAATCTTGCTAGTGATCGACACCCCTAAGCACCTTGGCATCACTCCGCTGGGACGAAGATAACACCACACCAAGGAACAAATATGCAAACTGGAGAGCGCAGGTAAGGAATAGAAACCGATGCCACCTACACTCACCAGATCCATTGTTAGTGATAAGATATCTAGTTTATATGCATGCTATGCACAAACAAATGCAACAAACAAGTGCAGCAAACCACTGGATCCTATACTACCGGTTACTTAAGCTCGCACCTAGACCGCGCGTCCTATAGCCAGACCTGCTCTGATACCAACTTCTGTGGCACCCCGGCTCAGAGAAGACCGGAACGCCCCGTATTCCAGACCAGGGACAAGTCCTCTGGAATACGGCACTATTGGCATAGAACAAATTAGCTCTTTATTACAATGGATATGGTTACAAAGGGTACAAGGATTACATCGGCACGGCAACACTACGCCTGCCCGGGGTAGCTCTATGCTAACAGCGGAGTAACTCTCTTGGCAGCGGAACAGCAACGGCGGTGATGGACTCCACTCCGCAGGGACTCTGGCTAGAACGCGTATCCTAGGTCACAAACTCGGGATCCTCGAGAAGCAAGCAATCATGGCATGACCTGCAAACTGGCATGACATGCCAGGTGAGTACTTTGAATGTACTCGCAAGCTCACAGCAAACATCAGCATTAAGGCTAGACAACATCATAGCAGTCAAAATTAACAAGCATGGTTATCTAGCAAGATAACTTCTGAAGTAAATGCAGTAAGGTAAAGCATGTTTAATCCATACTCCGAATAATCTTAGGATCCAATCTGAAACTGTTCCCAAGTCCAACCCCAATCATGTGGTCATCCGACCACTCATCTCATAGCCATCCCATGGCTAACATATCATATACCTGATTCCGTCTGCACGACAAGTCTGACAAACTCACTCTCTTCCGGGTTGTCTCACAACCCTCAGAATACTCATGATCCACCGAGTACTTCTGATCTTACGACTAGTTCTTCCATCATTATCACTACTATGGTTGACCACCTAAAGAGGTCTGGACGGACTGTCCAATACCGTGGACACGGCTATTCGAATATATTTTACACTCTGCAGAGGTTGCGCACTTTACCCACACCATGGAGCACCTGACCTCGTGATCCCATTCGGGTGGACCAGCGTTGCTCCAACGAAACCCGCCTAACCTGTGACTCTCCCATCGTACCACCGGCAATCATCCTCCCCCGGAGTCCTGCCCTGGGTGGCCCCTGTGTCACCGCGTGACACCTGCCACCGTCGTGGCTAACAAACTGTCCCAAACGGGGACCTGGTACCATATAACTCAATTGGGCTCACAAGGTTATTGCCGCCTATCGGGCCAGGGTAGCGTGCACGCATAACCTTCCCTGTCGGGCGGTACAGGTGAAAGAGCACGCGATCAGACCAAGTCAAGGCCGTCCCATACCGGCAAATGTGGCTGCACGAATAAGTCCGGACAGGTGACTCTAGATCAACCATGAAGTACCTAATCTCTGAACAATCTCTGTCATGGCTGACACTCCGATATCATAGCAATCCAAGTCAAAACAATATCCGGCCAGAAATTCAGTAACCAGTATGCTTATGCCACTGCTACTAACTCATCTCCACGAACTGCTGGATGAAATCCAAAATAATCGTAGACAGTGATCTCAACATCATAGTATCAACAAGTGGGTAAGCTACTAGTCACTAATAATCCAGTCATCAACATGGTAGTCACCTATCCAAGAATTAACTCAAGCATTGCATGATCCAATCTGTTTCACAAATAATTCATACTTGTTGTTGAAGTAAATAGTTAAACTATGATATTGTAATGCAATTATGTAGATGAGGGTTGTGGCTTGCCTAGGGATGAAGGGACCATCGGGAAGAAGTGCGGAGAGTCCGCGGAGTTGACTGCCGGAAACAGTTCTCTCCCGGAGAGGGCTGTTTACGGGCAAGGGTAAAATGGTCATTTTCACAGTGGGACCACATAGTGAAAATGATACCAACAGGACGGGCTAGATGAGACGAAGACGTGGGCTTTGGAATCACCTCGATCGGAGTTACGATTAAAAAGTTACAGAGGTTTCTCTGCCAGGGACCTATCTGCAAAAATAATATTCACATATGGGTCCTTGGCTGATTAAACAGACGGCGTATTTATGAAAATACGCTTCCCGTGACTATATACGTATTCTGTGCCGAAACAGGGGCAGAATGCGCTTCCTTAGCTGGGAAAGGTACTCCAGAGGAGTACGCCTCCACTTATCCCAGTCAGCAGGCGCCGGGCCGGGCCACGAGTAGCTGACAGGCGGGCCCCACTGGGCTTCTCTCTCTCCTCCCACTCCCTTTCTGCTTCTGTCTTCTAGCTCGTGCCGGGGAAGGAGACAGAGGGCGCGGTCGCTCCTGCGCCGGCTATCCCCGGCGGCACAGGCCATCTCCCGACGAGGCCCAGCCACCGGCGAGACGAGGAGGAGGAGCCTCACCCATCAGAGCAGGAAGCGGACGCCGGGGAGTGCAGTGCAGGGCATGGCGCGGCTCTCGGCGGACTCCGGCCATGGCGACGGTGGACAGAGCGTCACGGCCGCGGAGAGGGGCGGAGAGCTTCGGGGAGTGGCCTAGGGTGGTGGTGGAGACCTCCGGTGGTGGCTATGGGGAGGAAGGGGACCGGTACTGCCTCAATTTAGGCGGCCAAAGGCGGCGGCCGTGGCGGCCATTGGAGGGCAGGGGGCACTCCGGCGAGGGATGGAGCGGTCAGGGAGGAGCATTGGAGCAAGGTGGAGAGGTTGGTGAGGAGGGGAGGCGCTCGGGGGCCTTATATAGCCGCGGCGACGTGGATGGCCGAGCGCAGCCGCGGTGACGCGTGCACCGGCACCCCGGAGCTTCGAGAGCACGCCTGGAGGAGGGAAGAGGCATCCAGAGGACTCGCGGAGGAGCAGAGAAAGATCAGGCGTGCTCGGGAGGGTTCGGGAGTGACGCGGTCGACCGGCCACAGTGGAGCAGACCACGGACGCGGTCGCCGTGCCGTGTCGGGCAAGAAATAGGAGGGGTAGAGGGATCCAGAGCGAGAGTGAGTCCAAGGGGAAGCTGCTGGACACGGTGTGGTGTCGAGGGCGCGAGGAAACGGACGAGACCGAGGGCCCCAATGCACAGATCATGTGCATTGGCATGCCGGCCGCGTGGTCACCGCATTCACTGGCGCACGCGGTGCACCTTGACCAGCCAAATCATGTCCAGTGCGTAGTCCCTCCAAGCTACATTGCAAATGAGGTGATAGATCAACGATAGGAGCTATGTCTGGATGGGAGTTGTCACTGGAAGTTTGCTGCAGCAAACTTGACCACGCCACTGCGATGAACAGGAAAGTGATAAGGTCAACATGAGATGTCTGGGAGGTCTAGGGTCGGAAGGACTACAATCCTGTGAAATTTGGAGGGAAATGGACCAAGATTTGATATGGTTGCTTTGCAACTGACCAATCTGGTCAAGAAGCTCAATCTTGATGTGCCACTCACATGGAGTAGCCAATTGGGATGAAATTTGGTAGAACATGATGATTTGGTCATATGAGAGTGCCATAAAAATTTCATGCCATTTGGACAAGCCAAAATGGTACTTCCTTCACAGATATCCTCTCTGACCAGAATCTCAGAAAAATTCTAGGAAATTATTGGTAATATGTAATGAGCCCAAATTTTGTGGAGAGGTGTTATATGAGTAGGACAATGCTCTGGTAAATTTTTAGCAATTATGGAGAAATATAAAATATAGTTGCTTCACAATGTGAAAATCTAACCAGAAACCAAGATTTGATGGTATGCTCACATAGATGATTGGATAGAGTTGAAACTTGGTGGAGGGTCATTTTTTGAGCATATGGAGATGCATGCAAAATTTCAACTCATTTGGATACTCTTAGCTAGCACTTGCTTCACAAAGATTCTAGCTGACCAGAAACTTTGGAGATTTGCCAAGGGAGATTTAATATCCAAATGAAGTTGAATTTTGTCATGTGGCAATGATATGGATAGGAAAGAATGCCCAAAAAGTTTGAGAGCAAGCAAGCATAAATAAAGGGTACTTGCTTCTCAACTTGGCAGTTGGGGCAGAATCAGAAAAGGAATATTGGTGACATATTTTTGAACATGGCAAGGATGGGTTTGACATATTTGTGGAAGATCTGACCCAAACAATTTATGAGAATTATTTGGGAATTTTGGGAATGGTGGAAATGTGGGTTGCTTCACAACCTAGGACAGACAGGGTTATTCCTTTAATAGAAAAAGGAATTTTCCCAAGAAAAGAATATTGGGGTTGGTCCAAGATGGAAATGACAAGGTCTTAGAATGGTTTTGAGGTTGGCAAGCCACTCAGGAAGAGGAATGAAGAGTGATCCTTCCAGGTTGCAAAACTACTAAGCCACAGAAAAGCGAATCCGGACCAAAATCAAAAGAAAAAGGAAATGGGCAAAATCCAGGGTGTTACAGGGAAATCATCACCGGAGGCCATCTTCATCATCCCTATGGCCACCATGATGAGGAGGGAGTAGTCCACCCTCGGGGTTGAGGGTTTGTACCAGTAGCTATGAGTTTAATCTCTCTCTCTCTCTCTCTCATGTTCTTGAGATGTCACGATCTTGATGTATCGCGGGCTTTGTTAATATAGTCGGATCATATGGTGTTTTCCCCTCTCTATCTTGTTGTGAATTGAGTTTTCCCTTTGAGATTTCATTCTTATCGGATTGAATACTTTTATGGATTTGAGAACACTTTATGTATGTCTTGCTATGTATACCTGTGGTGACAATGGGGTATCATATTGATTCACTTGATATATGTTTTGCCACTCAACTCGCGGATTCCCGAGGTGACATTGGGGTAATCTATGCATATGGGTTGATGCACGTTCTTGTCTTTGTTTCTCCGGTAGAAATCTTGGGGCACTCTTTGAGGTTCTTTGTGTTGGATTGAGTATTATGAATCTGAAATTGTTTGATGCATATCGTATTATCAACTCACGGATACTCGCGGTGACATTGGAGTATCTAGGAGACATTAGACTTGGTTGATGTGTATCATATGGTGTTATTTTAGTACGAACTCTTGGTTAGATTGATCAGAAAGAATAGCTTGGTGTTATTTTAGTACGAACTCTAGGTTATATTGATCGGAGAGAATAGATTTGAGGTGGTTCCGTACCCTACAAATAATTTCGTCTTATGTTCTCCGCTAGATAGGAACTTTGGAGTGATTCTTCATCGGACGTTGAGGGATGGTTATATGATCCAATTATATTAGCATTATTGAGAGATTGCACTAGTGAAAGTACGGACCCTAGGCCTCATTTTCAAGCATTGCAATACCGTTTGTGCTCCGTTTTATCAATTTCTACCTTGCTGTTTTTTATTGTTCCTATTACAAAAATCAATATCTACTATACATATTACACTTGTATCACCATCTCTTCGCCGAACTAGTGCACCTACACAATTTACCATTGTATTCGGTGTGTTGGGGACACAAGAGACTTTTTATTATTTGGTTGCAGGGTTGTTTGAGAGAGAACATCTTCATCCTACGCCTCCCACGGATTAATAAACCTTAGGTCATCCACTTGAGGGAAAATTGTTACTGTCCTACAAAACTCTGCGCTTGGAGGCCCAACACGAGTCTACAAGAATAAAGTTGCGTAGTAGACATCAAGCTCTTTTCTGGCGCCGTTGCCGGGGAGGTGAGTGCTTGAAGGTATATCTTTAGATCTTGCAATTGAATCTATTAATTTCTTGTTTTATCACTAGTTTGGTTTATAAAAGAAAACTACAAAAAAATGGAATTGAGGTGGCCTCATATTATTCATCTTTATAATGTCTTTCGTGAAAATGATGGAAAGGAAAATTGTGCTCAATTGATAGAAGAAGAATTCTATAAAATGTTTGAAAAAAAATCTTTGAATGATGAGCATGATTGCAATGTTGTTAGTATGAATTCTTTGAATATCCATGATGCTAATGATATGCAAAGCAACAAGCTTGGGGATGCTATATTTGATGAAGATGATATTTTTACTCCCCCAAGTTTTGATGAGAAAATTTATTATGATGAAAGCATGCGTCCTATTTATGATGATTATATTGATGAAAGTGGGATTGGAAGAGTGTCAACTCTAGGTACTAATGATCCCACTATTTTGGAGGGTGTTGAATCTTATTGTAATAATTATGAAAGTGGATTTGGAGAGGTCATGACTTTATTTAGTGATGAATCCACTATTTTGGAAGAGGTTTCAATTGACTATGACAACAAAGTTGCTATCTATGATGATTATGGTGATGACATGTATGCTATAAAGAATAATTATAACCATGAAAATTGTCATCATGATTTTAATTTTCATTTCCATGATAGTTATTTTGTTGAGTTTGCTCCCACTACTATTCATGAGAATAAATTTGATTATGTGAAGAGTAATAAAATTTCTATGCTTGTGGATCATGAAAAGAATGCTTTATGTGACAGTTATATTGTTGAATTCATTCATGATGCTACTGAAATTATTATGAGAGAGGAACATATGCTTCTACATATCTCAATAATATCAAGTTTCCTCTTTATGTTGAAAGTTTTGATGGCATGCATGTTTTTCCTTCCTATGATAGTTGATTGTTGTTCCCATAATTTGTTTGCTCATAAAATTCCTATGCATAGGAAGTGGGTTAGACTTAAATGTGCTAGTCGTATGCTTCATGATGCTCTCTTTGTGTTTCAATTCTTATCTTTTATGTGAGCATCATTGGAATCATCATCCCTAGCTAAAAGGCATTAAAGAAAAGCGTTTGTTGGGAGACAACCCAACACTTATACCTACTATTTTTGTGTGTTCACATGATTAAGCTACTGTAGTAATCATGTTTTATAGCTTTTATTTCTATAAAGTGCCAAGTAAAGCCTTTGGGATAGTGTGGATGATAGTTGACTTGATTCTGTGCAAAAACAGAAACTTTTGCGTCCAGTACAGAAATTCTTATATTTTACTGGAAAGTGGAAAAATTCTGAATTTTTTACAGTTGATAGGTACACAAATTCCCTACGTTGTACTAATGTTTCAGAATTTTTGTAGTTACAGAAGTATGACCTTAATTCAGTTTTTACGTACTATTCTGTTTTTGACAGATTCTGTTTTCAATGCATAGTTTGCTTGTTTTATGGTTTCTATGGCTTATATTGCTTAATATAAATTATGAAAATTATAGAGTACAGTAGGAATTATGTGATAACAATTATTAATATTATCTTGACAGTACCAAAGTGAATGATTTGTCTTTGTCATACTAACCCATCTCACGAAGTTTCGTTAAGTTTTGTGTGATTGAAGTTTTGAAGTTTTGGGTGAGATCTCGATATAAGGAGAATAAGGAGTGACAAGACCCTAAGCTTGTGGATGCCCACGGCACCCCAAGGTAATATTCAAGGAATATCCAAGCAACTAAGCTTGGGGATGCCCCGGAAGGCATCCCCTCTTTCGTCTCCGACATTATCGGTAACCTCATTTGGAGCTACATTTTCATTGGTCACATGATATGTGTTTTGCTTGGAGCATCATATTATTTTATTAGGATTTGTTTTATGCTATTTATAATAAATTTTTTCCTTTTTTATTTCAATAAAAGTGGCAAGGATAGCCTTCACCATGCTTATTTTGCAAGTATATGAGTTGCTGTTTCAAAACAGAAAGTTTGTCGCTGTTGCCAAAATTCCCGAGAAAAGTCAGAATGTGATAAAATTTTGAAACTTTCTGCAAAATAACCTATGATAAATTTTCTTCAGTTTGGTAAATTTCAGAATTTTTTGAGTTAAATAAGTATGGTTCTTCTTGCATTCTTTACAGACTATCCTGTTTTGGCAGATTGTTGTTATGTTTGCATTGTTTGCATATGTTTGCTTGTTTAATGATTCTATTTGAGGATAGGAGTATTAAATATGCAGAGGCATTTAGTATGCAATGTTGAATAATAATTTTGGTGTTTTTCTACAGTAGAGAATGATAAGGTTATTGCATTGATTTATACTAACGTATCTCACGAGTTCTTGTTGAGTTTTGTGTGGATGAAGTTTTTAAGATTTAGGGAAACCGCGATATAAAAGGAATTAAGGAGACACAAAAGCTCAAGCTTGGGGATGCCCAAGGCATCCCAAGATAATATTTCAAGAGGTCTCAAGCATCTAAGCTTGGGGATGCCCCGGTAGGCATCCCACCTTTCTTCATCAACAATTATCGGTTAGTATCGGTTGAGCCTAAGTTTTTGCTTCTTCACATGAGTTGTGCCATTCTTAGAATGTCATTTTATTTTGTTTTGCTTGCTGTTTTAATAAAATACTTAGATCTGAAAGTTTTTAAATGAGAGACAGTTCTCACATAGCTACCTATTTACTTAACTACTCATTTGATCTTCACTTATATCTTTTTGGAGTAGTTTGTCAAACACTCTCATGCTTCACTTATATCATTTTGAGAGTTGATAATAGTGATGACAATTTGCACAAGCTATGAAGTTGGTCCCAAAATGATGGATATTCAATAAGGATATAATAAAAACTTTCATGTAGATCATTGGATATGATAAGTTCGATTCCTTGCAATAGTTTTGCGATATGGAGATAATAATATGTGAGTCATGTTGGTGAGTAATTATGCTTTAGTAAGAATATTTGTGTTAAGGTTTGTGTTCCCTATGCAAGCACGAAAGTCAATAGTTATGCAATGAAATTACATCCTACTTGTGGTGCATTATTCGGTGTTAGTTATGTTTAATGCTCGCTTATGATCGTTTTCGTTTCTTGGTTGGTCGCTTCTCAATCTATTTTCTAGCCTTCATTTGTACTAAGCGGGAATACTGCTTGTGCATCCAAACTCCTTAAACCAAGTTGTGTCAAATGATTCCACCATACCTACCTATATGCGGTATTTCTGTGCCGTTCCAAGTAAATTTGTATGTGCCAACTCTAATTTTCAAAATAAATTTCCTTTTTGTGTGCCCGTACCGCTCATGAAGCGGCAGGGGGTACCAATATTTTCCATGCTAGATGCGTTATTCTCAAGATGAGTGTTTATTCACTCATCATTGCACAAGAGTGTGGCAAAGGTAATAGGGATGCCCAGTCCCGAAGTGCAAAAAAAATTTATTTATGTTGCTCAATAATAAATACCTTGGAAAGTGTTGGTATGGAAGGCACCCGTGGATACGGCTAGCCATGGATTGTGAAAGAATGGTGGAAAAAGGAATAAACTTTATTTTCTGTTTGGGAACCGCCAATGATGTATCTAGCATGGAAAGTGTTGGGAATTCTCGGACGTTTTCGTTGATGGGAAAAGTATGCCTCTCAAAATATTTTATCTCAATTTAAGCTTTGAGCTCTGGCACCTCTATAAATCTCTGCTTCCCTCTGCAAAGGTCCTATCTATTTACTTTATGCAATTTTTATTTTTATTTGAGTCTCCATCTTCTTTTATGAAGCACCAACTTGGGAGCACTATTATCATACTTGTGCATTGGATGTAGCTAATATTCGAGCGTGTTTCATGAATGGATCAGTGCTTGAGCATAATGGGCTAGGGATAGCTTTCTTTAGTGCTGATATTTTGAAAGACATGGCTGCCTGTTGATATGCTTGAGTATTGATGTCTTCATGTCAAATTATAGACTATTGCTTTGAATCATTCAAGTCCAAATGTCCATGCTACAAAAGAAAGAGTATATGATGAATATGATAGGTAGCATTCCACAACAAAAATTTCGTTTTCAATTGCTACTTTATCATCATGAGTTTTATGAGAAAGAGTTGTTGTTATGATGCTAGAAAAAGTGATTGACATTATCATTGATCAAACTTATGCACTTTGCTAGCATTCAGACTTCATAAATTATTTCTTTTATCATTTACCTACACGAGGACGAGTAGGAATTAAGCTTGGGGATGCTGATACGTCTCCAACGTATCTATAATTTATGAAGTATTCATCCCATGTTTACAACAATTTTATATGGTTTTGGTATGATTTGCATGGAACTAACCCAGACTGACGCTGTTTTCAGCAGAACTACCGTGGTGTTGTTTTTTGTGCAGAAATGAAAGTTCTCCAAATGAGCTGAAACTTTTTGACGATTTTTTTTGGAACAAAAGAGACCCCCGAAGCTTCGTGGGAGGGCTAGAAGAGTCACGAGGAGGGCACAACCCACTACGGCACGCCAGAGGGGCCTGGCTTGCCCTGGTGGGTTGTGCTCACCTCGAGGCCCATCTTCGCGTGATACCAACGCTGAAAAATCCTATAAATAGAGAAACCATCAGAAATAACCCTAGATCAGAAGTTCTGCCGCCGCAAGCCTCTGTAGCCACGAAAAACCAATCTAGACCCCGTTCCGGCACCCTGCCGGATGGGGAAATCATCACCGGAGGCCATCTTCATCATCCCTATGACACCATGATGAGGAGGGAGTAGTCCACCCTCGGGGCTGAGGGTTTGTACCAGTAGCTATGTGTTTAATCTCTCTCTCTCTCTCGTGTTCTTGAGATGTCACGATCTTGATGTATCGCAGGCTTTGTTAATATAGTCGGATCATATGGTGTTTTCCCATCTCTATCTTGTTGTGAATTGAGTTTTCCCTTTGAGATTTCGTTCTTATCGGATTGAATACTTCTATGGATTTGAGAACACTTTATGTATGTCTTCCTAAGAATACCTGTGGTGACAATGGGGTATCATATTGATTCACTTGATATATGTTTTGGCACTCAACTCGCGGATTCCCGAGGTGACATTGGGGTGATCTATACATAGGGGTTGATGCACGTTCTTGTCTTTGTTTCTCTAGTAGAAATCTTGGGGCACTCTTTGAGATTCTTTGTGTTGGATTGAGTATTATGAATCTGAAATTGTTTGATGCATATCGTATTATCAACTCACGGATACTCGCGGTGACATTGGAGTATCTAGGAGACATTAGACTTGGTTGATGTGTATCATATGGT
Source organism: Thinopyrum elongatum (assembly GCA_011799875.1). Classification (NCBI taxonomy): domain Eukaryota; kingdom Viridiplantae; phylum Streptophyta; class Magnoliopsida; order Poales; family Poaceae; genus Thinopyrum; species Thinopyrum elongatum. The sequence goes on from CM022303.1 coordinate 562,335,858, forward strand.
GTTATTTTAGTACGAACTCTTGGTTAGATTGATCAGAAAGAATAGCTTGGTGTTATTTTAGTACGAACTCTAGGTTATATTGATCGGAGAGAATAGCTTTGAGGTGGTTTCGTACCCTACAAACAATTTCGTCTTATGTTCTCCGCTAGACAGAAACTTCGGAGTGATTCTTCATCGCACGTTGAGGGATGGTTATATGATCCAATTATATTAGCATTGTTGGGAGATTGCACTAGTGAAAGTATGGACCCTAGGCCTCATTTTCAAGCATTGCAATACCGTTTGTGCTCCGTTTTATCAATTGCTACCTTGCTGTTTTTTATTGTTCCTATTACAAAAATCAATATCTACTATCCATATTATACTTGTATCACCATCTCTTCATCGAACTAGTGCACATATACAATTTACCATTGTATTTGGTGTGTTGGGGACACAAGAGACTTTTTATTATTTGGTTGCAGGGTTGTTTGAGAGAGACCACCTTCATCCTACGCCTCCCATGGATTGAAAAACCTTATGTCATCCACTTGAGGGAAAATTGCTACTGTCCTACAAAACTCTGCGCTTGGAGGCCCAACACGAGTCTACAAGAATAAAGTTGCGTTGTAGACATCAGCGGGCCCGACCGGCCAGCAGCAGAGCGGGACGCGGCGTCGAGGCGGAGCGGCGTCGCTTGTGGGCGAGGGAAGCTGGCGGCCTTTTTCTCCGGCAGCAACATTTTTCTTTCTTTCTTTTGTTTTTGGTGCCGGACTCTTTACTTATTTCTTTCCTTCTTTTGTTCCAGCTAACAAGGGAGCTCGCGGGACACAGCCGGCGCGGGTGCGGTGAGCCGGCCAGCCGGCGTGCGGGCGGCCGGGATGCGGGCGGAGCCGGCGCGGGGGCGGTGAGCCGGCCAGCCAGCGTGCGGGCGGCCGGGATGTGGGCGGAGCCGGCGCGGCGAGCCGGCCAGCCGGCGGGCATCTACGGAGGTGCGAGCGCGAGGCGGCGCGAAGGTCTTGGCGGGCGGCCGCGGGAGGCGAAGTGGCGACCCGTAGCAGCGCGCGGACGCGCGGGTGGAGCAGCGGCCTACAGCAGCGCGAGCGCCCAGGGCGGAGCCAGCGCGGGTCGGGGTGGCACGACGACGCGGGAGCCGCGAGGGGCGGAGCGGCGAGCCGGCGCGGTGAAGATACCCATCTGCTGCTACCACAGAGCAAATGGGTGAAGAGATTGAGGTTGATGCGGATGCGGATGCATCATTTCCTGAAGAATCATCGCGGACTCCTCAACATGTCCCGATGACTAAAGAAAATGTGGATATTGATGGAGAAACAACTCCTCCAATCCATGACGAATTTTCGGAAGCAACTCACCCAAATTCGCCTCTCACCACTCCTCTGACGCAAGTGCTACAGTCACCTGCTATTACTTAAGAAATTTGCGCTGGTTCTGAAGAAAGACAACCTTCTCTCCAGACCATCTCTACTCCTATAAAAAGCTGAGTTGGTGATGATGGTGTGCCCGCCACCGTTTATTTACAGTCGTCCGATCTTCATCTAACAGACATGAAGCAACCTAGGTCAATTTGCAAATACCCCCTGTATTTCTTGCTCAGCACCAGGCCCCCATCTCTCTCCCCGCACCAACTCATCCAGCATCTCAGAAAAGAACGGGCGCCACCGGCAGTGATAGAACCGATCTGAAGTGGTGGCTGCTGCCGGCTCCATGCACAGATGCGCCCCAGAGCCTCTCATGCCTCCTCCCAGCCATGCCGCTCACCACCACCAGGACCCTCTCCTCCTCGCCATCTCCTCCGCCCCCATCCCCGTCTCCTCCGAAGCCGACCTCGGCAAGCATGCTGCCGAAGCCGTCTTTATGTTGACGCCTCTCCCGCCTCCTCCTCCTCTGCGTGCCCACCATCGCCACCATATCCTCCTCCTCGCCATCCCTCCGCCCCTCCCCCGTCTCCTCCAACGCCCACTAATGCATGTACGCCACCGGTGCCTCTCATGCCTCCTCCTCTGTTGCAGAGGTCCCGCTGCCCAGCATCACCACCTCCTCCTCTGTTGCAGAGGTCCCGCTGCCCAGCATCACCACCTCCTCGCCCTCCTCCTTGGCATCTCCTCCTCCCCCTTCCTCATTTCCTCCAACGCCGAACAAGTATGTTGCTGACCCTGCGCTGCTCATTCTTGACGGCAGCGTCGCCACATACTCCGCGCGCCCAAATACAAATTTTCTATCAGCCAGAGTTCACTCCACGCGCCCAGGTCGAACTCTCTAGAAATCAGTATTGCAACCCAATATTAATCAAACTTGTGCACATGGCATGTTGAACGACGCAAAGGGTCGATGGGAGCTGGTGGTCAGAATGACACAACGACTAGAGCGGCGGCAATGCATCCATGAGTAGCTACACAAGGACGACGACCCAACGCCAGGCTACGGTGCATGGAGCGAGACCTGCAGTGTGCCATCCTCCTCATTATTGGCATAGCTGCTGCCGCTGGAGCACACTGGGTAGCAAACTGGATGGTGAAGTTGAGTGCGCAGGAGGAAAAAGGTGAAGAACCGTGAAATTGTTTCATCGAAGAAGATGAGATGGTTCTAGACAACTCCACACAGACCACGAATTTCAATGGGTACACATGGTAGTCACCCACTAATTAATGGTAGATGGCCTGAGAGCCCTTCTAGTTAGCCGGGGATAAATTTGGAGGGAATGGGCAGGCAGATGTGACTCAAGCTGCCTGAACTATAATAACACCAACAAGCCACACCCTCAGTCACGTCAATCTTCAGATTGGACGGATTGTGACTTGTGAGAACTTCATCTTCTAATTTGCTTCGTCACTAGGTGTGGGTGAATGTCCTTACTTTTACAATTGCAGATATGTGATAGCTATTGTACCTATCCATAGCAGTGTGACTGTACTGCTTGGTTTCAATTTCTTTTTCAGAATGTTCTTGCGTAATGAAAGTTTAAGTACTAGAAATGAACTACAAGAGTTGCATGAATATATGAACAATAATACATGCCATAGTTACTGCTAAGGAATTGACTTGGCATCTTGTAGGCTATAATTTGTGTTAAAAAGTTTTTGAATATCCAAAATTTGATAATGGTTGCAATACATAGGTTTCATCATGTACTACTATTATCCCACTTTTATTGGCATCCTTGGCATGAAAACTGAAAGCATAGGATCATTATATGGTTCCATTTGGTATGTTTATGTTCTTACTTCTGTTTTATCTTTCACAAAAATAGCTGAGCTGATTAGGAGATCAAGCAGAAATATGCTTAGATTTGTTATTCCTAGCTTTCTTCTGCACGTAGCCACATCCTCACACTTGATCTTAGATCTGTAGTACTATATTATAGCTGCATTTCCCTGTCTGTCAACAACTTGTGTGCACTGTTATTTTGAAGTACCATTGGCTTTTCGATGCTCTGGCAATCCCTTTTCCCATGGGGTTTCTTGAGAAACTAATAGTTTTCTGTGGAGGGGGCATTGGGCATTACAAATCATTGAACATTAAGATGATTTATTTTTTAGTTCCACCTCCTAGCTATGTAGAAAAGATACCATGTATTGCCTAAATATACTACAAAACGTTATGCATGCATGTATACAATATTTATTCCTTCTATCGAGGAAATCAACAACTCTGCTATTGGGTTTAAGCAAAATCTGTGTCAGAGTTTAGTTCTTGCATGAGTTGGATATTTATATTGCTGCCAATTATTCATGTACACGCAACACTTCCTGAATATGTATATACTCTCATATGTATGCAAGTTATGTATAATGTCTTTTTATTTCTGTATTCTTTGTTCATGTGATTCTCTTGGATTTGGAGATAAAGCTGGTCAATGTCGTCGCAATTGCCAAATGTGTGCAACTGGATTTTTTATTTGTAACGAGCAATGAGAAACCGAGTACGGAAACAACAAGTCTTCCTGCAAAATGAAGATGGGGAAGAAAATGTCTGTGCTACCTATCAACAGTATAACATTGTTTTGATCAATGTCTCAGTATAGTTTTATTGTTTCGTAGTAATGCATGGGCTCATGACTATATTACTTAAGTAAACAATGTTTCACCTAATCTTTTGTGATTCCGTTGTGTAGCACGGGCTTCTTACCAGTTGTTGAAGAAATTCCAGCTACAACAGCTGATGATACTGTTCAAGATGACCTGATGGTGGATGTTGTCAATACATCCCCTCATCGCGATGATTCAATTCCTTCATCAGACACCGATACAGTTCTACCTGCTACTGCTGAGGAAATTGCAAAATCACTTGCTGTGACAGATCCTCGGGACTCAACTGGGTCTCCAAGACTAGTGTTTGATATCAGGACGAAGAAGATAAATCTTCAACCCATTCCGGTCATCCCAAAGATTGGCAGAAGCCTCAGACGGCCACAATTTGATAATTCCAGGTTCTTCGAAGAGAAGAATTTCTTTGTTGGTGAGTCACCATATGACTCAGCAAAAATCAGGTGTCTGCGCTTCTGGACAAAAACACAGATGAACTACTATGCTTCACTATTGTTTGACAAAAACAAGATCTTCCCGCATCGCCATATTCCTCATGTGGATATGGAATCTATTCCCTGTTTCGGGCCTGTATTGCTTGTTCTTCACGATGCCTAATTACTTAGCTTCTGCTCTGACGTCTGCGATTGGAATGAAGAACTTATTCTTCAATTCTACACTACAGTGCATTTCTCAGGAAACGTTGACGACATTGCAACATGGGCTCTAGACTGGATGAGCGAAGACACTCATTATAAAGCACCTGTTGACGAACTTCTTCGTCCTCTACCAGTTGATCCACCCCATGAAGAAGCATAGAAGGTCTATGAAGAACCTGAGCTGCCACATCATCTGATGCAAGTGCTTATGAAGACATTGGCTAAAGGAGAAGCTCCAAGGACAACCTTCCTTGTGAAGGATTTGCTATATGTGCCAAGAACAGTCTATTGTATTTTGGCCAAAACACTCAGTCCCATCAAAGGTCATAACTCCAACACTGAAGAAGTTGTGGGAGTTATGAAGAATCTACTATTCCACATCATCCATGGTACTCCCATTGATATCCATGATTTCTTCATGAGGACTTTGGTCACAGTGGCCTAGCCACCTTTTGAACTGAAGTCGTATGCTCCATGGATCATGAGATTCATCATATCACGGTCTTCAATTCATTACAAGGCTGGTCGTAAGAATCATCTAAGCTATCTGCCAGAAGTTGAAGTTCTTTAGAGCACCCTCTCTACATTTCCTGGCAAGGGCAAGGCTATAATTGATGAAGGAATTTGTCCCCTTGATGGACAATTTCGTCAGCCTGCCTCACAGTCAACTGATGATGAAACAGCTAGCCAGAACACTGCTGCAAAAGCTTCAAGACCAGCTCCTACATCAGAAGCTCCACGTGTCATGACCGACCGTGAAATCCTCATAAGCTTGCACCAGAGAGTTGACAAGAATCATCGATGGGTTAAGCGTCAGTTTGCTGCAATTTAAGCCAACATGACTATGACGCATAACGCAGTACGCAAGAACCGCTACTATGTACACGAAATCTTTGACAGATCATGGGCCATACTCTAGCACCTCAAGATAGATGAAGAACTTGCTGCAATGGATTTCCAAATGAACTTTGATTGGGCCGAACTTCCCAGGAAGAAGTTCAAGCCAACTCAAGTTCCTCCTCTCATGCCGAGCTCCGAGTCTTCATCGGGCACCAGATGATAATGAAGTTGTTGAAGACACTGCTGCTAGTCCTTCTGCATCTCGCGACCCCAACAACACTGGCACTCTTCCGACTTTGTCATGATTTTCTTCAGGGGAGTTAGTTCTCAGTTTCGTCACCTTTTGGTCTTTTGATGACAAAAGGGGGAGAAATGTGAGTTAGTCTTCAAGCGGGTCTTTATATGGGCTGTTTTTGCTGAGTTACAACTCTTGAACTTCATTTGATTCACTCTTTGATGAGTTGTAACTTAAATAATTGTTGGCTGTCTGACTCTTTTGCTACTTGTTATCAGCATGCTCTGATCTGAAATATATCTGCCCATGCATGCACAATTTCGCTAGACACCAATTTTCATCACGCATTCATATTCTTCAAATATCTTATGATCATGCATGATTAGATTCCAAGATATAGGGGGAGATCTCCACAATTCCAACCTGCCATGTGCATTTGCAATGCAAAGCAAATTCTTCATGTCAGGGGGATTTCCTCAATATCTTCTAAACAATTTCTTCAAACTCTGTATTTACACTTCAATTATTTACTCCCGTTGAAACCTAACCAATTTGAAATCAATCACCAAAAAGGGGGAGATTATAAGTGCATCAAGTGCCCCCTTAGTGGTTTTGGAGTATTGAAGACAAATAGGTTGAGGGACTAATGTGTTTGTGAGTGTACACATGAGTTATAGTCCCTGAAAATTTGGTTTAACCATGGAAGACGACCCCTAAAAATGTATTTCTTCAAGTGAAGAATTTGGTGATGAAATTGGTACGGCCTTTGAAGAAATTGATGTGAAGACTTTGAAGCTTGAAGACTTTTGTTTTCGTAGTTTCTTTCTTCTTATTTGAGTCATAGGAAAAACCATAATGTTAAAGGGGGTCTAGGTGAAACATATTTCATACTTCCAAAGTGATGCTCAAACCTATACATACACAAGCCTCTTTGAGTGAAGCCTTTGGAAATCTCCGGAACACCTGATGCATTTGCTAGTGAAAGTGACGAAGTTCATCTGGTCGCTGACGAATTTGGTCATGCTGAGGAGTTAGGATTTCACCAGTGCGATCTGCCTACAACTGAGGAAATTGAGTGCCCCGACGAATTTGAGAGTTCAAATTCGGACCGTTGTTGCGCCGCGGGCCAGCTCTCGATTGGATCCTTATCCTGACAACGGTCGAATCAGAGAAGGGCATTTATGGCAATTCATGTCAGGTTGCCCCCTGGCTATAAATAGCCGCCACCCACAACCACTTGTTGGTTGGATGCTCCGAGAGAACTTGACACTTTTCATTTGAGTGCAACCCATCCTCCGACGACTTTGAGAGAATCCTAGTGAGGAAAACACAGAGCCAAAGTGATTGAGCATCACTGAAGAGATTGATCTGTGTGATCCGACACCTGTTACCTTTGAAGACTGTCATTCTTCCAAACGGTTAGGCGTCAAGTTTTGAGCACACCAAGAGTCATTGTGGTGTGCCAGTGAACAAGTCAGTGAAGGTTTGGAAGTCTATCTTGAAGACTTACCACGAGTGATTGGGCGAGGTCTAAGTGACCTTGGCTCAAGAGGAATACGGTGTGGACTAACTGTCCTCTGAGTTCGTCTCAGCCGCCTCAACCAGACGTACAGTTGATACATCAACTGGAACTGGTCTACCAAATTGTTGTCTTCACCGAGTCAACCTGGTTTTAAATTCGTCACCCTTACCTTTACGTTATTCCGCTGCTGAAGAATTTGTGATCTACTTTCTGACGAATTTGAACAACAGTCTTTCATCATGCTGTATTCTATTTCTTCAGTTCATCTTCCTCATGTGTGTGTGGCTATATGATTGCATGTTCTTCACATGTATGTATCTTGTATGCATGCTTTCTATTTTTGTGATGAATTAGTCTCCTCGCGTTTCTATTTCTTCACTCCAATCTTCATCAAATTCATCAGAGTTTGACGAATTTCTAAAAATCTCACACAGCGGTCAAGAATATCCTGAAGTACCTGTGAAGGACCAAGGATATGTTTCTCGTTTATGGAGGTGACGAAGAGCTCGTCGTAAAGGGTTACGTCGATGCTAGCTTCGACACAGATCCGGATGACTCTAAGTCGCAAACAGGATACATATTTATATTGAATGGTGGAGCTGTCAGTTGGTGCAGTTCCAAGCAGTTCGGAAGCAGCACATGAAGGAGTCTGGATGAAGGAGTTCATATCCGATCTGGGTGCAATACCCAGTGCATCGGGTCCAATGACAATCTTTTGTGACAACACTGGAGCGATTGCCTTAGCCAAGGAGTCCAGGTTTCACAAGAGAACCAAAGACATCAAGCGACGCTTCAACTCCATTCGTGAAAAGGTCAAGGATGGAGACATAGAAATTTGTAAAATACATACGGATCTGAATGTGGCAGACCCGTTGACTAAACCTCTTCCGCGGGAAAAACATGATCAGCACCAAGACTCCATGGGTGTTAGATTCATTACTGTGTAATATGGATTATTGACTCTAGTGCAAGTGGGAGACTATTGGAAATATGCCCTAGAGGCAATAATAAAGTGGTTATTATTATATTTCCTTAATCATGATAAAGGTTTATTATTCATGCTATAATTGTATTGATCGGAAACTTAAATACATGTGTGTATACATAATCAAATACCAAGTCCCTAGTAAGCCTCTACTAGACTAGCTCGTTGATCAAAAGATGGTTAAGGTTACATGACCATGGACATGAGTTGTCATTTGATAACGGGACCACATCATTAGGAGAATGATGTGATGGACAAGACCCATCCGTTAGCTTAGCATATGATCGTTCAGTTTATTGCTACTGCTTTCTTAATGTGAAATACATATTCCTTCGACCATGAGATCATGCAACTGCCGGATACCGGAGGAATACCTTGTGTGCTATCAAACGTCACTTCATAACTGGGTGATCATAAAGGTGCTCTATAGGTATCTCCGAAGGTGTCTGTTGAGTTGGCGTGAATCGAGTTTGGGATTTGTCACTCTGTATGACGAAGAGGTATCTCTGGACCCTCTCGGTACTATAGCATCACAATAAGCTTTCAAGCAAAGTGACTAAGGAGTTTGTTAAAAGATGATGTATTACGGAACGAGTAAAGAGACTTGCCGATAACGAGATTGAACTAGGTATGGAGATACCGACGATCGAATCTCGGGCAATTAACATACCGAAAGACAAAGGGAACTACGTATGTGGTCATAAAAGTTCGACCGATAAAGATCTTCATAGAATATGTAGGAACCAATATGGGCACCCAGGTCCCGCTATTTGTTATTGACCGGAGAAGCATCTCGGTCATGTCTACATCATTCTCGAACCCGTAGGGTCCGCACGCTTAACGTTCGTTGACGACATAGTATAATATGAGTTATGTATGTTGGTGACCGAATGTTGTTCGGAGTCCCGGATGAGAACACAGACATGACGAGGAGCTCCAAAATAGTCTGGAGGTAAAGATTGATATATAGGATGAAGGTATTCGGGTTTCAGAAAGGTTTCGGAATGCATCGAAGTGACGGAAAGGGGTTCCGGGAGGCCACCGGTAGGTTATACCTACTTGGTGGGCCTCATGGGCAAAGGAGGGAGGCGCAGCAGCCCACAAGGGGGCTGGGTGCGCTCCACCTCCCCTGCCCTGCGCACCAGAAGGAAGGAGGGGGTACCCTAGGGCAGCCGGCCCCCATTTGCTTCCCCCCATGCTCCATACATGGAAGGGGAGAGGCGCTTGAGGTAGGGCAGCCGCCGGCCCCCCTCCTCCCCTTTCCTCCATGCTTAAAGGAAGGAAAGGGAGGCGCGCCTAGGTCTGCCTCCTCTCCTCCCTCCACCTATATATATGAGAGGGGGGGAAACACACACCATGATTCCCAAGCCGTGTGCGGCGCCCCCTCGCCCTCTAATTCGTCCTCCGCTCTAAACCGTTGTGCTTGGCGAAGCCCTGCCGAATAGTTTCACCACCACCGTCACCACACCGTCGTGCTGCCGGAACTCATCTACTACTTCGCCTCTCTTGCTGGATCGAGAAGGCGAGGACGTCATCGAGCTGAACGTGTGCTGAACACGGAGGTGCCGTACGTTCGGTACTTGATCGGGACGGATCGTGAAGGTGTACGACTACATCAGCCGCGTTGATAAACGCTTCCGCTTAGCAATCTACAAGGGTATGTAGATGCGCTCCCCCTCTCGTAGCTATGCATCTCCATGGATAGATCTTGCGTGTGCATAGAATTTTTTTGTTTTACATGCAACGTTCCCCGACAGTGGCATCATGAGCCAGGTCTATGCGTAGATGATATGCACGGTAGAACACAAAGGAGTTGTGGGCGGTGATGTTCATATTGCTTCCTACCAATGTCTTATTTTGATTCGGCGGTATTGTGGGATGAAGTGGTGGACCAACCTTAAATGTCCATGCACATGAGACCGGTTCCACCGACTAACATGCAACTTGTTTTGCATAAAGGTGGCTAGCGGGTGTCTGTTGCTACTTCTTGAGCTTGCGTTGATTTTTCCCTTGAAGAGGAAAGGGTGATGCAGCAAAGTAGAGATAAGTATTCCCCTCAGTTAAGAACCAAGGTATCAATCCAGTAGGTGGCACAAGCAAGTCTCCAATAGATGCACCTGCACAAACTAACAAACACTTGCACACAACACGAAAAAGGGGTTGTCAATCCCTTCACGGTCACTAACAAGAGTGAGATCTAATAGAGATAGGTATAAAAGATAAATAAAAGAGCAAACTAAAGTAAATATAAATAAATTGCAGCAAGGTATTTTTGGGTTTTTTGGTTTATATATCTGAAAATATATGATGGAAAATAGACCATGGGGCCATAGGTTTCACTAGAGGCTTCTCTCTTGAAAGAAAACATACAGCGGGTGTCGGTGTAAAAACCGGCGGATCTTGGGTAGGGGGTCCCGAGCTGTGGATCTAGGATCAATGGGGAACAAGGGACGATGAACACGGTGTTTACCCAGGTTTGGGCCCTCTCGAAGAGGTAAAACCCTATGTCATGCTTGATTTTATTTGATGTGTATGATATGGTTACAGAGTTGATCTACCTCGAGATCGGGCGAGCTAACCCTAGGTTGAGGGGGGTAATGGATGTAGCTCTAGCCCTAGAGACTAAAACCCCTTGGTTTATATAGACACCAGTAGGGTTAGGGTTACATGCGATCGGTTACAATGAAGGAAAGATCATGCTAATCTTGACTTGGAGGGCACACCATGACTCCGAAGATCTCCTGTCCGGTCACAGGTCCACACTCTAGCTCGGCCCCATAGTAGCCCATCAGTCCAGCCCATATGTACTAGGTCGACGACCCAAGGACCCCTTAGTCCAGGACTCCCTCAATAGCCCTCGAACTAGCCTCCAACACCAGGGCTTGTGTCTGGCATCCGCACATATCATGGTCTTCGGCTTGCGAGGCGAGTTCTTCATCTTGTCCTGTGCGTGCTCGAAGTTGAGTAGTGTCCGGAATCCAGAGCGTTTACTTTACTTAGCCTTGAAGGCCAAAGTGCTCAAGTATGAATAGTACCCATGTCCGACAACTTTTATCGAAGGGTCACGTCCAGTCATAACACCGAACGGTCGGAGGTTCTTGATGCACGGCTCGAGGCCGCCCCTCCATTGGCACGTCTCATCAAGGTAGAGATCGTGCTCTGTTTTTTAGGGGATATGATCAATGATCTCGATTCCCCACCTGCGCATAACGTTGCGAGCGTATCGGGAAGTGGAGAGACCCGCGGCGTGAAAAGGGGAACCTTTGGCTTCTCCGTGGTCGATAAAAGAGGGGAACGACTACAGTTGTAGACTTACACATTCTTCCACCTCCCGCTGTTGCCTTTCCAATCTCCAAAGCTCCAGCGCCCTGCCTTGCCCCGCCCATGGTGAATCCCTTCCAGTTCCTCCCAAGCCTCCACCATGGCCGGATCCGGAGCTAATGGCAAGTGGGAAGCCTCCATCGTCACCAACAATGACATTGAGGAGCTAAAGTGAGCCGGCTACCTGTCGGCCGACGTCGCTCATCGGGCCCCCGAGAAGGGCCAGGTGGTTCCCATGCCCAAGCCGGGCGAGAGGGTGGTTTTCCTCCCCCACTTTATCTGGGGGTTGGGATTCCCATTCCACCCCTTCGTGCGGGGATTAATGTTTTTCTACGGGCTAAACTTTCACGATCTAGCCCCCAATTCCCTCCTCCACATCTCTAGCTTCATCATCGTTTGCGAGGCCCTTCTGCGGGTCCAGCCACACTTCGGCCTGTGGCTGAAGGTGTTCATGTCAAGCCGAAGGTGGTCGGCGGCGCCCAGGCGGACTGCGGCGGAGTAATGTTAAGCAAGCTCACCCGAGTCCAGTGGCCGGAGGGCACGTTCATTGACACCGTCAAAGTGTGGCAAAAGGAATGGTTCTACGTAACAGAGCCACAGGATGCGGCCTGGACGGCCGCCCCTGAATTTCAATCCAGACCCCCCGCGAGACTAACTTCGTGCACCAAGAAAGGTCTTAATTGGGGATCCACGGGTGAAGTGAAGAAACTGCAGAAGCGTGTTTCCAATGTGATGGAGACCGGAGCCAAACTGACCAATGTAGTTCAGATAATGCTCCGTCGTCGCCTCCTCCCTTGTTAGCAGAGGGCGAATACGATGTGGACTCACAAGCCCAAAGACCCGGCCACCGTGCAGCACCTCTTCGGCACCACCCACGACAAGGTATGGAGCCTGCTATTCAAGCCCTAGAAGGAGTGGTTGGCCGAGAAGGAAGACATCGGCATCGACTCCGCGAATCCTCCGAGGAAGGTAATTAATCCTTTACCCGCCGTGTATTCAGGTATTTAGACTGTCCAGAGTTCAGTCTGAGTCCCGTTTTGTTGCCTTAACAGGGCTAGCTCGAGAAGGCCGAAAAGATCAGCAGTCCGGCCCCGCTGCCCGAAGAGCCTCAGTCAGCTCAACTGGGGGAGCTACTGGTCGTAGCGCCTTACAAGGCGCCAGAGAAGAAGGGGAAGAAGAAGAAGGATCTGCTGGAGGCCCAGGGGGGCCTCCGTTTGAGGGAGCGTCCGGACATCAAGGCCGGAGACGCAGCGGCCCCGTCTGCCCAAGACGGGGGCGAGGACGAAGACGGGGAGGAAAGTGCCTCCTCCCACTCCAAGAAGAAGGCGGCGGCCGAAGACGTCGAGGAGGTTCAACCTCTTTGGGCCCCGAAGAGGTAGTGTAGGCCCAAGGTGGTCCTGTTCGATAGCTCAGACTCCGATGAGGAGTCCATGGTGTCCGAAAAGGTTCCGAAGAGGGAACCCAGGGTCAAGCCCTCCGCCATGAGGTGTGTACCGAGATATCTCTTGTTTACTTTGTTTTACCAACTTCTTTACTGATGAGAACCGATTAGTATCATAGCCCACCGCGCGGCCACCCTGCCGAGAAAACCTCAGAAGGGACCTCCCCGCCCGCCGAGCTGGCGAATAATGGGTCTGCGTCGCGCTCCGCGCCTCCCCTGGTCCCCGAAGAGACCACGGAGGTGCTGTCTCGAAGGACTCCTCCCCATCCGAACACGGGGGAGGGGGGCGACACAGTCATGGCCGAGGCTGATGCCTCCGTCACTGAAGACCAGGAGGGTGCATCTCTCCTGGCTAATGCGGGAGGGGGATCCAAACCGTCCTGACCTCCCCAGCCGGCCGCACCTGAGCCCCCAAGGCCCTCACAGGTGCCGATTCCGTCTTCCGATGGGGAAGGGGTTGAGGTCTCGCCGCCCACGCCGAATACCAACAACCAGACGGTGGCGGAAAAGCCAGACACGGTGGAGGAGTTGGTGAACAACTCCGCTATCGTTGACGAACACCGCGCCCTTATGGGTGCGGTTCTGCGGGGTGTTCGGTCCGTCCATGCCAGACAAAACGATGCCGTCCAGGGCCTTCTGACAGGCTTTGAGGTGAGTCAAGTAATGTTCTTTCCCCGCAAAAATGGGTTTAACTTGTTTAGCCAAAGTTTGAGCAGGCCGTATATATAACAGCCCCCGAGACTCTGTAAGGATTGCAAAAACCTTACAGAGGGTCTATTATCCGTAGGCCAGTAATTAAAATATCATGATTGATTTGATATCACAGGCATCCTCCTTGGTCGCGGCTGCGAATGTCGCTGCACTGGAGGAGATGGATCGGAAGCTTAAGCGTTCCAATAAAGAGCTTGACCTCATCAACAAACGGCTTGAAGAGGCACAAGGTAAGCCAAAAATCAAGTTGTAAAGTTAACTCTGCCGGACACTTACGTTCCGGGTTGTATGCTGAGCCCATGGTGTTTGGTGACTGTAGCTGCCGCCGTGGAGGTTGAGGGCCTCAAGGCAGCGCTGAAGAAGGCCGAGGCCGAGGCGGCCGCAAAGAAAGCGGCTGCCTAAGAGGCGGTGACCAAACTTGAGAAGGCGAAGACCACCGGCAAAAAGCACGAGGCTCGAGTGGCCAAAGTGCAGGTGGAGCTCAAGGATGCCGTCACGAAATGTGAGGCCCTTGAGCAGAAGTAGAAAGAGCAGTCTTCCAAGCTATCCAAGGTGGAGAAGGAGCTCAAGGAGACGAGGACCGAAGTGCAGGGTGCCCGCGAAGAACTCCGCCAAGTGAGGCAGATCGCGGATGGTAAGTCATACTTAGTGTAGAGTGTTTTTGGTGGCAACAGGTTCGCCTTTGGGTCTGGCACTCCGCAGGCGTTTTTGCCGAGCTTCCCAGGAGTGTGGCGGATGCGGCAGAGCACTACGCCAAGCGGGAGGAGAACTCCGATCAGCGGCTCTTCTGGGCGCAGTTCCAGGTGCCTCAACATCCTCCCCTCCTCAGCAACCAGATGAAGCAACTAATGGAGCTGCATCGGATGGCCGGTCAGTCCATGAAGGATCTTTGTGTCCGGCTGTGGCCCTCGGAGCCGATTCCGAGCAGCTACTTTGGTCTGGTGCAGAAGCTGCATGATGCATCGCCCCGGATTGATGCCGTGAAGTGCTCTGCATGCCTTGAGGGAGCTAGGTTGTCCTTTGCGAAGATCATGGTACATTGTCCCAAGATCAAGCCAATGGATATGGCCACTGGCCCTCCGCTAGTTGGAAAAGAGCATCGCCGCCCCGAACAGTACTTTGCGCAAGTCATGGATGGTGCTTGGGCGATAGAGGTCCAGTGTTCTAAGGATGTAACCTTTGAGTGATTGTACTAAGTAGTCAACTAGACCTTTTACTTTATAATGTGGCCCGTTTGTATACTATGGTGTTTTTATTTGACTCATGTGCGGCCGTTTACTATTCTGAAAGTTACCAGTCGTCGGCTTCAGCCCCCAAGTAAACGGTACGAGGGTTGTGTCGCCTCCGCACTATTACCCTTAGCCGACGTCTCAGTGCCCGAAGGTGGTAGTGCGTGAGAGGGACTAGGCAATCAGACTATTTGGCTTTATTGCTTTCACTTAGCCATAGGAGCTTGACGGTGGGAGCCAGTGACTAGCCCCCTGTGTTTTTGTGATGTACGTGGGAGCCGAAGCATGCCTTGGTAATCACATGGTTTGTGCTAGGACGAACCCTGCATATGACGCGGATAAATCGCCAACAATTTCTGAGTTTAACACTTGTCGTCGGATCGCCGACCAGTTCTCGCTTACTATGACGGTCAGTTTTTGGCTTTCTCCCCTGAGGTGCTTAACTGGACTAGCCAGAAGTACAATCGCAGGGGTTCTCCCTTTACCTTCTTAGCCGAACATGCAGAACGTAAGAAGGTAAGCATAGGAGCTGGGCAACCCAACTATTGACCCAAGACATAGTTCGGAACTAATGCATAAAGTACAATATCCAAGACGCCGAACACTCAACGAAAAGTGGTGCCGGACTTAGTATATAGAGCTTGATGGGAAGAGCAAGCCTTTGGTCAATTAACTGATTTGTATTTGTTACACAATGTGTGCATGCCTAGCTGTTCGAAGAGCAGGAAAAAGGAGAAAGAAAAGAAAGAGGGCTAGATACTGTGGATGCCCGGACACCGTAAAAGATGTTTTTATTTTCCATAAGCTCTGGACGTCTATCCGTACAATTTGAACTGCTGAGGTGTTTATGATAATTAAGAAAAGAAAATTTTACAGAGAAAGGTTTACACATGGCCTTGATGTGTGGGTCGAAGCCTCAACTGTGCCCTGCTGCACGGCTGCGCCTTTCCTTTTGTGAGGTGGAGGGGAGTGAATTGGACATCCATTTAGAACACCGTGTGCTGGCGAGGGGTGCCTTCAATAGAGACCTTGAGATGTAGCCTTGCCATCGTAGCTTGATGCTAAGCGAGTCCGGAGTCCTGCCCGTTGTCGTCCGAGGACGCGGTGATGCCATAGTTCGGTTGAGCCGAACACATGGTGTTATAAGCCCCCACGGCCGCCCATGGTATCTTGAGTGCGAAGTTGTGCTGACGAGGCACGTAAAGCACGATGAAGGCGGGCGTGCCATGGGGAGCGTATCCCTATTTGCAGCGTACGCAAGCAGGTTCCCATGACGGGGATCGGGCTCGAGCCCATTTAAGTGTATCTTTTGCCTTTACGGCGGGCTGATACCTCGGCCTATTGGCGACGGATTGGTCTTCGGCTGCCAGGGCCGCAGTGTGTTCCTCAGTCTGGAGTGAGCGCTTCATGTTGCCGTTGATCATTATGATGCCCGCGGGACCAGGCATCTTCAGCTTGAGGTATGTGTAATGCGGGACGACGTTGAATTTGGCGAACGCCGTTCGGCCAAGGAGGGCATGATAGCCACTACGGAATGTGGCGATATCAAAGATTAAGTCTTCGCTTCGAAACTTGTCCAGTGAGCCGAATACCACCTCCAAAGTTATCATGCCTAAGCAGCGGGCCTCTATGCCCGGAATAACCCCCTTGAAGGTGGTGTTGCTGGGTTTGATCCTTGACGGATCGATCCCTATTTTCCTCACTGTGTCTGCATAAATCAGATTGAGGCTACTTCCTCTGTCTATTAGGATTCTCGTGAGGTGGTACCCATCGATAATGGGTTCAAGTACCAGGGCCGCCGATCCTCCATGACGGATACTGGTCGGATGGTCCATGTGATCAAAGGTGATCAGGCAATCCGACCACGGGTTGAACTTCGGCGCTACGGGCTCGACAGCATACACATCCCGCAGTGCGCGCTTCCTCTCCTTCCTTGGTATGTGGGTGGCATAGATCATGTTCACTGTCTTGACCACGAAAGGGAAGGGTTTTTGGCCTGCACTGTTCGGCCTGCGGGGCTCATGATCATCGTCCTCACTTCGTGGGCTTTTGCCCGGGTCTTCGGCTGTAAGTTTGCCGGCCTGCTTTATCACCCAACAATTGCGGTTGGTGTGGTTGGCGGGCTTTTCGGCGGTGCCATGAATCTGGCAGGGCCTATCCAGGATTGCATCCAGCTTAGTTTGGCCATCCTGGTTGCCTTTAGAAGGCTTTTTTCGTGACCCGGACTTCGGGTTACGGAATCCGGCATTGACTGCCGTTTCGTCCATTTCGCCGTCATTACGGCGGCGTTTGTTTTTGTTCCTTCGTGGCTTCCCATTCTCGTCCTGAACTTCCAAAGTGCCAGGGGTGTCGGGGTTGGTGCTCCGCCGAGCCACCCAACTATCCTCTCCGGCGCAGAAGCGGGTCATCAGGGTGGTGAGCGCCGCATCATTTTTGGCTTGTCCTAGCCGAGCTGGCGTGCTAGCCATTCATCCCGAATACTATGCCTAAAGGCGGCTATAGCTTCGGCATCCGGACAGCCAACGATCTAGTTCTTCTTGGTCAAAAACCGGTTCCAAAATTGTCGGGCTAACTCGTCAGGCTGTTGGATTACATGGCTCAAGTCATCGGCGTCCGGGGGCCGGACACAAGTGCCCTGAAAGTTAGCTCGGAAGGCGTCCTCGAGCTCCTCCCAACATCCTATGGAGTCTTCGGGAGGCTGTTTAACCAGTGTCGAGTCGGACCCTTGAGCTTCAATGCTAGGTACTTGATGGCATGAAGGTCGTCCCCTCGCGCCATGTGAATGTGCAATAGGAAATCTTTGATCCATACTACCGGATCTGTTGTTCCATCATAGGGCTCAATATTTATAGGTTTAAAACCTTCGGGGAACTAGTGCTGCATCAGTCTATCTGTGAAGCAAAGAGGATGAGCGGCGCCCCTTATTCGCGCTACATCGCGCCAGAGATCATCAGTCATCCGGGCTCATTGTAGCTCCCGAGCTCTATCATTTCGGTCTAGCCAGGATTTGTATCCATCCTGTCTAGTAGGAAGATCTTTTTTAGGTCCGTAGATGGACCTCTCAGACCTACCCGAGTGTCCAAGTCGCGGCATAGGTCGTACTCATAGCCAGGCCATACTGGCTCCTTGCCTTGACAGCGAGGGTAAGTGGGAGGTTGTTTGGCTTTATCAGATGTTCAGTCCCGTCCTCGAGGGGGGCGGTCCGGCAGGTCTGCCTTAGTGTACTTTATAGGGGCTGTCTCTATGGCCTCATCATCGAATTGCGGCAGTAACTTTTGCTTCGGGTAGCTTTTGGTCTGTCGCTTGTGGCCGTATTCTTCGGCATCTAGGACTTTAGTCCATCTCTCATTAAGGGTATCCTGTTCGGATTATATTTTTTGCCGCTGTTTTTTTAGGCTTCGTGCGGTGGCAATTAGCTGCCGTTTAAACCGCTCTTGATCCAGCGGGTCTTCAGGGACGATGAAATCCTCGTCGCCCATACTAACCTCCTCTTCGGAAGGGGGGAGGTAGTTGTTGTCTTCAGAGTCATCAAGGTATTCGGGATCGAGCGGGTCCTCATGCTCCTCATGGTCATTTTGTGGCTGCTCGTCGGCGCCGGGATCGCCGAGGTTGTCCGCATTGTCTGGGGTGGCATTTTCTACCTTGTCCGTGTTGCTTGCATGTCTTCGACGCGCCTTGGAGCGGCGGCGCTGTCTGCGGCATTTCGGCGGCTCATCACTAGGCCTGCCGTTATCCTTCCCGGGAGTGCCGTCGTCTTATTTTGGGGTGTCCACCATGTACACATCATAAGTGGACATGGCCGTCCAGCGGCCGGTGATGGGGGGAGCGGCATCGGTGTTAGCCGTGGCTGCACTATCCTCGTCCATGTATTTGGCGTTTTCCGAGGTGTAGTCCAACATGTCGGTTAAGTCTTCGACTGTGACCACTAAATGGGTGGTGGGTGGGACATAAAATTCCCTGAAATCTGCCTCAAAGGGCTGTTGAGCGCAAGCCGAGGGTGGATCCTCCCGAATAGCCATCATCTGGATTCGGTCCAGCGCCTCGTTTAATAAGGCGAGGGTCGCCGGACTTGTGCGCGGTGGCCGTTGAGGGCCAGTCTCCAACGTGGTGGGGCAAGGAATGATCTGGGCCTGGGCTGGATCCTGATCTTCGAGGGCCGAGTTAACCTCGAGGTTCGGGGTCGGACAGTCGTACAAGACCGAGGATAAGACCTGGTCTTCGGACACTATTTCCGTATTGGGGCTCGAAGCCGAGTTGATGAGGGGGAGTTCGGCCAGGGATGATTCCTGGCTACTGAACATCGACCCGTCGCAGGGGCTCAAGGCCGGAGGCGTGTCGTGAGGAGGTGGTTTGGCCGAGAATGACTCTTGGCGTCCGAACATTGCTTCCGCATTGAGGCTCGAAGCTGGGTCTTCGACGGGCATTGCAGGCGTGGTCGAAGGGGACTCCTGGCCTCCGGTCAAGGTGGAGCCGTCCGAGCTCAAGGTCGGTTGGAGGATTAGGGTCAGTCCATAGATTGTATCGGGGAAAAGCACCGGAGCAGGCATAGTGGGGCCCATGGGGGTGCGGGGAGAGGCTGCAAATCTGGCAAAGACCAGATCGCCTCGGGCATCCGCAACGTACTCCAAATTGCCGAATCGAATGCGGTGCTTAGGGGCGAAGTTGTTAACTTGGTCTAGATGACCAGTTGGGTTGGTGTGCAGCACGATGCTGCCGAATGCGAAGAGTTGGCCGGGGACAAAGAGGTCCCCGGAGCTGACGCCCTCTCCGATGATTAGGCGAGCCATCGATCCTTCTACGACCCAACAGCGGAACTCTCAATGAAAGCACCAATGTCGATGTCAAAACCGGCGGATCTCGGGTAGGGGGTCTCGAGCTGTGGATCTAGGATCAATGGGGAAGAAGGGATGATGAACACGGTGTTTACCCAGGTTCAGGCCCTCTCGAAGAGGTAAAACCCTACCACCTGCTTGATTGTATTTGATGTGTATGATATGGTTACAGAGTTGATCTACCTCGAGATCAGGGGAGCTAAACCCTAGGTAGAGGGGGTGATGGATGTAGCTCTAGCCCTAAAGACTAAAACCCCTTGGTTTATAGACACCGGTAGGGTTAGGGTTACATGCGATCGGTTACAATGAAGGAAAGATCATGCTAATCTTGACTTGGAGGGCACACCACGACTCCGAAGATCTCCTGTCCGGTCACAGGTCCGCACTCTAGCTCGGCCCCATAGTGGCCCATCGGTCCTGCCCATATGTAGTAGGTCGACGGCCCGAGGACCCCTTAGTCCAAGACTCCCTTAGTGGGTAAACAAATTACTGTTGAGCAATTGATAGAAAAGCGCATAATTATGAAGACATCTAAGGCAATGATCATGAATATAGGCATCACATCTGTGAGAAGTAGACTGAAATGATTCTGCATCTACTACTATTACTCCACACATAGACTGACTCCTGCCAGCATCTAGAGTATTAAGTTCATAAGAACAGAGCAATGCTTTAAGTAAGATGACATGATGTAGAGGGATAAACTCAAGAAATATGACATAAACCCCACCTTTTTATCCTTGATGGCAAAAATACAATACGTTCCTCGCTACCCCTTTTGTCACTGGCTGAGGACACCGCAAGATTGAACCCAAAACTAAGCACCTCTCCCATTGCAAGAAAAACCAATCTAGTTGGCCAAACCAAACCGATAATTCGAAGAGAAATACAAAGATATCTTAATCATGCATAAAAGAGTTCAGATAAGACTCAAATAATATTCATATATAATCTGATCATAAATCCACAATTCATCAGATCTCAACAAACGCACCGCAAAAGAAGATTACATCGGATAGAACTCCAAGAACATCGAGGAGAAAATTTTATTGAAGCTCAATGAGAGAGAAGAAGCCATCTAGCTACTAGCTATGGACCCTTAGGTCTGTGGTAAACTACTCACGCTTCATCGGAAGGGTAGCAAGGTTGATGTAGAGGAACTCCATGATCGAATCTCCCCCCAACGGAGTGCCGGGAAAGGCCCCAAGATAGGATCTCATGGGAACAGAGGCTTGCGGCGGCGGAAATGTATTTTGGTGGACGCTTTTGATGTTCGGGGAATATTTGAGAATATATAGAGCTGGAATTAGGGTTAGGGGACCCTCGAGGGGCCCACAAGCTAGGGATGCCCCCCCTGGGGCGCGCCCTGAGGGCTTGTGGCCTCCTCAGGACTCCTCTAGCCCTCTCCACAAGTCTTCTGGGTGTCTTCTTGTCCAAGAAAAATCATCATAAAGTTTTATTCTGTTTGGACTCCATTTGATTTTCCTTTTTCGTAAAAGTCAAAAACAAGGAAAAAAACAGAAACTAGCACTGGGCTCTAGGTTAATAAGTTAGTCCCAAAAATAAATAAAATAGCATATTAATGCATATAAAACATCCAACACAGATAATATAATAGCAAGAAACAATCAAAAATTATAGATACGTTGGAGACGTATCAATCATCCCCAAGCTTAATTCCTGCTCGTCCTCGAGTAGGTAAATGATAAAAACAAAAATTTTGATGTGAAATGGTACCTAACATATTTATCAATGCAATTTTCTTTATTGTGTCAAGAATATTCAGATCCATAAGATTCAAAACAAAAGTTTAATATTGACATAAAAACAATAATACTTCAAGCATACTAATAAAGCAATCATGTCTTCTCAATATAACATGGCCAAAGAAAGTTATACCTACAAAATCATATAGCCTGGCTATGCTCCATCTTCATCACACAAAGTATTTCATCATGCACAACCCCGATGACAAGCCAAGCAATTGTTTCATACTTTTGGTGTTCTCAAACTTTTTCAACTTTCACGCAATACACGAGCATGAGCCATGGATATAGCACTATAGGTGGAATAGAATATGGTGGTTGTGGAGAAGACAAAAAGGAAGGAGAAAGTCTCACATCAACTAGGCAAATTAATGGGCTATGGAGATGCCCATAAATTGATATCGATGCAAGTGAGAAGGGATTGCCATGCAACGGATGCACTAGAGTTATAAGTGTATGAAAGATCAAAAAGAAACTAAGTGGGTGTGCATCCAAATTGCTTGCTCATGAAGACCTAGGGCACTTTGAGGAAGCCCATCATTGGAATATACATGTCAAGTTCTATAACGAAAAATTCCCACTAGTATATGAAAGTTTCAAAATATGAGACTCTCTATTTCAAAGCACAAGTGTGGAAAAAGGATAGTAACATTGTCCCTTCTCTCTTCTTCTCTCATTTTTTGTTTCGGCTTCTTTGGACTCTTTTATTTTTTTATTTGGGCTTATTTGGCCTCTTTTATTATTTTTTAAATTTTGGAGACTCATCCCAACTTGTGAGGGAATCATAGCGTCCATAATCCTTTCCTCACATGGGACAATGCTCTAATAATGATGAGCATCACACTTTTATTTACTTACAACTCAAGAATTACAACTCGATACTAAAACAAAATATGACTCTATATGAATGCCTCTGGTGGTATACCAGGATGTGCAATGATCAAGAGTGACATGTATAAAAAATATGAACGGTGGCCAAGCCACAAATACTATGCCAACTACATGATCATGCAAAGCAATATGACAATGATGGTATGTGTCATAATAAAACAGAACGGTGGAAGTTGCATGGCAATATATCTCGGAATGGCTATGGAAATGCCATAATAGGTAGGTATGGTGGCTGTTTTGAGGAAGGGTATATGGTGAGTTTAATGCACCGCCGAAAGTTGCGCGGTACTAGAGAGGCTAGCAATGGTGGAAGGGTGAGAGTGCGTATAATCCATGGACTCAACATTAGTCATAAAGAACTCACATACTTATGGCAAAAGTTTATTATCCATCGAAACAAAGTACTAATACGCATGCTCCTAGGGGGATAGATTGGTAGGAAAATACCATCGCTCATCCCCGACCGCCACTCATAAGGAAGACAATCAAAGAATAAATCATGCTTCGACTTCATCACATAATTGTTCACCATACGTGCATGCTACGGGAATCACAAACTTTAATACAAGTATTTCTACCAATCCACAATAACTCACTAGCATGACTAAATTATCACCATCTTTATATCTCAAAACAAATGCAAGGAATCAAACTTCTCATATATTCAATGCTCTTTTATATGAAAGTTTTTATTATATCCCTCTTGGATGCCCATCATATTAGGACTAAATTCATAACCTAAGCAAATTACCATGCTGTTTAAGACTCTCAAAATAATATAAGTGAAGCATGAGAGTTCAACAATTTCTATAAAATAAAACCACCACCGTGCTCTAAAAAGATATAAGTAAAGCACATAGAGTATTCTAATAAATTCATGATTAAAGATATTTGGGCTTCTTTGGCCTCTTTTATTTTTTTATTTGGGCTTCTTCGGCCTCTTTTATTTTTTAAAGTCCGGAGACTGATCCCAACTTGTGAGGGAATCATAGCTTCCATCATTCTTTCCTCACATGGGACAATGCTCTAATAATGATGATCATCACACTTTTATTTACTTACAACTCAAGAATTACAACTCGATACTAGAACAAGATATGACTCTATATGAATGCCTCCGGCGGTGTACCGGGATGTGCAATGATCAAGAGTGACATGTAAAAAATATGAACGGTGGCTTTGCCACAAATACTATGCCAACTACACTACTGGAATCAGAGAATTTGCCATCAGCCAGTTCTTTGTCGTCTGCTAGCTGACGGCAAAGAAGGTCTTCGCCGTCTGAATTGGTTAATGGCAAAGATACAATTTGCCATCAGCCAGTTCATTGTCGTCTGCCAGCAGACGACAATGAATCTTTGTCGTCTGCTAGCAGATGGCAAAGAGATGGGTGGGTCCATTTTAGGCCAGTGCTGTAACGGCCCACCCCCCCCCCCCACCTCTTTGTCGTCTGCTAGCAGACGACAAAGAACATGCCCCATCCTAACTAACGGCCACCCCTCTCTGTCTTTCACCGGCCCCACCCCTCTCTCTCTCCGCCCACCCGTGCCCGCAACGCCGCCCGCACCTCACCCGCGCCCACCCCACCGTCGCCCAGCACCGCCGCCCCACCACCCCGCTACCCCGGAGACCTGTGGCCCCATCGGCACCGCCGCCCCGTCGCCCCTGCTGCCTGGCGCCCCCGGGCCCTGCCGGCCCTGCTGCGGCCGCCCCGCCGCCCTACCCCAGGCCGCCCTGCCCCCCTCCTCCATCGGCCACATCCTCCACGGGTCACCCCCTTTCGAAGGTGAGCTCTAGCTCCTCTTTTTTTTTTTTTTTTTCTGTTTTTTAGATTACTTTAGGTTTAGTTTAGTTTATGTTTTTTTTCTATTTTTTTAGGTTTAGGTTTAGATTTAGTTTAGCTTAGGTTAAGAAGAAAGATGAAAGATGAAAAAAATTAGAAGAAGAAGAAGAGGAGGAGGAAGAAGAAGAACCGGGTCAAGGTTAGGGGTGCGTCAGCGCCGACGGAACCGGGTCGAGGATCGCCGGTTTTGATTTTGCATCTCCCGACCGAGGCAAGATTGGGGGGGCCCGTGCAAAATTGTTGGTGCTACACAACTGAGAGGATGCAGAAGACGCTTCGAGCAAAATGTAAAAATAAACGTAGAATTGAAGCATCGATGGCTGAGGCATTCATTAATGAGGAGGCGGCAAACTTCGTGACAGCACACTACGAAGCCAAAAATCATCATTTGCATAATCCGAAGCCTCGGTACAATGCTAGTGACCCTAAAAAAGGTGGATCCAACCTCAGCCTATTCAAAGGGAAACTCGCACCAGCCGGTGCTTCGAAACCAATATCGTTGGATGTCGAAGAATGGCGGACCATTTCGTTCTATATCTTCAACAACCTAACAGAAGTGCGGCCGTACATCGAGAAAGTTCTCAGTACATTGTTTCGTAACTTCTAATTCCTTTGAACTGCTCTTATTCCCAGATATTTGATACATTCGATACGTCACCAAATTCTCAGATGGAGCGGTGATCAAAAAGGAATCCATCGAAGAATATGAGCTTCTGGCAAAGCATGGAGGCGGCTTTCCCAGTTTTATCTCTTGGTTCAAACAAACAGTAATTTCCATTAGACCATTCTCATTTCTTCGTCTAATTTGTGGCTAATGCAACAATCCTTCCGTATTAAACTTATAGGCTAATTCAGAGTCTATGGACGCCGAATTGAGACAAGTCGCTAATGGTTTTGACTATAAGGTTCGTTCATTTGACAAATACGACATCAACGGGTATCGCTTTCGTACCTTCGGCAAAGAGCTATCTATGGCTGACCGAAAGTCTACAAATTGTTGTGTCTCTGCTATCGGTGAAGGAGGTACCGAGTATTATGGGAGAGTTGAAGCAATTTGTGAACTTCTATTCTATGGTGAAAACCCACCGAACATCGTAGTCTTCAAATGTTATTGGTTCCAGCCGAAGGAGACTAGAAGGACTCATGAACATATAGGGCTAGTCGAAATCAAACAAAGCACCCATTTAGATGTTCCCGATGTCTATATTATGGCTCAACAGGCGACCCAAGTTTTCTATCTACCGTGGACCTGCCAAACTGATCCAAATCTGAATGGTTGGGATGTCGTTTATGAAGTGCCACCACGTGTTAGACCACGTCCCCCCAATGAAGAGGATTATGAACCTCACATTAACCCATATACATATGAAGGTGAATTCTTCCAAGAAACATGTCTTTCCACAAAACGTTTCAAGAAACGCTCTACTTCACCCCAGAACATTGAAGTAGACAGCGACAGTGAATCCGACTTCACCCCTGAGCCGGAACAAGAAGAGCTGGAACAAGAAGAGGTTACTGTTGTGGATGACCTGTCAATGCTTGACCGATTACATAAAGGTGGCCTTCCACATGTTGATGCCGCTGAACCCGATGAGCACGTCATTCATGATAGTGATGATGATGATGATGCATTTATTGATCCCGGAGCATATATAGATGATCAAGATTATTATTAGTTCATGTCAGGTATTCAATTTGTATTATATGCATATATATTGTTAGTTCATGTTAGGTATTCAATTTTTTTATGTTGTACTTGATGATGATACACTTAAGTTATATACATATTATTATTCATATCGGTATTAAATTTTTTATGTTGTACTAATTTCGTTTACTCTTTGTCATGGCAGGTGTTGAAAGATGGTGGGCGCGGGTCTGGACCACTCTGAGGCTCCTTCTTTGTCGGCGCGTGGTGGGAGGGGTACTTCCATTCCACCCC
Organism: Thinopyrum elongatum; assembly: GCA_011799875.1. Lineage (NCBI taxonomy): Eukaryota > Viridiplantae > Streptophyta > Magnoliopsida > Poales > Poaceae > Thinopyrum > Thinopyrum elongatum. The sequence continues at coordinate 562,362,097 of CM022303.1, forward strand.
AGTCTCTCCAGAGAGCGTTGCTCAACAGTATGCACACACCGGTGGGCGCTTCTTCATCGGTGTCGTTGCCCACCAAGAGAGGAGGCCTGGGAGGGAAGAAGAGAGGAGGTCGGGGAGGACGTGGCTGTGAGAGAGGTAGGCAGGCTCCTACGCCTTCCTCGCTGCCACCCCGAGCTGATTCACCCGAGCACAGGACTGCTAGGGTGGACACGTCTGAGGAGGACGCTACGCGGACTCCGGTCCACGAGCCTCGGGTCGACGGGCCTTCGGCCCATGAGACTCCGGACCAGGGTATGTCGCAGGAGACGTCCGGATGGGGTACCTAGCCGGATTCGCCTGAGGGGCCGAGTGGCCATGCTGATGGTGGCGGGGATCTGGCTGATAGCGAGGGCGAGGTGGTTGAGGGGGCCACTGTCTACCAGCGTGGTTGTACACGGCTCCCGCCCGTGCCGGCGACCCGCGAGCAGAGGTGGTTGAATTTCCCTGATGGGGAGAGGTAAGTGCGTTTACTCTTTTTGTACCTTTTGCCTTCACGTTTCTTCAAATATATCTAATGTGTTGGCCTTGTCATACTGCAGGGGTTGAGACCATGCTCGGGATATCTGCAGGCCCAACACCATCCTTGGTGTGCTTTGCCGGCAAAACTTCCTGGGGTTTGTCACGTTGCCCGGTGAGGGTCAGCTTCCACAGATAGGATTGAGCTGGGAGCACTACTTGACTGCCCCGGCCCCGCCTAAGGAGATGATCGACGGTGTCTTGTGCCACACGAGGGCAGACATGGTGATCAGAAAGTTTTGCGTAATTTCTCTGTTACACAATTAAAAATCTTCAAATATCTAGTTATTGTACTAATCAATGTTGTCTCGTTTGATTGCATACCTTCTAATGGTGTGAGGAGGGATAGGAGGAGGCTGCGGCACAGGTTATCGATGCCGAGTGCAAGCGTCTACTACAAAACTTACGGCACGAGGCTCGGGTGAAGGCTGTTCGAGACTACTACGCCTCGCATGGTATTAAGAAGACCAAGCCGGCGTGCCACGAGAAGTTTCTGAAGAAGGAGCAGTACATGATGGTAATTGCCTATTCTTAAGGCCTTGTACTTAGTTTCCTTGATTTGATTCGTAGGCGTAGCGCTCAAGTTTCTCTTTACTAACTTAGGTGCCCCCGAGATGGTGTGCGGATCAGATGGATTGTTGGGAGGTGTTGGGGGATGAGTGGTGCTCAGACCAATGGCTATCCCTCCACAACAATGCCAAGGACCGGCGTGCCCAAATGGAAGGTGTGCCACACCATCAAGGCAGCGCCAACTTATATCAGTTCGGGCGGAACTGGGTATGTGGTTTGCTTCATGATTCATGCAATTCATTCTTCATGCTAGCTTGAGCCCTTTAATTACTATTTTACTCTGTTCCTCTCTTTTAGGCGCGACACAATAAGGCGGAGGTGCCTGAGGTGTACGACCTCTATGCCATGGCCCATACTGCCTCGTACAAGAAGGTCAAGGCATTCTCTACGTCTGACCTCGATCATCCAGAGAACTTCACCAACATCTCCTCCCACAACAAGCTCGTGAGGTACAGGGATGAGGGGAAGACGAGGAAAGGGGAGGACTTTAACCCGAGCCAGGGTCCCATTGATCCAGAGCTGGTGATGATATCTGGTGGCGGGAGGTCCCATGGCTTGATAGCCATTGGAGATGGACTTATACGTTGTCCTAGCACTCTCCCGAAGATCAAGGTGCGCTAGTCGAGCTCCACTCCTGAGATAAGGCCTCGTCAACGGTCAGTCGAGCTCGCCTTCGAGGTTAGTTATACGGACTCAGCTATCTTTCCTCCATTACATTGTGTGTGCGGCCATCGATGATTATAATGCTAACAAGGAGTGGTGTTGCAGGCTGCTCTTCAGAGAGAGAGAGAGAGAGAGAGAGATAGAACCTAGGCGCTTCTAGTGGAGAGGGACCGGCAGGCGGCGGAGAAGGAGCGGGAGTTGGAGGAGAGGACGTCTAGGATGTTGGAGGAGGAGAGGGCACGGAATGACATGCAGAACCGGGCCATGTACGAGCTCCTTGCGGTAAGTTTCTTCTGCATATTAGCCAAATCATGCACGTAATGTTCGTTTCATTGGTAACTAGTATGACTGACTCATCAAAACCAAATGTGCAGTCTGTGTGCGAGAAGGCCGGTCAGACCCCTCCGCCGATGCCAATCATTGCTCCGGGGACCACGGTGAGTTTCATTTGAATGGTCATTAGTTACTAGTCTTAACATTTGAGTGTCATCATGCTAACGAGACATTGCAAATGATCTTTGGTGCAGTGTAACTCCAGACAAGCATCGCACGATCCTTCTCTAGGTGGTACCAGCATGAGCAACCCCGGTGCTTCACCTACATGATGACGGTAAGTTTTCTTTAGTGTTTTGCTTAACAAATGCATAACGACCTAGACTTAATTAGCTTTATTTCCTCCAATATGCTTACCATAATGACCTAAGTTAGCTCTAATATGCTTAGTTACCTAGGTTAGCTCAATAATGACCTATACTTAGCTTACTTATGTCAAAAATGGCATAATATGCTTAGTTAACTCAAAATGGCATAATTACCTATGTTAGCTCCAAAATGATCCATTTTACCTAAGTTAGCTCCAAAATGATCCATTTTACCTAAGTTAGCTCCAAAATGACCTAAGTTAGCTCTAATATGCTTAGTTACCTAGGTTAGCTCAATAATGACCTATACTTAGCTTACTTATGTCAAAAATGGCATAATATGCTTAGTTAACTCAAAATGGCATAATTACCTATGTTAGCTCCAAAATGATCCATTTTACCTAAGTTAGCCTCTAATATGCTATTAGCTCTAATATGCTTAGTTAACTAGGTTGCTCAATATGACCTATACTTAGCTTACTTATGTCAAAAATGGCATATTGCTTAGTTAACTCAAAAATGCATAACTACTACCTAGGTTAGCTCCAAAATGAACCATTTTACCTAGTAGCCCAAAATATCCATTTTACCTAAGTTAGCTCCAAAATGACCGAAAGTTTACTCTAATATGCTTAGTTACCTAGGTTAGCTCAATAATGACCTATACTTAGCTTACTTATGTCAAAAATGGCATAATATGCTTAGTTAACTCAAAAATGGCATAATTACCTAGGTTAGCTCCAAAATGATCCATTTTACCTAAGTTAGCTCCAAAATGATCCATTTTACCTAAGTTAGCTCATAAATGATCCATTTTACCTAAGTTAGCTCATAAATGATCCATTTTACCTAAGTTAGCTCATAAATGTCATATACTTCTTCTTCTTCTAGTCTTCTTCTTCTAACTTTCTTATTTCCCATTTTGCAGATTTCATTCACTTCAAGGAAGCTTGCATTGATGGAGTGCTTGTTTTCCCTTTCTGTTTTGATTTTGTATCGATGAACAATGTGGAACTTGCTATATGGATGAAACTATTGTAATATGTATGGATGGAACTATGTATGTGGAACTTGCTATGTATGTATGGATGGAACTATGTATGTATGATGAAACTTATGTGTTGGATATCTCATATGTTTGCTGTGAAATTGCCCTGTGAAATATATATATATATATATATATATATCATATATCATATATTTGCTGTGAAAATGCTTGGATATAAGAAAAACAGAATAAAAAGAGGCAAAGAGCCCTTTGCCGTATATATATATATATACATATCATATATTTGCTGTGAAAATGCTTGGATATAAGAAAAACAGAATAAAAATAGGCAATGCAGGCTCTTTGCCGTCTGCCACCGACGGAAAAGGGCTCTTTGCCGTCTGCCACAGACGGCAAAGTGGCCACGTGGCAGCAACCTGTGCAACCTGGGAGCTGACCCATTTGGTCACTTTGCCGTCTGTGGCAGACGGCAAAGGCTGGTGTGTTTTGCCGTCTATGGCAGACGACAAAGAGCGGGGGTTTGCCGTCTATGGCAGATGGCAAAGAGCGGGTTAGAGCTGACGCGTCTACTGATGTCAGATGGCAGACTGCAAAGGGGAGGGCATGTTTGCCGTCAGCTAGCAGACGGCAAAGCCTCCCGTTAGCCACCTAACGTGGCTAACGTCTGTTCTTTGCCGTCCACCTTCTTTGCCGTCTGCCAGCTGAAGGCAAACGTCTTTGCCGCCCGCTGCGTGAAAACAGATGGCAAAACAGCCGTTTACCGTAACTTACAATGCCGGACATGTTTGCCGTCCGCGGCTGACGGCAAAGACCTTTGCCGTCAGCTTTCTGGTCCTTTGCTGTCTACCATGGCTGACGGCAAATCAGCTGATTCCTGTAGTGATGATCATGCAAAGCAATATGACAATGATGGTATGTGTCGTAATAAACGGAATGGTGGAAGTTGCATGGCAATATATCTCGGAATGGCTATGGAAATGCCATAATAGGTAGGTATGGTGGCTGTTTTGAGGAAAGGTATATGGTTGGTTTAATGCACCGATGAAAGTTGCACGGTACTAGAGAGGCTAGCAATGGTGGAAGGGTGAGAGTGCGTATAATCCATGGACTCAACATTAGTCATAAAGAACTCACATACTTATTGCATAAATTTATTAGCCATCGAAACAAAGTACTACACGCATGCTCCTAGGGGGATAGATTGGTGGGAAAAGACCATCGCTCGTCCCCAACCGACACTCATAAGGAAGGCAATCAAAAAATAAATCATGCTTCGACTTCATCACATAACGGTTCACCATACGTGCATGCTACGGGAATCACAAACGTTAACACAAGTATTTCACCAATCCACAATTACTCACTAGCATGACTCTAATATCACCATCTTTATATCTCAAAACAAATGAAAGGAACCAAACTTCTCATCTTATTCAATGCTCTTTATATGAAAGTTTTTATTATATCCCTCTTGGATGCCCATCATATTAGGACCAAGTTCATAACCTAAGAAAATTGCCATACTATTTATAAGACTCTAAAAATAATATCAGTGAAGCATGAGAGTTCAACAATTTCTATAAAATAAAGCCACCGCCATGCTCTAAAAAGATATAAGTGAAGCACTAGAGCAAACTGCCTAGCTCAAAAGATATAAGTGAAGCACATAGAGTATTCTAATAAATTCATGATTAATGTGTGTCCCTCTCAAAACGTGTGTACAGCAAGGATGATTGTGGCAAACTAAAAAACCAAAGACTCATATAATACAAGATGCTTGATGTCTGCTAGAACTACGTCGGTTTTTCCCCAGAGAGGGAGGGATGATGCAGCATAGCGACGGTAGGTATTTCCCTCAGTGATGAGACCAAGGTTATCGAACCAGTAGGAGAACCACGTAACACCACGTAAACAGCTCCTACACACAAAGAACAAATACTTGCAACCCGACATGTTAAAGGGGTTGTCAATCCCTTTCGGGTAACGAGATAGATAAAATTGTAGTAGATTGAAGGATGCAAATAAAAGCAAATAAAATTCAGCGAGGTATTTTTGGGTTTTTCGATTAATAGATCTGAAAATAAAAGTTGCAAATAAATAAAAGAGCGAATAGCAAAATAGATCTTGAAGGCAAATATATTAAAGAAGAGACCCGGCGGCCGTAGTTTTCACTAGTGGCTTCTCTCGAGAAAAATAGCAAATGGTGGAAACAAATTACTGTTGGGCAATTGATAGAACTTCAAATACTCATGACGATATCCAGGAAATGATCATTATATAGGCATCACGTCCAAGATTAGTAGACCGACTCCTGCCTACATCTACTACTATTACTCCACACATCGACCGCTATCCAGCATGCATCTAGTGTATTAAGTTCATGGAGAAACGGAGTAATGCAATAAGAATGATGACATGATGTAGACAAGATCTATTTATGTAGAAATAGACCCCATCTTGTTATCCTTAATGGCAATGATACATATGTGTCGTTTCCCTTTCTGTCACTGGGATCAAGCACCGTAAGATCGAACCCATCACAAAGCACCTCTTCCCATTGCAAGATAAATAGATCAAGTTGGCCAAACAAAACCCAAATATCGGAGAAGAAATACGAGGCTATAAGCAATCATGCATATAAGAGATCAAAGAAGACTCAAATAACTTTCATGGATAAAAAGATAGATCTGATCATAAACTCAAAGTTCATCGGATCCCAACAAACACACCGCAAAAAAGAGTTACATCATATGGATCTCCAAGAGACCATTGTATTGAGAATCCAACGAGAGAGAGAAAGCCATCTAGCTACTAACTACGGACCCGAAGGTCTACAATGAAATACTCACGCATCATCGGAGAGGCACCAATGAGGATGATGAACCCCTCCGTGATGGTGTCTAGATTGGATCTGTCATTTCTGGGACTTGCGGCGGCTGGAATTGATTTTCGTCGACTCCCCTAGGGTTTCTGGAATATTGGGGTATTTATAGAGCAAATAGGCGGTGCGGGAGGCCCCCGAGGTGGGCACAACCCACCTGGGCGCACCTGGGCCTCTTGGCGTGCCCTGATGGGTTGTGCTCCCCTCAGAGCACCCCCCAGGTGCTTCTCCGGCCCACTGGATGTCTTCTAGTCCAAAAAAATCCACAAAAAGTTTCGCTGCATTTGGACTCCGTTTGGTATTGATTTCCTACGATGTAAAAAATATGCAGAAAACAGAAACTGGCACTGGGCACTATGTCAATAGGTTAGTACCAAAAAATGATATAAAATGATTGTAAAACATCCAAGAATGATAATATAACAGCATGGAACAATCAAAAATTATAGATACGTTGGAGACGTATCAGCATCCCCAAGCTTAATTCCTGCTCGTCCTCGAGTAGGTAAATGATGAAAACATAATTTTTGATGTGGAATGCTGCCTAAGATGTTCATCACATATTCTTTTCTTAATAGCATGGACATGTGGACTTTTATATGGTTCAAAGCAATAGTCTAGTTTTGACATGATAACTTAAATACTCAAGCATATCAACAAGCAACCATGTCTTTCAAAATATCAACACTAAAGCAAGTTATCCCTAGCCCGTCATGCTCAATCATTGATCTATTCATCAAACACACTCGAATATTAGCTACACCCAATGCTCAAGTACGATCATAGTGCCCCTTAGTTGGTGCTTTGTAAGAGAAGATGGAGACTCAAATTAAAAATAAAAATTGCATAAAGTAAAAGAAAGGCCCTTCGCGGAGGGAAGTAGGGATTTGTAGAGGTGCCAGAGCTCAAAGATTAAATTGAGAGATAAAAACATTTTGAGAGGCATACTTTTCTCACCAACAAAAACAACTTAGAGCTCCCAACACTTTCCATGCTAGATATATTATAGGCGGTTCCCAAACAGAAAATAAAGTTTATTCCTTTTTCCACCATTTCTTTCACTTTCCATGGCTAGCCGTATCCACGGGTGCCCTCCATACCAACACTTTCCAAGGAATTTATTATTTGACAACATAAAGTAAATTCATTTTTTCATTTCGGGACTGGGCATCCCTAATACCTTTGTCGTACTCTCGTGCAATGACAAGTTGATAAACACTCATCGTGAGAATAACACATCTAGCATGGAAAATATCGGCCACCCCTCACCGCCTCGCGAGCGGTACGAGCACACAAAAGAGAAATTTATTTTGAAAATTAGAGATGGCACATACAAATTTGCTTAGAACGGCACGGAAATACCGCATATAGGTAGGTATAGTGGACTCATATGGCAAAACTGGTTTAAAGGGTTTTGGATGCACAAGTAGTGATCATACTTAGTGCAAATGAAGGCTAGCAAAAAGATTGAGAAGCGCCCAACCAAGAAACGAATAATCTCGTAAGCAAGCATTAAGCATAAGTAACACCGAATAATGCACCATAAGTAAGATATAATTTCATTGCATAACTATTGACTTTCGTACATGCATAGGGAATCACAAACCTTAACACCAATATTCTTACTAAAGCATAATTACTCATCGACATGGCTCACATATTATATCGTCATATCTCAAAACTATTACAAAGAACCATGTTTATTTTGTCCAATAATCTTCATGAAAGTTTTTATTACATCCTTCTTGGATATCTATCACTTTGGGACTAGTTTCATATGTTGCTTTTAATAAGCTCAAACAAATATAAGTGAAGAACATGAGCATAATATTTCTTTCTCTCAAATTAATCTAAGTGAAGAAAGAGAGAATTTCTTCAAAATTTAACTAACTCCCAAATAAATCTAAGTGAAGCATGAGAGCATTTCTTCAAAAATAACAAAGCACACCGTGCTCAAAAAAAAGATATAAGTGAAGCACTAGAGCAATTCCAAGGCTCTAAAAATTTAAGTGAAGCATAGGAGCAAGCATAGCATAGTTTTTGGCTCTCTCAAAAAGGTGTGTCCAGCAAGGATTCAAGACTTAAAATAAAAAGCAAAACAAGCAAAGACTCAAATCAAACAAGACGCTCCAAGCAAAACTCATAATATGTGACGAATAAAAATATAGTTCCAAGTAAAATACCGATGGTCGTTAGAAGAAAGAGGGGATGCCACTCGGGGGCATCCCCAAGCTTAGTTGCTTGATACTTCTTGAATATTATCTTGGGGTGCCTCGGCCATCCCCAAGCTTAGCCTTTTGCTAATCCTTATTCCTTCATCCATCGTAATATCACCCCAAACTTGAAAACTTCAATAACACAAAACTCAACAAAACCTTCGTGAGATCCGTTAGTATAAGAAAACAAATCACTACTTTAAGTACTGTTGAAAACCCATTCATATTTTATGTTTGCATTATATCTACTTATTCCAACTTTTCTATGGCAAAAACTCTTCAAAGAAAACCATAGAATCATCAAAACAAGCACACGGTAGAAAATACTCATGACGATATCCAGGCAATGATCATTATTTAGGCATCACGTCCAAGATTAGTAGACTGACTCCTGCCTGCATCTACTACTATTACTCCACAAATCGACCGCTATCCAGCATGCATCTAGTGTATTAAGTTCATGGAGAAACGGAGTAATGCAATAAGAACGATGACATGATGTAGACAAGATCTATTTATGTAGAAATAGACCCCATCTTGTTATCCTTAATGGCAACGATACATACGTGTCGTTTCCCTTTCTGTCACAGGGATCAAGCACCGTAAGATCGAACCCATCACAAAGCACCTCTTCCCATTGCAAGATAAATAGATCAAGTTGGCCAAACAAAACCCAAATATCGGAGAAGAAATACGAGGCTATAAGCAATCATGCATATAAGAGATCAAAGAAGACTCAAATAACTTTCATGGATAAAAAGATAGATCTGATCATAAACTCAAAGTTCATCGGATCCCAACAAACACACCGCAAAAAAGAGTTACATCGTATGGATCTCCAAGAGACCATTGTATTGAGAATCAAACGAGAGAGAGAAAGCCATCTAGCTACTAATTACGGACCCAAAGGTCTACAATGAACTACTCACGCATCATCGGAGAGGCACCAATGAGGATGATGAACCCCTCCGTGATGGTGTCTAGATTGGATCTATCGTTTCTGGGACTTGCGGCGGCTGGAATTGATTTTCGTCGACTCCCCTAGGGTTTCTGGAATAGTGGGGTATTTATAGAGCAAAGAGGCAGTACGGGAGGCCCCCGAGGTAGGCATAACCCACCTGGGCGCGCCTGGGCCTCCAGGCGCGCCCTGGTGGGTTGTGCTCCCCTCGGAGCACCCCCCCCAGGTGCTTCTCCAGCCCACTGGATGTCTTCGGGTCCAAAAAAAATCCACAAAAAGTTTTGCTGCGTTTGGACTCCGTTTGGTATTGATTTCCTGCAATGTAAAAAACATGCAGAAAACAGCAACTGGCACTGGGCACTATGTCAATAGGTTAGTACCAAAAATGATATAAAATGATTATAAAATGATTGTAAAACATCCAAGAATGATAATATAACAGCATGGAACATTCAAAAATTATAGATACGTTGGAGACGTATCAATGCTCCAAGCAAAACACATATCATGTGGTGAATAAAAATATAGCCTCAAGTAATTTACTGATGGATTGAAGACAAAAGAGGGGATGCCATCCGGGGCGTCCCCAAGCTTAGATGCTTGGTTGTCCTTGAATATTAACTTGGGGTGCCTTGGGCGTACCCAAGCTTAGGCTCTTGCCACTCCTTATTCCGTAGTCCATCAAAACTTCACCCAAAACTTCAAAACTTCACAACACAAAACTCAACAGAAAACTCGTGAGCTCCGTCAGTATAATAAAACAAATCATTCACTTTGGTACTGTCAAGACAAGATTCATAATTTTTCTCACATTATGCCTACTGTACCCTATCATTTCTATAATTTATATTAAGCAATATAAGCCATAGAAACTAGAAAACAAGCAAACTATGCATCGAAAACAGAATCTGTCAAAAACAGAACAGTCTGTAAAGATCTGAATTGTGCTCATACTTATATTACTAAAAAAATTCTGAAAAATTAGGAAAACGTAGAAAATTTGTGTATAAATCCTATGTAAAAAATTCAGAGTTGTTCCACGTGCCAGTGAATTTTAACAATTCTTTTACTGGACACAAAAGTTTCTGCTTTTGCACAGAATCAAATCAACTATCAACCACACTATCCCAAAGGCTTTACTTGGCATTTTATTCAAACAAAAGCTATAAAAAATGATTACTACAGTATCTTAACCATGTGAACACACAAAAACAGTAAGGTTAAATATTGGGTTGTCTCCCAACAAGCGCTTTTCTTTAATGCCTTTTAAGCTAGGCATGATGATTTCAATGATGCTCACATAGAAGATAAGAATTGAAACATAATGGGAGCATCATGAAGCATATGGCTAGCACATTTAAGCCTAACCCACTTCCTATGCATAGGGTTTTTGTGAGCAAACAAATTATGGGAACATGAATCAACTAGCATAGGAAGGTAAAAACAAGTATGACTTCAAAACTTTCAACACATAGAGAGGAAACTTGATATTATTGAGATATGTAGAAGCATATATCCCTCTCTCATGATAATTTTCAGTAGCATCATGAATGAATTCAACAATATAACTATCACATAAAGCATCCTTTTCATGATACATAAGCATAGAAATTTTACTACTCTCCACATAAGCAAAATTCTTCTCATTCATAGTAATGGGAGGAGCAAATTCAACAAAGTAGCTATCATGGGATACCTGATTGACATAATCAAATTGAACATCAAAATCATGATGACAAGTTTCATGGTTATCATTATTCTTTATAGCATACATGTCATCACAATAATCATCATAGATAGCAACTTTGTTCTCATAATCAATTGAAACCTCTTCCAAAATAGTGGATTCATCACTAAATAAATTCATGACCTCTCCAAATCCACTTTTATCAATATTGTGAAAAGATTCAACACCCTCCAAAATAGTGGGATCATTATTTCCTAGATTTGACACTATTCCAAACCCACTTTCATCAACATAATCATCATAAATAGGAGGCATGCTATCATCATAATAAATTTTCTCATCAAAGCTTGGGGGACTAAAAATATCATCTTCATCCAACATAGCATCCCCAAGCTTATGCCTTTGCATATCATTAGCATCATGTATATTCAAAGAATTCATACCAACAACATTGCAATCATGCTCATCATTCAAAGATTTTATGCCAAACATTTTATTGACTTCTTCTTCTAACACTTTGGCACAATTTTCCCTTCCATCATTTTCACGAAAGACATTATAAAGATGAATAATATGAGGCAACCTCAATTCCATTTTTTTGTAGTTTTCTTTTACAGACTAAACTAGTGATAAAACAAGAAACTAAAAGATTCAATTGCAAGATCTAAAGATATACCTTCAAGCACTCACCTCCCCGGCAACGGCGCCAGAAAAGAGCTTGATGTCTACTACGCAACCTTCTTGTAGACTCGTGTTGGGCCTCCAAGCGCAGAGTTTTGTAGGACAGTAGCAAATTTCCTTCAAGTGGATGACCTAAGGTTTATCAATCAGTGGGAGGCGTAGGATGAAGATGGTCTCTCTCAAACAACCCTGCAACCAAATAACAAAGAGTCTCTTGTGTCCCCAACACACCCAATACAATGGTAAATTGTATAGGTGCACTAGTTCGGCGAAGAGATGGTGATACAAGTGTAATATGGATAGTAGATATAGGTTTTTGTAATCTGAAAATATAAAAACAGCATGGTAACTAGTAACAAAAGTGAGCAAAAACAGTATTGCAATGCTTGAAAACAAGGCCTAGGGTTCATACTTTGACTAGTGCAAATTCTCTAAACAATGATAACATAATTAGATCATATAACAATCCCTCAACGTGCAACAAAGAATCACTCCAAAGTTTCTATCAGAGAACGTAGGATGAAAATGTGCATCAACCCCTATGCATAGATTACCCCAATGTCACCTCGGGAATCCGCGAGTTGAGTGCCAAAACATACATTAAGTGAATCAATAGAACATCCCATTGTCACCACAGATATCCCATCGCAAGACATACATCAAGTGTTCTCAAACCCAATACTCAATCCAACATAACGAAACCTCAAAGAGCAAGACTCAATTCATCACAAGAAGGTAGAGGGGGAAGAACACCATATGATCCAACTATAATAACAAAGCTCGCGATACATCAAGATCATGCCAAATCAAGAACACGAGGGAGAGAGATCAAACACATAGCTATTGGTACATACCCTCAGCCCCGAAGGTGAACTACTCCCTCCTCATCATGGAGACCGTCGGGATGATGAAGTTGGCCTCCGGTGATGGTTTCCCCCTACGGCAGGGTGCCGGAACGGGCTCCCGATTGGTTTTTCGTGGCTACAGAGGCTTGCGACAGCGGAACTTCTGATCTAGGGTTCTTTTTGGAGTTTTCTATATTTATAAGAATTTTTGGCGTCGAAAACAAGTCAAGGAGGTGCCCGAGCGGCCCACAAGCCAGGGGCGCGCCTCCTAGGCTTGTGGTCGCCTCGGGACTCTTCTGGCCCAACTCCGATGCTCTGTGGGTCTCTTCTGGTCCATAAAAAATCACCGTAAATTTTCAGCTCGTTTGGACTCCGTTTGATATTCCTTTTCTATAAAACTCAAAAACAAGGAAAAAAGCAGAAACTGGCACTGGGCTCTAGGTTAATAGGTTAGTCCCAATAATAATATAAAATAGCATATAAATGCATATAAAACATCCAAAACAGATAATATAATAGCATGGAACAATAAAAAATTATAGATACGTTGGAGGCGTATCACCCACCCCCCCCCTTTCCTCTTTCAACCAAGACCTAGATTCGACTACAGAATCGAAAAAGATCCGCATGCAACTAGAGCAATGACAGTTTCAAAGAAAGTTATACCTTAGTGTCATCGGGATTTGGCTAGGCGTGCGGCGGGAGGCCGGATCTGCCCACACTATGTACGGCAGCGAGGAAGAAGGGGTCGGAGGCCCTCCTGCACCGGCGCTGGGTGAAAGAGAACAGTGAAGCCGGCAGTGGAATGCCTCCCTCGCCGAAGGCGATAGAGTGAACGCTACACCTCCTCCCCTTCCCGGTGCGACGGGATCCAGACGGCTCCTTCACCAGCTGTGAGGGGGAGAAAGAGAGAGAGAGAGGCCAACGCAGTCTTGTTTAGATCTGATGAAGAGGGTGAGAGATTGTGAATAGAGCAAACCCTAGCAAAGTAACACTGAGCCTCCAGCGTGTATATATATATATATATATATATATATATATATATATATGTAGTGCAGCGAGAGTGTGAAGATTGCAAACCCTAGCAAACAAGTGCTGAGGCTCCAGCTTATATAGTACATACTCATGTATAGTACTAGTAATATAGTGGAGTGGTTTTCTTTTTCTCTCCATAATAATCGTTTTAAATTGTGTACGAAACAAAACTCTTTATTTAATGTTCCAGTGAAGAAAACTACGATCAACTAACAATCCACGCGTCCTGGTCGCACTTCCTGTCGTTCACGTGCGGTAAACTACCCTCCGTTAAGTGAACAACCACACACGCACCAAATTATCGGAAAGGTGTGAGTGTGTACAAATAAAGAAATTTATTTAAATTATTTTGTATGTACAATTTGCCCTCTCTCAATAATTATGGTTTATTGTGTTCGGCCTAAACTTGGTCAAACTTTACAAAGTTTGACTTCAGCCAAATCTAATATGTAGAGTACATAAAAACGGAGGGGTACTACCTCCATCCGGGTTTTTAGTCCACACCATATTTTTAATCAAAGTCTGACCACATATTTAGTTAAAAGCTGGACAAATAAAATTACAGGGTAGCTAAAGACAAAGTTGTGAGGAGGCTTAGAAATCAATACAAAACTTTTGCTCTTAGTACCAACATTGATGCTTCTTCAAGGAAACATTTGGTTCATATCCAATTGTGTGATGAAATTGCACCAACGTAAACGACTGCTCCAAGATGTACTCATGAAGGATATTGTCTTTGTGGTAACAAGCAAAGATCACTGATGTAAGACAGCTCATTCTTCATTGAACATCGATCAGCTTCACCAGCCGATGCAACCATGAGATGCAACCATGAGCATCGATAGGTCGTCGTGGTAATGCATCATCGATTTTGGCATCAAGTTTGGGTCAGGCACCAATGAAGTTTGACAATCCTCACTATGGTTTGTTTCTTCTTGGTATTCAAGCTCGAGAAAGGAAGAACCACTTGGCAGAGGATAGTGAGGCTGAGCAATAGTGGACATCCAATTTTGTGCAGTTCCACTAAAGTTGAGGAAGACATGCCCGAGTATGGAGATACGCATCCCTGTTTGCAAAAATATAAAAAAATGATATTTAAGTAGTGTAGTTACTTTGTTTTATAGCAGTGGAACAAGATTAACAGTGGCATATTAATTGTTAATAAGAATTAATGAAACGTACACCAAAAAATAGAAGCATCATGATTATCTTGATGGGAATTAAAGCAGTATACCCAAAAAAACTAAAGCAGGACAGAAGCATTTATCGACGCCTCTACATGTGCATTGCTTCATTTTACCAGTGATAGTTTTAGATTAGCAGCAGCAATAGGAGCATATGGACAATGACCGCACAACCACCATGTACTTTTTGTCGGAAAAAAACATGTATACCTCCACCGATGCATAAATGATAAACCAGAACAACTTTTGGAGTGGCCTTTCCTCTATAATAGTAAAAAATAGGTGATGTTGGACCAGACGACGAACCCTAGCTACTGTACATGGGGAGCTGGGGAGTAGTGTTATAGAAGAAAACCCACATGCAGAGTACAATGAAGCATGAAATCTAAAAGAAGTTATACCTCAGGTGGGAAAGATGTGGCTAAGGCGGGCGGGCGGGATCTGCCCACAGGACGGCAGCAAACAAGGGTGCGGAGGACCTTCATCCACACCGGCGCCGGCTCGGAGAGGACGGTGCGCATCGGCTTCCTCCATCGCCGACGGTGACAACGTCAACACTGGACCTCCTCACCTCCCGCAGCGAACGGGATCCGGCCGGATCTGTGACCACCGGTGAGGAGAGAGATAGAGTGGACACTGTCATCTTGTTTAGATATGGAGAGGGTGAGAGAGCGAGACGTGAGAAACCGTATCAAACAAGAGGCTATATATACAATGGAGTAAAAAAAATCTCTCCATAATAGTGGTTTTAAATAGAATACGCGCGTTCCCAGAAAAAAGAAACGAAAACTGGCGGACAAATCTTTTTTTAACGTACCAAGAAAGAAAACTCGATCAATAACATGCCCCCGCTTCAAGGTCGCAGTTTGTATCCCTCACATGTGGTCCCCGACCCTCCATTATTAAGTGAACAAATTAAAAGGTCAAATTATTACGTACGTAAGCTGCCTCTTCGTGTACAAATGCGCTCCATCGTGTACTCGCGGGTATGTCGGAGGCAGAGTGAGTGCATGTACATTTCTTCTTGTACGTAGTACTCCATTTATCTCACTTCATATTGTTTCCCACTCCTATGATATTCCTATCCTAGGAACAAAATGAGGTTGTACTAAGTTTGTGTGTGTAGGGAGAACGATACATCGATGATGTGTATGAGTAGTCACGTGAGTCGTCACTATGTGTGTGTGCGAGCACACACACATAGACATGCATATCCGTGTTTACGTAAAATTCTTACTTTCATCTCCATCTCCATCTCCATATCCAATCATATTTGTCCAACTGGCACATTATTTACATTATTAATTACGCAACAATATTTACGTACATCCAGCATCTCTTGTTTGCGGGCGTCCGGACCGCTGCCACTCCCGCTCCTGACCACCCTGGCCAACCCGAACCCTCTTCATCACCCGCGCGCGCTTCCTACCCGAAACGGTCAGTGCCGCATTCATGCCCGGACAGAGCGGCCGCGACCTCTCACTGGCGCCGGCATTGAAGCGGCGCGCCGGCCGAGAGAGCGCCGCCCGCGCCGCTTCCCGGTGCACGCGACTGCTCCACGTTCAAACATCACCACGGCCGACCGCAACATGCATGTAAAAAAGTTCTTGGGAGTCCGTGCTATAGCTAGCTGTCCTTCCCCTCCTCGTTTATCTCTTCCAGTAGTACTAGTACTCCATGGCGTGATCCATCGACAAGCAGGCGAGAAAGTTTGCGTATACTCGGTTTGCGGTGAGTGGCAAGCCGAGCGACCGTGTGGGGTGGAGGAGGGTGAGACACGAATGCGACAGACGTGATTTAAATGTTGGTTTTGCTCGATGGCGCGATCCAACGAAACGAAACGTTGGTTTCCAATAGAATATTGTACTGCATGAGGGAGAAGCGGATTCAACGAAGAGTGATGGTTTGCTTCTTCCATCCAACTACCGAGTCTATGTGATTTGACGGCTCATTGGTCATTATTACTGCGGCGGTAGAGCGTCGTAGAGCGTCTGCACTCTTATTTATTTATTCGGTGATAAAACTAACTTTCTCCACTCTTACACCAGAGGAGTACGAAACACGGTAGCCCAGTGACTACATGGCCCACCTCCCACTATCACCATATTCCTTGGACAGCCCGCATGCCAAGAAAAAATTACTATACTCTCACATACTACCTCCGTCATGGTTTATTAGTCCCACCATATATTTTACCACATGACCCACCATGTATAGTAATGGGCTACAAGAAAGTACTACTACATTTTACCACATGACCCACCATACACTCTCACATACTACCTCCGTCCTAGTTTATTAGTCCCCTATGTAATTTATGCATGATACTAGTATATGATACTCCCCACAATGAGTAGCCTTATACGCATACAAAAAAGGACCGGAGGGGGTATGAAGCTTTCAGATTTTGTTTCATGTATGTATCCTGACCCCAAGGTTGCCCCGTTACAACATTCCACCAGATACAAAGGAAAACTAACACGCATGGTAATGCATCTCAATGATTCACAGATCATAGCCAATATTTACTTCACAACTAAAGACAAAAGTTGTGAGAGTGTGTACAAAAAAACTAATGATGGGGTCTCTACGCCTTAAACCCTAAACCCTAAATAGGATTTGATTTCCTGGCTAGGTAGAACCTGTCGAAGGAAAGAAGCCTGGCACCCTCGGATCATACGATGCTTTTGTGCAGTTCCACTAAAATTGAGCTGAGCATCCCTGTTGGCAAAGATATTGAAGAAGTGTGATTAGAATAATAGTAGTGGCACTAGTTCATGAGACATAAACTCATCACAAATAGAAGCCGGTAGAAGTAGAGAAAGATCCACATGGAGATGGAGCTACGTGGGGAGCTGCGGCAGTGGAGCAAGCCGGCTCCAAAAGGAAGTTGTACCTGGGATGTCGTGGTGTAGCTAGAAGGGCGGTGGGAGGCGGCATCAGCACCTACCGCGGGGACCCCTGATCGGCACGCACCGACAGTGGGTTTTCTTCCTCGCGGCTGTCGACCGCGTCTACGCAGAACATTGTCCGCTTCCCCCGGCGGCGGGATCAAGCCAGATCTGTGACCAGCGGTGTGGCCACCATCGTTCTATGCTTTTGAAGAGAGCAACCCAAGCAAGCAGGCTTGTAGCTTAGGATCTTGCTAGTGTATAAATAGTGGAGTGGTTTTCTTTTTCTCTCCATATCAACCTTTTTATATTGCGTACGTCTCATTGAAGAGTGAAATGATGCTTGCTTCGTCCGACTAACTTACTGTGTGATTTGACTGCTCCTGAGTGGCCCCTGCACGTACTCCCACTACGTGTATGACCGTTCCTAAGTCTCACTTGTACTTATCTCTATTTTCTTGCATGACACGTAGACAGGATGCGCATAGAGGAGTTTTGTTACTGCATGTTGTTACGTACCTACTCCCTCCTTCCGGTTCACTACTAGTACTCCCTCCGTCCTGGTTTATTTGTCCCCTTTGTACTCAATTCATGGGCTCATTTTCCTGAAGAAATTGTCTTTACCAACGTATTAATATCGGGAATGCATGCGTGAACAACGAATGATTAAACCTTGCATGCAAGGTTTTGACAAAGCATTAACATATGAACATGTGAATGTGAGGGACTACAACCTCGTGCATGCATGCAAGAGTCACACGTACACATGCACGCAAAAACGCGCGCGTCGCCCTAATGCATGCAAGTCTGAGCACACGACGGAACATACACGGTCACGCTCAAGTGCTCAGCCTACACTTGCATGCACACACATACTCAGCCATGGTGAGCTAGTGACCGTATAAACACCAGAAAATGTATATATTGCCCACAATGAGCGTATTATGAAGTCCACTGACCGTATTTTTACAAATATACAGTGACAGCCAGTGTATTTATGTCGTTTCAAATTAAGCCATATTAACCGAAAGTATGGACTAGCATTACTTTGGTGTGTCCCGTCAACTCGCAGAACGAGGAGAAGCTTGCGCGCAGTGGCTCGCGGGACAAAGAAGAAAATTTTGACTAATGCAAGCTCTCCCTCGCTCAGGCGGTGGACGTGCAACAGTTAATTCGGTGTCAGATTGCCAGAAGCATACACTGTACTAGTACCATCATTGTTCAACTTCCCGAAGAGGTGAAGAGCCAAGCGCAAAGTTTACTACAATAGTACTCCGAGTAGTACTACGTAGTACTACTAGTACTACTAGTAATTAGTATACAGGTACTACTCGGAGCCGCATGGTGGAGCGTCTGCACTCTTATTTTATTTTAATCTATGATAAAGCAATCTTCAACACATATGCTTCTCTTCAAGGGTTCTCGCATGTGATAATGGAAGTTGGTTGCATGGAACACTCGCCACAATTCTCGCTTAATTCTGGCTCCTATCCTATTAGAAATAGGAGCACTCAGTAATATTTTCTCTTTTTTTGTTATTCAGCATGTAAACAGGTCAGCAAACCTTGCGGCGCATCTTTGTGCGAACCGTGCTTGTTGCGCTTTGAATGTGACCGAGAGCTGGCTTGATGAAACACCTCGCTTCCTTTTTTTGCGGGGTACCTCGCTTCCTAGTGACCAGTCTCTTGGCTGATTGTCCTAAGAATGCTTATATATGAATAAAGCTCTCTCATTTACCCGCAAAAAAGATTCCATATTAACCGAAAAGGAGGCAATATGGACTAGCACTACTTTGGTGTGCCCTGTCAACTCGCAAAATGAGGAGAAGCTTGCAGGACAAGGTGAAGCTTGCTTATGCCCTCTCCGTCTACCTCAAGCGCGGTGGCTCGCAGGATGAGAAGAAGCTTTTGACTAATGCAACCTACCCTCGCCCAGGCGGTGGACGTGTAGCAGTTCATTCGGTGTCAGATTGCCAGAGGCATACACTGTAGTACCATTATTGTTCGACTTCCCGAAGAGGCAAAGAGCCAAGCGCAAGGTTTAGTAGTACGAGTAGTACTAGTATACAGGTACTAGGAACCGCATGGTGGAGCGTCTTTACTCTTATTTTATTTTAAGCTCTGATAATTTATTCGGGAGAAGTGCGGAAAACGGCAGCCCAATAGTACTATTAAAAAACATCGAACATGTAATGATGACATCGATCAACCATGCTCGAATATAACTTGGCCTCCGTGCGACACCTAGCCCATCTGTGTTCTCGCTCCTCGTCTCTCTGAAGGAGCGGCGGGTTGGCCATTTTGCCGTCAATTGAGATCGGTTTGCTCACACTCCGGTCCCACATGTCGGTGATATGCCAAGAGGAAGCGCGTTGACCGATAGGCCATACGCGGACTTGGTTTTGCACCTTCATACGTACTAGTATGAGCGGATTCAAAGAAGAGCGTATTGATGGTTGCTTCTTCCGAGCAACTTACAGTGGGAAAGGTGGGGCTTATGATTTGACTGCTCATTACTCACTATTAGTGCGGTGCAACGACCGAGCTGAGTCTCCCATGCGGTTGTGCACTCTAATTTGGTGCATGGCACATGGACCCGGATGCCGAGTGGCTTCTGGCAATGCTACCAAGCTTCCAGCATTTGTTCACATAATTGACGTATACAAATAATTTTCCAGCGACATGAAATTGTACAATGCTCTGAAGCTTTCAGCTTTTGTTTCGTGTGTCTTGCCAGCTGGAAGGTTGTCTCGTTAGAACATCAATTGAATACTAGAAAGGAAACTAACATCCATGCTCTTTCGGAAAAAATAAAAAACTAACTTCCTTGCTAATGCATCTCAGTGATTAGCAGATCAGAGCTAATATTTACATCACAACTGAAGACAAAGTTGTGAGAAGGTGTTAAATTAAAATTGATCCATGCTTTCATTGGCAGCAACTTCCCTCCAGCTCTGTCTAAATCAACAAGGCATGTTGGGAAAAAAAGTAGCTGTTAGGAGCATGCAACATTCTGACCATTTTGTGCAGTTCCACTAAAATAGAGCTGAGCGTCCCTGTTCCAAAGATATTGAGTAAGTGTGATTACAATAGAGGACTGTTGATGAAACAATAAACACACAAATAGAAGCAGGTCGCCTTTGCAATCTCTCTTAAGACTAACTAGTTGGAGAAGATTAAGCAAATAGTTGGAGAAGATTAGGCTCGGAGTTGGATGAGGAGGATAGAGAAAAACCAATCTCCCTTTGTGCAATCGCACTAAAATGTAGAGACGTTGCCCGTGTGACATTTTAGTAGAACTACACAAAACACTCTTAAGAAAAAACAGCATAAGGTCGCAATAGCAACGAGGTGAAATGGATAGCCCTGTTTGCAAAAAAGAGGTAGAAAGGAAACAATTACTGGCCAATAATAGTTGAAGACACATACAACGACAAAAAAGAAGCATATTCCTTATCCTAAGGGAAGATAACAGCACGGTTGTTTATCTAAAACGGTGTGACGACAAGATTGCAATATGGAAAGTACGACGGACGAGCTATGTTTTGGGTAAAGAACTAGGGAAGATCCACATGCAAGATTTTCCACATGCAGCGACGTGGGAAGATGGGCAGTGGAGCAAGGCTGGAGGGGAGGAAGCTGTACCTGGGGGTCGTCGGGATGTAACTAGGAGGGCGGTGGCGGGCGGGATATGCCCATACTGCGGCAGCGAGCAAGTGGCGAAGGCCCTACCGCGGCGGAGCTTGGTCAGAGAGAATGGCGGGTACCACAGATCGGGACGTGCTACCTCGACGTCGTCGAACGGAGAAATGATGCACAAGTGGATGCTGCCGGATCAGTGACCAGCGGTGAGAGAGAGGGGCCACCGCCGCCTTGTGTGAGATAGTGTGACGAGAGACAAACCCCGGCAGGCAGGCTCCATGTAAATGTTGAACCGATTTCTTTTTTCTCGATAACAATCGTTTTATATTCTGTACGTGCCATTGAGGAATATAACTTTATTTAAAACTAATGCTTCAAGTCGAACTTTGTTCTGTGTACGTGTGGTACACGACCCTCCTTCAAGTAAACAACCGCTACACGCGTCAAATTATCGCGTGGGCTGCCTTTTCGTACAGAAATGAGCTCCACCATGTACCCACGCGGGTGTGGCCAGGAACGAGACGTGAGTGCGTGCGTCGTGCATGCACCTCTTCTCTACGTGCAGGCACCCCACGTACGTGGGTGTGTGTGAGAGAGATGGGTTTTTTACTAAAAAAAGATGGTTTGTGTGAAACAGAGGCAATGTGTCGATGATATCTCAAACAAAAAATGTAACATATGCAATGTGTGTGAAACAGAGGCCTGGATATATCATATATAGAGGGAGCGATAAACGAGAAGAGAGTGGAGGGATCATCGGCGTGAGATATCGATAGAATCAAAGAGAGGGGTGAAGTGTGTGGGTGCGCGATCGATATAGACAGATGTTTGTCTTGTGCTGCTTCAGCCTCGACGTCTTACGGCTCGCCAAAGCTGCTCCAACGACGGAACCATCCATCACAACAGAGCAGTACCCTGGACGCTGTCTACAGATGCCTCAGATCTTCCACCACACCTCCGACAGCCACCTCTACCGCAACTTCTTCAGCGACCAACCCAATGCTGAGGTCGACACGGCTACGCCAAAGAGGTTGTACACTTGTCACATCACTTATTACTCTACATTCATGTCGATCCATTAGGGCTATTTTGGTTCAAAGGAAAAAGTGAAGGAAAAACATAGCAATAGGAAATTTTCCTATGGTACTCTACTATTCAATTATTCATGCATTTGGTTGAAAGGAATGGAGCAAAACATCCACCTGGAGCTCCTTTTCCTATGCATCAAAACAAGACTAAGTGCATTAGTGGCATAATAACATTCTAACTGTACACACTTTCATATGGTTTCACTTTAATTTGGCCATGTTTCTTTGCATTCCTCTGCTCTTCCAATTCCTGTGAACCAAACACCCAAGTTGACAGAAATCATGTGTTTACAAATGCTCTGTTTCCCACGTGCATTCCTATCCTATTCTGGTGTTTTTCCTATTCCTGCGTTTTTAGAATCCTGCAAGCCAAAGGAGCCCTTACAGAATTACTTCAGTTACAGATAGGTGTCGAAGAAAACTTTGTGTGGTTTGTCCTGCTCCTGCCGCGACGTCGTCCACCTCACCTGAGCTGCTCCATCGACAGAAGCATCCACCATACCAGACATCATGACTCCCGACCATCTTTCGCCGCCTCAGATCTCCTTCCCTGCCGCCAGCACCCACCGCAACTGCATCACCATCATCGACTCAGCAGATGAACCTGAGGAGTACACGGGTCCACAAGAGAGGTCGCACTCTTTTGTTTCTGCTTATGTTATGCATTGCTTAATATTACCTGCTACTTTATCGTCCTGTTCACCTCTTAGACTCCAAGTCAGGTCCGAATTAATGTTCAAATTTGAGTTTTAAAATGCTTGTGGGGCACATATCGAGGCAGCAATGAATAATATCTCTGTCTATTATCTGGTTCACCTAGGGTATGTCTATGTTGTTCATATTGGGTGGGAAACAAACAGTAAAGCAATCATCATCTGTCTTTTTATTAAAGTAAAGCTATCATCATCCTGCTATCATTACTTTTGGATCTATCCACTGGTTGTTACCATCACTCTAGATTTTTGCATGCTCTCCTTACATAATCTCACTATATTTTTTTCGCATCCATGTCAGATATTGTACGCAGTCATGCTGAACATGTAGAGAAAAAGAGAAGAGTTTTGTGCGGCAATACAATGTCATGCAGACATCGCTCCATGGTGGGTGCAATGGCAAACCCTCCCCCCCCCCCCTCCAGATTGTAATCCTGAGGAAGATATCTGTTCTGAGGAGGATTCAGACGGAGTTGGCCACTCCTATTTACCCCCCGAGGTGTTTGCTCTAACTTGCCATGATGATGTTGGTCATATCATGCATATGTTGCCTTGCAGTGCCTACTTTTGACATCATATATGTCATCTGCTTAGTTTAGACATGTACTGTAATGCCACCTGCTTAGTTTCTATATCATATATGTGAATTATGCAATCTCATCTCTTTTAGCCAGCCATAATATATGTGAAATATGCAATGCCATCCTATTTAACCAGGCATCATATATTTGAAATATATTTTGCCAATCCTTTTTCTTCATTACATTTCCATTTGTCGACAATGTTTGTACATTCAACTACTCTTCCTGTGAATCAGCCATTTGAGTGGGTGATGGAAAAATCTGGAGTGAAAACAAGGTCTTCAGAGCAGACAGTGCGACCTATCGAAGCAGATCTCTTGCTGGGTCCCGGTAGCTCCTCAGAGATGGATTCAGAGACAGATGACCAGTCCTATTCCCCCACCGAGGTGTATGCTCTAACTTGGCACGGTTATAGCACTCATATCATGCATATGGTGTGTTGCATTGCATAGTTTAGACATCATATACACAATATTCAACACCATGTTCTTAGTTCAGACATCATATATGTGAATGCCCTCTGCTTAGTATATAAATCACACGTGTGAATTATATCATGCGATCCTGATTACTTAGATAACATGTATGTGAATTATGTCATGCCAACCTGTTTACTAAAGACATCATATAATTATCTCATGCCATCCTGTTTAGTTAGTCATCATATCTTTGAATTATGTCATGCTATGCTATCCAGTTTAGATAGACATCATATATGTGAAATTATGTCATGCTATCCTTTTTAGTTAAACAATATACATGTGATTTATTTCATGCCCTCTTTTTTCCACACTATCTATTGCATCTGTCTCTCATACAAGGTCGGTACATTCAACTACTTTTCTTGTTTATCAGCCATTTGAATTGGAGGGGGTGATGGCAGTATCTAGCAGAGTAAAAACATGGTCTTCAAATAAAACAGTGCTACCTCATGGTGGAGATAGCACCCCGGTTGTACATGCACGAGAACCAGCCCTACCACACATAACCCAGACTCTCGCAGATTGTACCCCTACTCCGATGGACAGAGAACCAGCTTCACCCAATCTAACCCCAACCACCGCAGATAGTAACCCAGTTCCAGTTGACACAGCACCATCTCCAGCACAGAGCTCCCAAACAAGAGCAGTTAGTATGGCAGCTCCAGTGCCCAAAGTGCCAGTACTACCACGGCAAACCCCAACTCCACCAGTTAGTACACCTATTCCTGTGGACGAAGCACAACCAGCCATTCGTAGTTTAGCATCTATCGCATTTGATGTTGTTAAATCCTATGTGCGTACCTTCCCATCATGGAAATATTATACTAAAGATGAAGGAAAAAGCCAGTTGCAGGTGTTCGTCCAGGAGTTATGTGTAAGTAATGTTATTCATGGCAAATACTTTGCTTTGTCCCATACATTCTACCTCCATGCTGGTTATAATACCGCAAATGTTCCCATTTTTCTCTATAGAGAAGGACCGATTTGGAAACTCAGGATGAGGTAACCTGTGCTAATACCTCTGCTATCTTCAAGAATGCTTGGTGGCAGTATTGGAATTACCTAAAGAAAACGTACTTCACTGGCAAAGAAGCTCATCAAATTCCCTTACTTTCTCCTAAGACACATTTACGGCACGATGACTGGGAACTCCTTGTTCTGTACTGGTCCCGAACCAAGAATGTGGTAAGGTCTATGAGCTCATTTTTTATTTTGAAGTACTATATGTCTGCATCTTACTGTACTCTGTTCGTGTAGAAGAAGTTCTTAAACCTGAAGAAGAACTGTTCTCATTTAAGATTCCATTGCTATGGTGCATACTGCTTTGCTCTTGTATCACTGTATTTACTCATACAAACTTATTTTTAAATTGAAGGATCCAATCGAAACTCCAATGGCACAACAGGTATGTTTAAACATGTTTCTTTAACAAGTTTGCTCTTCTAAATTGCTCTGTTGATTTCAATTTCAATTGTGTATATAGTTGACTTCTCATATCATGCACATTACTAGC
Source organism: Thinopyrum elongatum (assembly GCA_011799875.1). Taxonomy (NCBI): domain Eukaryota; kingdom Viridiplantae; phylum Streptophyta; class Magnoliopsida; order Poales; family Poaceae; genus Thinopyrum; species Thinopyrum elongatum. Next base: position 562,387,931 of record CM022303.1, read on the forward strand.
ATCACAACAGAGCCAATAGTGTTGTTGTACATGTATACCCGTGTTACCCATCTGAAATCTTGTTGTGCCGTGTAGTTTTCCACACTTGTATTCTTTCAATGCTTCTTTCTCTTGAACTGATATGATTTGAAACGTCTCTCTATTTTGATTTGGCAAGACAATGCAGTGACCATAGGACATAGATATATGTTTGTTTGATGCTTTTATTATGTACTTACTACTTGGCAATAGAAGACTTGGTAGTTTAATCCTGTCCACCTTACTACTAAACTGGTTCACCGAAATGAGTTTCATATACTACATGCTAAACCTGTTATGTGTTTGCTTGTTTCTTCTTTTAGCATGCTGACAGAATATTTGGGAAGAGTACCTTATTAAGCAATGATAAAGGAGGTAATGCAGATAAGGTTCAGGATAGTGAGACATCCTTGTTGGTCTCCAACAAAGTTGATAAAACAGCTAAGGAAAACTATCTTGAAGACAGTGAGACAACCCCAAAGTCCTGTCTTGATGTAGTGTTTGAGTTACTGGCCACTACCGCTGGCACAAGCTCTTCGAACTCACAGTCTAAATCAGTTCGGTTTCTTGAGTCTCAAATACAAGCTGAAAGACATCGATCAGATGTGCTGCGACAAGAAGCCGAAGGACTGAGTAAGTCCCTGGAGAATTCAGATGCATACTTTCTGGTGCAACAGCAAGTGTTGGAGGATTTTAGCACCAAACAGGAGAAAGCTAATAAGCTTGCTAAGCTTATTGCCAGCATGGTGGATACCCAGGATAACGTTTCTTGAGCTCTTGTGAAGTTGTTTCAGTTATGGACTTGTTTTGCTGCCGCTCGTTTATTTGCACTGGTGGTCAATTTAGACGCCCAATGTATGTAATATGCTGCTTTGTTCCCTATATTTGCACTGGTGGCGAACTTTGATGCCCAGTGGATGTAATATGTGTAATAGCCGTAATTGCCTAGCGTAAGTTGCTTGCTTATTTATTTCCTTATATTGTCTTGTTTATTTGTTTGGTTGTATTCACTGCAGTTCTTTTTCCGCGGTTTGCTAGTGGAAACAATAAATTATTTTTTTAAACTAGGCCGTAATAACCACGGACCGTTATGTAGTGACCATGGGCCTCCTACGGGCCGTAGGATCTATGGGCCTCCTACGGGCAGTAGGATCAATGGGCCTTGTGCGGGCGTTAGAATCAATGGGCCTTCTACAGGTTGTACTATTCATCGACCAATAAAGGACCGCAATATGGGCCGTAAACGGGCTAGAGTGGAAATTGTCTGTTTATAGCCCGATCATAACGGGTCGATAATAGCCGATATGTATAACGGGCTTAAACGGGCCGTATTTGATGACGCTAAGAAAATAGCCCAACGGATTAACGGGCCACAAACGGGCCGACTGTAACCACGGGCTGAATTTGGCCCGCAAGCGGAACAGGCCAGTTACGGACCAGAAGTAATCGAATGCTGGAAATGAGCCCAAGAATAAATGGGCCCTTACAAGGCCGAAAGATCTGGAAAGGGACCAATGGAATAATGGGCCGTTAATGGGTATAAAGGGATACACTTTCATTATGGGCCAGTGGCACCACGGGCCGTTAATGGGCCAAGAGTTACATAGGGCCTCATATGGGCCGAAAGACGTCATGGGCCATACATGGGTCGGAAGTTACAACGGGCTGGAATCATATTGGATGGCCCAGACGTCGATACTGGGCCTAATTCGGATAGGCCATAACAGGTCGTGAGTTAGCGGGCTGTAAATGGGCTATATGCGAATAGGCCATTAACAGGCTTTCGGTGGGCTGGCCCGCTACCTTTTGACCAAGTCAAACGGGCCGGCCTTTTCACCTAAATGGGCCACTGTTGGGCCGTGCCACATGTCGACGTATCATAGGCGCCTCCCGTCCAATGAGTGGCCGACATCTGTCCCAACGCTGAGCAGACAGGTGGATACTCCGGCGAATCAGAATTTTACACGTGGAAAATCCCCATTGGTCCAGGCTGTTAACGGGTTATCGGATCCAAACCAGAACCCGATAGCTTAACGGCGACCCGTTACGGTGGATGCCACGTGTCGGTTACCCTTGACGAAAGGACTTCCATGACGCGCCATTTATCGTCATGGAAGTGGACACTTTCATGATGATAATTTTGGTATTGTCATGGAACACTTCGACGACAGCACAGGTATGACTATCTTGATTCTGTCATAAAATCGTCATGGATGTACATGCATGATAGAAAACATGACCTACTGTGACAAACACGTATCATCACGGAAGTGTGTTTTTTTTGTAGTGTTAGATACTTGGTTGTCCTTGAATATTACCTTGGGGTGCCTTGGGCATCCCCAAGCTTAGGCTCTTGCCTCTCCTTATTCCATAGTCCATCAAATCTTTACCCAAAACTTGAAAACTTCACAACACAAAACTCAACAGAAAACCCGTAAGATCCGTTAGTATAATAAAATAAATCACCACTTTAGGTACTGTTGTGAACTCATTCTAAATTTATATTGGTATTATATATACTGTATTCTAACTTCTCCATGGTTCATACCCCCCGATACTACCCATAGATTCATCAAAATAAGCAAACAACACAATGAAAAACAGAATCTGTCAAAAACAGAACAGTCTGTAGTAATCTGGAAATTTTGTATACTTATGTAACTCCAAAAATTCTGAGAAAATAGGACAACTTAGGCAATTTGTATATCAATCTTTTGTAAAACATTCAGATCAAAAGCATGCTTCTATGATTTTTTTAAATTTTTGGCAATGAGCGCAAAAGTTTCTATTTTTTAGCAAGATCAAATCAACTATCACCATAGATCATCCCAAAGGTCTTACTTGGCTCAAACACTAATTAAAACACTAAAAAAATTACTACAGAGGTAATATTGTGTACTTTCGTAAAAATAGAAAAGAAAAATATTGGGTTGTCTCCCAACAAGCGCTTTTTTAAAGCCTTTTAGCTAGGCGTTGATAATTTTAATGATGCTCACATGAAAGACAAAAATTGAAGCACAAAGAGAGCATCATATAGCATGTGAAAAACAAGTTTAAGTCTAACATACTTCCTATGCATAGGCATTTTATAAGCAAACAAATTATCAAGACAAGCAAAAACTACCATATGCAAGGAAGAAGAAAGAAACAATAGCAATCTCAACATAACGAGAGGTAATTTAGTGACATGAAAATTTCTACAACCATATTTTCCTCTCTCATAATAATTGCATGTGGGATCATATTAAAATTCAACAATATATCTATCACGTAAAATATTCTCTTCATGATCCACATACATTCAAAGTTGACATTCTTCCAAAATAGTGGGATTATCATCAAATAAAGTCATGACCTTTCCAAGCCCACTTTTATCAAAAATTTCATAAGATTGATCAAACTCCAAACTAGTGGGATCATTATTTCCTAAAGTTGACACTCTTCCAAACCCACTTTCAATATTATTGCAAACATTATTATCATGAGGCTTAAATAAATTTTTAAGTTCATAAGAAGCATTATCACCCCAATCATGATCATTGCAATAAGTAGTGGACATAGCAAAATTAGCATCCCCAAGCTTGGGGTTTTGCATATTATTAGCACAATTGACATTAATAGAATTTATAATCACATCATTGCAATCATGCTTTTCATTCAAGGAGCTATCTTGAATCACTTTATAAATTTCTTCTTTTAGCACTTCATCACAATTTTCATATTCACGAATTTCAAGCAAAACTCCATTAAGATAATCTAGTGCACTCAATTCACTAGCAATTGGTTCATCATAATTGGATTCTTTAAAAATATTAGCAAGTGGATGAGGATCCATAAAATTTTTGCTTCCTGATTTTCAATAAACACACAATTATACCAAGCGAACGAGCAAACAAACCAAGTAAGACATAAAGGCAAACGAAAAGACGAACGAAAAGAGGGCGAATAAAAAGGCAAATATTTTTGTATTTTTCTGAAAATGTTTTAGAAGTGGGGGAGAGGAAAATGAGAGGCAAATGGAAAATAATGTAAGTGCAAGAGATGAGAGTTTATGATAGGTACTTGGTAGGCTTGATGTAGAACCTCCCCGGCAACGGCGCCAGAAATTCTTCCTGCTACTTCTTGAGCTTGCGTTGATTTTTTCCATGAAGAGGAAAGGGTGATGCAGCAAAGTAGAGATAAGTATTTCCCTTAGTTAAGAACCAATGTATCAATCCAGCAGGAGGTACAAGTAAGTCCTCAATATATGCACATGCACAAACTAACAAACACTTGCACACAACACGAAAAAGGGGTTGTCAATCCCTTCTCGGTCACTTGCAAGAGTGAGATCTAATAGAGATAGATATAAAAGATAAATAAAAGGCAAAACAAAGTAAATATAAATAAATTGCAGCAAGGTATTTTTAGGTTTTTGGTTTTATAGATCTGAAAATATATGATGGAAAATAGACCCGGGGGCCATAGGTTTCACTAGAGGCTTCTCTCTCGAAGAAAGCATAAGGTGGGTAAACAAATTACTGTTGAGCAATTGATAGAAAAGCGCAAAGTTATGAAGATATCCAAGGCAATGATCATGAATATAGGCATCACATCCGTGACAAGTAGACCAACTCCTGCCTACATCTACTACTATTACTCCACACATCGACCGACTCCTACCTGCATCTAGAGTATTAAGTTCATAAGAACAGAGTAACACCTTAAGTAAGATGACATGATGTAGAGGGGTAGATCCAATCAATATGGTAAAAATCCCATCTTTTTATCCTTAATGGCAACAATACAAATATGTGCCTTGCTACCCCTACTGTCACTGGGTGATGACACCGCAAGATTGAACCCGTCACCAAGCACCTCTCCCATTGCAAGAAAAACCAATCTAGTTGGCCAAACCAAATCGATAGATCGGAGAGAAATACAAAGCTATCTTAATCATGCACAAAAGAGTTCAGAGACGACTCAAACAATATTCAAAGATAATCTGATCATAAATCCACAATTCATCGGATCTCAACAAACGCACCGCAAAAGAAGATTACATCGAATAGATCTCCAAGAACATCGAGGAGAACATTGTATTAAAGATCAAAGAGAGAGAAGAAGCCATCTAGCTACTAGCTATGGACCCGTAGGTCTGTGGTAAACTACTCACACATCATCGAAGGGCAGCAAGGTTGCTGTAGAGGCCCTTCGTGATCGAATCCCCCTCCGGTAAAGTACCGGAAAAGGCCCCAAGATGGGATCTCACAAGAACACAAGCTTGCGGTGGTGAAAAAGTATTTTTGGTGTGCCCTCTGGTATAGGTGGAATATTTGAGGATTTATAGTGCTGGAGTTAGGGTTAGGGGAGTCCCGAGGGGCCCACAAGCCCCCTGGCCGCGCCCCCCTGGGGCGCGCCCCTAGGGCTTGTGGCCCTCTCGTGGCTCCTCTGGCCTCCTCTCCAAGTCTCGTGGGTGTCTTGTAGTCCAAGAAAAACCATCGTAAAGTTTTATTCCGTTTGGACTCCATTTGGTATTGATTTTCTGTAAATGTCAAAAACAAGGAAAAAACAGCAACTGGCACTCGGCACTAGGTTAATAGGTTAGTCCCAAAAAATGATATAAAATAGCATATAAATGCATATAAAACATCCAAGATAGATAATATAATAGCATGGAACAATCAAAAATTATAGATATGTTCGAGACGTATCACCCCTCTCCCTCTAATTCGTCCTCCGCTCTATACCGTTGTGCTTGGCGAAGCCCTGCCGAATAGTTTCACCACCACCGTCACCACACCGTCGTGCTGCCTGAACTCATCTACTACTTCGCCTCTCTTGCTGGATCGAGAAGGCGAGGACGTCATCGAGCTGAATGTGTGCTGAACACGGAGGTGCCGTATGTTCGATACTTGATCGGGATGGATCGTGAAGGTGTACGACTACATCAGCCGTGTTGATAAACGCTTCCGCTTAGCGATCTACAAGGGTATGTAGATGCTCTCCCCCTCTCATAGCTATGCATCTCCATGGATAGATCTTGCGTGTGCATAGAATTTTTTTTGCTTTCCATGCAACGTTCCCCGACACCTAGAGTACACAATTTTGCACTCAAAATCCCTTGGGAGCTCGGAGAGCATAAAAACAGGGTGTGCCACCACACCCGAAGCCTGGCCACCTTTCCAGCACAAAAAAGGCCCGTCAGGACTTATATTTCGACAGTGTCGGGCTGTCGCACTGCGGCTCCAGCCTCGTTAAGGGCCCCGCTTTTAGATGCGCCAAGCATGGCTTATGCGAAGTAGATCGCAGTCTTCACAGAGCCTTGGAATAGACAAGGAAGAGCTGGCCAACAGCAAAGAGGCATAGACGTGCGGCAGGTAAAGACACGGGCCACACGCCCTGCACACTAAACCACTACATCACACTGTATCTTTTCCCTTTTTTACATACTCTATGTACCGGTTACAATTCTTCCATGTAAACAGCTCAGCATATATGGTGGAGCCTTATGAATGATTAAAAAGACCTATTTTCGATCCCCGCACAACTTTAAGTGTCATTTTTTTCCTTCTCTCGCCCTTTTCCTCATAGCAATATACACAGATGAGCTCGGCTTTTAACCGGGGGCTCGGATTTCAAATTGAGCTTATGTTCAAGTCCGATAAGTGTTCAGCGTCTCGGATATGGCACTATATGCATTAGTTTCGAATTGTGATTTTGGTCAATGATTGGGTTGCATGGCTCCTGTGCTTACCTCCTACGTTTCACTTTGTTCGGCTAGGAGTATAAAGGGTGAACCACTACGGTTGTACTTCCAGCTCGAATGGTCAAGTACCTCAGTGGAGAAAGCCAAAAATCGACTGTCACAATAAGCATAAACTGGTCTGCAATCCAAAGACAGTGTCAAACTATAAACCACTGGTGGTTATGCCATGTTAAAAGAAGGGTCCTTGTCACAAGGACCGAGGTATTAAAGACAGGTGCACCTCGGCTAGTCAAATCATCGCTACACCGGGGGCTAGGTCAACTACCCCACAAGTCAAACTCCTATGACTAAGTGAAAGCTATAAAGCCACTATAGTCTGATTGCCTTGTTCCTCTGAATACTCAACTGTCTCCGGGCTCCGAGAAGTCGGCTAAGGGACCAAGCATTTTTCAAGAACACCCCATGTAGCATCTACAAGGGGGCAGAAGCCGACAAATGACCGCTTTTAGAAATAATAAACGGTCGCACAAGAGTCACAATTGAATGTCAGATAAAAAACAACTGATAACCAAAATATTACTTGTTTTATAAATTCTCCTCGACATACCAAGGGACCTTCAGAACCTAAGTTCTGACTTAGAACACTATGCCTCTTTCACCCTGGCACCCTCGTGCACCGCGGCCAGGAACTGCTCCGGTGTGCGATTCTTTTCTTCTGGAGGACCGGAGGCGATACCCAGCGGCTTTATCTTCGGAAAATGCGCCATCACGGACATATATGCCCTCTCCGCCCCCTCCAGATAGGCCGACCATTTCCATCTTGCCACCTAGAGGTGGCGTTTTGAAGCCTGCTCACCAGACCGAAGAAGCTTGTTGGCATCAGCTGGCCTGGCCAGAGGTTGACGCAGATCTCTTGCATCACTGGTCAGGCTACACGAAATAGCTCCACCAGTTGCTTCATCTAATTTTTCAACAGAGGCGGCTGCTCAGGCGCCTGGAATTGGGCCCAGAAGGCCTTCTCCTCAGACTCATCAGGGAGGGCAGCGAAGTAGGCACCGGCATCCGAGGCACTCCGCGGCAGGTCCCTAAAGGCCTCTGAAGAACGCCATACTTGCGTAAGATGACCAAATCGGCTGTCACCAAAAACGCAATGAAGCAGTAGGGCTTGCTGACGGTGATCTGCTTCACCTGATGAAGCACTTCGTGATCTGCACGGGCCTGGGTCATGGCCTCCTTAAAGGCCAAGCTTGCCGTCTCCAGCCCGGATGACAGCTTTCTCTTTTCTTCCTGAAGGGTATCATACTGAGTGTAAAGCCCCTTCAGGTCCTCCTCGACCTCTGCAACCCAGGTCGTGTGCTTCTCATCGACCTTGTTTTCTTTGGCCAACTCCTCATTAGCCTACTTTGTTGCGGCCTTCTGTTGCTTGGCTTCTTGCCGAGCTGCTTGCAGCTCGGACCGAAGCTTCTCGAGGTCTGAGGAGGCAACTGCACATATATTGGCATTTTCATTAACGCTTACAGCAGTCAGGTCATATTTACAATATAACTAGAGGATGTTGAAACTCTTCGACATTTACCTTCATATTTCTCCATCTGCTTCTTGAGCAAATCTATGTCCTTCTCAGACCGGTCGAGCTTGTGGTTAAGTTCTTCCAACTCTTTCGAGTTGGACACTGACACCGAGGCTGAAACCTGTAATGAATACAGTTAGATTCCACAGACGACATCGAACCCCTGGTTGGCTTTTGCGTTCCGACCAGGGTCTCAGGGGCTACTACATGTTCGCTTTCACCAAACTTTTCATTCTTTATAAGACCCCCGAGTAAGATCTTGGCATCTCACTCAGGGCTCAGGGGCTACTGTGGTTACATGTCCATTATACACATCCGTAGTGTCACAAGTCTTCGGATAATCCTATTTTTTCTACCTATCTGCTTAAAGACTGCTAGATATGTCTAGTGGTAACAACTTTTAGCATTGATGTAAATTCAGTTAGGTAACCAAGAGTTACCTCAAAACCTTGGTAGAGACCCTCCTTGAAGGCCTCCCTGTTACCAGCCTCTACGGACCGGTAACTTTGCAGCGCCATGCCTAGAAGGACGTGGTGCTTGTCATGATGGAGGAGCCCGTCGGCGACACCTCCATCTCTTCCATCCACCCCACAGACGCCTGCTCTGCTACAGACGGGGATGGATGGGTCACCTTGGTTCTCCCTGATATACGAGGAGCGGCTGTCGTGGTAAGCTACCGAGGTGGCTCCGTGCCAATGGGGGCCGAAGTGGTAGCTACCCCAGTTTCACCCCCTCCATAGAAGAGGGGTTCACCCCCCAACGGGTCCTTGGAGGCCTTGGTCTCGACCATGGAGACATTGGCGTCGCGCCCCATTGTGGGAGAAGGCGGGACCTGTAGTGAGGTTGCCTCCCCCAGCCCATCACGGGCAGGAGGGGAGATGTGGTGCTCCTCTGATGTGCTAGGAGGAGGGAGCCCACTCGACGACGTCCTATCACTGATATGAGAATGATGTGGTCTGCGAAAAGACAAATGTTTATTCGAAAATTACACATAAAAGGCACTTGTGCGCATACGACGCCAATGAGTAGAAGGTATACCTCCTCGGTGGTGGGCTCGGTCGCCGCAGCTTGAAGAGGTCATCCTCTGGTGCAGTGGAGGAGGCCTTGGCCGTGGAAAGGGCCTTGTGAGGCACGACGTCGACAGCCTTTACGAGGCACCGACGTGTCCAGACGGAGTGGGTCCCCACAACGTCTGTGAACGCCGCCGTCTTTCTCTTCGAGGAGGACGAGCCTTCCTCCCCTTCTTATCCTTCTCTTTCCTCCTCGTCTGAGAAAAGACTTTGGATATTCTCGGAACTAGCGTCCGCGGGATCTCGGATCTGAAGACCCTCCATCTTCTTCTCCGGCTCTTTAGTCTTGGCCGGGGCCTTTAAACAAACAAATAAATACTTGCACCCAACACAAAAAAGGGGTTGTCAATCCCTTCACGGTTAATTACAAGGATGAGATCTGATAGAGATAGGTATAAAAGATAAATAAAAATATAAAATAAACTAAAGATAAATAAATTGCAGCAATGTATTTTTGGGTTTTTGGTTTTATAGATCTGAAAATAACATGATGATAAATAGACCCGGGGGCCATAGTTTTTACTAGAGGCTTCTCTCTTGAAAGAACGCATATGGTGGGTAAACAAATTACTGTTGAGCAATTAAAAGAAAAGTGCAAAGTTATGACGATATCTAAGACAATGATCATGAATATAGACATCACGTTCGTGACAAGTAGACGGACTCCTGTCTGCATCTACTACTATTACTCTACACATCGACCGCTATCCAGCATGCATCTAGTGTATTAAGTTAACAAGAATGGAGTAACGCCTTAAGCAAGATGACATGACGTAGAGGGATAGATCCAATCAATATGGTATAAACCCCATCTTTTTATCCTTAATGGCAACAATACAAATACGTGTCTCGCTACCCCTTGTCACTGGGTGAGCACACCGCAAGATTGAACCCATTACAAAGCACCTCTCTCATTGCAAGATAAATCAATCTAGTTGGCCAAACCAAATCAATAGATCGGAGAGAAATACAAAGCTATCTTAATCATGCATAAAGAGTTCAGAGAAGACTCAAATAATATTCATAGATAATCTGATCATAAATTCACAATTCATCGGATCTCAACAAACGCACCGCAAAAGAAGATTACATCGAATAGAACTCCAAGAACATCGAGGAGAACATTGTATTGAAGATCAAAGAGAGAGAAGAAGCCATCTAGCTACTAGCTATGGACCCGTAGGTCTTTCGTAAACTACTCACACATTATCGAAAGGGCAGCAAGGTTGGTGTAGAGGCCCTCCGTGATCGAATCCCCCTCCGGCGGAGTGCCAGAAAAGGCCCCAAGATGGGATCTCACGAGAACAGAAGCTTGCGGCGGAGGAAAAGTTTTTTTGGTGTGCCCTCTGGTATACAGGGAATATTTGGGTATTTAGGTAGCTGAGATTAGGGTTAGAGGAGCCACTGGGGGCCCACAAGCTCATAGGGCGCCCCCCCCTAGGGCGCGCCTGGTGAGCTTGTGTCTCACCCATGGGCCTTCTGGCCTCCTCCCGAAGCTTCCTAGGTTTCTTCTGGTCCAAGAAAAATCGTCAAAAAGTTTCGTTCTGTTTGGACTCCGTTTGGTATTGATTTTCTGTAAAAGACAAAAACAAGGAAAAAACAGCAACTGGCACTGGGCACTAGGTTAATAGGTTAGTCCCAAAAAATGATATAAAATAGCATAATAATGCATATAAAACATCCAAGATGGATAATTAACAACATGGAACAATCAAATATTATAGATACGTTGGAGACGTATCAATAGCGTAGGAGTATGGATTCGTCCCTTCCTACTCTTTATAAGCCAGTAAAAGGCGAAACGTCACTCCTGTTGCGCCGTGAAAATCGCCACGTTTCGGCCATTCGTGCCGTTATGGCCGCTTGGGGAGAAACAATCGATTGATGATATCCCCTAAAATGTGGAGCACGATCTCTGTTTTGATACGACGTGCAAATAAGAGGGTTGCCTTGAACCGTGATTCGAATAAGTAATAATTGATATGTATATAGTGTCAGGAGTGGTGGCGCTTCGGTAAAGTTGTAAGTAATTGACCGTCGAGCTCACCTGCGCTGCTAGTCTTCGAGATTAAGCAAGCCCCGCACTTCGGATGAATGAAGGTCCATTTTGGGTGACGCACGGTCGAGTTTGTTTGGCCCCTTGTGGATGGCGAAGTGGACCGTGTGCCGCGGCGCTATGGCCTAAAGGTGCGACGCAGCCGCGGGTCGGGGCGGCGGCGGGAAGACCTCAGGGCGGTGGCAGGGACCGCGTGCCATGCACGCTACGGCCCGATGGAGCGACGCAGCGGCAGTGCAAGGGTCGTTGCAGCCACGGGGACGGCCTCATGGCGGCGGTGGACCACGGGCCGCGGCACTACGACTTGAAGAGGCGCGTAACGGCAGTGCGCGGGTCGGTGCAGCCCCGGCGAGAACCACGGGGTGGCGGCAGGGACCGCGTGCCATGCTCGCTATGACCCTATGGGGTGACGCAGCGGCAGCGCGAGTGTCGATGCAGCCACGGGGACGACTTGGAGCAGACGGCCTCGGGGCGGCGATGAACTGCGGGCCGCGACACTACTGCCCGAAGGGGCGACGCAGCGGCAGCGCGCGGATTGATGTAGCCGCCGGGAGAACCACGGGGCGACGATGTTGTGGCTCAATGGGACGACACAGTGACAGCCTGTTGCTCGAGATCGGTGTAGAGACGCGTGAATTGTGATGACGATCTTCATAAAATTCTGGGGAGACGTGCGTAGACGGTTGATCAGATGAAAGGCGCGACGGAGGCCAGCTCAGGAGCCGCGGGCCACGCGACGCGGCACAGTGGGCAGCATCGGAGTACAGGACCGGCCGCGTGCTTGACTGCATCACGCGATGGATGAAGGCTGATTGGACACGTAAAATAACGTGAGCTGCCACACCTGCACTGCACGGGACACGAACACGTGCGAGCGGCCTTGCAGCCAAGACCTGCATAGACTGAGTTGTCCGGCGCCGCGCTCGACCAGGCGACTACGCCCGCGAGTGTCGCGTTAGGGGCCACGGGCGAGACGCGAGTCCAGCGCATGACCGTCCGAGCGGCCAACGGAACAGCGCCGCCAGGGTGCCATGTGGCAATTGATCCATCCGGAGGCGATGAAGATGTCAACAAAGTAGATGGGCATTATAGATGACGAACGACGGCAGATGACGCAAACCGATCTTAGATCCAAAAATCAAAAACAAACGCCGATCAATGCGATCGGCGAACGAGAGAGAAAAATCCGGATCAAAGGATCGAAAAAAAAGACTCTTTAGGGCAGCCGGTCAACACGACCGGCAGACGAACCCTAGGTACGGGCGGCGCGGCCCATGGCGGCAGTCATGAAGGCCGACTGCCCCGGAAGGCGGCGCGCGGGGCGGAAGCGGCGGGCGAAGGCTAGGGTTTGGATCGGTTAGGCTGATACCATGTAGAAGGAATAGGGAGCAGATTGGTGAAATTGTTCATGTATTGCTTGAGTCCCGTGGGCATATATATAGAAGTATATGATCATCATGAAGTACAAGACAATCTAAAACAAATTCTAGTTTATCTTATCTTTCCTAAACAATCACGATACTCAACGTGCACGATGGCCATGCCCATGTTGCCAGCTACGATGACGGAGACCTTGGTGAGCCGCTTAGACCGCCGCACCGGGGTTAGTTCCCCGTCGCGGCCGCACGATAGAACCTGGTGGAAGAAGCCAGAGCGGGTATCGGCGTCGAAGCCGAGCTCGGACGGCGAGGACGCCTCCGTCTTCATGAGGCTCATGGTGTCAGTCACGATCGGGTTGTGTTGATATTGTGCTTACTGGAACTTTGAATGCAATGCTTGGTCGCTTCCTATCTCTCTATAGATCATAACCTCATAAGTCAACGTCTTCTTTCTGTCTTTCTGGAAAGCAAACCTAGGAAAGAAACCGAAGTCTATGTTGACGGAAATAAAGAATGCGACTTTACAATACCAGAGAAGTTCCTGCTGGTTTTGATCCACGGTTCGTTCGTTGGAGGATGTATAAAGGAAGTTGAACGAGTTGAGATAGTTTTTTTTTTTAACACAGCACAGACGCAAGCGCTCATATATACGTGCATACACTCACCCCTATGAACGCACACACGCACACCCTATCCCTATGAGCACCTCCGAAAGACTGAGCCGGCATATCATCTTGAAATTTACGAAGTCACCGTAGGCACCTCGCGTCGACGGAAACGTCTCCTCCCACTAAATGCGCATCGCCGGAAATCCTGAAATAAATTCAGAAATAAATGCGAGCACCAGGAGTTGAACCCTAGTGGGCTGGAGATACCACATTCCCTCTAACCATCCAACCATAGGTTGGTTCGCGAGTTGAGATAGTTGAGGAGGACGGAGAGAGTATCAGAAAATTGAAGAGCCGCTTATCGTGCATTGCCCTTTTCCGTACAACTAGGTTTGGTTTTCAAGCGAAGGAAAGTTGACGCAAACTGAACTGGTCGACTTTTGCTGACCACAGGAAAATAGTTGAACTCATGAGTCAATACTAGGGGTCTGCTTTCTGTTTCATTTGTTGGTTTGGCAGTTGACAACTTTTTAAACAAGTACTCCCTTCGTTCACAAATATAAGATGTTTTGAATATTTCAATATGAACTACATATGAACTGAAATGAGTGAACAAACACACTAAAATGTGTTTATATACATTCGATTCTGGAAAAAATTAGAACAACTTATGTTTTGAACAGAGGGAGTAACAGTTTTAGGAAACCTTAACACGTGGACAAAGCTAACGGCATTCACAACATTTTTCTTTCCTGTAGAGCAAACAATCCCGGTATAGGAGGATACTATTAAACGCCCGTGAGCGTCAAATTGAAGCTAGTGAGCGATGCGACATGGCCCGGCCCACTTCGAGCGAGCAACCGGTTTTGCCGTTTTGGGAAGGTTCCCTGAGCATGTTTTTTTCCTGTTTTGTTTTTTTTTACCGGGCTTTCTGGTTTTCCTTTATTTCTATTTCTATTTTTCAACTTTCCTGCTTATTTCTTCTTCTTCTTTTTTCTTTTTTTGTCTAAATTTTGTTCATGTTTCATAAATTGTTCAGGTTTTCAAAAAAGTTCACTGTAAGAAATGTTCGCCGTTCATTGAAAAAATGCTCACTGGGTATAAAAAAATGTTCATCATGTATAGGAAAAAATGTTCAATGTGCATTTCAAATAAGTTCACCATATATTTTAAAAATATTTCGTGTGTATTTGAATAATGTTCACCGTATACTAAGAAAATGTTATTTTGAATGCATTTTGAAAAAAAAACATAGTTAAAAAAATTGTTTGGAATTCGAAATTAGTCCACAATTTCAAAAAATGTTCAAAAATGTTGAAAAAAATTGTTCATGTTTGAAAAAAATGAATTTCAAAACAATTTCACGATTAGGAACATTATAGCATTTTCAAATAAATAGTTCACAATTTTCAAAGAAATGGTCAACAAAATTCTTTTTTTTTAATCTGCTGCTGCATTTAGTTCTAAAATATCCGTGATCTATTAACCGCTTAGACCCAACATCTCAAGTGGTAAGGAACACTTGAGGTTGCAAGCTCGATCCCTTAAGGAGCACATTGTGTGTGTGTGGGGGGGGGGGGGGGGCTGTGATTTTTCTAGCCACGCAGGACAATCTCAGTATGGAGCCACCGAATGGGCTGGCCCATTAGAATCACGCCCTGTGCGAAAGCGCTAGTGTTTGACGCTCGCGAGCAAGAGCTAGGGGTTGTCCAATTATTTCATAATGATGATATACATTTGATAATGGCCGAGCGGATTTACACATTAGGCCCAATTATTTCTCTACCCTATCCATTTTTATGACAAGCCCACAAAGCTCCTTCACCCAAATAAAAAATGAACTCCGAGAAACTTGTAGAAGAGAAACATCCAAACAACTAGGAAAAGGAAAATAAATATTCCAAGAACGACATGGTTTCAATATAATTCACAAATATTTCTGTATTATCTGTAAGTTTAGTCGAAATCCCTACTTTTTTCATAATATTGTGATCTTTGTCCTTTATCTTATAAATAACATGATTTCTTGGTAGAGGAAATACTTCACAACTTCATAATAAGGATCAGGTTTAGGAACAACTATTTATCATTTATCCCTACGTTGAGGAGGTCTGGACTTGCTTGAGAGCTAACCGGCTGCAGATGTGGTTCGTCTGCCGATAATGCATGAATTAATACAGGGGTAAAGTTACTGATAATCAGACGGGAAAAGAGAGGAAGATAGGCTTGACGTTTGCCTTCACGAGGAGGCGATTTGATGAGATGTGCCCTTTGTGAATTCTCTAGATAACCAAGCTAGGAGCGCGACATGCAAGACACGTCAACGAAATCTTTTGAGGACCCAAAACTCCACACATCCAAGAGGGGCCCTGTTCGGGAGTGCGGTGCTTATGTGCTGCCCTAGGTCAGTGCGATCACCCTAAGGCCTTGTTTTGCTGCATCGGACATGAAAAACAGCGACAAACGAGGAATAAGAAAACAAGGATAAATTAGGAGAAAAGATAGAAAGGTAAAAGAGATAGACTGGTTTGACAATTGTATGTTGTTCAATCGAGCATCAACTCTCATCAGTATATGAGGCGGTTGGACTTCTTGTACGAGAAAATGAATTTGATTTTCGTCCAAATATCCAAACCTACCATAATTCAGACAAGTGAGTCCAGAACTTCACGCAGGTCAAAAGACAACACATTGCATCAGTTGTATAAGGCCTCGGATTGAAATAATTCAGAAAAAAATTATTGACAAGACGAAGAACTTTCATATTTAACATTTTTTCCCTTTAAAGCAATCTTGAAGCCAATTTCGTAGTGCATTAAAAATGTATTTCCGAGATGCATCTATCTTGTCAAACTTTCAAGGTTGCAAACAACCTCGGACGAAAATGATTCGAACACCAAATTTCTTTGTTTCCACAAGACAAACAACTTCCATGTTGAAAGCTTTACGATTCAAGGTCGTCTCGATGCTGAAAAATGTCTCTTGATGCTAACACAAATTTTTAGGACAAATCACTCTGAACCCGGTTGAATCGGGCAATACACCGAACACTCTCAGGATGTGATCAATTATACTGGCCTAACAGTTGGGTCTTCTCGGACCCAACTCCTATTTGGCACCCTCGGCGCCGGTTATAGCCTATTATACAAACCGGCACACATCCTCCCTTCCGTCCTGGGCTCGGCCCATTTACTTTATCTTCCTTTTTCTTAACCTTGGCACGCGAGAGATCCGAACACCCGACCTAGCGGTTCAGTTTCACCAGTAGTAAGCAACTAGGAAAGCCTACATAATGTGCATACTTACTTTTTTTTTCTCTTGCTTGCTTGCTTGTTGTGCGTCAAATGTGCCTTCACTGACAGGTTTTTTTATTTTTGTTTTGTTTGGCCTTTTTCTTTGGGTTTTTTCTTATGCAATTTTTTATCTTTCATTTTCTTCTCCTTCTTAAAATTCACGAATATTTTTAAAATCTTGAACTCTTCTTAAATTCATAAACTTTTCAAATTCCTAAACATTTTTCTTAAATTCATGAACTTTTTTCAATCCAAGAACATTTTTACGAATTAGTGATTTTTTTTCCAAATGCACGAATGTTTTTTTCAAATCCACGAACTATTTTCAATTTTTATGATATTTTGTAAAATCCATGAACTTTTCACAATTTCATGAAATTTTTCTTCAAAATTGATGAACTTTTTTCAAATTCATGAACATTTTAAAAAAAATCTATGAGCTCTTTCATTTTTCATGAACTTTTATCAAATGTCATGAGCTTTTTTCAAAAATTTAATTTCATGAAATTCGTGAACTTATTTTAAATTTTGTGAAATTTTCTCACGAAAGTTTTTCAAATTCATGATATTTTTTATTTTTGCGAAAATTTTCCATATTTTTATGAACTTTATCAAATTCACATATTTTTTCCAAATTCACAAAGTTTTCTCAAATTGATGAACTTTTTTTAAAATCTACATATATAATTTTTTGATTTAACAATTTCTTCAACAGTATTAAAACCGGGCGGGTTTTTTCCTTACCAGACTAAGGGCATCTCCAATGCGGAGGCGCTTGCGTAGATGCTTAAGGAATAAAAATAAAAGAAGTAATGCTTAGCGTCCGGGTAAGCGCCTCGGCGTCCAACGCTGGTGAGCTGTGAGACACTTGTTCTCTCTCGTCAAATTAGCTTATCCGTGAATTGAAGCGCTCGGTGCCAAGTCTGGCGTCGCGGGCTAGTAGGCGCCAGAAATTTCTCTCCGCGCTAGCAAAACGGCTGGGATTCTTAGCCTTAGCGCCCGTCATTAGCGCCCCGTCGTAGATGCCCTAAGAACACCAAAAACAAAACAAAAACCTAACAGGGCAAGCGAGCGGCCGAGCGGGCCAAGCGAGCAGCTGGAGCGGAGTTGGGCCACGGCCCGCTTGCATTCACACGAGCGCCAGCTTGCTAGTAAGCTAGTGCTTAAGGCGCTGGTGAGGACCTCTTCTTCTTGGGTCTGTACCGGTTACACTTGGGTAACCGCTGCTCTTCTGGGGTCTTGTACAGTTATACCGAGTAAAAGGCTCGGTTAGGCTAAGGTGTTTTTTCTCAGCTGCACTGCACCATTTTCTCACCTCATGGATGGAATGAGACATCTGATAAAGAGCCTACAACAACCTTTCCCGATCTTTTGAAGGTTAAGAATAAAATCTCTGTTGTATCGATGCACTACTCTCAGACGAGATTGAAAACGAAAAAGGTGCATCAAAGCGTGAATAAGGGAGAAGTCACCTTTGTCAGTTTTCTTAGACACATGAGTGTCAAGTCAAGTACAACACAGGGTAACTGTTGTCGATATATCGCTACTCCCAATGGTTGATATATACAATCTTGGATGGAGATCATTCAAATATTAGAATTGTTCTTTTCTAGGAAGCAAATAACTTTCATGTTGCGTATTTTTTTTTATATTCGAGGTCATCTTAATTGCATTTTTTGTCATGCCAAAATCTAGTGTCAACATATGCACTCTGTTTTTTTGTAAAACTAGCATGGCAAAAATATAACTTGCACCGAATTTGTTCTAATGACGATGTTGACATTCCATCGGTCATTTTATTTTCTTAGTATTATAATTATATATCGGCCATATTTATGCTTAGGACGATAGGTATATATCGACCATTGGGAGTAGCAACAAAAGTGTAGCTAATCAAACATATAGTGATTTGGTACCACCATTTCATGATATAGAAAATTGTGTTGTGTCCATGCATCGGAATAAGCCTATAAAGGATAACCAATCATACATGGGGATGAGTTCCATGACATAGGCATCAATGACATGGTGGAAAAATATGGATGATGTGTCAACCGAAGATTTTGATGGGTGGATACAAACCTTTGGCTTAATTGCTTATCAACTTCATTATCTCTTTCTTCACCCCTGCCGCACCTTTTGCAATAGAAGTTTGCACATCATTTTTTATTTGACCGCTCCGTTTGAGAATCCATGACATGTTCTTCTCTTTTATCTCTTGTGCACTACCCCTTTGCAATTTCTTCTTTTGCCAATTCCATAAGCCGAGTGGATGCTCTGGCTGTGATTTTGTTTCAAGCAGTAGCAGTTCTTATTTGACTTTGTGAACTCTCAACTTCTCTTGCTCAGATTTAAAATCTTTAATTTTGCTTCACATCTTTGCCTATAGTAGCCATTGTCATGACTTTAATTCGCTCTTTATCATATGAAAATGAATTTTAAGTAACACTCACGTGACCATATTTTTTAATGCAATGAACTTGTTTGACCACCTTTTTTTTCTTGAGCTCCGGATTATGATTGAAACCAGTATCGTAGGAAGGATTGTGCCATGTCCCGGGCAATCCCTAGGCCAATCACTTAGCTACAGTCCCAAAATAGTGTTAAAATTGCAACACTGAACTAACTAGTAGAATGTCCGTGCGTTGCTACGGGCAAAGTATAGAAAAATGATGACTAAGTGACATGAGTTAAGTCCTTCGAATATATATTGACTTTTATCAATTTCTTTAGCTGATAATATGAGAGCAACTATGCATTAGTCGCCTCTTTTTTTGGTGGTAAATTTTTTTGATCGTCGTCTTCTTCTCTTCGTCTTCCTCCTTCCGTCCCCATGGCCCATCCTCCGACACTGGCCATCTTCGGTATCAATGTCATGCGCCACCATACCCGAGCTGCTGTAACACCCCTGTGTAACTACCACTGTGATCAACTGCTAATATTGCCAAGTCATACCATTTTGCAGTGCCAAGTCACATGGGTTAAGTATCCAATTCAAACTCAATTATGGAAATCAACTCAAATTCAAAAGTGCAAAATAAGTTTGCTCAAGCACCTTTGGAAAAATGTTCACTAATTAGCAAATATTCCAGGAGCACACATAAAAATAACACCAGTAGCACTTGGACTAATTAAATGACTCAAACAAATTGAAACAGCACCAAAACAGCAATGCTAAATCCAATTAAAATCATTTCAATTTCAAATGGAACCAATTTGGCTCAAACCAATTTTTGGTAAAGTCTAATATTGTATTACAATATTTGGGACAATTCTCATACTTTACAAAAATGCAAAAGTGCTCTAATTAAATCAAAACAGAAAATAAGAAAAAGAAAAAGGCTTAAACTGGACTGGACCAAGTGCACAGTGCACTAGCCCAGCCCAGCAAGCCCGTCTCCCCTTACCTCTCTCCTGCGTGTCGACGCCGCCATGGTCGAGCGCGCCCGCGCCGATCCCAGCTCGCCACGGCGACGCCCGAGGCAGGCTGAGGGGATAAGGAAGACCCCGTTCCTCTCCCCTGGCCACATCTCCCTCGCTCCCCCTCAAATCGCCCCTCGTCCCCTCTTTACCTCTCCCTCTCCGTCGATCTGGAGAAGGGCCGACGCGTTCGTCGCCGTCGCGGCAGCGCCACCGCGGCCACCGGCCTTCCCGCGTCGCCTGAGCGTGCCTGGAAGGTGTCTAGTGGTCGACTACGTCTTCTGGAGCAACTGGACGGAGCTGAGGAGCGCCGCATCGCCCACATCGACGTTGTCTTCTTCCTCTGCCCCGACGCGCTCGCCGTCATCCCTGTCCACCACTGCTGCTACTAAGCTCCCAAGGGTCTTACGTGACCGCTCGGTGAGCTTCTCCCCTTCCCCATTCCTGTCCTCGAGCCGCGTAGCTCTCCGTAGCTAGCTTCCCCACGAGCTCGAGCTCCGGCCGTCGTCGGTCGGCGTCGCAGCCGACGTTGTGGCCCGTTTCAACGGCCGCCGATGCCACCGTTCGATGCGGTGTGATGCCCGCGTTCGAATGCGCCCACTCCCGCACCGACTGAACCTCGCAAACCACTTTCCCTTCGCGCCACCGAACGCCACCGCCGCCATGCTCGTCTCCGGCGAAGTTCCGGCCGTCCCCATCGACGCTGCTACCCCCTAGCTGCTTCGCGACGTCGCCCCGGTCTCGTAGATGCTCGCGGTGGTCCTAACGGACCACCAAAGCCGAATTCCGACCCCCTCCCGTGCCGCGCCGCCGCTGAATTGGTCGCCGGCGGCGAAACTCCGGCGACGCTGACCAGGCGCCGACGTGGCAGCCCCCTGTGGGACTGACAGAGGGCCCCACGAGCCCCAGTTGACTGGGTTGACCCAGTCAACTGCTGACTGGGCACCCGTGGGCCACTGATGTGTGGGTCCCGCAGCTAATTAATCCGGATTAGGCCTAAATAAAATTTAACTAGACTAATCAGTCACTGACATAGGGCCCCACCTAGTTAGTTAACTCTGTTAATTAGATAGTTAGCCCACTGTCTATGACAGGTGGGTCCCAGACATCAGAATTGACCAGTCAACGGTCACAGTTGACTGCTGACGTCAGTGTGATGTCATGCTGACATCATAATCAATTTAGGCAATTCTGTTAATAAAAATAATTCCAGAAATTCAAATAAACTTTAAAAATTAATAACTTTTAAACCGTAGCTCAGATCAAAAAAGTTAAAACATGAAAGTTGCTCAGAACGACAAGACGAGTCTGATCGTGTCGTCTGTTTCTTTATCGGAAACTCCTACGTAGGAGAACTCGTAACTCCGAGCCCGATTTCGGTAGATGAATAGTGCACACACACGGGTTAATAAATCCCAGATTAATTCTAAAAAATAACTAGAATGACTTAGAGGCATACTTAGACAACCTGCACTGCATCATAGCATCGCACGCACTGTGTTGTATCTGATTACTTTGTATTTACTTGTTTCCTCCCCCTCTTCTCTTTCGGTAGACCCCGATGTTGCCGTAGCTCCTGAGGCAGACGCCACTCCGGAGTACGACTACGTCCCCGATGACCCTGCCCTTGCCGTCGAGCAGACAGGCAAGCACCCCCATTTTGAGCATTCCGATATAACCTAATCTCTTCCCTCTTATGCTTGCATTAGATGTTACTGCTGCTGTTACCATCCTATATCTGTTGCATAGCCTGTTTAATTGTAGCCTACTGTTGATCCCTGTCTGTTATCCTAAACTATTTAGATAGGATGGGTAGAGCCTGATCAGAGACCCACTTGTCCCGACTGCCCCGCTGGACTCTCAGAAGACCCGAGCAACGGGATTGAAGATTAGAACCTGGCACCGCACGTCACTTCCCCTAAGATGCTCGACACTACTGGGTTACTATCGACTGCCGAGGGTGATACCTCGTCAGCACTTATGATGATAACCTTGTAGGTTAGTTAATCGGTCGTGGTAAGCGAGGGTGATTCCTCCTACACCACCCCCGATACCGACGCCGTCGCGCAATCTCTCAAGTGTGGACCTCGAGGGTGGTTCCTCCTTCGTTCACCTTGATGATAACATCGAGTGGGAATTTCATCAAGGGTGATTCCTCAGGGTTCCCTTCGGTGTCAGACACACAGTTACTTTGGATACTATGACTTGACTATGAACCATGATACTAAAGTTGAGTCGGCCCTGAGGGGTACCCGCGCGCAGCATGAATGCGAAGTGCTGTGGAGTCGGGTTGACCTGAGAGGTGCCCGCGAGATAACTACGAGGCATGGCCGGGCATTCTTAGCCCTTGCCGCAAGTCCTCGAGACGGGGCGACGGGGTCACATCGATCGTGAGTCTCTGCTCGTTACCGCGCGCTCCTAATCCACTACGGTTTGGATATTTGATCCGAGGGGCCTCTGGCCTGATAGCACTAACCATCACGTGGGCATAGTATGGGCGTTCTGCGTCGTATACTTCAGCCGAAGCTTAATAGACGTCAGCAACTGAGCGGCACACGTTGGGTTGGACTGGGAACGCAACCGCGCTTGTATAAGGGGTTGCTAGGTCTGCTCACCGGCGGTGTGCGCAACGTGCAGGAGCGTCCGGGGCGATGGCCCAAGACCCCTGGGGCATAGGTTAGTCCGGCGTGCTGACCTCTCTGTTAAGTATTTGGTCGGGTTGCGGCGTGTTGCTTAGCCAAGGCCGGGCATGACCCAGAAAAGTGTGTCCGGCCGAAGTTAAGCGAGCGTGGTGGGTAAGTTGGTGCACCCCTGCAGGGAAGAAACTTATATCGATAGCCTGTCCTACGGTAACGGACACTCGGAGTTGTATCCCGATCGGTACAACTAGAACATGTGATGAGAACTGGATAGTACGGCTCTGGGATTGCTTTCTCGTAGGGAGTCGAGGAAGAATCTCTGGCCGAGGATTGATGACACTACTATACTTTACATTATGTTATTCTGCTCTCTTCTAATGCTGCAAGACTACTGAAGATGTTGAAGATGCTAGTCTTCGATAGGACTAGGCTTTCCCCCTCTATTCTGGCATTTCTGCAGCCCAGTCCATATATACAGCCCCCTTTGAAAATGTTGCATATGTAGTGTAGATCCTTGCTTGCTGAGTACTTCGGATGAGTACTCACGTTTGCTTTATTTTCCTTTTTCCCCCTTTATTCCTTTGTCGCAACCAGACGACGGAGCCCCGGAGCCAGATGTCCCCGTCGACGACCACTACTACTACCAGCCTGGAGAGTACTACTACTACGAGGAGCCGACTGACGACCAGGAGTAGGATCGGAGGGTCCAGGGCAGGAGGCCCACGCCTTTTCGATCGTAGTTTTTATTTTGCCCCGCCTCTGTGAAGGCTTATCTCTATGTTCTGTAATATATCTGTACCCAGATATCTGACGCTTCCGCTGACACTTGTATGCCATCGAGCTATGTATTCGAGCCCTCGAGGCCCTGGCTTGTAATATTAAGCTTGTATGAATTTATTTATGTTTTAGAGTTGTGTTGTGATATCTTCAAGTGAGTCCTTAGGCTTGATCGTGTGCATTTGCGTGTATGATTAGTGCACGATTAAGCCGGGGTCGTCACAGCTGCCTTCTCTGCTGGTACACCGTTGCCCGACACTTGCCGCGGCCGGTGTCGATACCGCCCTGCTAGAGCTACCTTCTCCGCCGGTCCGCCGTTGCCCGCGATCCATCCTCCAATACTGGTTGCGACCGGTGCCGATATCGCGTGCCACCCTACCCGAGCCGCCTTGTCCGTAAGTCCACCGTTGCCCCTGACCCTCTTCTAAAATTACATGCTTGGTGTCGTCTTCTTCTTCCTCCTTCCGTCCCCAAGACCCACCTTTTGACACTGGTTGCGGCCGGTGCCGATGTGGCGTGCCCCCTCCCCTTTCTACAACACCAGTGAGCACCCACACTTCATGATTGGTAAGGCTACATTTTTTGTTGTCAAATTTGACATAAATAAAAAATATCTACTCTTTCAGTCATAAGTTGCACTTTATTTGAATATCAACATGGTATAATAAAAAAACATGCAGTACAAACAATGGCACTAAGGACAAGAACACGCATTAAACTTCGTCAGATGGTCTATCACTCACATCACGTTGGTCATAATTTGATGAATCATAGCACGACCTATACAAAACTGAAAAGTATGACATATGGTCTCTCCTGCTATAGTATATGACACTATAAAGAAATGTGAGCCCATCAGCGAGTTGCTGCAAGTAACTTCTCTTACCATACAACGAGAGGTGATTGCATGTTAAATCATTATTTAGAAATAATGAAATTTGCATGTAGTGCAAAGTTAGTGTTTGTCTCTCCTTATTGTTCGACCACAACGAGATGTTTTATTCTTCTAAGGCCATGATAAATGAAAAGAACAACAATCAGTACAACCAAGTAAACAAAACTAAAACAAATACCTCATTAACTAAAATACCCCCTTCGATAAAATTCAACCATTTCATTGTGAAATGCAATTCGTTAAAATTGTTTAGAGACATCTTCAAAGGGCAGATCCATCATTCGTGTCCTGAAGTGTAACCTGAATCAAAAGATCAAAATTCTTATACTAATTAATTGCTTAGAGGGGTGTACATGCGTAAAATATTATATCTGGATTTGCGTAAAACCATCATTTGCTTACAAGTTCAATACAATCTTTGACATTCAATCATGGTAATGATAATATTGGAAACAATACGAAGTTAGCTATATTTGGAAGCAAAATATCTTAAAAACTGCACTATGCAAAGAATACAATTTATTCAAATAAAATTTCCCGAATTGTTCCATAGCAACATTTATTCAGGATTGCACAAAGTCTAAATATGTAATGGCAAGGATTGCTAAGAAGATTGTTATCCTCATATATTGTATCTAGAGTATAGATTGGTGTCTAATATTATAATCATGCTACTCATAATTCAGTATCTTTGGTTGCAAATTTGCAGTCCCTTCCTGATCCAGTCTATCTGGTCAACTTACCAAGATCTGATCTTGCAGTACAAACTCAAATTCCTTATGACCAAGACTTGCGGATAAAATCTCATGCAGCAACATGCAACATGATTGGGTATAGTTAGGGAGGAAGACTCTCTGCCAACCATTTAATGCGCTAAAAAGTGACGACACACAATTCCAGTTGTTTAAAAGTTGATCCATTTATGCCCAATCATGGTACACGCACCATGTGCAGTGTGTTATTTTTTTGTAGTCAAATCAAATAAAGCATTATATAAACAATTCCAATTGTTTAAAAGCTGGCCAATTTAACTCTTGGATACAAGAGACTGCAGAGGGTCCTCTCCTCATGTGTTCAATTTTTTATGTTTCGAAGAGTATATCTGTAAACAATAAGGCCCCGCTTCGATCGTTAGTTGGCCCCTAAATACACCTGTAAAGAATACACACCTCAAGGTGTCATTTATTTTTCCAAGCGGAAAATGCAACCGATAATCTACACCTGTAAATTAAACACGGGTGCATATATTTACACCCATGCCAAGCGAGGACTTACATCAAGTCGTCTTCTAAGTCTTTGAAAGAATTTTAACACTTCGAAATTTGGCATCATCTTTTGGAATTTTTTGCAGGCACACATTCGAAAATCCATTTGAGACAAGCTCACTAATCATCATGATGCCTATGTGTGCCTGACCACTGGTCCAACCGCTCTAGCCCTTTAGAACCTGCAATCGAACAAAACATGAATACATACAAGCAACAAGTGCACTCACAAAGATTACACAGTAGAGCATTAGAAGCAGCATACATCTAACACCAGCTTCCGAGCTTCTTGCAACTCAACAACAACCTTTTTTGCCCGCAAGATCAGATATTGGTCAAAATTTCTGTATACTACATCTCGTTGGTCATATCACGTGGCTCCTCTATCAGTTCAGCTTTTTTTTTCTTGCTGATTCTGAAGTTCCATTGCCTGGTATGAGCTTTGTCACTTTTTCCCGTCAGGTGCTTTATTTCTTGTTGAAGTTTGTGTTTCACATGAAATTGTTCGTCCAACTTCTTAGTATTGTTTAAAACAGTTTCTTTCTCTTTCTGCAGTATGTACACAGGAAGACACATATTGCTTATCTCTTAAAATAATCAATATTGCTCATGTTACTGACCAAGAAGGAATGATGGTCTGCCAAGAAATCCTAGTGAAACTACCAATTAGCCATTGCATGCATGTTCTAGCATAATAGGAATTTCATTTCATTAATATCTAGTACAAAACCCAAGTATTGTCTGGAAGCATATATATACGTCAAATAAATATAGTGGAAAGGATCACAATGACATATCTGCAGGAGAGCCACAACTTGAGCAGTAAATTGCAAATCAACTTAGCTTGCTTGAGGAAATATCACAGGTTAAAATCGCCATGGTTCCGTATATTGGTATATGCATAAGCATCATCATCCTGCAGGCAAGCATGACATAGCAAAGCGGATCAGTCCACGACATCCAAACTTATCAATAAATCCAGAAAATGTGAAATTTTTTGTGTTGTCACGGCAAGCACGAAAGCCACTACAGAAATTTTAGCATTAGCCATGTCGCTGCATATATGGAATATTATAATGTTATTCCTACTTAACCTCACTCAACGGTTTGCATAATTACAACTAAAATGCTATGCGACTTTCTATATTCCTTTTTAAACCTAATAGGAATTTTTATATTTGGCTAAATTTACTGCCTAATGTCCATGCTTATACACCACAAAAAGTGAACTCGGTTGATGACCACGATCAATATCCCAACTTTCCCCATATAAATATGTACATGATTATTTTGTTAGAGACAGTGTACGCGCACAATCTCAAAATTCTTAACAGGGAAAAAACGAACCTAATCATCACTGAACTATTGTGCTTCTTTTGCATCAGGTTAGAGACAGTTTATGTGGGAGTGTGAATAAAATTTAGATGTTGTCCTGCCCTCTTGTGCATCGCCTCCATCTTCTCAGACTTGAGAGATGTCAGGGCACTAAAACCCAAGAGAATTGATCTCCCTATGGAGCAGTTGGAGCACCATGGAGAAGAAGCTTGTCCCCGAAGCCAAGAACTGGTAACAGTTGAATGTTCTGTCTGGCTAGGAGTACAACCCTACAGAATCAATGGGTGACCTGGAGACATCATGACTGGACAAAGCATATGTAGGGTGCACCCACTTATGTAGGTGTAGACATCTATACCTCCACCGTCGACAGTAGTTAGCAACTCAGAATTAGGGTTTTGGGGCGGCGGTAATTGAGGATCATGCATGGGAGGCTGTGACGCACCTTCTCATGAGAGTCGTCTCGCACGATCGTTGATGTTTTCACCTGTATTCGTCGAGCCGTCCAGCACTCTAGCCATCGCCCGCTCATTGTCGCATGTGATCACCCTCCCCGTCGTCACTGCGAGAGGCCGCTCTCACCCGGCACCCCTGCTCAGCATCGGGCCAGGGCCACACGCGCGCACTGGCCGCCCCGCGTAGAGCCGCCGCCGTGCGGGATAAACGAGTACGAGGGATGTCGCCGTCGCTACCCTTGATCTGATCTGAGATGGGAAAAGAGTCCGTGAGTGGACTCCAGAAGGGCATGGGGTGGTTTTTTTTTACGGGAGGGCGTGGGGTGGGGTTTGTGCGTGTGAGGGAAAATTAGTAGCGTGGTGATGTATAAATAGGGAGCGAAGGAAATCACGAGGAAGAAAACCGGCATAAAAAGATCGGATGTGGGAGCTGGGGGCGTAAAAAATCGGCGGGGGAGAACGGGAGGTGGTATCGATGGAAAAAATAGGCAGGCGAGATGGTCGTGCGAGGCTGCGAGCGAAGAAACTAACGAATGACGTACGTAGAGTAGAGATTATTTGTTTCCTGAAATTCGATTATTTGTTTCCTAAAATAAATTGCACTAATGAAAGGATCAGTTGATTATTTGTTTCCTAAAATAAATTGCACTAATGAAAGGATCGGTTGATTATTTGTTTCCTAAAATAAATTGCACTAATGAAAGGATCGATTAATTTGGATAAATTAGGAAAGTTAGATCCGTGATTTTTTTTTTACATTAGGAAAGTGCTGATTTGCAATAAAAGAGTGGAGAGAAAAATAAATCGATAGATAAGAAAACCAGCGTGGGAGGGATGATGGGAGGTGGGACGAAAATAAAACCAGAGTACCAAAATAAAACCGGAGTACCAGGCTACCAACTGCTCCATTAGGAGTAGAGATCCTAGTGAAACTACCAATTAGCCATTGCATGCATGTTCTAGCATAATTGGAATTTCATTTCATTAATATCTAGTACAAAACCCAAGTATTGTCTGGAAGCATATATATACGTCAAATAAATATAGTGGAAAGGATCACAATGACATATCTGCAGGAGAGCCACAACTTGAGCAGTAAATTGCAAATCAACTTAGCTTGCTTGAGGAAATATCACAGGTTAAAATCGCCATGGTTCCGTATATTGGTATATGCATAAGCATCATCATCCTGCAGGCAAGCATGACATAGCAAAGCGGATCAGTCCACGACATCCAAACTTACCAATAAATCCAGAAAATGTGAAATTTTTTGTGTTGTCACGGCAAGCACGAAAGCCACTACAGAAATTTTAGCATTAGCCATGTCGCTGCATATATGGAATATTATAATGTTATTCCTACTTAACCTCACTCAGCGGTTTGCATAATTACAACTAAAATGCTATGCGACTTTCTATATTCCTTTTGTAAACCTAATAGGAATTTTTATATTTGGCTAAATTTACTGCCTAATGTCCATGCTTATACACCACAAAAAGTGAACTCGGGTGATGACCACGATCAATATCCCAACTTTCCCCATATAAATATGTACATGATTATTTTGTTAGAGACAGTGTACGCACACAATCTCAAATTCTTAACAGGGAAAAATCGAACCTAATCATCACTGAACTATTGTGCTTCTTTTGCATCAGGTTAGAGACAGTTTATGTGGGAGTGTGAATAAAATTTAGATGTTGTCCTGCCCTCTTGTGCATCGCCTCCATCTTCTCAGACTTGAGAGATGTCAGGGCACTAAAACCCAAGAGACTTGATCTCCCTATGGAGCAGTTGGAGCACCATGGAGAAGAAGCTTGTCCCCGAAGCCAAGAACTGGTAACAGTTGAATGTTCTGTCTGGCTAGGAGTACAACCCTACAGAATCAATGGGTGACCTGGAGACATCATGACTGGACAAAGCATATGTAGGGTGCACCCACTTATGTAGGTGTAGACATCTATACCTCCATCGTCGACAGTAGTTAGTAACTCAGAATTAGGGTTTTGGGGCGGCGGTAATTGAGGATCATGCATGGGAGGCTGTGACGCACCTTCTCATGAGAGTCGTCTCGCAAGATCGCTGATGTTTTCACCTGTATTCGTCGAGCCGTCCAGCACTCTAGCCATCGCCCGCTCATTGTCGCATGTGATCACCCTCCCCGTCGTCGCTGCGAGAGGCCGCTCTCACCCGGCGCCCCTGCTCAGCATCGGGCCAGGGCCACACGCGCGCACTGGCCGCCCCGCGTAGAGCTGCCGCCGTGCGGGATAAACGAGTACGAGGGATGTCGCCGTCGCTACCCTTGATCTGATCTGAGATGGGAAAAGAGTCCGTGAGTGGACTCCAGAAGGGCATGGGGTGGTTTTTTTTTTACGGGAGGGCGTGGGGTGGGGTTTGTGCGTGTGAGGGAAAATTAGTAGCGTGGTGATGTATAAATAGGGAGCGAAGGAAATCACGAGGAAGAAAACTGGCATAAAAAGATCGGATGTGGGAGCTCGGGGCGTAAAAAATCGGCGGGGGAGAACGGGAGGTGGTATCGATGGAAAAAATAGGCAGGCGAGATGGTTGTGCGAGGCTGCGAGCGAAGAAACTAACGAATGACGTACGTAGAGTAGAGATTATTTGTTTCCTGAAATTTGATTATTTGTTTTCTAAAATAAATTGCACTAATGAAAGGATCGGTTGATTATTTGTTTCCTAAAATAAATTGCACTAATGAAAGGATCGGTTGATTATTTGTTTCCTAAAATAAATTGCACTAATGAAAGGATCGGTTAATTTGGATAAATTAGGAAAGTTAGATCCGTGATTTTTTTTGTACATTAAGAAAGTGCTGATTTGCAATAAAAGAGTGGAGAGAAAAATAAATCGATAGATAAGAAAACCAGCGTGGGAGGGATGATGGGAGGTGGGACGAAAATAAAACCAGAGTACCAAAATAAAACCGGAGTACCAAGCTACCAACTGCTCCATTAGGAGTAGAGATTAATCTAGCCTCACGATCTAGACCATGGCCTTGGCATCCTTAGGCTTGGCTACGCCCTTCACTAAAACGGTGATCGACATGTGATTGTGTAACGCCCCAGGGCCGACACTATGCATATCTAGCACCTCTGCTAACATCCGCATAATATCGATCCTATGTTCTCACTAAACACAACATGTACACTATTGGGAAATGTAATAGAAAATAAACATGTCTTTTTTTTTGCGGGAATAGAAAATAAACATGTCAACGTAACGCATGCACGCGAGCATCAACTCAACGAGCCCGCCCATCCACCATCCATCAATCCATGAACATTTTTTGAATGTCAACAAATTTTTAAATGATACAAACAAATATTTTTATTTTAAAATTTATGATTATAAATTTATGATCAAGGCGTGAATAAGGAAGAAGTCACCTTTGTCGGTTTTCTTAGACACAGGAGAGTCAATTCAGGTACAACATAGGATAACTGCTATAGAGATAAAATAAAGGAGAAAGTTGGTTTCAACGAGTCATGTGAATTGTAGAAGAAATAGGTAAACAAGGCGAGTTAATATATATACATTGAAAAGCAAGGGATAAATTGAATGAAATGAGGACCAATCCAGAATCCTATTTTGTATACTAGAAGAACAAGGCATTGAAAACTTGGAAACGGAAGATGTTGCATACAATCTTGGATGGAGATCACTCAAATATTAGAATTGTCATTTTCTACGAAGCAAATAACTTTTATGTTGCTCATTTTTTATTTGAGGTCATCTTAATTGCATTTTTTTATGCCAAAATCTGGTGCCAACACATGCCTTCTGTTTTTTCGGTAAAGCTAGCGTGGCAAAAATATAAATTGCACCGAATTTGTTCTAATGACGATGTTGACACTCCATCAGTCATTTTATTTTCTTAGGATGATAATTATATATCGGCCATATTTATGCTTAGGACGATAAGCATATATCGACCATTGGGAGTAGCAACAAAACTGTAGCTATTAAATGTATAATGATTTGGTACTACCATTTCATGATATAGAAAATTGTGTTGTGTCATCGAAATAAGTCTATAAAGGATAACCAATCATACATGGGGATGAGTCCCATGACATTGCATCAATGACATGGTGAAAAAATATGGATGATGCGTCAATCGAAGATTCTGATGGGTGGATGCAAACCTTTGGCTTAATTGCTTACCAACTTCATTATATCTTTCTTCACCTTTGTTGCACCTTTTGCAATAGAAGTTTGCACACCATTTTTTATTTGACCGCTCCGTTTGAGAATCCATGCCATTTTCTTCACTTTTATCTCTTGTGCACTACGCCTTTGCAATTTCTTAGGCCAAGTGGATGCTCTGGCTGTGATTTTGTTTTAAGGAGTAACAATTCTTATTTGACCTTGTGAACTCTCAACTTCTATTGCTCAGATTTGACATCTTGATTTTGCTTCACTTCTTTGCCTTTAGTAGCCTATGTCAGGACTTTAATTGGCTCTTTTATCATATGAAATTGAATTTGAAGTAACACTCATGTGACCATATTTTTTAACGCGATAAAATTGTTTGACCACTTCTTTATTTATTTCTTGAGCTCCAGATTATGATTGAAACCAGTGTCGTAGTCAGGATTGTGCCAAGTCCTGGGCGGGCCCTGGGCCAATCACTAGCTACAGTGCTAAATAGTGTTAAAATTGCTACACTGAATGAATTAATCTAGCCTCACGACCCAGACCATGGCCCTGGCAGCCTTGGGCTTGGCTACGTCCTTCATTGAAACAGTGATCGACATATGATCGTGTAACGCCCGAGGGCCGACAGCACGCAGATCTAGCACCTCAGCTTTTTTTTTTTGAACACTAGAAGGGCCCCGAAGGACCCAGCACTATTTTATTAAAGCAGGGGGGCAGTACATTTTACATAAAGATCCAACAGAAACATAGAAATTATAACAAAGCCCTTGGCTTTTATAGGAAGGACCCCAAACTGAAAAAGAAAAAGCGATCGGGTCCAAGTCACCGCCCGCGCCAGTTGAACCTTGCCGTCGCCGGGGAACAAGCCACTTGGGACGACAAGATCGCCGTGGTTGCCGAAGCACACCAAGGCCGCCGAGCAGACGATGAAGCTGCCTCCCATATGGCATGCAAGCCGGGAGGAAAAGGGGGGTCGCCATTCGACCAGAAAGGTCACCGACGAGGAAAAGGAGACAGGCCATCGACCGCCGTCATCGCAGGACTCCGGCAGGCGCCATCGTCCCTCATCCAGCATCGATGAGAATAAGCACGACTCGAATCGCCACATCAAAGAGCACCTCCCTCTCCGCACCTTGCCTCCATCACCTTGATGGCCGCGAACGGCGAGAGAAAGAAGAGGCCCTGTCTGCAGCTCAGGGACAGGGAAGAACAAAGCGAGCTTATTTAGGGGGAAACCGCCAGATCCGCCATCCTCTTCTTCCCTCCACCATGAAGGCAACGCAAAAAGCGATGGCGACAACCAACAGGAGCTGCTCGCGAGCTCCCATGGCTTCTTCCCCATCGGCATAACGCCAATCACCGGCGCGAGGCCAAACTCCCTTGAGGAAAACTCAAACCTACAACTACTATGTACACAGCAGCTCCGGGCACCTCTCCCATCTCGCCTCCGACCAGCCTCGCCGGTGGAAAAGATCTGGGATCGGGCCGCCCCCCCCCCCCCCCCCACCTCAGCTAGAATCCGCGTAATATCGGTCCTACGTGCTGATTAAACACATGTACAATGTTGGAAAACGTAGTATAAAATAAATATGTCAACGTAGCGACGCACGTGAGCATCAACTTAGCGAGGCTGTCCATCCATCCATCCATCAATCCATGAACATTTTTGGAATGTCAACAACTTTTTAAAATGATACAAACAAATATTTCTATTGAAAATTTATGATTAAAAATAAAAATGTAAAAAAGGAAAGCACAAAAGCAAAAGAAACAACAACAACAATAATAATAACAAAAAAAAGACTTCGATTATACTGTGTTAAAAAACAAAAAACAAAAATCACAAGGGGCCACAATCGTATGACAGATCCAGGAAGGAACTCCCCCGACCACGACCGAGTCGCCCCCGCGGGCGACCGGCCGCACCTCCCCCCTCCTCCGGAGTGCTCCCCTCCTCTCCTCCACCTCCCCGCCGCCGTCGCCGGCGCCCACCGCGGGCCTGGCCCGGGCGACGCTGGCAGCGGCGACCCTCGGCCTTTCCCCTTCCAGGGTTCCTCCGGCGTGGGACGGAGCGGTTCCGGGCGGTGCCTTCAAGCGGCGCTGGTCCTGCGCGGTGGCGGGGGTTCCTGGCGCGGGCGGGGGCAGGCTCTGGGCGGCAGCGGCGTCGTTGGCGGCGGGGCAGCGTGGCGGCGCGGGCTGGCGGCGCCCGCCCGGCCCAGATCTGGGACCTTCGGGCCCCATCTTGGTCTGAGCAGGCCGGCGGCAGGCGTGGCGTCGGCGTGGCTCTCGGGAAGCGGTGGCGGTGTGTCGGGCTGGTGGTGGGTGGCGGCTTGGTTGCCGGCGTGCAGCAGCGCGGTGGCCGGGGCTTTGCGGTCCCGATATGGGCCCGACCAGGGCCGGGTGCCCTGGTTTGCCTCGGCTGTGGCGTCCGGTTAGCAATCCGCGTCGGTGCTAGAGGTAGAGGCCTCCGGCGCGACGGCGGTGGGGGCGGTTCCCTCCCGTTCGGCTTCGGTGCTTCCGCCCGTGCCATATGGGCGCTTCTTGCCTCTGCCCTCTTGACCTCATGGTGGTGTTCGCAGCAGGACGTCGTGGATGGGTCCAAGATCGTGGTGGCGCGTGCTTGCGGGTGGCAAGATGGTGGGATGGCTCCGTTCTAGTGGGTGCCGGGGCATGGGGGTGCGGGAGAAATCCCTGCCGGTTCATCCGGCTCCGACGCGGTGACACTGATGGGTGCCGCCATTCCTTCCTGAAGGGCGTCGGTGCTACGCATCCCCCGCTCCCCTCCGTGTGCCCGGGGAAACCCTAGGACTTGTCCGGGCAGCAATGTCGTTGGCGTCGCATTCCTTCTTGGAGGTGTTGTTTGGTACGCGGCGGTCCGGTGCCATGGCGAGTGGTGGGACGTAGATGGAGGGCGCAACTGTGGCGGACCATCCGTGCTTGTCGAGTTGCCGATGTTGGCATTTTTGTCTTCTTCTTTTTTCTTTTGGGTTTGATGTGCCGTTCGTCCCGACAGTTATCTTGTGATCGGTGTTCGTGCTTTTATAATATAAAGTGGGGAAGCCCTATTTCGTCGTTCATGTGATATCTCGATGAGCCATATTTCTCTATATTTTTTTAGAGAAAAAGGGCTCACGCCCTGGCCCCATCTTTTTATAGAATGAGACCAACACAAGTCACAAGCAATTCGAGTTTTAAGAACACTCGGGATGGGCACATCCGCCAAAGAACAGAACAGACTAGAGCTGCTACAATCCGGCTAATATGTCACCCCCCTCAAACCCAAAGACACACTCACACCCTCTGGGGGGGGGTGGGGGAGGCGCACCGCACAACACTTCAGCAGGGCCGAGCTCGTAGGGGCAACAGATATCATCTTCAGCCTGGGTCCGGCCAAGGCAGCATAGGTGGACGCCTCGCCAGCTCCCAGATTGACTTGGTAATCTTCTCCAACTTTGCCCTCGCTGCGCCAGAGCATAGCACCTTCCAGAGGTCGCACAAGCCTGCAACGCTTCTCAGCAGATCCTGCAGACCCAACCAAGGAACACCGTTAAAGCATATATCATTTCTCTTCTTCCAGATGGACCAGAGAACGGCAGCGCTAAGTATATTATCTACATCATGCTTTTTCTCACTCAACCACCGCCCAGCTATATCCAGGAATTGCGGATACAGAGCACCACCAGTAATCTGATGTGCACTTCTCCACACCTCCCTAGCAACAACGCAGTTAAAGAACAGGTGTGCACCTGTTTCAGGCTCTGAGCAGAAAACACAACACAACGTTTCAATCTGTTGCCTCTTGGACAAATTGTCCTTGGTAAGCTGCTTATTGTGAGCAAGCAGCCACAGGAATATATGGATCCTAGGAGGAACACGGATCCTCCAGACAGCAGGCACATGAACAGGCATAATACCTCGAAAGTTTAGCACCGCATATAAAGAACTGACAGTGTCAGCACAATGGCTGGCTCAGCTCGTCAGAACTCTGAAGAACACAAAGAACAGAGCTCGAGAGAGGATTTTTGTGCAGCGTAAGAACGTGCTGCGTTTTCTGTTTCTTCTCTTATTTATGGGGAGGTTACAGGGAACACTAAAAACCCTGAAAACCAGCTACTAAACCGGATCACGATCGAGTTGTGGATGCTGCCATCCCAACGTCCCTCGCCCGCAATCCTACTTGATCGCCACGACCCACTACTGCCGCGCCATCCCACGACGGAGTCCTAGCGATCCCCTAAACTCTAGGAAATCGAAACGTACGTGCCAAGTCGTGAACAGACTCACGCTACATGGCCTTATTTCTGATGAAACTGAACCTACACTAGCAACAGGGTTTAACTAACAATCACTCCCTAAACCCTGTGCTGTTTACTGCACCTCAACGACACCAATTGCTGCTCGCAGTTCCTGAAACTTGACACGCCCCAGTGCCTTCGTCAGTATATCAGCAAGCTGTCCATTGGTGCCGATGAACTCGACCTCCACACGCCCGTCTTCCACGCACTCCCTGATGAAATGATACCTGGTATCGATGTGTTTGCTGCGGTCATGAAAGACAGGGTTCTTGCAGAGGGAAATTGCTGACTTGCTGTCCATCTTCAGCGTGAACTGCTCGGCCTCCTTCTTCTGCAGCTCACCGAGGAGGCGAGCTAGCCAGATGCCCTGGCATGCCGCCGTCGTTGCGGCGATGTACTCTGCTTCACAAGATGAAAGAGCGACCACTTTCTGCTTCATGGACTGCCAACTGATCAGGTTAGGCCCGAGGAAGAACAGAACGCCGGTGGTGCTCTTGCGGGTGTCCACGTCGCCCGCCATGTCGCTGTCGCTGTACCCGCACAGTGCAGCTCGTTTGTCTCCGCGTGTGTACCGGCATCCGAGATGCCGTGTTCCGGCGACGTACCGGAGAATGTGCTTGACGGCGGCCAGGTGTTCGGTGGTGGGCGCCTCCATGAACCGGCTCACGTAGCCCACTGAAAAGGCGATGTCGGGGCGTGTGTGCACCAGGTACCGCAGGCTGCCGATGACGCTGCGGTACTCCGTTGCATCTGTCGCCGGCGCGGTGCTCACCTTGCTGAGTTTGAACCGAGGCTCCATTGGTACGTGGCACGGGTTGCACCCAACCATGCTGCTCTTGTCGAGGATCTTCGTGGCATACGCGGCCTGGCTGAGCGTGATGCCGTCCACCTCCTGCTTGACCTCTATGCCAAGGTAGAAACTGAGCAGTCCCAGATCGCTCATGTGGAAGACCTTCTTCATCTCCTCCTTGAAGTGTGTGATCTCCAGCTTGTCGTTGCCGGTGATGACGAGGTCGTCGACGTACACGCCAACTAGCAGCCTCGCCGTGCCCGCGCCACGCCCGTAGATGGCATGTTCAGACTCGCTTCTGCTGAAGCCGAGCGACAGCAGGCAGCTGTCAAGCTTGGAGTACCACGCTCGTGGTGCCTGACGGAGTCCGTACAGCGCCTTGTCGAGGCGCAGTACCTTGTGTTCTTGTCCGGCGACAGCAAAACCAGGCGGCTGCTCCACGTACACCTCCTCCTTCAACTCGCCGTTGAGGAAGGCGCTCTTCACGTCCATGTGATGGACTGGCCACCCTTCTTGTGCTGCGAGAGCGAGGAGCAAACGGACAGACTCGAGGCGAGCTACCGGAGCGAACACCTCCTTGAAGTCCACTCCCTGCCTCTGGACATAGCCCTTCGCGACGAGCCTCGCCTTGTACTTGTGCACGTCACCGTTGGCGTCTCGTTTCAGCTTGTAGACCCACTTGAGTCCGATCGGCCGAGAACCTGCAGGCAGATCAACAAGGCGCCATGTTTTGTTGTCGATGATGGACGCCATCTCCTCGTCCATGGCGCGCCTCCAGCTCGCATCTTGCTCGGCCTCGGCGAAAGAGTGTGGCTCGTCAATGGCCCCAAGGTGGAGCTCCTCTTCCTCGACCATCACATAGTCGAGGTCGTCCTCGTGCACCATCACGTAATCCTCGTAGATCTTCGGTTGCACGATGCCGTTGCGTGATCGCGTCGTCATGGAGTGGCGAGGCTGTGTCGGAGGCTCTGCTGCCTCTGGTGACGAAGCGCGTGGTGGAGGTGAAGGAGCTGGAGCAGCCGATGCAGGTTCAGGTTCAGTTTCAGCCCGCTCCGGTGATGAGGCAGAGTTCTGCTGCCCGCTCCCCGTCGCGGCAGGGCTTGCCGCGCGTGGCGATGCCCACGCCACTGTGTGCGTGTAGTAGTCGACGGTGAATGCGCCCGTATCGACCACCACACCCGGCTCCGTCCAGTTCCAGCTTGCCTCTTCATCGAACACCACGTCCCTCGTGACGTGGATGCGTTGCCGAGCCGGATCATACACCCGGTAGGCGGCCGAGCCTGGCTCGTACCCGAAGAACACCATCGGTGTGCTCCGGTCATCCAGCTTGGCGGGGTGCGGCTTCACGACCTTCACATGTGCAACACACCCAAACACACGCAAGTAGCTCACGTCTGGTTTCCGTCCGTGCCATACCTCATATGGTGTCTTGCCGTCGACGCTCTTCGTTGGCGAGCGGTTCAGCAGGTACACCGCGGTGCTCACCGCCTCGCCCCAGAACTTCGCTGGCACGCCCCTGGCCTTCATGATGCTGCGTGCCGCTGCAATGATGGTCTGGTTCCGGCGTTCCACCACCCCGTTCTGCTGCGGCGAGTACGGCGCGGTGAGCTGGCGCCCCACTCCCTCGTCAGCGCAGTAGGTGGCGAAGGTGATCGAGTTGAACTCGCCGCCGCGGTCCGTGCGGAGGAGTCGAAGCTTGCGCCCCGTCTCGACCTCCGCGTGCGCCTTGAAGTGCTTGATCGCGTTCGCCGCCTCGTCCTTGGTCCTGAGCAAGGTGAGCCACATGTAGCGGCTCTGATCGTCGACGAGGAGCAGAAAGTACTGCTTGCCGGCGGGCGACGCCGGCGCAATTGGCCCGCAGAGATCTCCATGTACAAGATCAAGCAGGCCCTCGGCGCGGTACTTGGCAGCCTGTGGGAAAGGTGTTCGACGTTGCTTCCCCGCCAGACAGCTATCGCACAGCTGCTCAACGTGCTCGATGGACGGCAGACCGCGCACCATGCCGCGGCTCGCTAGCCTGCGGAGTGCGTCGAAATTCAGGTGTCCGTACCTGGCGTGCCACCTCCATGCGTCCTCGCCATGGCGTGCGGCGAGGCACACCGGCTGCGTGATCTCCAGAGTGACCACGTACAGCCTGTTGCGTGCCCGTGGCACTCGGGCCAGTAGGCGGTTCTGGCGATCCCGGAGACGAAGGAGACCACCGTGGATGTGGACGTCGCAGCCGTTCTCGTCCAGCTGACCAAGGCTGACGATGTTGCTGCGGAGACGAGGTATGTAGTAGACATCGGTGAGTGCCCGATGCTCGCCGTTCTGGCAAGAGAACAGGACCGTTCCTCGCCCCCTGATCTCGACAACTGAGGCGTCGCCGAATTTCACGGTGCCCGTGACGCCGGTGTCAAGCTCGGCGAAGACGGACGCGCAGCCAGTCATATGGTTGCTGGCGCCGGTGTCCATGATCCACGTGTCGTCGCGTTGCGTCTCCTTGGTGAGGTGGACGTGCTCCTCGACCAGCTCGACGCGCTCGGCGAGGCCGGTGACCACCGTGACCACGGCCTCGGTCCGCATCATCTGCAGCGTCTGTCCCTCGTTGACAGACACCGCTGTTGCCGTCAGAAGCGCGGGCCCGTCGTCGTCGTCGCGAAGAGTACATGCCCTCACGAGGTGCAGGGCTGGTTCATCTTCGTCAGTTTTGGCCACGTTGGCCTGCTGGCCCTTGCGCTCTCGACGCGGCTCCGTGCAATCCCTGGAGAAGTGGCCGGCGTACTTGTTGCAGTTATAACATTTTACCTGCGACATGTCGCGTTTGCCGCCGGAGTCGCGACGGTCGTTGTCGCGGCCTCGTCCCTGCGACTTGCCCTTCTGCTTGCCCTTGCCGCCGTTCGAGCCAGAGCCTTGCCCCTGCTCGCGTTGCTTGCCTCGGGCCAGCCACTCCTTCTCCGTGAGAAGCAGCTCCCCGCCGGCGAGGTTCGTTGCGGTGATTGAGCACCGCTCGACTGACGATCGCAGTCGCCCGATCAGTTCCTCGACTGACAGCTCGTTCAGATCGAGTAGAGTCTCGATGGAACACGCGATCTGGGCGTACTGGCTTGGTACCTCCCTGAGGATCTTCTGGACCACCTTGACCTCGTCGACTGTGTCCCCGAGGGAGCGCAGGTTGTTGACGAGTGCCGTGATCCGCAGGCCGAACGCGTCGAGGGTTTCGCCCTCCTTGAAGGCGATCTGCTCGAACTCCCTGCGGAGGCGCTGCGCGGTCGCCTCGCGAACGCGGCCCACCCCCAAGCGCATCAGCCTGACGGCTTCCCACGCCTCCTGCGCGGTTTCCTTGACGGCGAGGACCGGGATCATCTCCGGTGGCACGGCCCGTAGCAGCGCTGACAGAGCGGCCATGTCGTCGCGGTCGCCAGGCACGCCCATGCCCGACATGGCCTCCCAGAGACCTTGAGCACGCAGGTTGATCCTCATGATCAAAGACCACTCGACGTAGTTGGTGGCGGTGAGCGTGGGGTAGACGATCGTCCCGGCGCCGCCTCCTTGTACGACTCGTTCGTGGATGACGATCTCGGTGCCGTTGCCGCTGCGCCATGTCCTGCTGCGCCCCCGGCTTAGTTCTCGTGCCGGCACCGGGCGCGCGACTGACGGCGCCCTGCTGCGGCGCTGTCCATCTTCACCGTCATCCGCCCTTCCATCCCCTCCTCCGTCGCTGCCGACCATCGTGCACAGGACCTCGAAAACGAGGCTTTGATGCCAAATGTCAGCACAACGGCTGGCTCAGCTCGTCAGAACTCTGAAGAACACGAAGAACAGAGCTCGAGAGAGGATTTTTGTGCAGCGTAAGAACGTGCTGCGTTTTCTGTTTCTTCTCTTATTTATGGGGAGGTTACAGGGAACACTAAAAACCCTGAAAACCAGCTACTAAACCGGATCACGATCGAGTTGTGGACGCTGCCATCCCAACGTCCCTCGCCCGCAACCCTACTTGATCGCCACGACCCACTACTGCCACGCCATCCCACGACGGAGTCCTAGCGATCCCCTAAACTCTAGGAAATCGAAACGTACGTGCCAAGTCGTGAACAGACTCACGCTACATGGCCTTATTTCTGACGAAACTGAACCTACACTAGCAACAGGGTTTAACTAACAGACAGTATAAGCCCCCTTGGAATCTAGTTTCCAAATAAGAGCATCATCATTATCATTCAGAGATAGGGATTGAGCAATACTAAGCAGGTCAAGCCATTGATGCAGGAGCCTTTCATCCACACATCTTCTGAATGTTATGTGCCACCGTCTTTTCTAAAATCGCACATTTGGATGGAAGCCATGCCATGTGCCACCGTCTGAATCCGCAGTCCAGCCTCACCGGTCAGCATGTCCTCCGTCCTGCAGCTGGCAGCTTCCCCTTCTGTTTCCACTCTCTATATTTTTGCAATGAAAGGAAAAAAAAAGTTGCAGCCTTTTTGCAGTGAAAATCGCGCACGCGGCGCCGTGTGTTCCGGCGGCCACCTCGGGCGCACGAACGGTGAGGGGCGCCACCACCCTCCCTCCCGTCCCTTCCACCTACCACCACCCAGCCCCCGCGCGCGCGCCCCTCCGGCACCAGCACAGCACAGCGCAATGGGGGCAAAACCCGAGGCCCGTTGGTGAATAACCACCGTGGGGCGTGCCACCTCGCGCGCGAGCCTCTCTCCTCCCACCACCACCCCGCCCGTGTCTCCCTCCCCTCCACCACCCACCCCCGCCCCGCGTCTCTCTCGCCCGGAGCGGCAGGCAGGAGGCGGAGAGGACGACCGCCACCCACCCACCACCGGCGCCGCGGCTGGCGCCCACCGCGTTCCCCACGTCGCCGTCGCCACCGCCGCCGCAGCCCGATCCGACCGACCGACAAGGCCGGCTTGGCCCCTCTTAGTAATGTACGCGACTCCCTTCCTATCGCCGTGCCTCCGCATTGGTGCCGTCTGAATTGTGGTTGTGTTGTGTCATCGCGGACGATGGGGTCGTGTTGCAGCTAGGTTTCGATTGCGCGTCGCCGATCGTCATCGGCAAAACTCTCAAAATGATTCGATTCACCGACTCGGGTTTGACCAAAATGTAGCTTGACCTGCTAGGTTTGGGGGAAAACTCGCAGCCTGATTTCGTCAATTCTGAATCCATATCATTGATCAGTTGTTCCGTTGTTCGATGCTGCGCTTGATGACGTTGTTTTAAGGGATTGATGCTAGCGCGCTCCAATGGCATTGTTGTGTGGTGTTTGTAAGGGGCTGACGCTAGTGATTGCCAAAGTGCGTTGCAATGACACTAATTAACATGTACATATCAGTTCTGCCTGCAGTAGTAGAGGATGGGTGTGATATCACGGAAGGTCCTGCCGGCGTGCGGGGCCCTGTGCTACTTCTGCCCCGGGCTCAGGGCACGGTCCAGGCAACCCGTTAAGCGGTACAAGAAGATCCTTGCTGAAATCTTCCCCAGAACACAGGTTGGGCCATCTCCGTCTTTCATGTTACCATGATGCGGCATTAGCCGATGTTCCAGATCAATGTAAAAATCATCTTGTGCTTTTGCGATGTAGGACGAAGAACCAAATGAGAGAAGGATCGGGAAGCTGTGCGAGTACGCCGCCAAGAACCCTCTTCGAGTGCCCAAGGTTCCCCCTCTTCTCTTCAGAACCTGAAATGTTTACTCAATTGTTTTGGTAACTCGTGTGCATTCTAATATGTGTTCATATTTGAGCAGATCACAGTTTACCTGGAGCAAAGGATTTACAAGGAATTAAGAGCCGAGCAGTATGGTTTTGCAAAAGTGGTGATGCTGATATACCGCAGACTGCTGGTTTCTTGCAAAGAACAAATGTCAGTCTTACTTTCCAACTATCTTTTTGCTCATGTCACTGGATTCCATAAGATTATTTGCAGCAATGAGCACCATCCTAGTGACATTTATTAGATGTGAATACAGTTTAATATTATATCTGAATGGCTAATATGAAGGTGATTTGCTCGATGCAGGCCACTGCTTGCGAGTAGCTTACTAAGCATTGTACACACACTTTTGGATCAAAAGAGGCAGGATGACATGCGCATAATAGCTTGTGAAACCTTGTTTGATTTTGCTGTCAATCAGGTATGCCTGTTGGCCTAATCCTCAGTGGATGACATTATTCGATACCTAAAATGGCATAACGCCTATTTCGTGTTTACATTCTTGTGTATTCCAGGTGGATGGTACATATCAGTTCAATCTAGAAGGGCTGGTCCCAAGACTTTGTGAACTAGCTCAAGAAGCAGGAGAGGATGAGAGAGCAACTTCACTGCGTGCCGCAGGCCTGCAAGCTCTTTCAGCTATGGTACGCTCTATCACAACACAATATCAAACAAGTACGACATCTTAACGTTGATTGCTAAAAATGGTGAAGGAGTGAATGGGACAATTTCAAGTGTAGGAGACCGTCATTGCCAAAAGAGGTTCAAAATAACACATCTGACACACATATTTTATATTAGAATTTGGTGCATTCCATATCATGTGATGAATGAAATATCATAAGCAATAAATATTACTTCCTCCGTTCACTTTTATAAGACCTTTTAGATATTTTAATATGGACTACATACGGATTGAAATAAGTGAACAAACACACTAAAACGCATCTATATTCATCCGATTCAGAAAAAAGTTAGAACAGCTTATAATAGTGAACGGAGGGAGTAAATGCTAACTAAATATCTTTCAAGCGACTTGACATCCAGTTACTGTTTCCCAACAGAAATTCTAGATAGATCCATACATTCTCACAACTTATTTCTATAGCCAAGGATGCTCACTCCAATTGTATCCATATTATCCTCTATTGCTCTAATTTATTTTCTAGGTCTTCTATTTGTGCTCCAGTGTAGTCATAGGACTCACATGAATGATGTAAAATGGAAGTGTCATTCATTTATTATACACTAACTACTTTCCTCAAGCTTATACACTAACTACTCTAAACATCTGGATCATGCAAACCAAATATTATCAGCAGTCATAATATTCTTCTTGTGTTAAACAGATCTGGTTCATGGGAGAGCTTTCTCATATCTCGTCAGAGTTTGATAATGTAAGTAATATCTGCACAGTACTTTTCTTTCTGTATCTTTCGTTTTCATATTTACTACATAAAAAAAAACTATGCTTCATTCCTGGCCTATCTAAATCCTAACCCAGCTAGCATAGGTTTTCTCCCCTCTATTTACACTTATTTAAGTGAAATGACCATGAACTGCCTCTCTTAAGAGGTTGTCATATAATTGTTAAGTTTTACTTCTAGCATCGTTGAAATATCAAGACCGTTTCTAGAGAAGAGATATGTAACTTGCTAATGCATGGGAGTTTTCTTATTGGTATTTATTTTGGTTAGTATCAGATTTTCAACTCCTTGCACAAGTAGACCGAATTTCCAATTGTTCCATCATAGCTTTTCTTTTTATATATTCATTTCCAGGTTGTTGAAGTTGTATTGGAAAACTACAAACCTCAGAGGGCCCAGACTGATGACGAAGTTACCAAAGTTCCAGACAATGAATTTGCACAAGAAGTCCCAAAAACAGAGGAAAATACCTCCCCCTTTGTCATTATCGAGATCCCCACCTGGGAGAGCATAGTTAATGCTAAGGGAGGAGTTAACCTGCCTACGTAATATAATTGTATTCCTACTCTTTGTCTGTTTGATATTTTTCTTATTCTGTAGTTGGCTTCTCAACAGACTCCTGTGCTGCAGGGAAGATGCTAAGGATCCTAAGCTTTGGTCCAGAATCTGTGTGCACAATATGGCCAAGTTTGCTAGGGAGGCAACAACATTCCGTCGTATCTTAGAGTCTGTGTTCCGGTGCTTTGGTAGCAGTAGTTCCTGGTCACCAGATAATGGACTTGCTCTGTGTGTATTGTTAGACATGCAACTGTTAGTGGAACACTCAGGTACTTCATTTGCATTCTATGAGAGCATAGAAGTATGTCGTATTAAAGCAACCCAGTTTCTTATTTTGTTTAAATGACTTACACAGGGCTAAACATGCACTTACTGCTGGCTCTACTGATAAAGCATATTGAAAACA
The DNA here is from genome assembly GCA_011799875.1 of Thinopyrum elongatum. Lineage (NCBI taxonomy): Eukaryota > Viridiplantae > Streptophyta > Magnoliopsida > Poales > Poaceae > Thinopyrum > Thinopyrum elongatum. The sequence goes on from CM022303.1 coordinate 562,432,753, forward strand.
AAGCAATGGTGAAGCAACCAGACATGCAGCTTAGCATCGTGGAAGTGGCAGCTATCCTTGCAGAGCAATCCAATGCTCAGGCTTCAGCAGCAACTATAGGTGCCATAAGTGATCTAGTCAGGCATTTAAAGAGAACATTCCATATTACTCTTGGTAGCAAAGATGCGGAGCTAGTAAAAAGGAACGAAAAATTCCGAAAGATCATAGATGAATGCCTAGTGGAACTGTCAAAGAAGGTATGTTTTCTTTTCTGTCCATCTGAAATTTTATGCTTTATCTGCTTGTTCCTTCTGTAAATACAAGATTTTAACTGATGCCCTCCAGAAGTCTGATCTGTGCAATTATATAGTTATCTTCAAGTGAAGATCTCTCCAAAATGCATGGACGGCTCATTAAGACTATTTTGTTGATCAGGTATCTGATGCTGGGCCAGTTCTTGATATGATGGCGGTGATGCTAGAGAACATTGCAAGCACTCCTGTTGTGGCTAGATCAACTGCGGCTGCTGTTTATCGCACAGCTCAAATAATTGCATCTGTACCAAATATTCAATATCAGAATAAGGTATACTCTTAAAGCAAACAAAATAAAATAAAATAATAAATAAATAAATAAGTGAAGTGTTTAAATTCATCTCAGGCAGCAGTACCATTTTCTGCTTCGGAAATTTATCTTCTTTATATGCTGTCAGGTGTTCCCAGAAGCTCTATTTCATCAGTTACTCTTAACAATGATCCACCCTGATCATGAAGCTCGTGTGGCTGCACACCGCATATTTGCTATTGTCTTGGTCCCCTCCTCCGTTTCCCCTATACTTCAAGCAAGTGCTACAAGCCAGGCTAGGTCACGTGACATGCAGAGAACACTCTCTAGGGCTGTCTCCGTGTTTTCATCTTCAGCTGCTATCTTTGACAAGTTGAAAAAGGATAAGAACTCTGACAATTCACAAGGAGAAAGCAAGAGTAATTCGCACAGCATTGGTGAAGAGACTGGAAATGCTAATCGGCAAAAGCTACCTGTATCTCAAAGCCGCCGCAGTAGCATGAGAATGCCTAACTTTTCCATGAAAAAAGGTCCATCAATGGCTTTGAGAGCTCCTTCATCTGTTAAAGCTCCCTCCATCGTTCTTAGAGGTCCTTCAATGGCTCTGAGAGCACCTTCTATGTCTGTGAAGGAAGACAAAAATTCCTCAAGCAAGTCAGATGATGAAATGGTACCTCCATAAATAATCTTTCTTCAATTCAGGATTATTAACTAAAAAGTCAATGACCTTTGGGTAAAATATTTATTACCATGAATAATCATTTCTGCAATATATTGAATGCGTTCAGGATACACTTTTGCTGAAGTTGAGTAGTCGTCAGATCACCCTTTTGCTGACATCCATTTGGGCTCAAGCAGTATCTCCTGAGAACACTCCTGCAAACTATGAAGCCATTGCTCATACCTACAGCTTGCTTCTGTTGTTTTCTGGATGCAAGGTAACCTACTCTTCCAATCAAATTCTTTTCTTTTCTTCATCATTCTTGGCATGATTATGTGCTTGTAAAACAGACACTAGATATTTAATGCAAAACCTTAATCTCATGCTAACCAAGGATCTACTTTGCGGAACTAAATGTTCCACTTTGCGGATGAGTATCAACACTGGAGAGCAAAGTGTTATACAGTTTCAGGCAGTTGACACCCAAAAGAGCAAAGTGTTTTATTTCTGTTTCTTCTAATGAATTAACATCTATTCGTGCTTCAGCTCAAAACCAGAATGATATCTCTATCATGAATTCATGATATTCTCTTTTCTTATGGTTTTCCTTCCTTTGCTCTTCCAGGCATCCATTTTTGAGGCTCTTACTCAGAGCTTTCAGGTTGCATTTGCTTTGAGGCACCATTCACTAACTGAAGCAGGTACTACAGTCTAATTGACTATAAGCATTATTAGCTGTAAATATAAATGCAGTGTTCCACGTAACCTATTTTTCTTTTGTAGAAAATATATAATCTAAAACTTGTGTTGTTCATGAATCACGATGCTGTAATAATTGTTCAACAATATAATATGACGTTCTAATAATAACCTTACACTAGAATTCAGTTTTGACTCTTTTGCACCTATCTGAGTTTTCTGTTTGTTAACCTTGTAGAATTACCACCGTCTCGACGCCGCTCCTTGTTTACTCTGGCTACAGCCATGACAATTTTCTCTTCAAGAGCTTTCAATGTGGCACCTCTTATTCCAATCTGTAAACAGATGATTAATGACAAAACGGTATGTGATAAAAGATCTCCCTTGTTTGGTTTCTGGTATATATTTTTTGATTATGGTAGTGTAACCTCCCAAACAAGACATGATCCTGCGAAATGATATGCTTAGATATTTTAAGTGGGATGAAGGCATTAGCCCATTCTTGTTACTTTCCAGAATTCCTTGTTTTTCCCAAATGTTCATGTTTATATCACAAGTCGATGGCCTTTACTGAAAATTTTGTTTACCACACAATCACCTGAATTTTCACATTAAACATGTATAAGTATAATAATGACAATCACTTGTATACCTTCCTTTATTGTTTTCTTGCCATCGACAATGTACTGTGGTTTTTAGAATTTATTTGGTAAATACAGTGAAATTCACAGACCATGGTCATCCTCATTTATTTGTCCACCATGCTTATGTTACTATTCCTAATTTGTGTAACACATACTAGATGGATTTCAGTTGCATCTCTGTTTATTCTGGAGATTAACAAATTAGACTTGTTCACTGTGTTGCCATTGAACATATTTTCATTGCATCTTCACTTCATGTTGACATAGACCTTATATCTTGTGTTTGTTGGTGTTACCTAGGCCGATCCATTCCTCCATATAGTGGATGATAGTAAACTTCAGGCTGTGAAAGATTCCCCTGATAACCCATCGAAAATATACGGATCACCAGAGGACAATGCTAGTGCGTTGAAGGCCCTTGAAGCAATAGAAGTATCAGAAAGTCAATCTCGAGAGTGCATCGTCTCTACAATCATGAACAATATAGCAAATATTATTGATGTAATGTTCACCTTCTCACTTGGTATTAGGTTCATCGTTTGAACCAATTTCCATGCAGCTGTTTTTTGACTTTTCTGTTTCTGCAGGCAGAGTTGCACAGTGTGAGAAGCCAACTGCTAAGTGACTTCGCTCCCGATGACATGTGCCCAATGAGCAATCAGTTCTTTGAAGAATCTGCTGAGCATTCAGTATCAGGATCTCATGAGAATGGCCACCATGAAGAGGTATATGTGTCCCCCACATATATATTTGCCTACAGCTTTTACTTCTGAAACCACCATAATTTTGGACCACTGTATTCTTCGACTACTTTCGTTGCTAATTGAGTGTGTTCAATAGGCTATGCTGATTGACCTGGGAAATGAGAACGATATCTTTGGGGAAGCTTCAAGAAGTACAGCAACTTCTGCAACATCTGTACCTACTGCAGATCTTATGAGTATTGATCAGCTTCTCGAAACAGTATGTCCTTGTCAGAATCCCATGCTTTTCTTTGGGTACTGTCATGATAAGATAACCTGGCATGAGTTGATTACCGGTTCTGTCAGCAACTATCTGTCCTCTAGTAGCGTAGGCAGATTATCTCTAGAAAAGTAGCACATCCAGGCAGAAGACAGTCGAGGTTTATCAGGATTGAAATTGCACAATCTGAACAGAATGACCGCTTCATTAACTTACATTTGTCATCATTTTGCCATTTCATAGGTCGGCGCAGACCCTGCACATCATACGGAAAAATCTTTTGTGTCAGCAGACATGCCATACATGGAAATGACTAGCCAATGCGAAGCCCTGACGATGGGGAAACAGCAGAAGATGTCTACCTTCATGAGCTTCCAGACGAACATGCAAGCAGCTCCCCTGCCAAGCCACCAGCCCAACCAGATGGAGATGGCTCTCTTCCATGATCCGCCATTGCCTCAGGTAGCATACTTTCCACTCTGCAGACCATTCTTCAGTCCCTCTCAACGCATCTGAGAGAAGCATGTTAGTACTACATTTTAGCAAGATGCTGAAACCAACGAGGCTTTGTCTAAGCAGGCTGGGGCGCAGAGCACGAACCCGTTCGCCGACGACAACTTCAAGGGTTACCCTGAGTACATGAACACCAGCAACCCGCAGCCAGCAGACGATCCCTTCCAGCAACATTTCCTGAAGCTGCCGGCGTCAAGCCCCTACGACAACTTCCTCAGGGCTGCTGGCTGCTGAGGCGAATGGATTTCAGCCCAGAGCAGCAGCAAGTCTGTCGTGTCACGTCTCGACGCATGGTACCGAAACAGGTACGATAGTTCGCACGGATCAGGATCTCAGGTTGCTCACCAGAAATGTGGCAATGCCTATTGATGGTTTTTGCCGGAAAAAGAAGGCTGTAATATATCCGCGCGCGCACGCGCTGTTAGAGGGTCGGCCGGTTTCAGCACCCATTCTTTTTCTTTGTGTATAATAGTGGTATATAGGTTGGTTACTGTGTTGTATACTATCCAACGCGACGTGTAGAGAGGAACTGGGGGGAGCAGTGCCTTCTGCCGCAGAAGTGTGTGCATCCATGTAACATGCTGCCTCAGTGGCAGCAGATTGCAGGAATATATAACGAAAATGATGTGTATAATATGTGTACAAAGAAGTGCTCCCCCATCTACCAGAACATGCATCTGAATGATTGCAAGAGTGTCATTGTTGAGATCAAACCAGGCAGGTCTGAAGATCTGATCTTGGGCTGACACCTGAATCGAGATGTTTCCTTCTTTCCATTTTGTACCACATTTAGTTATTGCTTAATGGCACATTTACATTTATGCCCCTAATTTGCGCCCACTCTCAGATTTACCCCTAACTTTTTTATGTGCTCAAATTTGCCCTAAAAAGCATTTTAGGTCATGAGAATGCCCTTCCAGCTGGTTAAAGTTGTTTGACCGAAACTTTAAAAATTCATAACAAATTCATATGAACTTAGAAAAATGCAAATAAGATATCAAAACGTTCATGAAAATATCACCTGTACGCGCATGTCATTTACGTTCATCACCTACACGTTCATTTATTTGCATTCGCCCTAAATAGTTTTTTAACGTTATAAACCCTAAAAAGCTTTAAAGAGTGCCTTTGTCATGAACGTAAATGACATGCGCATATAGGTGATGTTTTTATGAACATTTTGATATCTTATTTTGCATTCTTCTGAGTTCATATGAATTTGTTATGAATTTTGAAAGTTTCGGTCAAACAACTTTGACCATATGGAAGGGCATTCTTGTGATTTAAAATGCTTTTTAGGAGCAAATTTGAGCACATCAAAAAGTTAGGGGTAAATTTGAGTAATGGGTTCGAGTTAGGGACACACATGTGAATGTCCCTTGCTTAATTGCAACGCAATTGTGGCCTATGCACTTTATGCAAGAGTTGCGAGTGTGGAGGATGGTGAAGGGGTGGCTCGGCTTAGGGGCATTGCCGATAGATCAATGGGCGAATGTGCGTACTGTCAAGAATTGGTGGACCAACATGTTGAAGATCACCGGAATGCCATGACCACCCTCATCGTGCTTATTTCTTGCGTCATCTGGAATAGGAGGAATGCTAACGTCTTCCGGAAGAAATTGACGCCATCATTCTACATTCGAAAGCTTATAAAGGACGAGACCAAGCTTTGGGTCACCGCGGGAGCTAGGCACATGAGCACTATCATGCCACGAGAGTAATCGGTTGATGTATTTTTTTTGTTTACAGGTTAGATGTTCTAGCATATTCTAAACTCCTAATTAATGAATGAGGCAAGCTTTTCTGCGTCTGTTTCAAAATAAAAAAAGGACACCAAGTCTAGCTCTTGCCGCGTTTTTCCTCTCACTTTTCCTTTGTAAATGTTGGAAGTTGGCAGTTATGTCCATGGATTTGGATACGAATATATGTTCCTAATATTCTCTGGGAACTGGGCAGCATCTTTTGACTGAATCATGCAGCAATGACTCAGCTGATTAATTAAGCTAGCCGTGGACCCGTTACAGTCCTCAGGCAAGTGTTTACCTGTCTCCAATCCATGATTTCGTTGTCACAGGTCATACACCACGTCCGTCGTGGAGAGACGCAACCGGTTAAATTCTGACTCGAGTAACAAAACATTATTCTGTCCGACCTCTTGCTGTAAAGCCGATTTTTCTCGAGGAACACCTTTGTGGCTTTGTAGTTGAAAGGCTTTGCGTGGCTAGCTTTTGATGGATTAATTTGACCATGGAAAAGGAAAATGCTCCTCACGATTTTCGCCTTGTCATATTTTACTGGTGCTATATCGATCTGCGGATATGCCACTCGCTGGCCGGGCACTGGAACGTGGCTGCCTTGCCTCAGCTGGCATCATCATCAGAAAAATAAAAATAAAAGATCACGTCTCATGATAGGATATCATATTGCTTTTCTTCCGAGAAATTCAAGCGAAAGATACATACAGTACGTGGTAGTAGTTAATTTGGTCTAGTTCGGTATAATCATAATAATCATAATATAGTACAGTACGGGGGAGCTAGCGGGCAGTTGAGATGGCCGTTTTCTTGTGATCATGCATACGGAAGGAAACGCGTACGCGCGTCACAAACTCTCAACGGGGAAATTAATAGGATACAGGAGCATGATATTTGTACCTGATTGCCGAGAAAATTCGTGTCGACAAAATTAAGCTCACCAATCGTTTTCAGCTTAAACTGGCATTTCCTCCTAGCTGCTTCACTTTGTGGTCAGTGAATGCTAGTAGTAGAAGGGAATTAATCAATCCTACTTAATCGTCGTTATGAAAATGTAATATGATCCATAAACCAAATCATCAGTACGGACATCCTGGAAATAAAAAAGTTACAACGAGATCCTTAGGGAGCCGACCGTCTTCTTCTTCCCCAATGGGCTGATGACGAGCCGCCCCGATGCTTCATCACGGTAAATGTGTATAATATGTTTACCGTGGGCATGAAGTCATCAACACCATACGGTCCTGCCCAACCAGCACCCTGCAGGAGAAGTAGTCATCATCGGAAGAGTCACAAATCCAAGAGTCGAACCTTCATTATTTGTCACATACCTTATGCCGGTAGCGGAAGCCGCACTGGTGCGACGAAGATGAGGCCAAAGGACTAAACTGCAAAGAAAAGTTGTTGTTGCCGCTTCGCCGACAAATCCTAACCTCACCCACTAGAAAGGCCAATAGAAATATATGCGATCGAGCCATTGACGCTGCCGCTGATGAAACCCTCGAGACGGCAAGACACGAGGAAACCTTATTCACCAAGCCGGCATCGCAGCCACCACCAAAGAGGCGCCGCCATGAAACCCTAACGTATATATGGGTTGGCATCAAGGAACCCACAAAGACCGTAGGGTGCGAAGTGTTTTGCTCATGAAACGAGGTATGCATGTTTTGTCAAAAGGTCGAGCCCCCTTGCCTCATGCCTACTAATTCCGTAGATACAACTTTCCACGCTTCGTACAACAGCTCATCCTCCATCACTGAGTACCCCCAACAAGAAGGTAAAAAAGCTCGATGACATTTGACCGAACACCTACAGGGCGTGGTGTCCGTCTTGGATGACGTGGGTAGGGGGACAAAGGGTACCTGACTGCCGAATCCTGGGTGGAGGGCGACGTAGTCCTAGGCAGACATGCGCGTGGGTGGGGGCTTAAGATGTCCGACAATGGCTGGGCGGCGGTCGGAGAGGTACAACGACGACGTCGGATAAGGAGGGTGCGGATGTAGAGTAAGGGAGAAGCAGGGGTAGAGTGGAAAAAACTGGCACTAGAGGGGGATTTCAGTGGGCAGAAAGTCTTGGAGTCCTACATGGCGCAAGTCTGGACGCCCGCAAACCTCGCCCCAGCTTAGGGCATCTCCAACACCGACCCTCAAACCTCCCGCAACCGTCCGGATCGCGTTGTACCGACCGCGGAAGCTATCCAACGCGGTTCTGTATCGGTTCGTGGCGCGGTCTGGACGCGATTTCTCCCGCAAACCGGAGACAAACGTGGGGGGGGGGGGGGGGGGAGGAGGGGGCATCGCGGGAGTCCGGACACGCGAAACGTCGCTCTCCGCCCCCTGGCCCACCCAAAAGGAAGGCGGATCCTGCGCTTTCGTAGCATCCCACACTATTTCCACGCCAAAACCCCCCACTCTCTTCTTCCATTCCCCGCCACTCTCCGCCCAATTCCCACGCTTTTCCCCACCCTCTCCTTCCTTCCGCCGCTGATGCATGCAACCGTCGAAGAACCTATTGGAGATGGAGCCGGCGGAGGTGCTGGAGAATCCGAGCATCACGCTTGCCCGGAAGATCAGCTCAGAGACGCGGCAAAATCGCTGCGTCAAAGCGAAGGCCGCAAAGTAAGAGAAGCTCAAGAAGCAGTTGGCCGCCAGTGGGCCTGGTGGTGGCGATGGGCGTGGAGGTCGTGGCAGAGGAGGCGGTCGGCACAGCCGTGGCGGATGCCAACAGACGGGCGCGCCGATAGTACAGACAGCGCCGTGGCCGGAGCCTTACAAGCCTTCGTACTACTACGCCACCAAGCAGCTCGGAACCCTCGCCGATACGGTGCCTTACATCGTCCATGTTAACGAGGTGCCGCTCTTCTCCGAGTATTCTTCGCTACAACTAGTCCGGGCGAGGCCGGCGGCCGGGGAACAGATGGGTGCCCGCACGCTGTTCACTGCAATGCCCAGAGCGGGGGAGCTAGCGTACGACGCGGACAGGGAGATGCTTGACATCATCCACAATAGAGGCGTGGGAGGAGGAGTGGGATATGAGGACGGGCATGTGGAAGACTCGAATCCCACCCTGTCTGGCAACTACTGGCAGCAGCAGTCCTACACCCAGACGGCCACGCAACAGTCCTACACCCAGACCGGTGATGGCACACAACAATAGCAGCATTGGGCCGCCGGAGAGCAGCATCCAGAGTGGGAGGAGGAGGAGGACGGCGACGACGATGATCTGGATGATATAGCCAGCGATCCGAAGAAGAAGGATGGAGAAAGCTTCAACATGTGGGAGAACAAGCTGTTGTGCGATGCATAGTTGGCCACTAGCCTTGATCCTCTCCACGGCACGGAGCAAAAGGGCACAACCTTTTGGAGGAACATTCACATATGGTTCCATGAACACAAGCATTTCGCGGCCTACTCCGACGCGGTCATCCGCAACCGTGAGTGGAAGTCCCTCAACATCGATGATACACCATCCAAGAGGCCGTGTCCAAGTATTGTGGGCACTTAAAGTATCTCATCGCACGGTGTCCTAGCGGTGCACAAATCATCGAGCAAGTAAGGTGATCACTAGCCGGATATGCTTTAGTTTAGTTGATCACTAGCCAAACATGTATTGTTTTGTTGTTCACTAGACAGATATGCATTGTTTCACTTTGTAGCCTACTCTTGCTTGTGTGATGTACAAGAAGTTGGAGAAGAAGTCCTTCACCATCATGCATTTTTTGTTGAAGTTGAATGAGCAACCGAAGTGGAGCCTTTTCATTGCCAAGACCGCCACCCAAGCCAACGAGGAAGAAACCGGTGACCCTACAGACCCAACCCAAGAACCGCCAAAGGAAGGTTAGAAGAAATATTGTTGCCGGGGGGGGGGGGGGAGGGGGGGGGGGGGAATGGGAGGAGGAGAGGGTGAAGCGAGAAGGTGAGGTGGCCAAGCTGACGAAGAGGTTCAAGAACATCTTGGCAAAGAAGGAGGAGGCATGCATGAGGCGCTTGGACATCAAGGAGGAGAGGAAGGCGGAGAGGTTCAAACAGTTGATGGAGACGACGGAGAAGAAGATCAAGCTCGAAGAGAGAAGGACCATGATCGAAGAGAGGAAGGCCGCGCTCGAGGAAAAGAGGGTGAAGATCGCCGCCAATGCGGAGGACGGCAAGATGTTGACATTGAATGTCGCCTCTTTGGATGCCGCCGCTAGAATGATCGTACAATCCGTCCGCTACCAGATGTTGCAGTGGTAGAAAGATGAGTTGACGGCGGCGGAAGATGAGGACGCGGCGGAGGCGGACGCGGAGGCTGCCTACGCGGTGGCGACAGCACCTCCTTGATCGGGGAGCAGCTTGCTGGGATTGCTGGTCCCGTAGGGCAGAAATGTACGGACTGTCGGACTGATGCTCTTTTGAACTCGGGCATGTAAAACTAAGTATATTTGCCTCTTTTCGATCGTGATCGCGGATGTGATCCGGCGCGGGTGTCCCCTGTTGAATGGTGTCCCCTGCATCCGTGTTTGCGGACTGGTCCCCTTCATCCGCAAACGGATGCGGAAGAAAACAACGGCTTGCCGTCGGAGATGCTAGGACTATGAGCAGCGAATTCTAGAAAACCTATCTAGACCCGGTGCTCCAAAGTGAGAAATTTGTCTTACAAAAGGCAAGGCATCGATCGACCACGGAAACCAAGGTAGGTACGTACATAGATAGTCTACTAGACTGAGCAGATGAACTAATATCCCGTGAGACAGGTATTGTAGATCCGGTCTCTCGACGTCATCATCATATCAATACTGCTACCTAGGCGCTTATCGTAATGAACGTCAATATGTGAACACAGCGGGCAGGATTCGTTGAATCTGCTCCGTGCCACGTAGCGTCCGTTCCATGCCGTACCCGCACCGTACGTGAAACGACCGCCATCAACGTCCAAAGGTGTGCTTGCCTGCTTGCTTGTTGCGCGACTCTTCTCGGCTAGCTTTGCTTTGCTTGCCATTATCACCAAGAAGACGACGGGCGCACCGCCGTACGTATCAAAAGCACCGTCTTTTCCACACGCACAAAGAAAAAATAAAGAGGAGAAGAAGAAGACGACGAGGCTGTGTGATGTGCACTGTGTCGCCGAAAGCCACCCCTGCTCGTCGCCGGATTATACTTATTTTAGCCAGCAGCCCGGTTTGACCGGGGACTGATTCTTAACTTTGACGTGCATTCCACGCACGCCGGGCGACGAAAAGGACGCGAGGAGAGAGGAGACAAAGTAATGTTCCGTACTGCCATTGTTAATTAACCTATAACCATATAAGTGGACGGATGGATGGATGGATTAGGTCGTGAGAGTGGCCGGCCAGCGGATATTAGGCCGTACTCTAACCCTAGCAGCTTTGTGTACCTTTGTTGTACGTACGTTGCTCCTTTAATCCCGCGCGCACGTCCTCGTCAGCCGCACCCAACCTGTGAACCGGCCCGGCGCGCACGGTCGTGGCGACAAATGCTCTTTCCACCGCAATTCCGCTGCCTCTTTCCGGCTGCAGTCGTCAGACAGAGAGTGAACCTGGCCAGCTCTCTGATTAGTCGTTCTTGTGGGTACGTCAACACTTTGCTTCATGAATCGTTTTACTATTCACCGACCGACGCGTGCATATAATCTTGTAGTAAATGGCCATGGGTTTCGTAACCGTGGGGTACGTGCGCCCCGTTACCGCAACATGTGCGAGGCGGTGGACGACCGTGCCATCGGTTCGTCCTAGACAATTGTTGCCTCTGCCAAAATTCCGGCAGCAGCCAGCAGCCCCTTCGTCAAAGACGGATTCATTCGAGCCTCTGTGGTTGGCTTTGGGCCAACACTTTGCCTCGCGAACCGTTTTCACTTCGTCACTGGTATGTTAAACTTGTTACAAACATCGGTGTTCATGGCTACGAAATATGTTACTGATGTTTTTGTCCTCTCTCTTTGAACAAAACATTTGAATATAGGGTCTGAATGCACAGTCATCCAGGCGATTCCGGGTCGAATTGGTCATCGGAAGGACTGTGTGTACCTGATTTCTATCGGTATACGTACTCGCATGGTCACGCTAGGCAATTTCTTTGTAACTGGGATTTGAGAGGGTAGTTGCATGCCGGGTTCATACTTTCCGGTGACTTAGGGCATCTCCAGACGTCCCCCACGAGGCCCCCAGGAGCACTTTTTAAGTGTCGGCGGACAAAAAAAGTCCCAGCCACGTCCCCAGGACGTTGTTTTGCGTCGGATTTGGGCAAAAATAGCCCCGATGACCTCAGGCGAAACCCAAGATCCTGGGGGCAGCTGGGGGCACCGACGCTATTTTCTTTGCCTTTTTGGCCCACTGTCAGCGACTTTTCCCTCTTTCTCTCTCTCCTCTCTCCTCTGTCCTTTCTTTTTCTCTTTTTCTTCGCCACCGAGCACATCACAGGAGGGAGGACACGAGGGACTTCCATGGCCGGCCGGTGCCACCTCCAGCCACGCTGCCGCAGCGTTCACCGGCGACGGGTGGAGGGACCAGGTGCTCCGTCGTCTTCCTCGGGAGAGCCAGCCACCGTCGACGTGCTCGCCGCGGGCAGCCTCCTCCGCTCCCCCATCCGCGCTGCCGATGGGTCGGGGTCGAGCTCCAGCCCCACGCGCGCGGGCGTGGCCTGGGTGGGACAGGGCGGACGGGGCGGCATGGCCGAGGCCGAGGACGACGCGGCGGCCATGGCGGCTGCAAGCACGGCGACGCCAGCTTCGCGCCATGACGTCCCAGCACTTCCCCAGGAGCACGCCCCTGTCGCCGCTCGCCGAGTCCGGCGTGGCCGGCGTGGCGGACGGGCCGGCCGCGCCCTGCTTCCTCCCCGCCTCCTCGACGCCCGGGCGGACGCGCGCGCCCTACTTCCTCCTCGTCGCCCGGCCAGAGCAGCGCGAGCTGCGGGACGTCGCGGCGGAAGCGGCCGCGGAAGGCCGACCAGACGTGGAAGTCGTCCACGCAGAGGATGGCCGGGGACAGCGAAAAGTTCCTGGCCACGGCCGCCATGTGCAGCGCCGAGGCGCCCAGGAACACGTACGGGCTCTCGCCGTCGAACAGCTTGTCGAGAAGCATCTCCAGCCGTTGTGGAGACCGGGGCCGGAGCAGCGACTGCGCGCGTGGGAGCGGCGGCAGGGGTGGCAGCCGTCGTCGTCGGCGGCGGCGGCGTGGGGAAGCAGCCGGCGTCGTCGTCGGGAAGCAACGACCCGCACGCCTCCGGGCGCGGCCCTGGGCCTGCTGCTGCCGCCACGCGTCCGCTGGATGAGATGTGGGTGGGGGCACGGCTGGGAACAGTCCCCCCCCAGCGCAAAATATCTGCCGGCGCAACCCCAGGGAGCTGAAAATTTGGCTCTTGGGGGGAGGGGCAAACGAGTGGAGATGCTCTTACCTCTAATTGAATTGCACCTGGAGAGTCTCTTTTTCTTTAAAGCCAACGGCAACGGTGATTTGGCGCCAAATTAACTACCCAACGAAGGGGAAATGGGGGAGCCATCTACGTATACGCGACGCGTACGTATAACAATCAGATAGAGCGAACAAATTGTTTCGGTTTGCCTATCCATGCTCTATCAAACTATCAGCTTTGGAACGGATGTCGAGCTCTTTCTTTTTCAACTTTTCAAAAATGATCTTTGTTTTTGTGATATATGGATGTAGCCAGAACCTCGTTTAGCTTTCTAAAAAAAGCTAGACTAGAAAGCCTGAAAATAACAGAGGAGAACAAAAAACAGAGAGGATAACCAATCATTGGTTGAATGGTTAGTGAGACGGTGATATGCTCAGCTCACCTGGGATCAATTCTCAGAATTAAGGCTTAGTAGTCTCTTTGATGCGGATTGTCTTTTTTTTGTGTGGGGGCGACACAATTTTTGATAGGAAAGCATGCTGACTTCATTAGTTTCTAAGCTCCACAACTTTAATTGGGTCTTTAGAAAGAAATGTGTAAGGGCATCACCAACATTGACCTTTAAATTTTCTGCCGCATCTGTCCGCGGACCGGCGATACCAGTCCGCGGACACGGATGCGGGAGCCAGCCATCCAAATCTAGCCGCATATGTTCAGTTACGTTTCAAATGAATTTTGCCGAAAATGAACAAATTTGATTCGAACTCAAATAAACCAGACGATACCCATTTAAACTAGGATATTTTTTACATACAAACCGAACTATATTACGTCCGGTGAACTAAAAACCTTAAAAAAAATCTAACACTACACAACTCTAAATTGACGGTGACCTCCTAGGCCATGCCGGGCTGGCCGCTGGTTCCTCGGTCATTGTCGCCGGAGCCATTGTCGGAGTCGGGCTTGGGGCGGCGGATGGGTGCCGTAGGGCTTTCCGGCAACCTCCTGCCACTCGTGGATGATCCTCTCTGCTTCCTCTTGCGCCTTGCGCAGTGCGGCCGCGGCCACCGATGATGTGGGTGGGGGGAGAGGGCAGCGGGCCTTGGAGGAGGCGGCAGTGGCGGTGGTTTTGCTGAGAGACCACTTCTCGCCATACTTGGCCATCTCTCTATGTCGAGGCGGCGGAGACGGCGCTTGCTCGTCTCCACCATCGTCTTGGAGCGGTCCAAGGCCCACGCGTATTCCAACTCCGGGTCCACTGCGATGTGTGGCGCGGGACGTCGGAGTCCGTGAACTCCAACCAGTGCGTTGCGTTGCACCTGTCCCGTTGTCGCCACTCCCTATCGGCATACTTCGCCGCCGTTAGGGCGCTCCGGGAGGACAAGCTGCTACCGCTGCTGAGGTAGTGGTACGACGACCGCACGCCTTTGCGGCGATTGGTTGGGGTAGGGGCGTCGGGGACTGCCACTCCTCCTTCACGCGTCGGGGCGGCGGCAAGAGCCGCTCCTGCTTGACGCATAGGGGAGGCAGTGAAAGGGGCTCCTCCTTGACACGGCGTCCGATTTGTATGCCGTGGTAGCGCGGGGGAGAGCAGGAAGGGGAAGCGAGGGGTTGTTTGGTGGGTCATGTTAGCCATACGCTGACGTGGCAATGGTCCGGACGACCGCAAAGCCCCACCCTACACCCACTTTGTCTCCGGTTTGCGGAAAAAAACATGTCCGGACCGCCGAGCAGACTGATGTAGGACCGTGTTGGATGGCAAAACACGTCCGAGCAGCGTGGTCCAGACGGTTGCGGACGGTTTGAGGGTCGACGTTGGAGATGCCCTAAGTGCGTGTGTATGGTGGTTTAAGAGTTTGTGTGCATACACACAGAAATTGAACCAGCTAATTTTTTTTAAAGATTTCATTGTAACAAAAACAATTGAATTTTGCAACACCATGCGTGTTGCAGCATGCTAACTCACGCAATCGCCTCCTCTCAAAACAATATTAGGGTTCCTTTGCTTTCTGTCGGCGCTGCCGCTGATCTGCCTCGTCTCCGGTGGCCTCAGGGTCATGAGGGCGCGGTGGATCCGGTCCTTGCCGGTGGGATGGCTCTATTTTTGGATGTTTCTTTCAGTTTTGTTAGGGTTTGTGTCCTTCTCAGGAAAGCGTGAGACGACGGCAGCTCCCTGAAGATGGAATAAGGTTCTCCCCGCCTAGCCCCCGTTTTGATGGCGTGTTTAGCATCGTCAGTGGGCGTGTGGAGGTGTGTCTCTGACGGATCTGTCTTTGGTGGATTTGCTCGGATCTTGTTGTTGTTCGCCTTCGTTCATGTTTCTTCAAGTTGAATCCTTCCGATCTACGTTACTCTTCATCGACGGCGGTTGTTGTTTTGGTGCGCTGGTCCTAGGGAGGCTTAGCACGATGACTTCCCGACTGTCTAATACAACAAGTTTTGCCTGGCTCCGGTGAGGGAGGGGCGATGACGGCGTTGCGGCTTCGGCTCGCTTCAGTGTTTTTAGTCGTTGGTAGGTGCTCTACGGATCTAAATGTAATTTTTATTATTTCTGGTGTTTGTTGTACTGCCATAATTAAAATAAATAGATCGAAAGTTTTCTTGAAAAATAATAATTAAATTTTACTTGATGTAAGGCTAACATCACCATATTATATTTGCCATGAAATGACTATCATAAAATTCATGCGACACTGTAAACGGAAACACGCAAGGCACGTACCTCCGCAGCCATGTCGGCAGCCTGATTGTCTCGCGATCCGCAAAGTCGTTGGATCCCACATAAAGGCATAACAAGTTTTAAGTTTTAGCTTTTATAGTTTTGTCGGTCACTCGTACCAAGTTCAACAGATGAAACTTAACGAAGTTGCAAAAGCCCATCAAAACGTATTCAAAATTTATATTATTTGAAAGCCCTCGTCACAAGAAACATGAATATACAAAAGAAACTTAATTTTTTTATTTGAAAGATATAAAAGATTGAAAATCAAAATGGGTCGCGTGCCCCGCTCCTGCGTGCCACAAATCCTGCATTATAAATAGTAGTTTTCTTGCCATTTACGACTTCTCTTTCATCTCTCCCAATGAGACTTGGGAAAACCTTCCTCTCCTCGATCTTTGCCAGCGAACCCGTGGATTCGCCTCCCCTCCGTCTGCCGCTCTGGCAGCTGGTGGCGGGGAGGGGAATCCTGGAGTCTCGGATCCTGCTAGTAGATAGGTAGGGTTTTAGTCCTCGCAGGGGTGGCGTTTGGACGGATGGCGGCGCTCCTTCTTCGAGTCAGTCTTCCAGGCTCCGGTCCTCCTCAAGTTTGTCCGTTGGGACGGATTAGACGGAGCTCCGGCGTAGATTCCTGTCAGCTCCTTGGGGCGGCGAGGTTAGGGTTTCTCGCTGTGCGTACGCAACAGCGATATTTAGTGTCAGGTTCTTCAGATCAATTCAAGGATTCAACGGCGACGTTTGTGGCTCTGAAGCGCTGGTCCTTAGGGGGCACGTGCACGAAGCACTAGTAGAAAAAGGGACATTAGTCCCGGTTCGTAAGGGCCTTTAGTCCTGGTTAGGCAACCGGGACTAAGGAATCGGGACTAAAGGCCCCCCCTTTTAGTCCAGGTTGTGTTACAAACCGGGACTAAAGGGACTCCACGTGGCCGCTGTGGAGCGCTCAGGCAGGAGGACATTTAGTCTCAATTGGTAACACAAACCGGTACTAAAAGGCCGCCACGCGTCAGGCGCTTCCAAGCGCTGGGGTTTAGGTTTTTTTTTAAAGGAGGGGTTTAGGGGTTTCATATTGTGTTTCCCTTTTCTTATTCTGTCTACCATTCAATTCTATTTATGGTTTTCATTTTTATTTTATGTTTTCCATTCAACTCGACGCTAGCTACTACATATAGCAATGAAGGAACCATTACACAACATCATCATGAATATAGAGAAGTGACCTTTCTTTCTCCGTGCTTGGTCGAACAACAAGTTTTCTTATATATATATTCGACGCTACTACATATAGTACACGTTCATGCATATATACAATATAACATCTCTTA
This sequence comes from Thinopyrum elongatum, assembly GCA_011799875.1. NCBI lineage: Eukaryota > Viridiplantae > Streptophyta > Magnoliopsida > Poales > Poaceae > Thinopyrum > Thinopyrum elongatum. Next base: position 562,449,917 of record CM022303.1, read on the forward strand.
CGATCCCTAATATCTAATTAACAAAATTCCCTACCAATTCCCGATGGTATTCTCCGCTTTTAGCTATGACCTCTTCAAGTAAAAATCCCACCAATTCCTCTTGAATTGCTCGTCTACGATCCTTTGGTAGGAGATCGTCCCGCATCCGTTGGATCTAATTTAAAGAAGGGGGGTCAATATATATGAATGAAACTCAACACAATTGATGGTAATAAAATAAAATTGTGAATATTGTTTACATACTCAAAGTTTTTCTAAAATTCTGCCATTCTCACAGGTCGTCTGGCGAATGAACTCGCAAACGTAGTATCCACATAAATTATTCCCGTCTCCCTGCCTCAAGCACTTTACGAGAATAGAGTTCAATCAAGCATGATAATGGTATTGAAACTAGAATCAAAGAGAGATGCGTGGAACTAGCTAGTCTCCCCTTCACCTGTAGGGAAGTCAAGCTCCAGCTGCTCAAATCCGTTGATAACTTCATCCACCCCGACAACAGCATAGCCATCTGGAATCAGAGAGCAATGGTAAGTTCCATTAGGTCCAGGAGGTAAGGCAGAGCCGACCGCCACCTTCACGGATATGTTCATGCATTTCACATGTAGCTCACAAATCTCCCTCTGCGTGATATCATCCACGGGGTAGCGAGGAGCCGTGATATCATCTATGGCCGAACGAGCTCCGTGGAAGCCACGCTACTTTTCCGCTGAGATGGTGGGCCGGCAGTATCGAATGAAGGATCTTCGTGCCGCTGAGATGGGCCGGTAGCTCGCTGGCTGGTAAGTACCTCTATTTGCTTCTACTGCAACGCTATTTTTTCTTCTATCTTCTGCATCCGGTCTGCATCCTGTTTCTTTTTTCTCCCTCGGCTTCTATAATTGTCACTGCAGTCGGGAAACCCAACCTTCCACTTAACGGAGCCTGATGTGCCTCGTGTTCGTCCACTGTGTTCAGGATTCCCAAGGGCGCGTGTCAGCTCGTCGTTCTCTCTGTCGGGATTGAACTTCCCGTCCTGTACGTCCTTCATTGCAGCTTGAATGACTTTGAGGGGTGTTGCAAGTTGATCTTTTGTATAAACACACTTCCCTATTTCTGGGTTCAACTTTCCCCCATGCCCGTAGAACCAAGTCTTTGCCCGTTCGGTCCACTCCAATGTCTCTGGATCGATCCCTTTATCAATCAGGTCATTCTCAGTTTTCTCGCACTTAGGCCTGGCAGCCTTGTAGCCACCTGACCCCATAACATGGTGATATTCCTTCTTTGCAGTATTTTGCTTATTTATATTTAACCTTTTCTAACCTTCATCCGATGTCTTGTACTTCACAAATATGGGCCAGTGATCTTTTATCTTCTCATATGCTCCGGTGAATGTTGGAGTCTTGTTTTTTAGGACATAGTGTTGGTGCAATCTTTCCTTCCAGTCGGAGAATTGTGCGGCCATCTTCTTAAGAGCCCATGCCTTGACTTTCGCTCTATAACTTTGTTATTTGGATCCACCTCTAGCGGTAGGGTGAAATTTGTCATGAGCGCATTCAAAAGCATTTCTTTGGATCTATCATTGACATAAGTAACTCCATCGTCCGCCTTTGGCTTATTCCATTCTCGAATGCTGATCGGGATGCTGTCCCTAACAAGAACTCTGCACTGACTTATAAATCGGTTTGCGTTCGGCGCGGGACGAATCGGTTTGCCATCTGCAGCGACTTCTTCGATCTTGAACCTTTCATTCTCGCCCAACCTTTTTTTCGGGCCTCGTCTCTTTATAGAAAACTGGCTCGATCTGGAGGGCTAAAAGAAGAAAAAAGTGTTATTATATGTACATATAAATCAATTAATGCATCTAGTCAGCAGAGGCTTAATTAATATACCTCGCCGGACTTTGTAATAATTAAGGTTCCAACACCGGAGCCTTCATCTTCTCCCTCAATTCCCTCACTGGAGCCGTCATCTTCTCCCTCCATTCCCTCACCGGAGTTGTTCAGAAACTGTGAGGTGATATCACCATCTCCGTCGCGGATTATTTCCCCCAACATGTCTTCTTGTTCTTTGTCTCTGCCATGTTCCATAGTTTCTGCAAAGACTTGCAAGTTATTTCAATGTTATAAACAAATTATTAAAACAAATTCACGATCGTCTCTGCGGATCGTCGGGGACTCCTCTGGCGATCATCGGGGACTCCTCCGGCGATCGTCCGGGACTCCTCACCGGCGATTGTCGGGGACTCCTCCGGTGATCATCGGGGACTCGTCACCTGCGATCGTCGGGGACTCCTCACCGGCGATCGTCGGGGACTCCTCCGGCGATCGTCGGGGACTCGTCACCGGTGATCGTCGGGGACTCCTCCACATGTCTATATTTTTATACACCTATCAAATACACGATTCACATTTTTTTATAATATATGTTTTAATACCAATTTTTATTCATACACATTGTACATTTTTGTATACATCTACAACATTTTATACACATCTAAGTGATTAACTTTTTTCAACATTGTACATTTACAACATTTTATACACATCTACAACATTGTACATTTTATACGCATTGTACATTGATCATTGCACAGGAAAGGGGGAAGCTCACCGCGGTTTGGGGAAGGGCCGGCCTCTCGGTCGTCGGGGAGGGGCTGGGCGTGGAGGAGCGGCGCGGGCTCGTCGGGGCGGCCGAGGGGAGGACTTGGGATCGTCGACTCGGGCTCGGGCGCGCGGCGCGTGGAGGAGAGCGGCGACGTCGAGGCCGGCGCGCGCGCGTGGAGGAGCGTCGGCGGCGGGCAGCCTGACGACGCCAGTGCGGGCTCGGGCGGCGCGTGGGAGGGGAGCGGCCGGACGGCGACGTCGGGCAGCCTGGTGGTGTCGTCGAGAGGGAAAATTGGGGAAGGATTGGGGGAGGGAGAAGGGCGGTTTAAATACCCAAAGGACATTAGTCCCGGTTGGAGCTACCAACCTGGACGAAAGGCTGTTTAGTCCCGGTTGGTGGCTCCAACCGAGACTAAAGGCCTACCCTTTAGTCCCGGTTGCAGCCACCAACCGGGACTAAAGGCATTTTTGGCAGCGGCCGAAAGGGTGTGAACGGCTAGGCCTTTAGTCCCGGTTGGAGCCACCAACCGGGACTAACCTAATTTATAAAATTATTTTAGTTTTGTTTTAAACAGATTCAAAAACAGTAGCATACATGCCTAGTTTTGATTTAATTCTGTTTGCTATTAAAGTTTTTAACAAAAATACTTTATGAAAATTTTAGTTGGATAAATTTTACTTTCTATTAACTTTACTTTAGGTCAGAAACAATTTGTATTATTAGTTGAATTTTTTTATTTAATTCTAAGTAAATATTATTTTGATCATAACTAGAGTTTTATAAAAGCTTTTTAGTTGATTCTTTTTGCTATTGAAGAATATTATAAAATACTTTTTATTAACCTAATAATGTTATATTTTATTTTTTGTTAAGTTATTAGTTTAGTATTTTTCTTTGCTGCTAAGTTTTATTTAGGACAAAAACTATTTTTGTTATTTGTAGTTAAGTCCTACAGTTCCCTTAGGAGTTTTTATTTGGATTTCCTTGAAGTTTTGTTTTGCTTTCTATTTGCTTTTTCTTATTGTTTTCTTTATTGCTTTATTCATTGATTGTATTTTGATTGCTAGAATGCTTGCTAGAGTGAATGCTTATATGAATGCAATGTTTGATTATATAGATTTTCATCAGAGAGTGACAAATAGTTCTATCAAGTTATTTTTCATAGGTACCATTGCCGCAAAATTTTGCATTGAAGGGCCAGCATCAGGTGGTGGTTTGTCAATATGTTTTCGAAAATATGACACAAGGCGATCAATGCTGTCAAAATCTTTCTTCCGGAATCTAAAGCCGTTTGGGTATAACCCAACATACTCATGATGTGGGTTTGTACTCCTGATCTAAGATAATATAAAGGTGCCTGGATGTTCATGAGATATGCCAAAACAATAGACTATTCTCATAGGATTCTCTGGTTTCTCAGCCCTCAACATATCATCAACTTCCCCTTTTAACCCTTCCTAAATTTGCGATAAGAGAGCATGCTTTTCAGGTGGCCTACCAATGAATCCACATATCTGTCTATTACCTGCATATTTGTACAAGGAAAGAAACATACATTTACCAAAAATTAAAACAGATGCCAATCTTGCCAGTTAATACATCGCCTTCATGTAACTACAGTGATTCTAGATCAAAGCCATCATGAGAATAGTTGTCTTCCATAACTATGGCTTTCAACCCATAATCAAAGGCATAAGGGGTCCTCCGATCAGAGAAACCACACAGTAGGGGTGGAATCTTCCAAAACTTGGGACTGAAATCACTACAACTGGTGAGGGTGTATGGCCTATGTCTGTCAACCTCAAGCGGCTTATCTGGAATGCTCAGAAGACATACATATTTTGTTTGGACATAATTGTATTGATTAACCCCTCTGTATAATTAAAATACTAAAAGGACAGGAATAATTGAAAATTCATAATTCTTACAAAGATTCTCTGGTTTGTCCGAAGTGGGACTTTTCAGCTAGAAGTCCGGAAACTCACTAGAGAGAAAGTGATGGCGGTGAAGCCAGTCACATCCCAAAGTGGGATCTTGGGGTATAAAACTTTTTCTTCGCGCGTGTCCATTGCTTATTGCGCCATAACCATAGATAACCTTCATCATTTAATAGGATGCTTGGGTCAGTCTTCACTGTGAAGGGAGGAATTTCATCAAACTTTTCATAATCTTCTGACATGTCTGTCTTGTCCTCCACTCCCATGTTGTTTCTTTTCCCTGAAAGAACTATGTGGCGCTTTGGCTCATCGTATGATATATTCGCTTCCTTATCTTTTCTTTTTCTCGGTTTGGTAGACATGTCCTTCACATAGAAAACCCGCGCCACATTATTGGCTAGGACGAATGGTTCGTTTGTGTACCCAAGATTGTTGAGATCCATTGTTGTCATTCCGCACTACGGGTCAACCTTTACCCCGCCTCCTATCAGATTGACCCATTTGCACCAAAACAAAGGGACCTTAAAATCACGTCCATAGTCAAGTTCCCATATCTTCTCTATGTAACCATAATATATGTCATTTTCCCTATTGGTGTTTGCTGCATCAAAGCGGACACCACTGTTTTGGTTGGTGCTCTTTTTATCTTGGGCGATCATGTAAAATGTATTCCCATTTATCTCGTACCCTTGGAAAGTCAATACAGTTGAAGATGGTGTCCTGGCCAACAAGTACATCTGATCTCCAACAGTGGTGTTATTCACGAGATGTGTTTGCAACCAACTGCCGAAAGTCGTCATGTGTGCACGTGTAATCCAGTCGTCAGACTGCCTCGGGTGTTGGGAGCATACAATATTCTTGTGTTCATTGATATACGGAGCCACCAAGGTAGAATTTTGTAGAACTATGTAGTGCGCTTGTGCCCAAGAATGTCCGTCCCTACATATTATTGCTTTTGGTGCTAGCGTGCCTTTTCCACTCAGTCTCCCTGCATGCTGCGATTGAGGAACACCAATCGGCTTAAGGTCAGGAATCAAGTCAACACAAAACTCAATAACCTCCTCTGTTTCATGGTCCTTAGAGATGCTTTCTTCTGGCCTAGCACGGTTATGAACATATTTCTTTAAGACTCCCATGGACCTCTCAAAGGGGAACATATTGTGTAGAAATACAGGATTCAGAATGGCAATCTCTTCGACTAGGTGAACTAGGACGTGCGTAATAATATTGAAGAAGGATGGTGGGAACACCAACTCGAAACTGACAAGACATTGGACAAAATCATTCTGTAACCTTGGTAGGATTTCTGGATCGGTTACCTTCTGAGAAATTGCATTGAAGAATGCACATAGCTTCACAGTAGCTAATCGAACATTTTCTGGTAGAAGCCCCCTTAATGCAACCGGAAGCAATTGCGTCATAACCACGTGGCAGTCATGAGACTTTAGGTTTTGGAATTTTTTCTGCCATATTTATTATTCCCTTTATATTCGACGAGAAGCCAGACGGGACCTTGATACTGCTCAGGCATTCAAAAAGGATTTCCTTCTCTACTTTGGTAAGAGCGTAGCTGGCAGGACCTTGATACTATTTTGGGCGCATGCCGTCTTTTTCGTTCATACGTTGCTGGTCCTCCCGTGCCTCCGGTGTATCTTTTGTCTTCCCATACGCGCCCAAGAAGCCTAGCAGGTTCACGCAAAGATTCTTCGTTACGTGCATCATATCGATTGCAGAGCGGACCTCTAGGACTTTCCAATAGAGTAGCTCCCAAAATATAGATTTCTTCTTCCACATGGGTGTGTGTCCGTCAGCGTCATTTGAAACAGATTGTCCGCCAGGACCCTTTTCAAAGATTACTTTTAAATCCTTGACCATATCAAATATATCATCACCAGTACGGGGGACAGGCTTCTTCCGGTGATCTGCCTCACCTTTGAAATGCTTACCTTTCTTTCTTAAGACATGCCTGATCGGAAGAAATCGGCGATGTCTCAGGTACACATTCTTCTTACATTTATCCAAATATATACTTTCAGTCTCATCTAAATAGTGCATTCATGCATTATATCCCTTGTTTGTCTGTCCTGAAAGATTACTAAGAGCAAGCCAATCATTGATGGTTACAAATAGCAACGCTCGTAGGTCAAATTCCTGCTGTTTGTGCTCACCCCACACACGTACACCTTTTATATCCCACAACTGTAAAAGTTCTTCAACTAATGTCCTTAGGTACACATCAATGTCGTTGCCGGGTTGCTTAGGGCCTTGGATGAACACTGGCATCATAATGAACTTCCGCTTCATGCACAACCAAGGAGGAAGGTTATAGATACATAGAGTCACAGGCCAGGTACTATGACTGCTACTCTGCTCCCCAAAAGGATTCATGCCATCTGTACTTATACCAAACCATAAGTTCCTTGCATCATCTGCAAACTTCGACCACTTTCTCTCGATTTTTCTCCACTGCGACCCATCAGCGGGTACTCTCAACATCCCATCTTTCTTACGGTCTTCTTTGTGCCATCGCAACAACTTGGCATACTCTTTGTTTCTGAATAGACGTTCCAACCGTGATATTATAGGAGCATACCACATCACCTTGGCAGGAACCCTCTTTCTGGGGGGCTCGCCCTCAACATCACCAGGGTCATCTCGTCTGATCTTATACCGCAATGCACCGCATACCGGGCATGCATTCAAATTCCCGTACTCCTCACCGCGGTAGAGGATGCAGTCATTAGGGCATGCATGTACCTTCTGCACCTCTAATCCTAGAGGGCAGAGAACCTTCTTTACTTCATACATACTGTCAGGCAATTCGTTATCCTTTGGAAGCTTCTTCTTCGTTATTTTTAGTAACTTCTCAAATCCCTTGTCGGATAAACCATTCTCTGCCTTCCATTGCAGCAATTTTAGTGTGGTACCGAGCTTTGTGTTGCCATCTTCGTAATTTGGGTACAACAATTTTTTGTGATCCTCTAACATGCGATCGAACTTTAACTTCTTATTTTCACTTTCGCATTCTCTCTGTGCATCAACAATGACCCGACGAAGACCATCAACGGGCACATCTGGTGCCTCTTGATCTTCAGCTTCCCCCGTTGCAGTATCACCGTATTCAGGGAACATAGGATAGTTGTCATCATCCTCTTCTTCTTCATTATCTTCCATCATAACCCCTCTTTCTCCGTGCATGGTCCAACAATTATAGCTGGGCATGAAACCATCTTTAAGCAGGTGGGTGTGAAGAATTTTCGAGGAAGAGTAATCCCTATCATTCTTACAAATAACACATAAAACCGTTCAGACTGTTTGCCTGAGCCACATCGATAAAATTATGCAGGCCCGTAATGTACTCGGAAGTGTGTCGGTCACCGTACATCCATTGCAGGTTCATCTGCGCATTATATAATTAAGTATATAAAAAACCATTACAGAACATCATGAATAGAGAAATGACCAAATTAATACAAGTTCATCACATTAAAACCAAAGTATAGTAGTGATCAAATGTTATTACTGCAAAAATAAATACATAAAGTTCATACATAGTTCTTATAAAATAACATACAACTATCTAGAGCATCTAAAACATACATTGAAACTAACATACAACTATGTAAAACATTTAAATGCAACAACAAATGCGATCAAAATCGCAACTAAGGTAACAACTGATCCAACAGCATAATGATACCAAGCCTCTTTATCAATGGCATATTTTCTAATCTTTCTAATCTTCAAGCGCATTGCATCCATCTGGATCTTGTGTAGATCGACGACATCGGCAACATGCAACTCCAATTTCATCTTCTCTTCTTCAATTCTTTTCAATTTTTCTTTCAAATAATTATTTTCTTTTTCAACTAAATTTAACCTCTCGACAAGAGAGTCGGTTGGAATTTCCGGTTCACATACCTCCTAGATAAAAATATCTATGTCAAGTTGATCGGCATAATTGTCATAAGCACTAAATCAAATAAATAGTTATAAAATATAATATATCACATCCGAATCATAGACCGGACGAGAGCCGACGGGGGCGGATATCAAAACCATGGCACTATATAATAACAAACAATAATACAAGAGTAAGAAAATTATACAAGTAACTATCTAAATCATAGAAGTAAGATTTTTTTTTAAAAAAAAAAGATAAGAACAAGAGTCTCACCACGGTGGTGCCGGCGACGAGATCGGCGCTGGCGATCGACGACGATGAGGACGGGGACGGGGACGGGCTTGGAGGAAGAACAGAGGAGAAGAAAGAGAAGAAAGCTTAAGTGTGGCTCGGGCACCTCATATCATATTTGTTTTGTGTGAACTCAAGTGGCATCATGCTCTCAGGCATTTCATCGACAACCTCTTGTGCATAGGAAGGAAAAACAAACTAGCACACACCTCCCACCTTCTATGAGGAAAAAATAGAGGAGAGGGTGGGCAGGGGCGAGGGTATATATAGGCAAATTTGTAGTCCCGGTTAGTGTCGAAAACCGGGACTGAAGACAGACCTTCAGTCCCGGTTGGCGGCAACCCCTTTAGTCCCGGTTGGTGTCTCCAACCAGGACTAAAGGTCCCATTCGAACCGGGACTGATGCCTGCCGAGCCTCGTCCGGCGTCCTAGCCGTTCGAATCGGGACTAATGCTCACATTAGTCCCGGTTCGTAACGCGACCGGGACTATTGCTCCGATCCGGCTAGAACCAAAGCCCTATTTTCTACTAGTCTTCCTGGCTGTCATCGACAAGGTCAGGCCGGCTCTGGTATGGAAGCGGCGACAGCGGCGTGTCGGCGGCTCATTCTGGCAGTGACAATGTTCGTTCGGTGTCCATGGACCTCGATGTAATTTTTATTATGTTTGAGATGTTTTGTACTTCCACTGAATCTTTATAATAGATCTGAATTTTTTCAAAAAAACAGTAGTTGCAGGGATGTTGCTGCCTCAGGGGCGAGTGGCTTTACGTACGTCGACTAGCCGGCGCGGAGTAGAAAAAAGGGGAGGGGGGGGGGGGGGGTGAACTAACCTGTGGTTGGATCGTTAGAGGGACTGTGGTATCCCCAGACATCTCAAAAAAGGAGAGGGGGGGGGGGGGGCAAACGAACCTGTGGTTGGATGGTTAGAGGGACTGTGGTATCCCCAGCCCACCAGGGTTCAAATCCTGGTGCTTGCATTTATTCTTAGATTTATTTCAGGATTTTCGGCGATGCGCATTCAGTGGGAGGAGACGTTCCCGTCGACGACGAGGTGCCTACGGTGACTTCGTAGATTTCAAGATGATATGCCGGCTCAGTCTTTTGAAGGTGCTCATAGGGGTAGGATGTGCGTGTGTGCGTTCATAGAGGTGAGTGTATGCGCGTGTATATGAGCGCTTGCGTTGTACTGTGTTAAAAAAAAGAGGGCCATGTTCTTAGAGGAGTAGAGGTGATTAATAAATAAAACAAGCTAAATTAAACTTGGCTACTTTATGTCTGACCCCACCACCCCACCAGTATAAAACCAACGCTAACCCTGGCTGCCGCCTAATCATTTCCCAGTTGCAACTGCACCTAATCACAAGTTGAGAGCACGAGACGAGGAGACCACGTCCTCTTCCACGCACGCCAACCCCATTACGACCTCTCGCTAGCTTGCCGGCGAGCATCGACCATGGCGGCCACCAACCCACGACCAGGCGCACCAACTCCACCCCCCGCATGCCTTAACTGATCGACCGATCCCTGTCATCTCCGGACATCGCCAGCCCGCTGCACGGTTCCGTACCGTCCTCCTTCGACGACGGCGGCGGGCAACCGGAAGCTACGACGAGCGCCGTGAATCCTGCTGCCGCGGCCGGCGACGATGATGGTGATGGGCTACTTCCGTGCGCCCAGGATCGGCGGCAGGAGGAAGGAGAAGAAGAGCAAGGCCGGCGCGGCGCCGCAGGCCGAGGAGGCGGGGCTCCGGGAGGCGCTGCTGGAGCCAGCCGGCGGCGTGCTGCCCAAGGGGTACTTCGCGGTGTACGTCGGGGAGGAGGCGCGCCGGTTCGTGGTGCCCACGGGGTACCTGCGGGAGCCGGCCTTCCGGGACCTGATGGAGCGCGCTGCCGACGAGTTCGGCTTCGCGCAGGCCGATGGGCTGCGCGTGCCCTGCGCCGAGGATGACTTCGAGGAGCTGCTCCGCCGGCTCCACCGCAAGAACGGCTCCGGCAGCGGCAAGGGGAAGAACTAAGGAAGGAGGCCCATTGCTCCATTAGCCAGAGTTTGGACGACGCCATAGCAGCGGCACCGGCGGCCGTGGCCGTGCCGTGCCGCGCCCGCGCGTACGTAGAATGACGAGTTTATTTACTTTTAAAGTAGCTAGGTCGCTTCACGTTTGGTTCTTGATTGTACAGAGTGCAAACGGCCACATGCATGATCGTGTAGCTTAGCTGCGTGCATGGTGTGTTGACTCGTCATCGTTGGTTTCATGGAAGATTGGAAGTTCATATCATCTGCCTTTCGTTTTTACTGCTGATTTGCACACACACACGGTACGGTCTTTAGTACGGAGGTCGCAAAGTATAACGTATAGTACTCTGGAAGTTTCTTTGGAATGACAGGAAAAACAAGCATCCTAGAGGACGAAATTTCTTTGGACATTCTAGAAGGTCCTAGATTCTTATCTTCGGATATCGGAGGACTAATTCAGCTTCAATGTTTTCCCACAAGCATGAAATTTCTTGTGACATAAGGTCACTCGAATTCTAAGCCTAACTTCCACAGTAATTCTGACTGATAACATATGAGTTATGAGCCATAAAAATTACTCCCTCCGTGCCATAATATAAGAGCGTTTTTTACACTAGAGTATATCATTAAATAGCTCTTTCTAATACGAACACACACGATGATTCCTTGTACAAAATTTGCACGATGCAACATGACTCATCGCTGCACTTTCAGTCCAACTCACCGACGATTCGATCTGCTACATCATGCAAAATTCGTTCTAGAAATATCGTCCGTATAGCACTGCTCAATACGAATTAATGATATACCTCATATTTTTTACGGTCAAATTCATGATGAAAGTTAAGACCAAATTTGAGGAGCCTTTGTATATTTGGACGAAGAGAATTCTAACAGAATCTGACCTCCGATCTACAAGATACTTATGAGAGCAATAATTCAGGTTCACTTTTTTTTTAAGAACTCATATCTATTCTAAAGGTTCACAATAATGTAATAAAAATTACATCGAGGTATTTGGACCACTTACCATTGTTGTCGCCAGAACGAGCCGCCGACGAGCCGTTGTTGTAGCTCTCATATCTGAGCCGACCTAACCTTGTTGATGACAGTATGAAAGTCTTTGTGCATGTGCCCCTAAGGACCAGCACCCTAAGCCGTAGTCTTCGTCGTTGAACTCTTAAATCAATCGAGAGAATCTGATATCAAATCTCACTGTCACTTAGGCAAGGCGAGAAATGCTAACCTCGCCGAGGAGCTGGCAAGAATCTACGTTGGAGCTCCATCTAATCCGTACCGAGGGACGAAGAACTCGAGAAGATCGGAACTCAGAAGACTAACTCAAAAATGGAGCGCGCACCCGAGCTCTGTCCCTGCGAGGACTAAGAACCCTAACCTATCTACTAGCCAGAGTGAAGGCATAATTATTTGCCTCCCTGCCACCGACCGCTGGTGCGGCATGCAGAAGGGAGGTGAATCCACGAGCTCGTCAATGGAGATCGAGGAGAAGAAGGATTTCACCTAGTCACTTGCGAGAGGGGAAAGTAAGAGTCATGTGAGGATCATAGTTTTTTTTTGACAAAACTAGCTAAATAGTTGGAGCTCCAAGGAGCTAGCAAGAATCTACACTGGAGCTCCATCTAATCCATACCGAGGGACGAAGTTAAGCAAGATTGGAGCCCAGAAGACCAACTCGAGAATGAAGCGCCGCACCCGAGCTCTGCCCCTTGCGAGGACTAAGTACCCTAACCTATGTACTAGCTAGAGTGAAGGCACAATTATTTGCCTCCTTGCCACCGACCGCTGGTGCGACATGCAGAAGGGAGGCGAATCCATGAGCTTGTCAATGAAGATTGAGGAGAGGAAGGCTTTCACCTAGTCGCTTGCGAGAGGGGAAAGAAAGAGTCATGTGAGGATCATAGTTTGTTTGACAAAACTAGCTAAATAGTTGGAGCTCCAAGGAGCCGGCAGGAATCTACGCTAGAGCTCCATCTAATCTGTACCGACGGACGAACTTGAGCAAGATTGGAGCCTAGAAGACCGACTCGAGAATGAAGCGCCGCCATCCACCTGAGCTCCGCCCCTGCAAGGACTAAAAGCCCTAACCTATCTACTAGCCGGAGTCGAGACACAATGATCCCTTCCTACCGACCGATCGTTGGAGCGACATGCAGAAGAGAGGCAAATCCACGAACTCGTCGACAAAGATCAAGGAGAGAAAGGCGGATAGTCATATGAGGTTCACAATTTGTTTGTCAAACTAGCTAAATAGTTGCACGTTGGTATAGATAGAATAAATGGGACCGCCTGGACAATGGTAACTGAAAATTTGGCAAAGCACAATGGAGTATTTTCTTTCATATATTTTTTGAATCATTTCTTTCTTTTTCGTTCAGTAAGCACCTTCCAATATTATCACTACTTAAAATTAATTAGTTGATAAAATAAAAAAAACTAGATACTTCTGAACCGAAAAGTACAACCAAAATATGTTCAGTTATAGTTTTCACACAAACAAAGAAAGAGCAATTGCACACACAGGCACACCATAGGGTTGCATGCATGGTGTGTTTAATCATCGTCACTTTCATGGAAGTTTGGAAGTCAACATCATCTCCCTTTCGTTTTTACTTTGCTTTAGACATGGACACGGTCATTAATATGAATATGACAATTCAACATGTTCTAGAAGTTTCTTATTGTAATGGCAGGAAAATTACTGCCGAGGAGAAATTTCTTCGGATATACTCCTCGGTCCAACTGTCCAAGTATGTAAGGTCACTCGAATTTTGAGTTTAACTTTGACAATAATTTGACTCACAAATTATGAGTAATATGCCATAAAAGTTATACCATTTGAAATCTCTTTCAATATGAATACAATGGTATATTTTCTATGGCGTGTAACTCATATTATATTAGTCTAATTCGTGGTCAATGTTTTTTTTTGCGCGAAATTCATGGTCAAAGTTAGAATTCAGTTTCATTGTTTGTTTGACAAACGAGCTAAATGGTTGCGCATTGGTACCGATAAAAGAAAGGCCCGCTTCGAGAACAGTCATATGAAATTCCAAAAACTCATAAAGAATTATTTCTTTGGTTCATTCCTTTTTTGTTCACGCTAAGCACCTTCCCATAAACAATTAGTTAGTAAAATACATAACTGCATATTTCTAAACCAAAAATTGCAAAAAAAAAGTTCAATTCTGGATTTCACCAAACAAAGAAAGTGCAAGTGCACAATCTAGTGACATGCCTAATAAACAAAAAATAAAGAGAAAATTGGAAGAAAACAATATAAGTAAAAAACAGATTATCAAAATACATGCAACAAAAAAACGTGTTGACATTGTACACAAACTTACTTTTGCCGCATTTGTACTCTACTATGCTGTGAAGTGATAGGTCTTGGGTTCCTCTTCCTCAGAGGTGCGTGATTTTTCTTGTAATTTTCCTAACAACACAAACGTGCTGTATGAATCCCCGTGCAAGATCAAACGGTCCACACCAACAATGAGTTCGCCAAAAAAAAGAGTCGCATGAGGTTTTGCAGAGCCATAAAAAGAAAATCATCTAACATGGTCCACAAATTGATGACGATTTTTCAAAAGAGCAGTCACCTCGTCGAAACAGGCCCCGCTTTATTATAAATAAAGCAACAACTGAAGAAAGTACACGGCCGAATGATACGAGGTGATGATCTCAAACATAACCTTAAGCAGAGCCATCAAAGAGCAAAGGACAGTCACCTTACCTTAAGCAGAGCCATCAAAGAAAATCGCCCTAACATGTCGAACAGTCCATAAAATGGGCTGAAAGCTTTGTACAAGCAAAAAGGACAGTAGCATGAGCTTTAGTGGATTTGGAAAAGAAAAATCGTCCTAACATGTCGAACACTCCACAAAATGAATACCACAAGGGTAGCCTAGCGCAAAGAAGATGACACTATCGCTCTTCTTGGCTAAGCTTATTATCCCGCAGCTTCGTTTCACGTCGAACTTGGGAGTTATTTCGGGGAGCGAAACCTTGGGCGTGCGGATTAGAATTTTCAAATTGGAGTCAGTGGATGAGCAAGACGGCCGATCGATCCCAGCATGAAGATAGATGGGTTTGCCAAAGTTTCAACATGGTCCCACATGTAAGAAGGGGGAGGGGGGAACAGAAGATGATCGAAGGAACCATCATTTACATTTTCGGGCTATATATACTCTGCGTTCTGAATTTTGACATGAAGGTTCTGAACATTCGCGCGATAAATATATAGCCCGAAAATGTAAATGATGGGGCTGTGTGTCCCTTCCATGATTCCATCAACGACACTCTGCGTCATGGATGCTATGCAAGCTCCATTTAAAACTGAATGGGCTATGCATTTCCTAGCATCCCTAGTAAATTGCCCGCTCAATAAACAGAATGGACTGCCGATTCAGTCGAACGGCATGTTATGCTTGGATCTGGATCATCTCTCGCTCTTGAATGGACATGTACATGGCCAGAGGATATAGTGTCTGGATCGATGATCACCGTATAACTCCTCTGTGCTACATGAAAAACAGAGGATATATATTTTGTGTCATGAACCTGAAGAAGAGCTGCCTTGTTGTGTTTGTCTCTGCACACTGCGTTTTCAGCATCTGGGTATTACTGGATTCAGGCATGGTGTCCTGCAACCTTTTTGTTCTTTTTTTTGAAGTTCAGTGTGCTGAAACATTGATCAATCACTGCTTTTTGCTTAGCTGTTGGGATCAAGGAGGGCACCACTTTCACCAGATTTCTTGTCCTCGATGTGCTTGACAGAAACCTCTGTCAGTTTCAGGCTTCTTCTTTCCTGCCCTGGAGGAAGATCTACATCGCATCCTATGTTGGCACCAAAAACCCAGTACAAACCAAGTAGAGATTATTATTCCGATTCCAAAATCAAGAGCTCGGACATCAACAAAATGAAAATCGGTCGATCCCTGGCTACCTGCACACACCTGCTGCTCCATTTCAGCAGCACATGCATAAAGATTAAGGTAAATATGCAGAGAGCCTCCCCCCTCGTGTGTTGATCTACGTAGCACCGATACGTCCAGAAGCTGCGTGTCCGCGTATAATACTTCGCCGATAGGTCAGATACGCCACCGATACGGGTATCCATGAAGTATCCTGTTTTTCGATTTAAAAAGAAAGAAAAAAAGGCCGATACGGCGGCCGGAACGGCGCCGACACGTCGGGGACACGGGAAGCCCAGTACAAGTCCATTCGATAACCCTAAACAGCCAGCGCACTCAATTCGTTCGGGCGGTAGACTGGATCGAGTTCGAGTGCTCGCGGGCAAGCGCATCGCTGCGGACGACTGGAGTAGGTCGTCGCCGCCGCCGCCGCCGCCGCCGCCGCCTGGAGTCAGTCGTCGCTGCCGGCGTTGGCTGAAGTTGCTCACCACCGTCTGGACTCGCCTTGCCTATGCCGCCGCCGGCAGCTGAAGCCGCTGGCCGCCGTCTGGACTCGACCCGCCTTTGCCGCCACCGCCCGTCGCTCGTCGCCAGCATGGTAATTCCTTCCCTTACCCAATCCCTGCTCTTCTTCGGTGGTGTTCGGCCCTCCCGCACTTGCTTGCTTGCTGCCTTGATGGTGCCGTGACGCATGCGTGTTGGCTGTGTGTGCTTGTTTCGCCATGCATGCGTGGCTGTTATTTATGTGTGCGTGCTTGCTGACTGCTGGCCACTGCTGAGTAAATTGATGATGATTCAGTCATCTAGGAGGCGAGGATTGAGTAAAGTGATGATCATTGGATCATCGAGAAATAAGCATGGATGCAACAAATGGGCAGTATTTGGATCTCATCTCAGGCATTCAATTCATTTTCTTCATAATACGGAAGTGTTATATATACTCGTCGTATCGCCGTATTGCTGTTTTTCAAAATTGCCGTATTCCATATCCCCGTACCCGTATCGCCGTATCGATGTCGCCGTATCGGTGCTTCATAGGTGTTGATGCTCCGAGGGCCTCAGGCCAGGTGCGCCTGCCATGTGAACATATACTACACAACCTCCCTTTTATCTGGCTTCTCTCTTATTAATGCCTTGACACTATGTGAGGTAGTGGCAGCATGATTCAGAAGATGCTGATTCCACCCATGTATTGACAATGAAGAATGGAGTTAGGGCCGCGGCGGGCCTGGGGCCGGAGCACCGGTATCACATGGGGTCGATCGATCATCCGGCCGCCATGGCGTGAAGCGCAGGCGAGCCTGGATGTAGTTGTAGATAATAAGCAACTCTTGTCAATGGAGTGGGCATGGTGCATCTGTACATGCGCATGCCATGAGCCATCAGAAAGAAACGGCTTTTCTTTATGTCAGAACAGCTACATTTTCCCCAACACTCTTGTGACCTACTGCCGGTGCCTTGAGGTGAAACCCTGGTGCCCAATCTCAGAACAGTTTCGGTTGCTGAACTGTTAAGCAAAGGGGACATCTGAATTGTGAAGTATAGGCTACTGTTCTTCAGTTGCTTAATTGGTTTCAGTTTCTGAAACAATGGAGGCAATGGAATGTAGAGAAACGGATAATGGCACGCACAAACAGGATCAAATGCCTAAATTTTTGCATTGGAACAATCCTCGGTCTGTTACCGGTGTTGTACAAATTACAGATCCAACTAGTTGCAACCTCTTCCCCTTTCTTCAGCTAAAATCGAGAAGAAAGATCGGGAGAACGCAAGAAAGGAGAGAGGAAAAAAAGAAGGAAGAAGGAGATCTCTGTTCTCTGTCTGAATTCACTCTTCAGAGCAAGGGAGCAGTCGCCCGTCGCCTCATCTGCACAGGATCTCGGTCTCGGAGGAGCAGGAGCAGTCGCACATGTCGGCGCCGGCGCCGGCGCTCTCCTTCTTCCCGGCGGCGACGAGCCGGAGGATGCGCTCGAAGGCCTCGACGTCGCAGGGGATCCGGAGCGCGCCCTCGTGCCGGAACCCGAACTCCTCCTCCGCCTCCCGGAGCAGCTCCTCGAAGGCCCAGTGGTCCAGGTAATCGGTGGGGATCACGAACCGGCGCATCTCCTCGCCCACATACACCGCGAAGGACCCCTTGGGCACCGCGGCGCCGCCGTTCTTGCCCCTGCCGCCGCCGCCCGGCGCCACCGCCATCCGCTTCCACCGCTTGAGCAGCTGCTGCAGCCGCACGATGTCCCGGATCTTGTTGCTCGACCCCCTGCCCCGCTCCTCCATTGCCGGTGATCGGTCGAGCGGGCTGCGGCGGCGCTGTGTGGCTGGGTGCTGCTGGTTGATGGTTGGCTTGGGTTGGTTTGGTTGGTGCAGAGAACTGCGGCGGGGGCTGTATATATAGAGGAGGGAGATCGGCGACCTCTCGTGGTTTGCGTCTGGCTCTGAGCCCGCCTCCTCGTGACCTCTGAGTCTCTTCGGTTTGTTTATAGTTGCTCAAATCGATGCACCGTTTTTTTTTCTTTTCTTGAGGCAATCATTTCTCTTCTTCTTTTCTTGCAAAAGTCTATGCACAATTATTGATGTATAATAAGGGTTTGTTTGTTTAGCAGGATTTCAAATGAGGTTGGACTCGACGTTTTTTTTTCTCTTTCTAGTACCGTCGGAGGGTGTTTTTCGATAAAGCGTGGATTTTATTGACTCGAAATGAATCATCAAGTGGATACAAACACAATGAGCACACACCCGGTCTCTGCATAGCTAGGATGCACACAACCACTATGAATACACACTCACACACACAAAACGCCGGCAAATAGCAAAGTCATATATGACCAAAGCTATGCCTAAGCGAGAAAAAAGAAATAAAAAACCCGAAACGAACAAATCCGCGGTTGACAAACTACAACTATGACTATATCCGCACCAACCATCTCATGACACCACAAAGACAATAGACAATGAGGTTCTTCAACAACACCTTCAAGAAGGGAGCATCGCTCAAGCATCGTCGTCACCGAATCCAACCACCAAAGGCTGGATTCTAGGTTTTCACCCTGAAGAACCAGTCTGAGCATATCCGAGCAATGCCTCCAACAAGGTAAGGGCACAAAAGTATCGCCATTGCCAGGTTAACCAACTCGGGTCAGACCTAGGTTTTCACCCCGGTGCTCGTCAAAGTCAATGTTGTGTTGTCCCCGCCACTTTTCCGCAATTTCAGCAGGTACATGCATTTGGCTGCCACCCCTGCACCACCATATCCTCTGCGTCAAGCCATCGTTTGTAGATTGCATCTCACCACTGAAGACAGCCATCGAATCTGAAGAAAGGAATCCTCAGATCTGTTGATGGCCGCCATAATCCGCATCCACCACTCCAGGCAGCCGCTCACACGCCTCAAGGCGCCACCAGCAGGCGGGCAGCCATGGGCAGGCCGGCAGATGCCAAACCATGCTGAATCAAGGTCCAGTCCGAGGTCAAGCCTACCTGGCCACCAGCCCCTTTCCAAGAACGCCGGATGCCCAAGCAAGATCAGCGATGGGGAGGACCGTATGTGGCCACCTCCCGTCAGATCTGTGGGTAGGACACCTTAGCCGAGCCGGGAAGATGACCGACGAGTGTCGATGTGCAACGGAACAGCAGGTACGCAGGACGTCGCGGGAGATGCAGGCCACGAGATCCCTCGCCCAAGGAGCATCGGGCGCTGCAACGAGGAGCCCTGCCGCCGCCGTCAGCCGGGCGGGCTTCGCCCGCCGGCGTCCTCCGGCGGCGGCGCGAGAGGAGGTTGGATAGAGGAGCGCGGCGTTAGGGTTTGCGGGTTGCCCCAAAGTCGCCTGGGCGTGGCGACGCGGGGGTTCCGTCGGAGGGTGTATGGTGGGTTGTCTTCGGCGGATCTCGTGGGATTCGATCGGCATTTGTCTTTAATGGATCCACATGGATCCGGTCTTTGTTCGTGTGTCCACAGGTTGGATCCTTCCGATCTACGCTTCACTTCATCGGCGACGGTTGTTGTTCTGATGCGCTAGTCCTATGAGATCTTAGCACGATGACTTCCTGACTGTCCACTACAACAGGGTTTGTCCTGTTCCGAAGAGGGAGGGGCGATGACGACGGCGCGCCTTCGGCTCGCTCCAGTGCTTGTAGTCGTCGCTAGGTGGTCTACGAAACTGGATGTATGTTTTACTTCTTGTGTTCTTTGTACTATATATCTTCACAGTTGGTGAATAGATCGAAAGTTTTTCTCGCAAAAAATGTTACCTCCTTCTGCTGTTTATACAAGAAAATACTAGGAAACAGAATCCTCCATAATTTCTATGAAATTCTTTAGAACCAAAGAGGCCCTTTAGTGAGAGTGATATTATGGCTCAATCGACTCGCTCCAGTGCTTGTGGTCGTCGCTAGGTGGTCTACGAAACTGGATGTATGTTTTACTTCTTGTGTTCTTTGTACTATAAATCTTCACAGTTGGTGAATAGATCGAAAGTTTTTCTCGCAAAAAATGTTACCCCCTGCTCCGAAAGTGCTCTTGTGAGCTCGAGCTCACAGGCACCCTTTGCTACAGTACAAATGAAAAATATATTTAAAAAGCTCAAAAAAATCTGAATTTTTTTGGCAACAAACATTGATATCTTTTTCACATGCGTGCAAAATTTCGTGACAAAATGACATTCATGCAATTTTGGAGCATGATTTTGTTTTTTTTGCCGAGACCTCCACAAATGTCATTTCATCACGAAAATTGGCACGCATGTAGAAAAAACATCAAAGTTTCTTGACAAAAAATTTCAGATTTTTTTGAATCTTTTTACTATTTTTTCGGATTTTACTGTTCATCCGGGATCACTGGAGCTCGGGATCACATGCTCCATGTCTGTTTCTTATCCTATATAAACGAAACAAGGATTGTACAAGAAAATACTAGGAAACAGAATCCTCCACAATTTCTATGAAATTCTTTAGAACCAAAGAGGCCCTTAATGAGAGTGATATTATGGCTCAATCGGCTTAGAAATAGATATTTTCTCGGTGAACAGTCATCGAGTCTGATCAAAGATATGCTCATGAGCTCATCCTTTTGCACTTGCGCAAATCCTGATGTCCGCTTCGAACAGTTCTTATTAGTAGACATAATTATTTCTTACTCAAATGGGAAATAGCAAAATCGATAGTAAAGATTAATACTACTTCTGATTTCCTACAAAAGTTTCAAGTACTTCTTAACTATGACTGTGCTTTATGTATGTTTTTATTATATATGTTTACTACTCCCTCCGTCCTATAATATAAGAGCGTTTTTGACACTAATGTAGTGTCACACTCTTATATTATGAGACGGAGGGAGTAGTATATTTGATACGAAAATTAGTGGACTCATGATCATAGTTGTATGTTAATTTGAGACTGTGTCTAAAACCTACATTAGTAATTTACACTGTCTTTTCCATAAAAAACACACAATTTTGATGAAAAATTATAATCACGGTTTTCATACAAATTTCTCCAAATTACTTGGACAATTTTCTTCAATTCTTAGGTCGAGGTATTTGGACTCCGGTTAGAAAAGGATATGTGTGTTACTCCATCTGCTACTTTTTATAAGACGTTAGCAAAAGAATAAACTGATAGTGACATTTATTTAAACTTCACTCATGTCATACTCCACGTATTGGGCCACCACACTAGCAACTTTTTCAGCCTGTTTTCCAGCTTCTTCCAGCTGTGATGTGGAAAATTGGCTTCTACAGTTTTCTCCCCTTGATTTCTGTGAAGATATGACGGTTACTAAAATGCTCCCATTCTTGTTGCACTGAATGCTATGCTACAACTGCAGCTCATCAGAGAACAAGTCCTCTGCTCATTGAATGAGATTCCCAAAGCTTTGCTGATTCATCAGAGTGCAGAGATCAGACTGAAACCACCCTCACAGTCACTTTCAAACTGCAGGATGTTACAAGCTAGCTGGATAGTAAAATTTGCGTTTGAACCGTCAGATCTCTGAATCACCTGATGTCTCATTTCATTGGTTTACTTATTTCTATTTTTCAATTACTGGGATCCAGAAAAAAATTGTGTGCATCGTGAGAGCCCACAGGATACACCCTTCAATTATATTAGAAAAACATATACTCCTGACATATATGTACAACTCATCTGAACACGTAGCTAGGGCTAGATTCACAAACTGTACTCAGTTCTGAAACTATTTCTTCTGACATATATGTATCTCGATCGCCCCTGAGTATTTGGCTCCTAGCATACGTGGAAAGGAAAATTTAAGACTGGCTCAGGTTCAGGGAATCCTTTTGCATGCCTTACGTGTACCCAACTAATGGACGCCAAAAACAAGCTGCTGAGGCAGAGTGAAAACAACGGGAGAGCTAAAACAAACTGCTCGCTGATAATTTAATCTGTTAACCTGCAATAATGCAGATCTAAACTAACTAACAGGTTTCTGAGGCTCTCAACTTGCCATCTAGGTGCATCAGCAGATTGATTAGATTAGAAAATTCGTGTCCCTCTGACTGCATCAGTAGTTTATCATTACGTCTAGCTTGGTGAAGACTTCCTCTCTCACTCTTTTCAGCTTCAAACTGTGTGCCATGCATGCATGCATATGCATTCTGAAGATTGTGGAGGGAGCTGCACGCCTGCATGTGAGGAGGAGGCCTCACATGGTATCATCAACAAAGTCTTACTTCCTAAGCAAGAAGGGTGGAATAAAGCAAGTACAATACATATTTTTTTTAGATGATAATAGTACTGCCTAAAGATGCCTGAAGGCACATAATTACATTAACTCTAATGACAGTAAGGTTTTATTTAAAGTGAAGTGTAAGGATGATTCGAGAAAATGCATGGGTCTGATGAAGTGTGTGAAAGCAATTAATGAGATATTATTCCTTGATTGTACCAACATGTTAGCTAGTCTCGTCATTTTGCCTAGTGCTCTTCCAAGTTCATGTGAGCATCCATTGACTATTTCCTAGTATTCCAATCAAGGTTGCAAGTACAATCTAACCCAAGTTGGTGAAAGATTCCCTCCCACCATGCAATCATGGGCAAGAGGGCCAAATAAGCATCAAGCAAAAATCAGCATCCAAAGACACACAATCAGTTTAGCTTGAACTGCCATGTGCATATGATTTGCATCAATAACCTAATCATTGGTGCAAGCAGTTGGCACTAGTAGAAAACATGACTTTGGTTGAGGCCTGGGTAAGGGCATTAATCCTGGTTCACTCACGAACCGGGACCAAAGGGTGCATCAGTCCCGGTTCGTGAGGCCAGGGCGCCGGCCGGGCCTCGGGGGCCATTAGTCCCGGTTCGTTTGACCCCTTTGGTCCCGGTTCCAGACACGAACCGGGACCAATGGGCCTCGCTCCTGGCCCAGCATCTTTAGTCCCGGTTGGTGGCTGGAACCGAGACCAAATGTTGTCCTTTAGTCCCGGTTTTAGCCATCAACCGGGACTAAAGAGATCCCTATATATACCCCCGCCCCTGCCCGCGAACAAAGCCACTGCTCTGTTTTTTTGGCCGGCCGTGGGAGAGGTGTGTGTTGCTCTAGCTCACCTCCTATACACATGAGGTGTTCGATGAAATGCCCGAGCCACACTTAAGTTTTCTCCTCTCGAAGCTCCTTGTCCAAACTCCATTTTCCTCATGATTTGTCTAGGTTTGACGGTCCGTCCTGTCCCGTCCCCGTCCTCACCGCCGTCGATCGCCCGCGCCGATCTCGTCGCCGGCACCACCGTGAAGAGCCTCTTCTTCTTATCTTCTTTCTAAAAGAAAAAAAATTCTTACTTGTATGATTTAGATAGATACTTGTATAATTTTCTTAATTTTATTATTGTTTGTTATTATATAGTGCGATGGTTTTGGTATCCGCCCCCGTCGGCCCTCGTCCTGTCTATGATTCGGATGTGGTATATTATCTTTTATAACTATTTATTTCATTTAGTGTTTATGACAATTATGCCGACCAACGTGACATAGATGTTTTTATCTAGGAGGTATGTGAACCGGAAATTTCAACCGACCCTCTTGTCGAGAGGTTAAATTTAGTTGAAAAAGAAAACGATTACTTGAAGAAAAAATTGAAAAGAATTGAAGAGGAGAAGATGGAATTGGAGTTGCATGTTGCGGATGTCGTCGATGATCACAAGATCAAGATGGATAAAATGCGCTTGAAGATTAGAAAGATTAAAAAATATGCTATTCATACTGAGGTTTGGTATCATTATGCTGTTGGATCAATTGTTACCTTAGTTGCGATTATGATCGCATTTGTTGTTGCATTGAAATGGTTTACATAGTTTCAATGTATGTTTTAATTAGATGCTCTAGAGAGCTATATGTTGTTCAATGAGAACTATGTATGAACTTTATGTATTTATTTTTTCAGTAATAACATTTGATCACTACTGTACTTTGGTTTTAATGTGATGATAAACTTCTATTAATTTGTTCACTTCTCTATTCATGATGTTCTGTAATGGTTTTTGACACAATTATATATAATGCACATAGATGAACCGGCAATGGATGTATGGTGACAGACGCACCTCCGAGTACATTAAGGGCCTGCATAATTTCCTCAAAGTGGCTGAGGCAAACAAGCAGAATGGTTTTATTTGTTGTCCATGCCCTATCTGTCAGAATACGAAGGCTTACTCTGACTAAAAAACCCTTCACATCCACCTGCTTGAGAAGGGTTTCATGCCACACTATAATGTTTGGACCAAGCACGGAGAAAGAGGGGTTATGATGGAAGACAACGAAGAAGAAGAGGATGATGACAACTATCCGCCCCCTGAATACGGTGATGCTGCAATGGGGGAAGCTGAAGATGAAGAGGAACCAGACGATGTGCCCGATGATGATCTTCGCCGGGTCATTGTTGATGCACAGAGAGAATGCGAAAGTGAAAGGGAGAAGTTGAAGTTCGATCGCATGTTAGAGGATCACAAAAAAGGGTTGTACCCAAATTGCGAAGATGGCAACACAAAGCTCGGTACCGCACTGGAATTGCTGCAATGGAAGGCAGAGAATGGTGTAACTGACAAGGGATTTGGGAAGCTACTGAAAATATTGAAGAAGAAGTTTCCAAAGGATAACGAATTGCCCGACAGTACATACGAAGCAAAGAAGGTTGTCTGCCCTCTAGGATTAGAGGTGCAAAAGATACATGCATGCCCTAATGACTGCATCCTCTACCGCGGTGAGTACGAGGAATTGAACGCATGCCCGGTATGCGGTGCATTGCGGTATAAGATCAGACGAGATGACCCTGGTGATGTCGAGGGCGAGCGCCCCAGGAAGAGCGTTCCTGCCAAGGTGATGTGGTGTGCTCCTATAATACCACGGTTGAAACGTCTGTTCAGAAACAAAGAGCATGCCAAGTTGATGCGATGGCACAAAGAGGACCGTAAGAAAGACGGAAAGTTGAGAGCACCCGCTGACGGGTCGCAGTGGAGAAAAATCGAGAGAATGTGGGGAGACTTTGCAGGTGACGCAAGGAACGTATGGTTTGGTTTAAGCGCGGATGGCATTAATCCTTTTGGGGAGCAAAGCAGCAATCATAGCACCTGGCCCGTGACTCTATGTATCTATAACCTTCCTCCTTGGTTGTGCATAAAGCGGAAGTTCATTATGATGCCAGTGCTCATCCAAGGCCCTAAGCAACCCGGCAACGACATTGATGTGTACCTAAGACCATTAGTTGAAGAATTTTTACAGCTGTGGAATAGAAAAGGTGTACGTGTATGGGATGAGCACGACAAGGGGGAATTTGACCTACATGCGTTGCTGTTTGTAACCATCAATGATTGGCCTGCTCTCAGTAACCTTTCAGGACAGACAAACAAGGGATACCACGCATGCATGCACTGTTTAGATGACACCGAAATTATATATATTTGGACAAATGCAGGAAGAATGTGTACCTGGGACATCGTCGATTTCTTCCGACCAACCATCAATGTCGAAAGAAAGGCAAGCATTTCAAAGGCGAGGCAGATCACCGGAAGAAGCCCGCCGTCCGTACTGGTGATCACATACTTGCTATGGTCAATGATTTACAAGTAATCTTTGGAAAGGGTCCCGGCGGACTATCTGTTCCGAATGACGCTGAGGGACGCGCACCCATGTGGAAGAAGAAATCTATATTTTGGGACCTATCCTATTGGAAAGACCTAGAGATCCGCTCTACAATCGACGTGATGCACGTGACGAAGAATCTTTGCGTGAACCTGCTAGGCTTCTTGGGCGTGTATGGAAAGACAAAAGATACACCGGAGGCACGGGAGGACCAGCAACGTGTGCATGAAAAAAAGGCATGCCTCCAAAGCAGTATGAAGGTCCTGCCAGCTATGCTCTTACCAAAGAAGAGAAGGAAATCTTCTTTGAATGCCTGCTCAGTATGAAGATCCCATCTGGCTTCTCGTCGAATATAAAGGGAATAATAAATATGACAGAGAAAAAGTTCCAGAACCTAAAGTCTCATGACTGCCATGTGATTATGACGCAACTGCTTCCGGTTGCATTAAGGGGGCTTCTACCGGAAAACGTTCGATTAGCCATTGTGAAGCTATGTGCATTCCTCAATGCAATCTCTCAGAAGGTAATCGATCCAGAAATCCTACCAAGGTTAAGGAGTGATTTGGTGCAATGTCTTGTCAGTTTCGAGCTGGTGTTCCCACCATCCTTCTTCAATATCATGACGCACGTCCTAGTTCATCTAGTCGACGAGATTGCCATTCTGGGCCCTGTATTTCTACACAATATGTTCCCCTTTGAGATGTTCTTGGGAGTCTTAAAGAAATATGTTCGTAACCGTGCTAGGCCAGAAGGAAGCATCTCCACGGGCCATCAAACAGAGGAGGTCATTGGGTATTGTGTTGACTTCATTCCTGACCTTAAGAAGATTGGTCTCCCTCAATCGCGGTATGAGGGGAGACTAACTGGAAAAGGCACGCTAGGAGCGGACTCAATAATATGTAGGGACGGGCATTCTTGGTCTCAAGCACACTACACAGTTCTACAGAATTCTACCTTGGTGACCCCGTATGTCAATGAACACAAGAATATTCTACGCTCCAAACACCCAGAGCAGTGTGACGACTTGATTACATGTGTTCCTTTTAGCAGTTGGTTGCAAACACATCTCATGGGTGAAAACACTGTTGCAGATGAGCTGTACTCGTTGGCCAGGGGACCATCTTTGACTGTATTGACTTACAAAGGGCACGAGATAAATGGGAATACATTTTACACGATCGTCCAAGTTCAAAAGAGTACCAACCAAAATAGTGGTGTCCGCTTTGATGCAGCAACCAACAGGGGAAAGGACACATATTATGGTTACATAGTGGACATATGGGAACTTGACTATGGACATGACTTTAAGGTCCCTTTGTTTCGGTGCAAATCGGTCAATCTGTCAGGAGGCGGGGTGCAGGTAGACCCGCAGTACATGACAACAGTGGATCTCAACAATCTTGGGTACACAGACGAACCATTCGTCCTAGCCAATGATGTGGCACAGGTTTTCTATGTGAAGGACATGTCTACCAAATCGAGAAAAAGAAAAGATAAGGAAGCGAATACATCATACGATGAGCCAAAGCGCCACATAGTTCTTTCAGGGAAAAGAGACATCGTGGGAGAGGAGGGCAAGACAGACATGTCTGATGATTATGAAAAGTTTCATGAAATTCCTCCCTTCAAAGTCAAGGCTGACCCAAGCACCCTGTTAAACGATGAAGATTATCCATGGTTACAGCGCAATAAGCAAGGGACACACGCGAAGAAAAAGTAAAGACTTTCTCTCCACAACTATTCTGATGATGCCTTTGATCTAGAATGTCACTGCATTTACATGTCAAGAAATGAAATGCCTTTTGTAACAGATGAGTTTTCGTCCGAAACCCTGATACTTCGAAAGAGATTGTCCATTTTGTACACGAAATGCATCCAGTTTTTGCCGTAACCGTCTTAACTTTTTAGCACATGCTATGTGGGTGAAATGATGATACCATGCCAACTTTCAACCTTTTCAAAGTTCATTTGTAGTGCTTTTCAATTTTAGGGTCATTTAGCTCAAAAAAATCAGTAAATGCATGAAAAATACCAAATGAAGTCAGAAAGGGTTGAAAATTTATGATGTGGCTTTGAATGGTGCATTTTGAACACACAAAAAGTCTGGAGTTCAAATAAGTTCAAAAAAATGAAATCCCTTTGTAACAGATGAGTTTTCGTCCGAACCCCCGATACTTCGAAAGAGATTGTCCATTTTGTACACGAAGTGCATCCAGTTTTTGCCGTAACCCTCTCAACTTTTTAGCACATGCTATGTGGCTGAAATGATGATACCATGCCAACTTTCAACCTTTTCAGAGTTCATTTGTAGTGCTTTTTAATTTCTGGGTCATTTAGCTCAAAGAATAAACTAATAGCAAAAAGAAATGAACTAGAAAACTTTTATAAAACTCTAATAGTAAAAAAGAATGAACTAAAAAGAATCAATTAAAATATTCTGTTATGATCAACTAAAACAAAACTTTAATATTCTTCAATAGCAAAAAGAATCAACTAAAAAGCTTTTATAAACCTCTAGTATTTTTGAAACTAAAATTATATAAAATTTATGCACCTAAAATTATCAAAGTATTTTTTGTTCAAAAAATTAATAGCAAAAAGAATTTTCATAAATTATTTTTTTGTTAGAAACTTTAATAGCAAACTCAAATAACAAAATCTGTTTTTGATTAAAACACCCATTTAAAATAACCTAAAAATTACCAAATTGATATAATGATAAACACACCTAATATTAAATAGCAGGAAAAGATTCACTCAAAAATCTATTTTTAAAGTAAAGTTATTCACAAACTAGTGATTCACACAAATTTCAAAGAATTCAAATTTAAACTATTCAAATTTGAAAACTAATGGCACTAATAGAAAGTTTATAATTTTTGTGACCTAAAGCAAAAAGAATCACTCAAAAACTCTAAGTATTTAGCTGTAAGTAGAAACAAAAGAAAATAAATAAAGCAAAAAACAAAACAAAATTACTGATTTTTTTTAAAAGGATGCCGCCTACTGGGCAACCACGGCCTGCATACGACTAGAAACCCAACCCGCTAGTTGGGCCAGGATGCAGGCCCACAGCAGGCCCAGTAGGCCCACAGGCAGAGAGACACGTTTAGGCCTGCATAAGAGAGGAGCTCGAAAGGGGTGGCGCAACAACGCTTATAAACCACTATCGACGCCCCTTAGCTAGCGAGGTGGGACTAAACATCCACCCGCCCGACGCCATGCCAGCCACAGCCCTTTCGTCCCGGTTGGTGGCACCAACCGGGACCAATGCCCCCCTTTAGTCCCGGTTCGTTTCACCAACCGGGACCAAAGGTCTCTGCTTCCCGCCCTTTGGGCTGACGAAAACTGACCTTTGGTCCCGGTTGGTGTCACGAACTGGGACTAATGGGGGGCATTGGTCCCGGTTGGTGCCACCAACCGGGACTAAAGGCTTTGCTATATAAGCCGACACTTAGCATTTTCCAATCTCAGTTCTTCTTCCCCCTGACGCCGCGCCGAACACCACGACGCTGCCAGGCTGCCGGACCGCGCCCTCGCCCTCGCCGATGCCCTCGAGCCCGAACCTCCTCGCGCGCCCTCCTCACCGTCGCCGCGTGCGCCCCCGAGCCCGTTCCTCGTCGTCGCCGGCCTTCAGCTCCATCGACGCGCTCCCTGCCCCGACGTCGGCGCCGCTCCCCGTGCCCCTGCCCTGCCCCGACGCCGCCCCCAGTGAGCCCCCCGTTCCCCCGCGCCGCCGCCCCTGCTCTGCTTGCCGCGCCGTGCCCCTGCTCTGCTTGCCGCGCCGCCGCCCCGGCCTGCTCTGCCTTTTTTGTGTTCATACATTTTTTTTGTCCATTGATGTATGTACGTATGGATGCTGTATGTATGTATATACAGATGTATGGATGATCCATGGATATGTATGCATTGATGTATATATTTTTTTTGTTCATAGAATTTTTTTTGTCCATTGATGTATGCTTTTTTTGTCCATAGAAAGTTTTTATATATGAGCAATGATGATCCATAGAAAGTTTTTATATATGCATTGATATATGAGCAATGATGATCCATAGAAAGTTTTTATATATGCATTGATATATGAGCAATGATGTTCATAGAATGTTTTTTGTTCATAGAACTTTTTTTTGTTCATAGAAAGTTTTTATATATGATCCATGGATATATGAGCAATGATGATCCATGGATGTATGCATTGATATATGAGCAATGACGTTCATAGAAAGTTTTTTGTTCATAGAAGAAAGTTTTTTGTTCATATATGGATGGATGGATTGATGTGTATAGATTTTTTTTATGTTCATAGATTTTTTTTTCATATATATAGATGGATGGATTGATGTATGTATATATGGATGGATGGATTGATGATATATAGATGATTTTCATTATGGTGATATGAGGGGGGACGTCGATCAACCCCCTCTCGCCCGACCAACTCTCGAGTCCACCCAAACCGGGACTGAAAGAGCGTTGTCGAGGCCACCCCAAACCCTAGAAGCGTTGTCGAGGCCGCCCAAATTTACCAAGTTAAATGAGTTAAAAGAGCGTTGTCGAGGCCACCCCAAACCCTAGAAGAGTTGTTGAGGCCAGCCAAATTTACCAAGTTAAAAGAGCGTTGTCGAGGCCACCCCAAACCCTAGAAGCGTTGTCGAGGCCACCCAAATTTACCAAGTTAAATGAGTTAAAACGGCGTTGTCGAGGCCACCCCAAACCCTAGAAGAGTTTTCGAGGCCACCCAAACTTACCAAGTTAAAAGAGCGTTGTCGAGGCCACCCAAATTTACCAAGTTAAAAGTTACTAATTTACTCCCGGTCCGCTCGCCCGACCAACTCTCGAGGCCACCCAAACCCTAGAAGAAAGAGCGTTGTCGATCTACCCCCTCCCTGCATAGCGATTATTTTTTGCAAAGTGTCCTCTCCTGAAAGTATAACCCCGGCCCGATAGCTTCGACATGAGGAGGGACATCGGACATGCATGAGAGAGGTGGTTCGCAACTAATCCATTGCTCATATATGCATATGATTCCTTGTTGTGATTAGCTAGGTCTATGTTTGCCACTAATCCACCTCTCATGTTTGTATATTGCCATGTTGTAATATTTGCAGAAACTATGGAAAGAGACTTAGAACAAGAACAATTGTTGGGGGATATAATCCTCGCCGGTGCTGATCCCTTGTCATTTCTCAACGACACCGATGGTCAGGAAGGAGAGGATGACGGCTCCGGTAATCCAACAATGGAGGAGGAAGGAGATCATGACGGCTCCGGTGACCGAATGACGGAGGAAGGAGATCATGATGACAGCTCCGGTGACCGAACGGAGGAGGGAGCTGTTGCAAAGTCCGGCAAGGTATATATATTAATTAAGCCTGTGCTGACTTGATGCATTAATTGTTTTGGTATGTACATATATTAACGCTTCTTTCTTCTTTCAGCCCTCCGGATCGAGCCAAACTTCCGTAAGGAGATGAGGCCCGAAGAAAAGGTTGCGCCAGGATGAAAGGTTCACGATCACAGATGTGGCGAAAGATGGCCAACTGATTGCTCCCCAGCGGACCAAGGACACATTTGTACATCAGTGTGGAGTTGTTGTTAGGGACAGCGTCCCGATCAGTATCGTGCAATGGAATAAGAGTAAGGACGACCCTGAAGTATCTTATGTCCAGGATAGACATAAAGATGATCTTTGGACCTCGCTGATGACAAATTTCAGCCTCCCGCCAGAGGAGGAGCCGAATAACCCAGTTATAGAGCCAAAGGTCAAGGCGTATGCTCTTAAGAAGATGGCAGAACTATTCAGGAACTGGAAGAAAGAGTTGAACTCAAAGTTTGTTGAGAAAGGAAAGACTCCATAATTCATCGGTCGATATGAGAAGATAAGAGATCACTGGCCCGCATTTGTGGCCTACAAGAAATCGAAGAAGGGTAAGAAAAGGTCACTGACAAACAAGAAAAATGCTGCAAAGAATATGTATCACCATCACACGGGGTCAGGTGGCTACTACAAAGCCCGGCCGTTGTGGGACAAAGCTAAGCAAGACCTGCTTGCTAAAGGGGTCCAACCAGCGACATTGCACTGGCCAGATCATTCAAGGACTTGGTTCTTCGGGGTTGGGGGAACTTTGGACCCAGAAACAGGGGAGTGTCGTTGGACGGACGAGCAACTTGCAATACCCATCAAGAAGCTTCAGGCAGCAATCAAGGCAACACAGGAAGGGACGTTCATTCCCAACAGAGAGAAGGACGAGCTGACAGAGGCCCTCGGGAATCCTGAGCACCCTAGATGAACACGAGGCACACCAGGCTCCGTTCCGTGGGTGCATGGGTTTCCCGACAGCGGTAGTTACAGAAGCCGAGAGGGCACTCCGCCTCCTCCTCCGCCTCCTCCGGCACGTCGGAGCACTCCGCCTCCGCCTCCTCCGGCACGTCGGAGCACTCCGCCTCCTCCTCCGCCTCCTCCGGCGTGTCAGCGGACTCCTCCGCGTCAGCAACGGCGGAAGAGAGACAGCGCCGCTCCGGCGGCTAGCAGTACAAGAGGCGGGAAGAAATTCAAATACGGTCCAAGCCTCAAGCCTCTGGAAAAGTTACCATATGAGAGGACCGACGAGAAAACCCCGGAAATCAGTGCTGCCGAAGTGGAGGCCCATTTTGCACGGAAACCTCCACCTCCGTAGGAAACAATAGATCAGGTGAAAGTGAAGCGCACTCTGCATGCCCTTAATCGACCACTACCGTCTCCGCCGCAATCCAACTATGAGCGCATTATTAAAAGTACATATAAGGAAGCGGAGCGGTCGGGAAGTACTTGCAGTGCTGCAAGAGAAGCAAAACGAAGAAGTGGGAAAAGAATTCCCCAGCTCGGCGAACAGGCGAAGCAATCGTGCCCCCCGCTCAAAGTGTCTAGCGATATCGTCGCTAATCATCCGGGGCTACTACCCGGTACCAATCTTGGTGATTACCTGGGCGATGATGTACAATTTGAAACGTTAGAGACAGTAGAGATCTTCAGATACGAGCACAGGAAGCCTCTCGTCAAACCTGATCATCCACCTCTAACAACGATGATGCGAAAATTGCATGAATGGTACATGGATACCTGTAGGAAGAGTGGGGCCGATAGTATGTTGCTGAGAATTAAAGAGGAGCACGACCTCATTGGAGTTGAGGTGTTGCCTGTTGAATTTGTGGAGTTATTTCAGTTATTCAATCAACAGGCCCTCGACAAACAACTCATGACTTGCTACTGTCTGTAAGTATTATTTCTGTAATTAAGTATCTAGCTCAGCTCGTTCATTGCATGTATATATAATTATCCTCACTATATTATGCAGATTGAAGATCGTCGAATGCAAGGAAAGACAAATCTATGACATTGGGTTTATTAGCCCAAATACCGTAAATGAATGGTCGGTAAAAAAGAGAGTCGAAGAAACTGAGGAAAACTTGTTACAATCGTTCCTTCGACATCAAAACAAAGGGAAAATACTCTTTCCTTACAACTTCAAGTGAGTGTTACTGTCTTGTGCATATTCGGTTTCGCTTACTCGAGGTTAAGTAATGTAATTGATGAGTTATGCGTTCGCAAATTTCAATTTATTCTGCTAGAGATTAAGCTTGACGGGGAAGTAGTAACTGTCTTAGACTCGAGACGTAAAGATCCCCAGGAATATGCGGACATGACTGCAATGCTTCAGAAGTAAGTTCAATCATTATCGCATCATATCGGCAACTTTCGTTCATTTCCTGATATCAAGTAATCATTTTCTTTGCCTGGCAGGGTTTGGAATAAGTTCACCGGAATGGTTCCGGGTCTGCCGAATGAGCTGCGATTTACACACCCCAAAGTAAGTAGTACTAGCTAGTTCCGCGCATCTCTCATTGATTCTAGTTTCATCAATATCATTTATCATGCTTGATTATCAGTTTGATTGAACTCTATTCTCGTAAAGTGCTTGTGGCAGGAAGGCGGGAATCATTTATGTGGATACTACGTTTGTGAGTTCATGCGCAGCTCGACCTCTGTGCGGGGCTATTCTGACAAATAATATGAAGTACGTAAACAATAATATTCATAATTTTTTTTATTACCATCAATTGTGTTGAGTTTCATTCATATATATGTAGTGATCCCCTTCTTTAAATTAGATGTGGCAGATGCGGGATGGACTCCTACCACATGATCGCATACGAGCAATTCAAGAGGAATTGGCGGGATTCTTTCTTAACCACGTCATACATAAAGATGGAGAATAGCATGTGGAAATTGAAGCTGACTTTCGGTAGATGATGTCAGGGATCGTAAGATATGTTATATTGTATATATGTAGTACCGTCGGATAGAAATACGAAAACTTGTTGTTCGACCAATCTCGAAGAAAGAGAGGTTACTTCTCTCTGTATATGTTCATGACGATCTTGTGTAATTAATGGTTCCTTCATTTGCTTAGTAGCGTCGAGTTCTCTCTATACGTAGTAGCTAGCGTCGACCAAGCACGGAGAAAGAGAGGTCACTTCTCTCTATATGTAGTAACTATAGCTAACACAATATGAAACCCCTAATTAAACCATCCAAAACCCCTAATAAACCCCCCTTTCAAAAAAAAAAAAAACAAAAACCCTAGAGCCTGGGAGTTGCTGACGCGTGGCCGCCTTTTAGTCCCGGTTGGTGTTACCAACCAGAACTAAAGGTCCTCCTCCCTGGGTGCCCCAGAGCGGCCACGTGGCCCTCCTTTGGTCCAAACCGGGACCAAAGGCTTTGGGCATTAGTCCTGTTTGATTTGTCCCGGTTCCTGAACCGGGACTAAAGGTCCTCTGAAACCGGGACTAGTACCCTGTTTTCTACTAGTGTGGGCAGATCATGGACTTGCGGGAAGGGGGCAGCCAAATCCTTTAGTGGTTTCACTACAGTTGTCTAGACATTGCTGTAATCTAAGATTCCCTCGCGATCTTGATGACAATATCTTCATCACAGTTCTTAGCGTGCTCTCAATGCATCATATCTCAAGACATCATATAGATAAATGTGTGTGTACATACAAATTCTGTAATGGCTTGTATCTTAGTGTTGTATCTAAAACTGATATCGCTTATTGCGTTCTGAGAGACAAAATATTAGTTGTCGTCGTTTCGGTGCTAAGAGTTATATGTAGATTAAGATATGGTATATAACTCTATTTCCTCATCAAATATGGTGCCACATCGGGTTTTTGCCTAGGTGAAAACCTTTAGATATATTACACAGTGGATGGCGGCGGCGGCGTGGCGTCGCTTTCCTTCTTGAAGGCACTATCTATCGCCCGCGGTGTCCCCGGTGTTGGCTTTGGCGATGTTGGACGTCTTGTTAGTTCTGTCTGCTTCTCTTGTTCGAGGCTTTTTGTGGGTTTAGCTGTGTAGTTTCGTCTGTTCGGGCCGAGCATCCCTTGACTCTCTGCTCCGGGTGCCGTGTTCGTGCTCCCTTGTGTTCGTGCCATGTGTTGTATCCCTACCTGTACTTGTTCTAACTTCTTCTATCAATGAATGATATTTTTACATAGTGGAGCCGCTTGGACTACCTTTAGTTTGGAGCACGGACTTTTCATATTCTTGCAGAAGTCATACCCCTCGCACCTGAAATTCCTATAAAATTCATGTGTTCCAAACATAACCATCCCTTTTGTTGCTACATAGAAACAAGTTGCTTTGAAGACACATTAAAGGAAAATTTCATGAGGCCTAGCATCATTGCTAAAAGAAAATTTCATGAGGCCTAACATCTTTGCTAAAGTCCTGTGGAGTCGGTGTGTAGGAAAGTAATCTACTGAAATATTGGCGATCTCATTTCTTCGATCCAAGTTAAGGGGTCCGTAAGAAAAGATCTCACAAGTTGAAATTATATATACAAGTTCCATAAAAACTTATCTTCGATTCAAAGAATCCTTGATATGCGCTGAAATTTAGCTATGGTTGGCGGTAATATGTTGTATAATCACAGTACACATTTTTGTCATTTGCACTTTGATATAAAACTATTCCATCCAAAGAGCCATTTATATGTATTTAACTAATTATGGTTGGAGGTCAATACATGTGCTTATCATATTGCTAATTTAAGTTATTTGCAGCTGATTCATCTCGCCAAATTCAAAAGAGCAATGGCAGTAAGTGTCGCAGTTTTGAACTAACCCCAATTCAAAACTGCGACCCTCATTTTGGATCAGAGGGAGTATCATTTTCACCTACGAGGATAAAGAAACTGATTGGGATTTGAATGTTCAAGCATACTCGGTCAAGCTCGGATTCAAACTGCAGATTTAGTACTACTACAGATTTGTATGGGGGACTGTTGTCGTACGGTTGAAGGGAAAGATTCGTTTTTCTCCACGCGAGAACGGACGCAGATCAACCACCGTAAATTTTAAAACTGATCACATCTGATACCTTAATCCAACCATAGATTAAGCATGACATTGTTTTATGCGTTCCCTTGGCAAGTTGGTAGACGACGTTAATCAGCTAGCAGAGCATTGCATGTGAAGCGATCATGCAACTACTCTCTCTCTCTCTCTCTCTTTTCGCAAAAAAAAAACTACTCTCTCTCTGCTTTCTATGTTTGAGTAGTATGAGAGGACGGTACGGCTGTTAAAAATGGTATGAGGTACGGCTTTGTCTCGTTGAAGGCACTGGAAGCGCGCATGCGTTTGCTGTTTGGACCACAACACTCTGCATCTACCTTGATCTTTGTCATTTGGCTAGCTAGTTAATCTTCTGATCAGGTGAGCATTGTCCTGGAGCTAGCCTCGACCTCAGATTTTTTAACACTGCACAAACTTTTTTTTTACTGTCGCCGGTTTTTTTCCCTCCACCCGAGAGCATTAACAGCCGCAACCTGCAAATTTGGGCCCTCAAACATCCGCAGACAATGACCGGATGGGTCTTAAATTTTATCATTTGCAACCACAAACCCTATGTTCAAAACACCTAATATATGCAAACACATGCACGCCGATTATTTTGAATGTTTAGTCCATATTGGACCAGCGGGACTGTTATAAATACCAAATAAATTGCTCGTCCTCAAGATTTTCACTCCGTATTGGGCCGGCGGGTTTCGTGGTTTAGTCCCACCTCGCCATGTGAGGAGCGATGCGACCGACTTAAATAGCCGTGTCCAGAAGCGATACGCTTCAGTCATCATTGCATCATTTGTGGAGAATATAGACTGCCACTATTATTAACGCAGAGAAGATTAATAGTCATGGTCTATATCCTTCACAAAGGGAATAATTTTTTTTTTGTTGCAATAATTCACAAAGGGAACATTGATGGCTTCCTGGCTCTTTTTTGAATCACAATGTGCCGAACACATAGAGGGCAAGGTGCAGTGTGCAAGGGTAACGGCGGAACTAGCAGACGTCCGGCGCGGAGGAGCAAGTGAAATGGGGTAGGTCGAAGGGGGATTTGATTCACTTTTTGTGATGATCAGGCTGTCAGTTCGACATGGTGGATGCGCCCGATCGCGTCCGGGTCTTTCCATATCCGTCTCATATTTAGACTGAATATGAGATGTGCCGGTTAGCCCAGACATTTGAGACCCATTTGAGACGCTCGTCTGGATTAGGTTTTATTGATCGGTCACTGAGCCGGACCGTCAGTCCAGGCGTATTGGGGTTTAGCGTTCTTGGCTGTAGACGCTCTGATGACCTGAACATGAGCAGGGCAAAGGCAAGCCTCGGCTGCGAGCGAGGTGAGTGGTCTCAACACCACCTTGCCAGCTGAGATATTTTCTCTAGATGATCTTTACATTGAACCACTCACACTCAAATCAACGCTGCTTTCAATAATAAAAAGTAAACGGATACCTAAAATTATGTTTTTTTAGAAATGGAGGATGACTCCTACCTCTGTATTTGAACGATGCATGCGGCTATTTTGTTAATTATTTACAAAGACCTTATAAAATAATACATCAGTAAGTCTGAAGCCATCATCTTCATAACATCTGTCGCTACTCCTATCCAACTGATGAAGGGGTGCCGATAGCCCGAGCCGAATACCAAACAGACCTCGCATCAAATCCTAACATCTAAAACCTGAGGCCCCAACCAAGCCACACTGCCGGGTCTAGGGCACACACCAGTCTAGCGCCCTCTCAGAGGCAGTCGCCGTCGTCTTCCACCGATCCATCTTCAGAGCAGGTACTGGCGTATCGATTGCCAGGCCTGCAGTTGACGGCACCACGGCGTCAGACAACGCCATCTTCCTACGCTCGTCCATCATCACACATCCATCACCGAGACCCTGTTGCGCCACGCCGCCGAGACTCCACATCGTCGATGCGTGACATGAAACGCCGCTCCACCGCTAAATTCGTCCACTGGTCCCTCGAGCCAATGCACACCTCCAAGAATGACGCCCCCAAGGAGGGAACGACACAAGAGCGTCGCCATCATCCGATCAACTGATCAAGGGTTTCCCCCGAAGGTAGTGGGAGGAGCTGGGAGCTTCACCTTGACGATGCCTTCAAGGAGAAAATGACGCCAAGGTCGTCACCATCACCAGCTCTGGCCACTGGTCGAAGACCAGGTTTTCAACCAGATCTGTCGCAAGAAATCCAATCGACAACCTGTGCACCGTCCCGACCGCCTTCGAAGCCCCAGATCTAGTCGCCTAGATCCGGCGACCATCCACAACAGCACTGCCATCGTGGGAGCCATGGCACACCGGCCACTGCCAGTGAGTGCCACCACTGCAGCCTAGGAGGAGGGCTGCCACCCCACCTTGCCAAACCATGAGAGCCACCGAGAGGGATCCCACACGCTCGTCACCATCTCTTATCCGAACCAATCCGGAGCCAAAGTCACCAGATCGCCGGCGCAAATCCGCCTTGGACAGGGACATAACCACACCATGCCGTCACGGGCAGCCCGAGCTTCACCTGCCGCCATCTTCTTGGGTCACCACCCCGGTATCCAGGCTGAACGTCGCCGCCGCAGCTGGCCACGTTCCACCATTGCCGAATCGCCGAACCGCCGGCCACCGCAGCCATGGCTGATGTGACCACGCGGACGCACCCATCGGCCAGCACCACCTGATCTTCCACGTCGCCCTGCAGCTCCGCCGCCTCCGCCCACCACCAAACCGTCGCGCCGCCACAACGCAGATCAGGGAGAGGCGCCCCGGCGCCGATGGGCGACTTGCCTCACCCGATCCAGACACGGGAGGGAAGTGGTCCTCCGCCGCCGCCGTCGGCCGGCAGGGGCTTCGCCCGGCGGCTTCCTCCAGCAGCGACGGAGGGAAGGACGCGGTAGAGGCGGCCCGACGGCGCGGTTGAGGATCTCCGCCTGAGTCGCCCTAGCAGGGGGTGACACGGGGGCCATGTGGGGGGCGTGAGACATGAGAAGCCATTACTTCTTGAGTGAACATCATACCTAAAATTATGTGGTGTGCCCAAGATTAGATACGACAAGATGGAGAGAGTGGATTTCTCCCACCGGTGGTCTCATGCGTACACTGGCCGAATCTCTTAAAGGCCAAAGGGGGCCCTGACCCCCTTTCAATATTGAAAAACAAATTTAGTACTAAGCATTTCAAACCAGCCCAAGTATACACCCCTCCCTCCTAGGCCCTAGCCCAACGAGTCGACAATCTCTTCCATGACCGACGCACGCTCGTCTCTCCTCCTTCTCCTTTCCCCAAATTGACAAAACAATTTCTCTTTCCCTAGATCGCCATGGATGACGCCTAAGTCTTGGAGTGGACTGCCAACCGTAGCTTATCAGTCACCACTGCTGCCGACCGCCATCGTCCGCCGGCCTGCTGCTTGGGTTGGCGGTTGCCATCCATCTCGACCTTCCACCCTTCCGGGCCGCCACTCCAAGAGCCATATGTCTACTGCTGCTCCTACTGGATGATGGATCTTCTCTTCTTGGTGTCGGGCCCTGGCTACTGTAACGGGCCTACCGCTGCAACTATTGTTGCATTGTACCACCTATTGGGCCCCACTTAGCAGCAGCACGTGAGGCACGAGCCGTGCTACTGCTATGGCACTTAGCAGTAGGGCCGGCCCTGGACCAGCGCTGCTGCTAAGTCAACCTTATCTCTCCTGCGCCCATCCACTTTCTCAATCCCCTCACTCACTCCCTCTGCCTCTTCCTCCTCCCGCCGTCACCGCCGCATTGCCTGCCACCGTCCTCCCTCCTCCTTCCTCGTAAGCCGTCGTCGTGCTCCCTCCTCTCCCTCCTTCCTGCTCCCGCTTTCTCATTTCTCCTTCCTCCTTCCTCCTCGTCCGACCGCCCTACTCCTCTCTCCTCCCTCCCTCCCTCCTCCCTCTTGCCTCCCTCCATCCCTCCTCCCTCTGTTCTTGTAGAATGTAGGTTTTTAAATGTTTTTCGAATACAATAGAATGTAGATTATTTGAATGGAATAGAAAATTTTCATTAGAGTTAGGTCTTTTGAATAGAATAGAAAATGTTTCAGTAGATGTATGTCTTTTGAATAGAATAGAAAATTAGATTTTTTTTTTACTAAATGTAGGTCCTTTGAATAGAATAGAATAGTAAATGTAGAATAGAATCGAAAACTAGATTTTTTAAATAAATGTAGGTCTTTTGAATATAATAGAAAATTTTTATTCGTTCGACGTAGGTCTTTTGAACCAAATACCTTTAAGTATTTTAGGTATCAAATAAAATATAAAAATGTTGTTGCCAATTATATTGCGAATTATTTTTATGTCATTCTCACATTCTCATCAAAGTTATGCTTGCCAAATTTAGAGAGAGAGAGAGAGAGAGACCTACTTTCTTGAAGAACTAGGGTATTTAGTTATGCTTGTTGTCCAAATAAAATGTTACAGTTATAAGATATATTGCAATGTTTTTTTCAAAATTGAACCACTGAAATGCAATGAGCATATTAAGTTTGAAATTTTCTATATAAATGCTCATGTGTGAATGCTGTCATGTGGCGCAGGGTAGATCACCGACAAGCTGGTCGACGATGCCCAGAAGATCATCGATGACACCCACATCCTCGACAGCCATCGTCTATAGTGAGTAAACATGGTCTATGTGGTTGCTTAAATAAGAAAATGAAGGATATGTGCTTGCCCAAGTGGCCTATATATGTTTGCAGGGAACACTTCCGAGTGGCCTATGTTTTGCCGGAATGTTGATTCATTTCCGTTCACGCAAATTTCAGGCGCTCGATATGTCTTGTTTTTAGCAATGGTCATGCCAAAATTTCCCATGAATTTTGGCATGACTTGTACTAGAAAGTAGGACATATCGACATTTCGGGTTGATTTTCAATCTGTCGGGGCTCCATACATGATGGTAAAAAAATCAGTGATGGAGAGTGTAAACCATATATGAGAGAAGAAGAATGCCGATTGTTGTCATGTGGGTCGCTCTTCCTCTTCTTTCTCGTGATAGACCTTCTGTTAATGCACGGGAAGGAAGAGAAGAGCGACCATCACCAACGGTCGAAAAATCAGTGAGGGAGTGTCCACCATATATGAGAGATGAAGAATGCCGATGATACGTCTCCAACGTATCTGTAATTTTTGCTTGTTCCATGCTGTTATATTATCATTCTTGGATGTTTTACAATCATTTTATAGCAACTTTATATCATTTTTTGGGACTAACCTATTGACATAGTGCCTAGTGTCAGTTGCTATTTTTTGCTTGTTTTTTAATTAGCAAAATATCAGTACCAAACGGAGTCCAAATGCAGCGAAACTTTTTGGAGAAGTTTGATGGACCAGAAGAAACAACATGGGCCAAAGAAGTACGAGAGGGGTGCCCCGAGGGGGGCACAACCCACCTGGGTGCGCCTGGGGGCCCAGGCGCGCCCTGGTGGGTTGTGCCCACCTCGGTGGCCTCCCGCACCGCCTCTTCGCCCTATAAATACCCAAATATTCCAGAAACCCTAGGGGAGTCGATGAAACGAAATTCCAGCAGCCGCAAGTTCCAGAACCACGACATCCAATCTAGACACCATCACGGAGGGGTTCATCATCCTCATTGGTGCCTCTCCGATGATGCGTGAGTAGTTCATTGTAGACCTACGGGTCCGTAGGCAGTAGCTAGATGGCTTCTTCTCTCTTTTTGATTCTCAATACAATGGACTCTTGGAGATCTATTTGATGTAACTCTTTTTGCGGTGTGTTTGTTGGGATCCGATGAACTTTGAGTTTATGCAGATCTATATCCATGAATATTATTTGAGTCTTCTTTGATCTCTTATATGCATGATTACTTATAGCCTCGTATTTCTTCTTCGAATCTTTGGTTTAGTTAGGCCAACTAGTTCGATTTTTCTTGCCATGGGAAGAGGTGCTTTGTGATGGGTTCGATCGTGCGGTGTTCTTTCCCAGTGACAGAAGGGGCAGCAAGACACGCATGTATCGTTGCTATTAAGGATAACAAGATGGGGGCTATTCCTACATGAATAGATCTCATCTACATCATGTCATCATTCTTATTGCATTACTCCATTTTTCCATGAACTTAATACACTAGATGCATGCTGGATAGCGGTCGATGTGTGGAGTAATAGTAGTAGATGCAAGCATGAGTCGGTCTACTAATCTTGGACGTGATGCCAATATAATGATCGTTGCCTTGGATATCGTCATAATTATTCGATCTTCTATCAATTGCCCAACAGTAATTTGTTTACCCACCGCGTGCTATTTTCTTAAGAGAAGCCACTAGTGAAATCTATGAACCTCGGGTCTATTCTCTATCATATTTGCTTTGAG
Organism: Thinopyrum elongatum; assembly: GCA_011799875.1. Lineage (NCBI taxonomy): Eukaryota > Viridiplantae > Streptophyta > Magnoliopsida > Poales > Poaceae > Thinopyrum > Thinopyrum elongatum. The sequence goes on from CM022303.1 coordinate 562,492,413, forward strand.
ATCTATTTTTATTTGCTTTTATTTTCAGATCTATTATACCAAAAACCCAAAAATACCTTGCTGCACCTTTTTGCTATTTATTTTATTTCGCGTCTTATCGAGATCTATTTATCCAATCTACACAATTTTTATCCCGTCAACTTGATAATTTCTGGCACCGTTACCCATAGAGGGATTGACAACCCCTCCTAATCGTCGGGTTGCAAGTATTTGTTCTTTATGTGCAGGTACCGTTTACATAGTGTTGCTTGGTTCTCCTACTGGATCGATACCTTGGTTTCATAACTGAGGAAAATACCTACCGTAGCTGTGCTGCATCATCCCTTTCTCTTTGGGGAAATACCGACGTAGTTCAAGCGATATCAAAAGGAATTTCTGGCGCCGTTGCCGGGGAGACATCATCAACATCTATCAGGTTCCTAATCACAAATCTCATCTCCTTGCAATTTACATTATTTGCCATATGCCTCTCGTTTTCATCTCCCCCTCTTCACAAAAATTTGCCGTTTTATTCGCCTTCATTTCATTTTCCTTTTTCCTGTTTGATCTTTTGTTTGGTTGTGTTGCCATGTGCCTTCTATATGCTTGCATTTTCGCTTGCTAAAAATCTATTAATATGGATCCCCATCCACTTGCTAATCTTTTTAAAAGATCCAATCATGATGAACCAACTGCTAGTGAGTTAAGTGCACTAGATTATCTTTATGAAGTTTTGCTTGAGATTTGTGAATCTGAAAATTGTGATGAAGAAATTTACGAAGTGACTCATGATAGCTCCTTGAATGAAAAGCATGATTGCAATGATTTTACTATAAATTCTATTAATGTCAATTGTGCTAATAATATGCGAAACCCCAAGCTTGGGGATGCTAATTTTGCTATGTCCGCTACTTATTGCAATGATCTTGAACATTTATTTAAGCCTCATGATGAATATGATATTGATAATAATGTTTGCAATAATATTAAAAGTGGATTTGGAAGAGCGTCAACTTTAGGTAAAAATAATCCCACATATTTAGAGAGTGTTCAATCTTACAAATTTTTTGATGAAAGTGGGTTTGGAGAGCTCATGACTTTAGTTGATGTTAATCCCACTATCTTGGAAGATTATAAAACTTTTATGCATGTGCATCATGAAGAGAAAATTTTATATGATAGCTATATTGTTGAATTTGATTATGATACTACATGTAATTATTATGAGAGACAAAAATATGGTTGTAGAAATTTTCATGTTACTAATTTACCTCTCGTTATGTTGAGATTGCTATTGTTCCTTTCTTCTTCTTTGCATATGCTATATATTTCTTGTCTTGATAATTTGCTTACTTATAAAATCCCTATGCATCGGAAGTATGTTAGACTTAAATGTGTTTGTCACATGTATTATGATGCTCTCTTTGTGTTTCAATTCTTGTCTTTCATGTGAGCATCATTAAAATTATCAATGCCTAGTTAGGGGCATAAAACGATAGCGCTTGTTGGGAGGCAACCCAATGAATAAAATTTATTTTTGCCTTTTTCTTTCTATTCTTGAGTGTTTACACAATTATGCCTCTGTTGTGATTATGTTTTTTAGGTTTTCATTAGTATTTGTGCCAAGTAGAGCCTTTGGGATAGCTTTGGTGATAGTTGATTTGATCCTGTTGAAAAACAGAAACTTTTGCGTCCAGTAACAGAATATTAAAAATTTACAGAAGCGACGAAAAATTCTAATTTTTTTACAAAATATTGATATACAAATTTCCTATGTTTTACTATGCTTTCAGAATTTTTGGAGTTACAGAAGTATGATAATAATTCACATCTTTACAGACTGTTCTGTTTTTGACAGATTCTGTTTTCTTTGCCACACTTTTTTTTTTGGTTTTGGGGGGGTGGTGCTTATTCTGTTAATCTATGGATTGTATCGGGGGGGGGGGGGTATAAGGCATGGTAAAGTTAGAATATAGTAGATATAATGCAATAAAAAAAATGAATGGGTTTTCTACATTACTTAAAGTAAAGATTGATTTTCTTATACTAATGGATCTCACGAAGGTTTTGTTAAGTTTCGTGTGATTGAAGTTTTCAAGTTTTGGGTGAGATCACGATGGATGAAGGAATAAGGAGTGAAAATAGCCAAATCTTGGGGATGCCCCATGGCACCCCAAGTTAATATTCAAGGAGAACCAATCAACTAAGCTTGGGGATGCCCCGGAAGGCATCCCCTCCTTCTTCTAACGACCATCAGTATTTTACTTGGAGCTATATTTTTATTCATCACATATCATGAGCTTTGCTTGGAGCGTGTTGTATTATATGAGTCTTTGCTTTTTTTGCTTTTTAGTTGTCACAAGTATCCTTGCTGGAAACACCTATTTGAGAGAGCCAAAACTATGCTATGATTTGTTAGAATTGCTCTTTATGCTTCACTTAAATTTTTTAAGCTATGGAATTGCTCTAGTGTTTCACTTATATCTTTTTGAGCACGGTGTGCTTTAATATTTTTTAAAGAAATGCTCTCATGCTTCATTTAGATTTATTTGAGAGTTAGTAAATTTTTAAGAAATTCTCTCATGCTTCACTTATATTATTTTGAGAGACGGAAAATTTTATGCTCATGTTCTTCACTTAGATTTGTTTGAGCTTGTCAAAAGCAATTGCAATATATGAAAATAGTCCCAAAGTGATAGATATTCAAGAGGGATATAATAAAAACTTTCATGAAGATCATTGGACAAAATAAACTTTATTCTTTATAATAGTTTTGAGATATGATGATAGTGATATGTGAGTCATATTGGTGAGTAATTATGCTTTAGTAAGAATATTGGTGTTAAGGTTTGTGATTCCCTATGCAAGCACAAAAGTCAATAGTTATGCAATGAAATTACATCCTACATGTGGTGCATTATTCGGTGTTAGTTATGCTTAATGCTCGCTTATGTGATTTTTCGTTTCTTGGTTGGTTGCTTCTCAATCTTTTTGCTAGCCTTCACTTGTACTAAGTAGAAATACTACTTGTGCCTCCAAAATCTTTAAACTCAGTTTTGCCATATGAGTCCACCATACCTACCTATATGCGGTATTCCCGTGCCGTTCTAAGCAAATTTGTATGTGTCATCTCTAATTTTCAAAATGAATTTCCTTTTTGTGTGCTCGTACCGCTCATGAAGCGGAAGGGGGTGGCCAATATTTTCCATGCTAGGTATGTTATTCTCAAGATGAGTGTTTATTCACTTGTCATTGCACGAGAGTGCGGCGGTAATAGGGATGCCCAGTCCCGAAATGAAAAAGAAATTACTTTATGTTGTCAAATAATAAATTCCTTGGAAAGTGTTGGTATGGAGGGCACCCGTGGATACGGCTAGCCATGGATTGTGAAAGAATGGTGAAAAAAGGAATAAACTTTATTTTCTGTTTGGGAACTGCCTATGATATATCTAGCATGGAAAGTGTTGGGAATTACTCGGTCGTTTTCGTTGACGGGAAAAGTATGCCTCTCAAAAAAAATATCTCTCAATTTAAGCTTTGAGCTCTGGCACCTCTACAAATCCCTACTTCCCTCTGCGAAGGGCCTATCTATTTACTTTATGCAATTTTGTTTTGATTTGAGTCTCCATCTTCTCTTATAAAGCACCAACTAAGGGGCACTATGATCATACTTGAGCATTGGATGTAGCTAATATGCGAGTGTGTTTCATGAATGGATCAATGATTGAGCATGATGGGCTAGGGATAACTTTTTTTAGTGTTGATATTTTGAAAGACATGGTTGCTTGTTGATATGCTTGAGTATTGAAATCTTCATGTCAAAACTAGACTATTGCTTTGAACCATATAAAAGTCCATATGTCCATGCTACAAAAGAAAAGAATATGTGATGAACATGTTAGACATCATTCCACATCAAAAATTCTCTTTTTCATCTACCTACTTGAGGATGAGTAGGAATTAAGCTTGGGGATGCTGATACGTCTCCAACGTATCTATAATTTTTGCTTCTTCCATGCTGTTATATTATCATTCTTGGATGTTTTACAATCATTTTATAGCAACTTTATATTATTTTTTGGGACTAACCTATTGACATAGTGCCTAGTGCCAGTTGCTGTTTTTGCTTGTTTTTTACTTCACAAAATATCAGTACCAAACGGAGTCCAAACGCAGCGAAACTTTTTGGAGAATTTTTATGGACCAGAAGAAACAACATGGGCCAAAGAAGTACCAGAGGGGTGCCCCGAGGGGGGCACAACCCACCTGGGCGCGCCTGGGGGCCCAGACGCGCCTTGGTGGGTTGTGCCCACCTCGGTGCCCTCCCGCACCGCCTCTTTGCCCTATAAATACCCAAATATTTCAGAAACCCTAAGGGAGTCGATGAAACAAAATTCCAGCAGTCGCAAGTTCCAGAACCACAAGATCCAATCTAGACACCATCACGGAGGGGTTCATCATCCTGATTGGTGCCTCTCCGATGATGCGTGAGTAGTTCATTGTAGACCTAAGGGTCCATAGGCAGTAGCTAGATGGCTTCTTCTCTCTTTTTGATTCTCAATACAATGGTCTCTTGGAGATCTATTTGATGTAACTCTTTTTGCGGTGTGTTTGTTGGGATCCGATGAACTTTGAGTTTATGATCAGATCTATATCCATGAATATTATTTGAATCTTCTTTGATCTCTTATATGCATGATTACTTATAGCCTCATATTTCTTCTTCGAATCTTTGGTTTAGTTAGGCCAACTAGATCGATTTTTCTTGCCATGGGAAGAGGTGCTTTGTGATGGTTTCGATTGTGCGGTGTTCCTTCCCAGTGACAGAAGGGGCAGCAAGACACGCATGTATCGTTGCTATTAAGGATAACAAGATGGGGGCTATTCCTACATGAATAGATCTCGTCTACATCATGTCATCGTTCTTATTGCATTACTCCGTTTTTGCATGAACTTAATACACTAGATGCATACTGGATAGCGGTCGATGTTTGGATTAATAGTAGTAGATGCAGGCAGGAGTCGGTCTACTAATCTTGGACGTGATGCCTGTATAATGATCATTGCCTTGGATATCATCATAATTATTCAATCTTCTATCAATTGCCCAACAGTAATTTGTTTACCCACCGTGTGCTATTTTCTTGAGAGAAGCCACTAGTGAAATCTATGGGCCCCGGGTCTATTCTCTATCATATTTTCTTTGAGATCTATTTTTATTTGCTTTTATTTTCAGACCTATTATACCAAAAACCCAAAAATACCTTGCTGCACCTTTTTGCTATTTATTTTATTTCGCGTTTTATCAAAATCTATTTATCCAATGTACACAATTTTTATCCCGTCAACTTGACAATTTCTGGCACCGTTACCCCTAGAGGGATTGACAACCCCTCCTAATCGTCGGGTTGCAAGTATTTGTTCTTTGTGTGCAGGTACCGTTGACATAGTGTTGCTTGGTTCTCCTACTGGATTGATACTTTGGTTTCATAACTGAGAGAAATACCTGCCGTAGCTGTGATGCATCATCCCTTCCTCTTTGGGGACATACCGACGTAGTTCAAGCGACATTAGCCGTCTGTTGTCGTTGGGGCCGCTCTTCCTCTTCTTTCTCGTGATAGACATTTTAGTAATGCACAGGAAGGAAGAGAAGAGCGACCATCACCGACGGTCGAAAATCAGTGAGGGAGTTACCATATATGAGAGAAGAAAAATCCCGATTGTTGTCGTGGGGGTCGCTTCTTCTTCTTCGCAGGTGCTGGACATTTTGGTGTAATGCACTTTCGAAAGAAAGTAGGAGCGACCATCATCGACGGTCGCAAATATCAGAGAGGGAGTGTCCACCATATACTATCGAAATATCAGAGAGGAAGAATCCCGACTGTTGTCGTGGGGGTCGATTCTCCTTCGTTCCCGTGTGTTAGACATTTTGGTGTAATGCACTCGGGGACGAAGGGAGGAGCGACTATCATCGACATTCGAATATATCAGAGAGAGTGCCCATCATATACACCACGTGAGATGAGAGTTTTCAAGGAAAGCCTCGACAGACCAAAAGTCAACTGTGCTGAATAGTGATCTATGTGTTGAGTTCCTGGTAATTGCCGTCCATTTATAATCTTTGAATTATGAACACAGAAAATGTCCGACGATGATAGGATCTCCGAGTGGGATTGCTGCAGCGGTGACCGGGGTATGTGCGACAGGCCTCACCTGCAAAATTGTAGGTTCTTCACCATCAAGCTGGACGTGACCTTCGATGTTTTTACGGTACGCAATGACGACAAGTATTTTTTGTAATTAATCATGACTGATGCTTCTTTCTTCAATGTATAATTTCCGTATTTTACAATTCGACTAGTGCATCCCCTGCCATGCAAGACGGTATATCTTGGAGAAGCTCGGTTTCCAAGATAGTGACAATATGGAGACAAGGAGAGCTCACCTTAGGAGTAAACATGGTTACGCTTTTCGGGTTAAGCTATACAATGCAGTTAATCACTCACATTTTGGTTGCTCAAATTGGGAAGCTCTATGCAAGGCCTATGGATTTGAGGAGGATATGCAAATAACCTTCGATATTCATCCTGAAAATGATATTGAAGATAATATCGACATTTGGGTGGATGTGGATATGCTTCCAGTCCTACCTCTATGTGAGTTTGTCAAACAAATTTGATAAGTAATTTATATTGTTTATTTAAAAATAGTTATTGTTCATCGCTACTTAACTTGTTTATTTATAATTGACAGTTTATTTCTTTTCTCCAAAAAATAGTCGGAAGGCTGTAGACAAGGCGTACTACAGTAATGGCTTCGAGCTAACTTGTGAGGAGAAAGGATATCTTGTGTCATTCATAAATGATGTTGAGATTTTTAAGACCAATTATCTAATCATTCCAAATTTTTGTGGGTACGTGCCACTAGTCCACGAGTTGCATGATGGTAACTTCATTGCAAAAAACAAGATACAATTTTGTTAACTATGGTTGCATATATTCTTCTTAAGTAAACTACGTTGCTAACTATCTATGTTACTATTATGTTCTTCAACGGAAGCTCCAGAAGGAGGTTGTGCCTGACATGATGCTTACCGAAGGTCATATGCATATGGTTAGCTTACGACCGTTTTCGCCGATGGCTTACCACAGTGCATACTCGATTTCTTTAAAAGATGAAAGGCTCAATATCAAAGAATGGAGCAAAGTAATGAATGCGCGCAGACAACTAATTGGAGACAACATGAATGTGCGCAAGCCACAAGTTGGAGACAGGTGGATCTCCATTCTCCATTATGGTGATGGACCGGTTTACCTGTTTTATGTTATTTTACGTAAGAGAGAGGAGTAGGTCCGGTAGTACTCATCATGTGCTATGAACAATTAGCTAGTGTTGGTTATGACTATGATGATGAGGATAAGTTGTTATTATTATTATGATGAGTTATGTGCTAGAATGTGTTAGAATGATGAGTTGTTATATGACTCATAAATGATGATGATGAGGAGTTATTATTATGACGATGAGTTCTTATATGACTATGATGATGATGATGAGTTGTTATGGTGATGATGATGAGTTGTTATTACGATCAACTTAGTCACTTTGGATCCATCCACTAGAATCTAATCCGTGTTTCTTCCACCCAATGATATAATAACTCATCATGATCATAATGATATAAGAATCTCTTAATTGCTATTGTATCAAAATTTGTATAAAACAAAAGAAATAAAATACGGATGATAGTAGTAGCGCAGGGTAAGAGCCCACGCTGCTAGTACGTAGCAGTAGCGCAGGCCAGTACCCACGCTACTGCTAACTAACTTAGCAGTAGCGCGGCCCAGAACACATGATACTGCTAAAAGTAAGCTGTAGGGCCGTAGCAGTAGCGCGGGATCCCGGGCTACTGCTAGGCCTTTAACCAGTGCTACTGCTAGGGTTTTCCCTAGTAGTGTGTATCTGTGTGAACAAGCTATATAGAGAGATGTATATAAGTTGTTTATTTTATTTCAGTTTATGTTGTGAAGCCATGAGCCGCATCCATTTTTGGCACATTTTTATTTTAGTTTGAAATTGCCCCCTCCCCCTCGGTGGCTAGTCATGCTCCGCCACTGCGTGCATAGATTAGTCCATTGACCATTTTGAATGGGCCCCTGCATGCAATTTTTTGTAGCTTTTCACGGCTCCACTCATCCCACCTTCCATCTTTTTTCTTTTGACTTTCGGTTTTCGATCTTCTATATATTTTGAACAAAAAGTTCAATTTAACTTTAGTTTTCATATCCATGTTCCTTGTGACGAGGGCTTTCAAATAAAATTCATTTTGAATATGTTTTGATGATTTTTAAAATCTTCGTTAAGTTTCAATTGCTGAAAGTTGGAATGAGCGAACGAAAAAAATCACAAGTTTCAGAAACTGAAACTTAAAACTTGGTGCCCTCATGCAAAATCCAACGACTTTGCGGATCACGAGGAAAATTGGGTGACCGAGCAAGTTTCAACTACTAAAACTTGATAGGAAAGATGATAAAATTTGCAAGTTTCAAAACTAAAATTTAAACCTTAAACCCTAAGCCTAGAACCATAAAAGCATATGAAATTTGGTAAAACTTGATGAAACTTGGTAAAACTTAATGTTACAATTATCAAATTTCAATATCTGAAACTTTTTTTTTAAAGTTGTCGAAATCTATTCAAAGTTGGTCGTGCTTGAAAGTTCTCTTCGGGACGAACAGAAATATGCAAACAAAACTTAATTTTGATTTATGGTTCAAAAGATATAGTGAATGAAAATTAGAAGATGAAATGAAAAATACATGGGAGGTGAGATGGATGATGCATGCAACTCTCTGACAAAAACATGCATGCATGGGCCCTCCAAAATTAATTAATGGCTAAACCATACAGACAAAGGAGATAAGCATGCATGCATGCATGCGAATCTCCAACCAAATGGACGAGTCATACATGGGACCTCCCATGCAGGGGAGCATATCTTTCCTCGCAAGATGGGGCCATGAATGAAATATCCTAACCACTATACACTGATGGGGGTATTTCAGGGCCAGTAGCACATGAAGTTAGCTAGAACATATGTTTAGATCGAAAGCATTGCGCTTAGCTTAACAGATACAGTGTTTACCGGAGTAGACAATGTTGCGAGAAGGACAGAGTCAAACTTCTACAATTTCGATAACAACTTTATTTCTGGCTGGTTTGGTGCAAATACTTTATTTTGGAAGAGTTCTAATCTATTCATCATTTGTCATGGCAGTACGAGAAATTCGTAGGGATACGCAGGTCCAGGGGCACGCACCTTCCTAGTCGTGCCCGACTACATGATTTCTTTGCGGTCCACAAAGTTGTTGGATTCCACACTAGGGCACTCCAAGTTTTAAGTTTTAGTTTATGAAATATGATGATTTTGTCATTTGTTTGTATCAAGTTTCAGCAGCCTCAACTTGGTGAAGTTTTGAAAACTTGTCAGAACATATTGAAAAGTGGTCTTTTTCCAAAGCCCTCATCACAAGAAACACTAATATGCAATGAAACACAATTTGGAGTTTTGGTTCAAAGATAAAAAAGATTCAAAATTGTAATCCAAAAGAAAAATGGGGTTGGTGCCCCGCACCTATGTGCCAGAAATCGCCTCCCATGGCAGTACAAGGAACAACAGAAATAACAAAAAATACATCCATATTTGTAGACCACCTATCGAAGACTATAAGCATTGAAGCGAGCTCAAGGCGCGCCGCTGTCATCGCCCTCCCAAGCTGGAGCCGGACAAAACTTGTTGTAATAGACAATTGGGAAGTCGTCGTGCTAAGACCCCACATGACCAAAAAACCAGAACATCAACCGTCACCAATGAAGAGAAGCGTATATCGAAACAATCCAACATGTAGAAACACGAATGAAGACGATTGAAAATGGATACCCACTGTAGACCAAGACCGACAGAATCCAACGAGATCCTATACATGCCCTCCAACGATAATAGACGCATTGTTCTTTAGGGAGCCGCCGACACCTCACCTTCCTGAGTAGGACACAAGTCCTAACCAACACTAAAAAACAACACCGGCAAGGGTTGAGGTCCACCGCCACACGATGGCCCTAAGGCCATCAGAGATGAGACGGGTCGGCGTCGGCACCAGCGAAGGTGAAGAAACCCTAATTGCCAGGCACTCGTGAGGCTCACTCTTACTGGCATGTACGACATGTGTGTAACGCCAACAACACATCGACGAGGGTTCGGTGCAAATACTATCCTTAAAAATTTTCAAGCAAAAGTCATTTCACGTGACTCTAAATTTTACTCATGGGTGCATCATAATCCAATTCGGTGCCCAGGTGCAGATGCTCCCGCTTAGAAAAAAATTCAAAACAAATACTAGAAAAATTCAAAAAAAATCCATTTTTTTTGTGTGGTAGATAATTTGATGCGTGAGGTCCGCTTCAAATTTCAACTCATTTGGACATCTGAGCAGCTCTCGAAAAAAAAGACAAATCGAATCAAAACAGCGCATGAATAGTAAACTTTTTTACAGACCCTGAATTTGTCTTTTTTCCCGAGAGCTGCTCAGATGTCCAAATGAGTTGAAATTTGGAGCGAACCTCACGCATCAAATTATCTACCACACACACAAAAATTGGATTTTTTTGAATTCTTTTAGTATTTGTTTTGATTTTTTTTCTGAACGGGGGTGCAGATGAGCCCGAGAGCAGAAACTCCGCTCCTCATCTCCAATGCTTACCCTTAAATTGCCACTATATGTCTTTTGCGGGTGTCCTATCACTTTTTTCCATCCAATAATATCCCTCAAACGTCCATGGACTAGTCCGGACGTTCAAATTCTTGCAGGCTTTGGGGGAGTCCAGACATCCATCTAGCCAACCGAAGTCCTTCATGTTGGAGACATTCTCTCTCACTCATCAACTGTGACATAGATGGACATTTAGAAACATGATTGGATCGTCGCCTCCCGCATCAATATACGTGTACTAGTCCGTACCAGTCTGCAAACAAATAGTGTACTTGTTTTAGGGGTCACCATTGAAAATGTCCTTTTATGAGGATGTGCGAATATCCTTCTAGCGTGTGCTGGGGACGCACACATACATTACAATGTCCATTCTCCAGCGTAGTTTTCGTGTGGACTGTCTACACATGCATCTGCCTTCGCAATATTATACCTATAGTCTAACAGTTTGTTGCACATTTTAACGAAAAATAATAATGCTCCGCAAAAAGGAAGATGAAGCAAATAAGACTACCGATAATGGGGAGTAAGTTAGACTAGTAACATGTAGTATATGTTACTAGTTTATGTTACTAGTTTTATAGTGAAGAGTAATATATGTGTGATGTCATACAACACTTAATTTATTAGGTTGTAGACTCATCTTGTCTTGGTATGTGTGATATTACTCATAGTGTGAGTAACTAGCTATGTTACTCATTTTATCTCTCTTCTCATTAATTAGCTGTCACATCTTTTTTTCTTAGATGTCATCTATGTTACTTTCTACTCAGGTATGTATGTTACTTTCAATATAGGTAGTGATGGTTTAAGCTGAATACTTTATGGACAATAATTGGACGGTACCAGTTAGCATGTCCTTTATTTTTCAGAGTGTGAACAAGCAATCTTTTAGGCTCCACGTTTTGAAGCCAAATTGAGCGTCGTCGCCGTGCTTCTTCACCAAATTATTACCCCGGCCACCACATTGCATAACTGTCGAAACCGTTGGTCACGCGTATGGTGCGTTATACTATGGCTTGCGCGCCGTTGCACATGGCCACTAGCTTAACGAGCACTGCATGCATGCGGCGAGAGAGCGGGCTGCACGACGGAGCCACATGCAACGGCGCAGTAGAGTAGACAAATCGATCTCGCCCGGATCCGGCGACGCCGCGGCGCCTGCACGTGCATGCAATGCATGCAGGAGCAGCGCCAGCCAGCATCAAAAGTACTGTACGTACGTGACATCCCGTTTTATTTTCCCCGCATATTCCCGATGGACGATCTGCAAGTAGTCCATCGCCACACATGCAGTGACTGACCGCGGGGTAGAGCAGGTGAGTTTCTTACTATAGTTCTTAGGCCATCTCCGACGCCACACTCAAACAGTCCGGTTCGGACATATTTTGCCTTCCAAGCGATCATATACGGGTCCGAAGGCTGGTCCGGACACGTTTTTTCCTGCAAACCGTAGACAAAGTTGGGGGAAGGGGGGGGTGCCTTTGCGGGCGTCCAGACCACTGTCACGTCCGCGTCTAACAACCATGGCCCACCCAAAACCCCCACATGCACCCACGCGCGTTCCCGTCCGTCGCTTGTAGCGCCGCATTCATGCCGGCGCAGAGCGCACGCGATCTCTCACTGGAGGCGACATTGAAGCAGCGCGCCGGCTGAGCGTGCCGCCCGTGCCGCTTCCCGGTGCAGGCGGTGTCTCTCCGGCATTCAAACGGCACCAACCCATCCGTCTGCCTTCATTAAACGCACGCGGTTGCCGAGGAACATCGAGCAGGCGCCACCCGTCCATCCGTCTGTCGTTCGCCATTAATCACATCGCCGGTTGCCCTGCCATCCCCCCCCCCCCCCCCCCTATATAAACCGCAGGCCCGGCCATAGCCACATCCATCATCCTCCGCTCCCTTCCTCCTCTTTACACCACACCCACCATGGCCTCCTTGAGCTCTAAAGCCGTCATGGACAGCCTATCGTCCGAGCAGAAAAAAGAGATCACCGCCATTGCAGGTGTCTGGCAGGTAGATGGAGGCCGGCGCTGCGGACGTCCCAATGGAGGATGCGGCTAAGGACGAGCCAGCGTGTCGGTGCATGCCGGCATCACCATCGGTGAGGCTCGTGCCCACTACACGGACATGGTGCGGGAGGAGCAGGAGGGCAAGTTTCGATAGGCGCAGGCCGACCAGGCCTACAACCTCCGTCTCCTTGACGAGCACCGGCACGCGGAGGAGCAACTCACCGCTGACACTACCATTGCGCGGGACATGGACGTGGCAGAGTAGGAGGCGCTGCTTGACTCCTACCGCTCCGCCCGCGACCGCTGGCGGTACTGTATCCATCAGGCGGGATTTACAGGCCGCCTACAAAGAGATGGACGAGACGGCGGATGAGGTGTTCGGCAAGAGCGACGAGGAGGAGGACATCGCCAACTCCGCCACAGCCGCCCCTCGCCACCACGACCACGAAACCAACACATCCGCGAGCGCCGCCGACAACAAGGAATAGTAGAACATGGGAGGTCGCGGGCGCTCGGGTTCCAGGAAGGTCATCGCTCCTCCCCTCCCGTTGAAGCCATGCTTGGTGCGCCGAACATCATCGGCCGTTTAGCCGCTTGGCGATGACGTGGAGGCTGACAGGTTCAATTCCCGGGGCTCATGGCTACGGAGGCAGAGCTGGAGACTGCGAACGGACGCCGGCGATCATTTAGATTAGATTTAGAGTCGGGTTTAGTTAAAATATGTCCAAATTATAATGAATGTGCTCCGGTTTATATATCTTAGTCGATTGAGGCGTAGGCGTGGAGTATATAGAAAGCTTTGTAAGTATGGACATCGATATATTGATTAGGAATCGGCAATGAATTCCTCCAAGGCTAGCTACTACATCATGACACAACTAGATCCGTTACTGCCGCCTAGGATGCAGAACATGAATTCAGCTAGTAGTAGTAGGCCTGCTCGTCATTTTTCTCCATGCCGATCAACTCAATTGGCTTGACGCCATGGTCCTGGAGAGGCCCGGACCGTCGTTATTCATGTCCCTTGGGTGGATCGGTACGATGCTCTCCTCCGTATACTCCAGAGAGATCATGGGGGTGATGGATCCGACCGCGGTTTAGTAGCAGGATACAGCTTAGGCCTTAGGATATGCGTCGATCTTTTCCGGTTCTCAACGCATGTGTATGCATGCACGTACTCCAGAAGGGCCGAAACGGACGATAACAAGCAACAAACCGGATGCTGCAAGTGGGAGGGCTAGGCCAGATTCACTGTTGTCGAGGGGTATATGATGCATGCGAGATAGATTCATCAGCCGCTGCACGCCTTTCAAAGGACGACCCTGTATAGTACCACATATGTACGTACGTACGTTTAACGCCGTCTATATAGCTCGCTAGCTACAAATTAAACCATTTCGAACTCTACCTAGATATAAACAACAAAATACAAGACTGATCGGCGTGGGTTCCGGCGTGCTCCCTCTCTAGAACGTAGCGAAAAATGCATTTGTAAGCTCTGTTAAACTTCATAAGAAGTTGCACATGTATCTTAAGCGTTGAAAACTTACCATGTATCACCTCCGTTCCCAATTGTAAGATGCTTTGGATATTTCAATATCGATTACATACGGAGCGAAATGAGTGAACAAATACACTAAAAGGCACCTATATACGTTTGATTCAGAAAAAGTTAGAAGATCTTGTAATTCACAACGGAGGGAGTAACTATTTAAAACAGCATGCCATTGAATTTAGAATGTAGCATTCTTTATTTTCTTGGAGGTCACAAAATGGTCATATAGATAACTAGTACTACCCAAAAATCCTATTTAGTCCAACAAATCGTTCATCTAGCAAGTTACCAAGGTCGAGCAACCCCCTCGTGGTCAACAAGTCAATGGATAAGTCTATCAAATCAAAGAAATGCAAGAGAGCAAAGAAGCCAAAGTCAAGAAGGAAGCCCAAGAAGGGAAGCCCACCATGGTGGAGGGATGAGAGACATTGGTCTACCATGAGATATGGGCACATGAGAGTCAGGGCCGGGCCGCCAAACTCCGAGGCCCTTTGCGGAACTAAAAAATGGGCCCTTATCTCGCTAAAAAATAAATTAACGAGCAATTATAATGTATATATATCTCGCAAAAAAAATTATAATGTATATAATATAATGTCTTACATAACATCTGGACATATAAAAAATCATATCTATTGGAGATCATGTGTCAATGTTTGGCAATTAGACGAACTGTCTAACTCACCTAGTTTTGGGTCTTGTCCAGTTGAACTACTACACTGTGATCTTTAACCGAGGAGGTAAGAACTGGTCTCTAACGAAGTAACGATCCCTGCCAAAAGTTAATTAGGAAATTAGCAATTAGGAGTAGGAACCGAAATTAATCGGAAAGGAGGACTCACTAAGCACCTCGAGGTTGGAGTTGGTCACGGATCGATCTGACGAGGCGATGAGTCTGAAATTTGGAAGAGGAAGGTAGGAAGGCAACAACGGCAGCAACTTGAATACGATCGATTTGATGAGGCGAAGGCGACGAGACGATCCTGTTTCCTGTAGCGAAGCTGCTGCGACCAGTCTCCAGATCGAGAGACGAAACGATCCCATTCTTTTTTTTGACCAACGGTAGCGTTCCCATGTTATTGATCGAAAGATCATTTGAGCACCAGCGCTCGATGGCCTAGAGGCCTAGCTCCAGCTCCGGATCGACTCAGGCCCAGCCTTATTGCCTAGTAAATTTATTTTCCAGAAATACTACTTGGCCTATATACAAAATTTGGGGCCCCCAAAATTATGGGCCCTGTGCTGGCCGCACATTTGCACCACTATGGGCCCGGCCCTGAAGTGAGTCATTAGCAGATGTAGAATTTCCGTTGATGGTTCCACTTGTGGACTGGTGAAACGAGAGTACTCATTGCTGAAAATCTGTAGTAACTTCTTTCACGTTAGGGTTTCTTTTCTCTCGGAGGCGATTGCGCCGTCGTTGAGTTCGTAACTTCCCTGCCGCCGGTTACCTCCCTGGTCTCATCCTAAAGGGGTTGTGGGTCGGTCGTGGATCGTCCCTCGTTCTGAAGAAGCTGGGGAGAGGCGGATTTAGGGTCCCCAACAAAAACCCGATCCGATCTTCGTCGGGTTAGTGAACTAATGGCATCTGATGGGGCATCAGGCTCCTCGGGGGGCAGCGACGTTGAACAGATGATGAAGGAGCTGGGTCTAACATAGGAGGATTTGGATGATGTGGTTTTCGACGATCAAGAGGCGCCTCCGAAGGAACCTCGATGGATCGCTGTAGCCAAGGTCAATACCTCAAAAACCTATAGTCAAACATGGTTCTATAGGAACATGAGATCGGCGTGGGATATAGCACAGGTAGCAAAATTCAAAGCTCTGGAAGATAATCTTTATACTGTCCAATTCTCTTGCTTGGGAGATTGGGAGAGAGTAATGCATGATGGCCCATGGAACTTCAGGGGGGATGCGGTGATCATAGCGCCGTATGATGGAATCTCAAAACCATCGACGGTCAAGCTGGAGACAATTGATATTTGGATTCAAATCCACGATGTGCGTGATCTATATGCCCACCTGATCACCCCGCTTGCTGCTAAGGTGGAGGGGGGGGGGTACTCGTTACAGAATCCCCATCTCATGATTTTGTGGGGAATTTCTATCGAGTGTGGGTTAGAATCAATGTGCTTAAACCTCTCAAGAACGCAGTTTCAATGATCAAAGATGGCAAGAGACAGATCTACAAGGTTAAATATGAGAAGCTCCCCGATTGGTGTGCCGTGTGTGGTATGCTAGGGCATCTTTTTAAGGAGCAAGGAAATGGGATCCATCCCAAATCGGCCCTGGTATTCAAGGAGCTCCGTGCGGATTGGGTTATGCGCACGGGAAGAGGCCCTGGAGAGGGCAGGGGACGGTGACGAAGACATTTACCTAGGGTAGGGTAATAGGCTTGACCTAGACACCCTTCCCCGAGGACACTGCTCTAAGGCCAAGGACATTCAAAGGATAGCATCATCTACCGACTGAAATCACCGCAGGGTGCAACCCGCTCGACCAACAGTTCACTCGGATAACCCAATTCCATTCGACCAGGGTGTACTCACTCGACCACACCAGAAACCACTCGGAAGACAGAAGATCTAAGGTCACTCAGGATAGCAATGGTCAGGCGTTCACTCCGTAGTCTTAATGATCATTTATTTGCCTTTATTGCTGGCGTTATCAGTAACGTCCTGTCTTTATGGACATTGAACCCCTTGTAACGTGGGACGGCTGGGGTCCTGGTGCACTCTATATAAGCCACCCCCCTCCACTGGCACAAGAGTTCGCACCCTCTGTAACTTCACGCATAATTCAATCGACCGAGCCTCCGGGCACCGAGACGTAGGGCTGTTACTTCCTCCGAGAAGGGCCCGAACTCGTAAACCTTGCGTGCACAACCTCATCGTAGCTAGGATCTTGCCTCCTCATACCTACCCCCTATTCTACTGTCAGACTTAGAACCACGACAGTTGGCGCCCACCGTGGGGCTGGTGTCTTAGCGACTTTCCGGTGAGGTTGCGATTTTTTCCGATTCCCATCATCATGGTTTCGGGTGGAGGTTTGGCTGAGGGCCACGAGATCCGTCTCGGCGCGCTCGTCTTCATCGCCGACGACTCCGCCTGGCTCCAGGAGGCCCCCCTCGACGTCGAGACGCTCCCCGTCCACGGGGCGACGCACTTTCGTGCGTGTGTCCGCGGCGTCCTTCTGCGGCAGCCGCCGACCCAATATCGGTCGTTTCCTACGGCGTCTTCGTTCCCCGCTGTTCGCCGTCGCAAGCAATCCGGTCGATTGCGGCTTCAGCGGTGGGTGAGGCATGCGGTGGCACGTCAGTCGGCCACCCCTCAAGTCGCGGCAATCAAGCCCGATGAATCTCTCTATGGCCTGTTCGATCTGTCGACTGGCTCCGTCGAGACTCTGTCCGAGTGCGACAGCAGCGATCCTGCGGCGGAGGTCCTGATGGTCGACACGCCGCGTAGCCCACCTGGCATGCGTCGCAACGGAGGCGGCGACGGCGGTGGCGATCCGTCGCGTGTTCACGAGGAATACCACCCCGAAACCTTCTCTTCACAGCGGAGGGAGGAACTTCACCGCCGTAACGAGGAAGCACTTCACACGCCCATCGTCGGAGAGACCTCTGAGGCTCGGGCCTTGGAGGCAGCGCGCTTGGCCACTTTGGCTGAACGCACTCGACTGGAAAATCTTCAGCATGCACTCGACGAACGTGCTCGGCAGCGGATTCCTGAGTCCAGTCGACGGCGGCAATTGTTCCCTCCTGAGCCTCAGGTATACCGCACTCCGATTCAGAATCTTGCAGCTGCAGCTCGTATAGCAGAATCCATCCAGCCATCCCAGTCAGAAGCTGGATGAGGTTTGATGCGGATCCGGGCTCTGCTCCGGGCGGCAGGAGACCAAAACACTGCAGTATCACAGTCGCGTAACAGAATCCATAGCAGATCTGTGGTGGCTGACACAGTTCAATCGGCTCACAGCCCAAGATCGCCTCCGCGGCGTGAGGGGCGGGTGCATCGCCAAGATCAGCACTTGGGTCGGATCCACGAGCAGTACGATCATCGACTCGGCCGTGATGACCGCCGTCGAGCGCCTACACCCCCTCCGAGAAGCGGATCATATGTGCCCCGGCACTATGATGACAGGCGCCCGTACAGCGGAGGGCGGAGGATGCCGGTCGACCCAAGAGAGCCAGGGTTTGATGCAAGGTCAATTTTAGTGCAAGGTTTGGTCGACAGGAACCGAGCACACAGAGAGGGGCAAGGCAGGGATCGCCCGAGTGGAAGCAGAATTCATGTTTCGGGTCCCGAGTGTTTTAGCAGAGCTATCAGAGCCGCTGAGATCCCCCCCAACTTCAGGTTGGCGACCGGGGTTAGTAAGTTCACCGGTGAGTCGAAGCCTAACACTTGGCTGGAAGATTACTGAGTGGCTGTTCAGATCGGTGGTGGAAATGATGATGTAGCTATGAAACATCTTCCTCTCATGCTAGAAGGGTCGGCCAGAGCATGGCTGAATCAGTTGGCTCCAGGCAGTATATTCAGCTGGGAGGAGTTAACCCGAGTGTTTGTCAGGACATTCGAGGGCACATGCAAGCGACCTGCGGGGTTGACGGAATTGCAACATTGTGTACAGAAGCCGAATGAAACTCTGAGGGATTACATCCAAAGATGGACCACTTTACACCACACAGTAGAAAATGTATCCCAACACCAAGCAGTTTGTGCCTTCAAGGAGGGCGTTCGGTATCGAGAGCTTAACTTGAAATTCGTTCAGACAGGAGATATGTCTCTGACCTGAATCAAGGAAATAGCCACCCGGTACGCTAATGGTGAAGAAGAGGACCGACTCCGCAGTGGAAAGGGCAAACCAGTCGCCCAAGACACCGGAGTGGGTCGGAAGCAGAAACGCAAAGCCGAGCCAGCAGGTCCAGGTGAAGCTGCAGTTGTGACTCAAGGAAAATTCAAGGGGAAGCCCAAGGGACCCTGGATCCCCAAGAAGGTGAAAGATCAGGCGGGGAACAATGTGTTGGACTTGCCATGTCACATTCACACCAAGAAGGATGAAGAGGGAAATCTGATTTATCCCAAACATACCACTCGACAATGTCGGCTCCTGATCCAGCAGTTCCGAGAGAAACAGCCCAATGAAAAGGAAAAAGAGTCTGACAAGGATGGTGACCAGGAAGAAGATGATGACGGTTTCCCTAACGTCAATTCCACTTTGATGATTTTTGCTGACATTGAGAGTAAAAGTCGACTGAAAGTCATCAACAGAGAGGTAAACATGGTTGCTCCGGCAACGACGACATATTTGAAATGGTCAAAGACTCCCATCACATTCGACCAATCTGACCACCCACCGCACGTCGCCACCCCCGGGAGGCAAGCGTTGGTGGTCGACCTGGTCGTTGGGGGCACTCGACTGACCAAAGTCTTGATGGATGGTGGCAGCGGCTTGAACATTTTGTATGCTGAGACTCTTCGTGGGATGGGCATTCCGATGTCCAAGCTCAGTGAGAGCAACATGCGGTTCCACGCTGTCATTCCAGGGAAGAAAGCTGATTCACTCGGACAGATCACTCTTGACGTGGTTTTCGGTGACTCAAAGAATTACCGTAAGGAGAAGTTGACATTTCAAGTTGTGGATTTTCACAGTGCCTATCATGCTATTCTGGGCAGAACTGCATATGCCCGTTTCATGGCTCGACCGTGTTATGTGTACCTCAAGCTGAAGATGCCTGGCCCCAGGGGCGTGATCACGGTCACTGGTAATAGGCAACGAGCAGAAGAGTGCCTCCAGAAGGGCTCTAAGATAGCCGATGAACAGATGGCAGCGATAGAAATGGAAGAATATAAGAAGACTGCAGATCAGAGTGATTTGTTGCGCGCTAAGAAGCCTGCTTCCGAGTCTGCATTTCGGTCGTCCGGTGAAACAAAGCCTGTTCACATTCACCCGACCGATCCCAGTGCTGCTCCGACTCATATCTCAACAACACTCGACAGCAAATAGGAAGAAGCGCTCATCCAGTTCCTTCGTGAGAACTGGGACATCTTCGCATGGAAGCCGTCTGACATGCCGGGTGTACCCAGGGGGCTGGCTGAGCACCGTTTGCGAGTCGATCCAAAGGCAAAACCCGTGAAAGAGCACATCCGTCGGTCTGCTGCGGAGAAGAGAAAGGCAATCAGCGAAGAGGTGGCTCGGCTTTTGGCAGTTGAGTTCATCCGCGAAATTTACCACTCCGAGTGGCTCGCCAATGTTGTCATGGTTCCCAAGAAGGACGATTCACTCCGTATGTGCATTGATTTCAAGCATATCAATCGGGCCTGCCCGAAAGATCATTTTCCTCTCCCCCGCATCG
The DNA here is from genome assembly GCA_011799875.1 of Thinopyrum elongatum. Lineage (NCBI taxonomy): Eukaryota > Viridiplantae > Streptophyta > Magnoliopsida > Poales > Poaceae > Thinopyrum > Thinopyrum elongatum. The sequence continues at coordinate 562,513,076 of CM022303.1, forward strand.
ATCAGATAGTCGACTCAACTGCGGGATGTGAGCGATTGTCCTTCCTGGATGCATATTCCGGGTACCATCAGATCCGACTGTATGGACCTGATGAAATAAAAACAGCTTTTATCACCCCATTCGGGTGCTTTTGCTACATCACCATGCCTTTTGGTCTCAAGAATGCTGGTGCCACATTCATGCACATGATACAGAAGTGTCTGCTAGCTCAAATCAGTCAGAATGTGGAAGCATACATGGATGACATCGTGGTTAAGTCGCGCAAAGGTTCTGACCTGCTGACTGACCTTGCCGAAACCTTTGCCAATTTGAGAAGATATGATATCAAGCTTAATCCGTCGAAGTGTACATTCGGAGTTCCAGGTGGAAAGTTACTCGGTTTCCTCGTTTTCGAACGTGGGATTGATGCAAACCCAGAGAAAGTTGGTGCAATCCTCCGAATGAAACGCCCTGTGCATGTACACGACATTCAGAAGCTTACTGGTTGTTTGGCTGCTTTGAGCCGATTCATTTCTCGTCTCGGCGAAAAGGCATTACCTCTTTACCGACTGATGAAGAAATCTGATATGTTCGAGTGGACTCCGGAAGTTGACGCAGCGTTTGCAGAGCTCAAAGCCCTGCTTTCCACCCAGCCGGTGCTTGCTGCTCCAATTAGCAAAGAACCTTTACTGCTTTATATAGCAGCCACTGGACAGGTTGTCAGTACGATACTCACAGTCGAGCGGGAAGAAGAAGGTAAAACCTACAAGGTTCAACGCCCAGTGTACTATATTTCTGAAGTCTTAACCCCATCCAAGCAGAGATATCCACATTATCAAAAGCTTGTCTATGGAATTTACTTGACCACAAAGAAGGTTGCACATTACTTCTCAGATCATTCGATTATAGTCGTCAGCAACGCTCCGTTGTCAGAAATTCTGAACAACAAAGATGCAACTGGTCGAGTGGCAAAGTGGGCGATTGAACTCCTTCCGCTGGATATCAAGTTCGAGGCAAAGAAAGCGATCAAATCTCAAGCGATAGTAGATTTCCTCGTCGAGTGGATTGAACAACAGTTACCGGCCCAGATACAGTCGGAACATTGGACTATGTTCTTCGACGGGTCCAAGATGTTGAATGGTTCAGGCGCTGGAGTAGTCCTGGTATCTCCACGAGGCGACAACCTCAGATATGTTCTTCAGTTCACTTTGATTCCTCCAACAATGAAGCTGAATATGAGGCACTCTTGTACGGGTTGCGTATGGCCATTTCACTCGGCGTCCGCCGCCTAATGGTTTACGGTGACTTAGATTTGGTGGTTAATCAAGTGATGAAGGAGTGGGACGTCAGGAGCCAAGCTATGACTGGTTATTGCAATGCGGTGAGAAAGTTAGAATAGAAGTTTGAAGGGCTAGAGCTCCACCATATACCCCGACTGAAGAATCAAGCAGCTGATGACTTGGCGAAAATAGTTTCCAAGCGGGAACCTATTCCCAGCAATGTGTTTTTGGAGCATATTCACGCACCATCAGTTCAAGAAGATCCCTTCACTGAAGAATCCCCACAGCCTAAAAGTTCCATTGATCCGACTGAAGTTAGAATCCCAGCTGTGGTCGACTTGATCATGGAAGTTTTGATCATTATTCCTGATTGGACAGTGCCGTACATCGCATATATTCTCAGGAAAGAGCTTCCAGAGGATGAAGAAGAGGCTCGCCAGATTGTCCGTCGATCCAAAGCCTTCACAGTGATGGGGGGGCAACTCTATAGAGAAAGTGTCACTGGGGTCGTTCAGAAATGCATCACTCCGGAAGAAGGCCGAATGATCCTCGATGATATTCACTCGGGAACCTGTGGTCACCATGTGTCTTCTCGGGCCATCGTGGCCAAAGCGTATCGAGCAGGGTTTTATTGGCTGCGGGCAAATGAGATGGCAAAGGAAATAATTGACAAATGTGAGGGCTGTCAGTTCTACTCCAACATGTCCCACAAACCTGCTTCAGCCCTGAAGACCATTCCACTCGTCTGGCCATTCGCTGTTTGGGGTTTAGATATGGTAGGACCTCTGAAGACTGGCAGGAATGGTTTCACCCATGTGCTTGTAGCGGTCGACAAGTTCACCAAATGGATCGAAGCTAAACCTGTCAAAAACCTGGATGCAAGTACTGCAGTCAGCTTCATCAGAGGGTTAACATTTAGGTACGGAGTCCCACACAGCATCATCACGGATAATGGGTCGAACTTTGATTCTGATGAGTTCCGAGCTTTCTGTGCGTCCCAAGGTACTCGGGTCGACTATGCTTCAGTCGCCCACCCTCAGTCGAATGGACAAGCAGAAAGAGCGAACGGTTTGATTCTCAAAGGGCTAAAACCTTGATTGATGCGTGACCTCAAGCATGCGGCCGGCGCTTGGGTAGATGAGCTACCGTCAGTCCTTTGGGGATTAAGAACAACACCAAATCGGTCGACTGGTCGAACCCCCTTCTTCATGGTCTATGGGGCTGAGGCTGTGCTGCCGAGTGACTTGCTTCACAATGCGCCCCGAGTAGAACTTTTTTCAGAAGCCGAAGCAGAACGAGCTCGAGAAGATGCTGTTGATCTTCAGGAAGAAGAAAGAGAGATGGCCTTGATCCGATCGACCGTTTATCAGCAAGACCTTCGTCGATTATATGCCAGAAATGTGAAGGGTCGAGCATTTCAGGAAGGGTACCTTGTGCTCCGAGTGGACCAGCAACGGCCTCACAAACTTGCCCCCGCTTGGGAAGGTCCCTTCATCGTCACCAAGGTGCTCCACAACGGAGCGTATCACCTCTACAATGTGGAGCATAAGAAAGACGAGCCACGCGCTTGGAATGCGGAGCTACTCCGCCGTTTTTATACTTAAGTGTTCAGACTGATGAGATGTAATAAAGAGTACCTTTCAGTTCGTTTATCGAAGACATGGTTTTACAGTCTCCTAAATGATTGTTGTTACTAATACATGTGTCTAAAATCCCCCAGTGGGTGGCTTAGCCGCGAATCCGATTCGCCTAAGTTCAAAAAAATCCTACCGAGTGATGGGCAACCCTCTCACTCGGAGGATTAGCTGCAGTCCTGTACTCACCTAAGTTCGTAAAATCCTACCAAGTGATGAGCAACCCTCTCACTCGGAGGCATAGCTGCAGTCTTGTACTCGCCTAAGTTCGTAAAATCCTACCGAGTGATGAGCAACCCTCTCACTCGGGGGCTTAGCTGCAGTCCTTTACTCGCCTAAGTTCGTAAAATCCTACCGAGTGATGAGCAACCCTCTCACTCGGGGGCTTAGCTGCAGTCCTGTACTCGCCTAAGTTTGTAAAATCCTACCGAGTGATGAGCAACCCTCTCACTCGGGGGCTTAGCTGCAATCCTGTACTCGCCTAAGTTTGTAAAATCCTAGATTGATGAGCAACCCTCTCACTCGGAGGCTTAGCTGCAGTCCTGTACTCGCCTAAGGTTGTAAAATCCTACGAGTGATGAGCAACCCTTCACTCGGAGGCTTAGCTGCAGTCCTGTACTCGCCTAAGTTGTAAAATCCTAAGAGTGATGAGCAAACCCTCTCACTCGGGGCCTTAGCTGCAGTCCTGTACTCGCCTAAGTTTGTAAAATCCTACCGAGTGATGAGCAACCCTCTCACTCGGAGGCTTAGCTGCAGTCCTGTACTCGCCTAAGTTTGTAAAATCCTACCGAGTGATGAGCAACCCTCTCACTCGGAGGCTTAGCTGTAGTCCTGTACTCGCCTAAGTTCGTAAAATCCTACCGAGTGATGAGCAACCCTCTCACTCGGGGGCTTACCTGCAGTCCTGTACTCGCCTAAGTTTGTAAAATCCTACTGAGTGATGAGCAACCCTCTCACTCGAGGGCTTAGTTGCGGTCCTATACCCGCCTAAGTGTAAAACATGCTCCATCCTGATCTGCAAGGACGACGAGGTGCAGGTCGTCCGCGATCCTCTCCTCAGAACTGCATCTGTTCCGAGTGAAGATACAAGTTCCACTCGGAAATAAAAACAAGCATATTTAAGGGCAAACTAAGTTCGGACGAAGGAGCTTAAAGTACTCGGGCATCAGGCCCGAAGGAGTTTTACGGTTACAAAATCACTCGGCATACCGAGGCAAATTGAATCGGATCATAAAAGTTCGGACGAAGGAGTTTAAAGTACTCGGGCATCAGGCCCGAAGGAGTCTTACGGTTACAAGATCACTCGGCATACCGAGGCAAATTGAATCTGATCATAAAAGTTTCATTCACTCCGCAGAGGGGCTGGCAGGCTCGACAAACTCGTCCAGGTCGATTCCATCTGCAATTCGAGTAGCAGCAGCAATGAAGGTCTCCATGAAAGACTGGAAGTCAAGTTTCTTGGTGTTGGCGACCTTGATTGCCGCTAGCTTCTCTTCTCTGGCTTCCTTGCAGTGGACACGAACCAGGGACAAAGCTACGTCAGCACCGCATCGAGCCGCGGACTTCTTCCACTCCTGCACTCGACCAGGAATCTCGTTGAGTTGAGTCATCAGAGACTCGAGATCATTTCGGAGCGTTTCCCTTGGCCAGAGCGCTGTGTCGATCCGCGACACCGCAACCTTGAGTCGAGCAAGATATTCCAAGGCACTGGCAAGGCGAGACTCCAGTCGGAGCACGTTCATGGCAGCTTCATCTTTGACAGGGGAGTTGATGGGGTCCAAGTTCGTCTCGACTCGCCCAGTCTCTTCCTCGAAGTCTTGACAGAATTCTGCACTCGCAGAGAAATAATGAGCCGACAGCAGTATGATGAGTCAACGAAAGCAAACCAATCGCACAGAGAAAAGTACCTTCAAGTATGAGGAATAATTTTTTGGCGAGCCCTCCCAGATAGTTCTCCAGCTCGTCCCTCCTGCGGGTGATGCCTTCTACTTTGTCGGTCAGGGTCCGTTTGTCCTTCTTCAGACGAGTCACTTCTTTGTTGGCTTCATCAAGAGCAGCCTTTAGCTTGGTATTCTCTTCCTCCAGCTTTCCGACTGAGGCCATCTTTTGGTCAGCAAGCGCCGTTTTGTCTTCGGCGGTTTTCTTCGCAGCCGCAAGATCAAGGTCCTTCTTCTCCAAAGCCTGTCTCATTGTTTCTAGAAAGAATAACATTCGAATCAGAAAAAGGAGGAGAAAAGATGGCAAGAGAACCAGTCGACAAGCTTTCCTTACCAGCAGCGTCATCCTTAGCCTTCTGCAAGTTGTTTTGAGCCAACTCCAGGTCAAGATTGAGCTGGATTTGCTTCTTCTCCAAGTCGGCGAACCGGGCTCCAAGATCACAAGATTTCTGTGTTCAGAAGATAGTCAGTCGGCAGTCACAAAGATTGGTTGCTTCCGAGCAATAAAGTAGCAAGTTCAAATAGTTCTAAGACTACTGCCGAATCAAACATTCGCCAATAGTCTTGGGGACTACACCCAGTGGGTGCACTCAGCGTGCCCCCACTGGTCCGACTTTTTCAATCGACTTGGTCCGTCCAGTCAAAAAAAAAATACTCAGACCATAGCCGACTGCCCGCAGTCGACTACGGTCTCGGGGACTACACCCAGTGGGTGCACTCAGCGTGCCCCCACTGGTAAAGGTTCCACTCGGCATGATCTGCCCAGACCGAGTGGAAAAGCTCTGTTCAAAGACCCCCGCCGAATCAAATATTCGACGGCGGTCTCGGGGACTACACCCAGTGGGTGCACTCAGCGTGCCCCACTGGTTCAGAGATTCAATCGGCACAACCTAGTCGACTCAAGTGGAAAAACTACTCAACAGAAATTAAAACACCAAGTGGGTGTACAGACTGACAATGGGTGTGCAATTAAGGTTCCAAAACGCTCATCCACGGACGTCTTGCGGATAAAGCAGCAGTTTCTAAAATATCATATCCTAACAGAACAAGCGTCAAGATGGAGTTCAGTCGGAAGTAAGCTAACCTGGACATTGGCCTGAAGTGCTGAGCTGGCATCATAGGCAGCTTGACTGGCCTCGCACACCACCTTCATCTGCTCCATCATAATGCCAGCTTGGCGTATAGCCTCCTTGGCAGCACTCACTTGGTCTTCTGGGACGTGATGGGCAGTGGGAAGTGCAGTCGGTGTATCAGTTGCAGTAGCTTGAGAGCTTGAGGCATGAAGTTGGACAGACGAAGCAAGGGCCGGCACAATCGACGATGAAGGACGAACACTTGACAAGGGATTCGCAAAAGTAACGGAGGCACGGTTGAAGTCCCCGGATTGCTGGATAGCTGGTTCCGTCGCCGGCGTCGACTGAGGCGTCTTGCTAGCTGGTACCTTCTTGACCGAGGTCCTGCTCCTCCTACCCACGAGCTTCTGTGGCTCATCTTCATCATCGTCTTGAAGTTCAATAACATTTTGCGGAGCTGCAAAAGAATCGACCACAAGAGTTCAGTCGACTGTAGAATCGGCTAGCAAAGAAAAGACGAGATAATAGGGGTCATACCCGCTTTGGATGTGACCGCGTCCTCCATCTCCTCGTCACCATCATCTTGGTAAGCAGAAGTCCCGGAGGTAGCAGCGCTGCAAATCTCAAGGTTCACTCGGTCAAGCAAGTGAATGGGTCGACAACTGATATAAGATTCTTGGAACAAAGGGTGAAAACGAAACACTTACGTAGAGGCGACGGGAACGTCAACCTTGATCTTGGGCAAAGCCTTCCGTGGCTTTGACGGCGCGGTCTTGAGCTGCTTCGGAGCTTTCTCAACCGGCACCGGAGAAGATGTCCGAGTGCGCTTCGAAGTCTGCCCAGTCGGTGCTGCCACCTTGCCCCGGATACTTGCTGGGTCGTGCTTATGCTTGGAACGCTTTTCCGCGCGAGGTGGAGAATCGACCTCCTCATCACTGCTCGAGTTTTCGTGCTCTTCATCACTCTCGCCATCGGAGTTCCAGTCGCCGCTGCCGCCTCCGCTCTCTTCTCCTTCCTGGATCTGCTCCCCGTTGGGCATCGAGTACATCTCAGTATATATCTGCGAAGCAAAGAATCGAACAAGCATCAGTCGGTTCCAAAGACAGTTTACAAATTAGAGTAAAAGTCACTCGACATCGAAGGTCAGACCTTGTCTGGTTCGTTATCAGCGCCGAGTGGCGGAATTCTCCTGGACCCCCTGGGGTTGTCTTTGTTTCCAGTAATGCCCTGCAGCCACTGCGCCACCGTCTCCTCGGCAACTTCCTCCGGGTGGATCCGAGCAGAATCATCAGCGCCCGAGTACATCCACATAGGATGATCGCGGGCCTGGAGCGGCTGGATGCGGTGAGTGAGAAACACCTCTAGCAAATCCATGCCGGTCACACCATCGCGGACAAGTTGGATTACTCGTTCAACCAACATAGTCACCTCCGCCTTTTCTGCTGGAGTCACTTTCAAGGGAGAGGGCTTCTCAATTCGCCCCATGGTGAAGGGGGGAAGGCCGGTCGACTGACCAGGAGTTGGTTTGTCCTTACAATAAAACCAGGTCGACTGCCACCCTCTGACCGAATCGGGAAGAGTCATAGGTGGAAAAGTGCTTTTACCTCTCATCTGGATCCCTAGACCTCCGCACATCTAGATCACGTGCGTCCTCTCGTCACTCGGATTGGCCTTTTTCACAGACTGTGAGCGGCAAGTAAAGATGTGTTTGTAGAGACCCCAATGTGGTCGACAACCCAGGAAATTCTCACACATGGAGACAAACGCAGCGAGGTATGTGATGGTGTTCGGGGAAAAGTGATGAAGTTGGGCCCAAAAAAAGTTCAGAAAACCTCGGAAAAAAGGATGAGGGGGCAGAGAAAACCACGGTCGACGTGGGTCACGAGGAGGACGCACTCACCCTCCTGCGGCTGCGGCTCGGTCTCATCACCTGGCAGCCTCCAGGATCCATGAGCGATCAAGCCCCCCTCGACCAGATCCTCCAGGTCCTCTTGCTGAATCGTGGAGCGAATCCAGTCGCCCTGGATCCAGCCGGGCGGCAGGCCGGATCTCGACGACGATCCACCCCGACTCGTCTTCTTGCCCTTCGCTGCCGCCGTCGCTTTCTTCGCACGCTCCAGGGCCGCCATCTTCTCCTTCCCCATCGCGGCAGGCTGCGCTCGGACAGGGCGGTGGCGTCGAAGGTGGCGGCGAATGTGGTGGTGAAACGGGAGAAGAAGAAGGGAATGGGGAACACAGTGCCAGGCTCATCGGCCCCGACGCCTTATATGGGCCTGCTCCCGAGTGGCTGACTTGTGGGCCCAGGCAATCTAGTCAAATCCCGCAACAGTCGCGCCGCTGGATACGTGGCGAAAAAGGTGGCGCGAGAATCGAGGTGTCCCTGCCTAACCCGCTCCGTTTACTGCGGTACTCTCCGTCCCGCGCGCTTCTCCAAATTTCGAATCCCGTGAGATCCGGAAGCGGCAGTGTGACCAATCGCACTGAGGATTTTATACCATACCAACACTCAGAGCTTATCAGCAAAAATCACTCGACGACCTCTGAATGGACCCAGGCGACTGAAAATGAAGTTGAAGTTTTTACAAAGATCACCGGCCCGGTTAAAATGCCTCTGAAGCATATAAATCGGGTCGGAACCATCTTCAACCCCTTCTCCACTCGGACCCAGATCCATTCGGGGGCTAATGATGAAGGCATGTACCTAGGGTAGGGTAATAGGCCTGACCTAGACACCCTTCCTCGAGGACACTGCTCTAAGGCCAAGGACATTCAAAGGATAGCATCATCTACCGACTGAAATCACCGCAGGGTGCAACCCACTCGACCAACAGTTCACTCGGATAACCCAATTCCATTCGACCGGGGTGTACTCACTCGACCACACTAGAAACCACTCGAAAGACAGAAGATCTAAGGTCACTCAGGATAGCAATGGTCAGGCGTTCACTCCATAGTCTTAATGATCATTTATTTGCCTTTATTGCTGGCGTTATCAGTAACGTCCTGTCTTTATGGACATTGAACCCCTTGTAACGTGGGACGGCTGGGGTCCTGGCGCACTCTATATAAGCCACCCCCCTCCACTGGCACAAGAGTTCGCACCCCCTATAACTTCACGCATAATTCAATCGACCGAGCCTCCGGGCACCGAGACGTAGGGCTGTTACTTCCTCCGAGAAGGGCTCGAACTCGTAAATCTTGCGTGCACAACCTCATCGTAGCTAGGATCTTGCCTCCTCATACCTACCCCCTATTCTACTGTCAGACTTAGAACCACGACAGACGGCGTGGAGGACGCAGGGGAGGCCGAGCTGGTGGTCGGTCAGGTAACAGATAAGATGCGGACAGAGACAACTTTTCAGCAAACCGGGCCAAGGGAAGACCAGAGGAGGAGGAGGATCTGGAGGCTACGGAGAAGGACGTGGATGTGGATATGGACGATCCCAGCAGAAAGAGGATCGCGGCTGGGGTACTGCATGGCAACCCGATGACCCCTCCAGCCCCGGGTACAGGTGGTAATGAGCTAGCTATCGTACCATCGGCAGGCTCAGGTGTAAGTCCTCTACCACAGAGAGATCTTAAGAGGACTAGGATCAACAGCGAAGGCAATGAGGGATCAACTTCAGCAGTGAAAAATTTGGCAGGCTCCTTCGAGGGGCGCCGCCAGGCCCAATGAGTGCCCTATGCTGGAACTGCCATGGAGCGGGCAAACCTGCGGTAGTCTGAGAGCTTCGCGAGTTCGCGAGGAAGTTTGCCCCTACCGTGCTTGGTATTGTTGAGACTCAAATAAGCGGTGCACGTGTAGAAGCTCTAGCAAGTACGTTAGGTTATGAGAACTCTTATGCAATTAGTAGTCAAGGGAGAAGTGGTGGAATTGGAATTTTTTGGAATAATGTAAGCAATATTGAGATTTTGGGCGACTCTTGCTATCATATTGATGCTAAAGTGCAGGAGGAAGGACAGGATCCATGGCGTTTTACAGTCATATATGGTGAAGCACAAACGCACTTGAGGCATCAAACTTGGGATCTGATGAAAGGAATATCAACTTTGAACGATTTGCCGTGGTTATGCATGGGCGATTTTAACGAGGTGCTACGTCCGGATGAACACCAAGGAGTAGCTAATCATAGCAATGCGCAAATACAGGCCTTTCGGGACGCGGTTGACGTTTGCATGCTCATGGACCTGGGCCATCAAGGGCGCTTCTGGACCTTTGAGAAAAGAGTCGCAGGGGGGTCTTATACCCGGGTTAGGCTAGATCGGGCGCTTGCATCTCCCAGCTGGTGCATTCAATTCCTGTTGGCAACACTAAGTCACCACTCAGCCGCATCATCTGACCATGGACCAATATTGCTACAGTTTGCGAATACACAAGCAAATAGTTCAGGCCCAAAAGGTTTTCGGTATGAGGTAATGTGGGAAAAACATGAAGAATGGCAGCAGAATATATCATCCCGATGGAATTCTGTTTCACCGGGTTATGGCGTTGGTGATTTCCGTGACAAGCTCCTGAAAATCTCCAAAGATCTTACATCTTGGAGCAGGGATTCTTTTGGCAGCGTGAGGAAGGAAATAAAGGATCTGAATTGTCAACTACAACAGCTGCGAGATGATCCAGCCCGAACTGGTCCAGTACATGTGGAGATAAAAATCTGTGATAGATTGGTAGAACTATACCACATAGAGGAAATAATGTGGCGCCAGCGATCCCGGCTTCAATGGCAGTCTGAGGGGGACAGAAACACAAAATTCTTCCATATGAGGGCGAGTATGAGACGGAAGAAGAACATGATAAAGGCTCTATATAACTCCCTTGGCATATATACAGAGGATCCTGCGGAGTTGAAGGCAATGGTATTGGACTTTTACAAATCCCTCTACACTTCTGAAGGGGTACAAGGTATTGATGAGGTATTGAGACATGTTCCACGCAAAGTGACGCCGGAGATGAATGAATCCCTGTGTGCACCATATTTGAGGGAAGAAGTAAAACATGCTCTTTTCTAGATGTTCCCCACAAAGGCACCTGGGCCGGACGGCTTTCCAGCACACTTTTATCAGAGGCACTGGGATATGTGTGGGGATGAAGTCACATAAGTGGTATTGAGAATAATCAGAGGAGAAGAGAGTCTGGAGAGTATTAATGATACAGTCCTTGTCCTGATCCCAAAGGTAATGAACCCGTCTTTGTTAACTCAATTCCGGCCCATTAGTCTTTGCAATGTGCTGTACAAGATCGCCTCTAAAGTGGTGGCCAATAGGTTGAAGGTGGTTTTGCCCGATATCATATCGGATGAGCAGTCAGCTTTTGTTCCGGGCAGACTCATAACTGATAACATTATTTGTGCCTATGAATGCCTTCACTTTATGAAGAGGAACAGATCCAAAACTAACAGTTTTTGTGCGGTGAAGCTTGATATGATGAAGGCCTATGACAGGCTTGAGTGGGATTACTTGCAGGCTATGATGGGCAAACTGGGATTTGCAGCCCAGTGGATTCAGATAGTCATGTCTATGGTGAGGTCTGTCTCTTTCTCGGTCTTGTTCAATGGAGATAAGCTCGAACAGTTCAAACCTTCGAGAGGTATTCGACATGGATATCCTATTTTCCCTTACCTATTCTTACTTGCAGCAGAGGGCCTTTCGTGCCTTTTAAAATCCAGTTCACAGTCGTCCTTGCTTGGAATTAAGGTGGCTCCCACAGCTCCAGCTGTTAACCACCTATTGTTTGCAGATGACAGCCTGTTGCTTTTTAAGTCTAGCGTTGAGGGTGCAAACTTGGTATCAAACTTGTTGAACATTTATTGTGCGGTGTTGGGGCAGCGAGTGAACCATGACAAGTCGTCAATTTTTTCAGTAAAGGGTGCCCTGACTCACTCAAGCAGGAGGTGAAAAACTGTTTAAATGTGCAGAATGCGTCCCTTAGCGAGAAATATCTGGGCTTGCCAACTGAGGTAGGACAGTCAAAGAATGGTACATTCAAATATCTAAGGGATAGGATATGGGAGAAGATTAAGGGTTGGATGGAGAAACTTCTTTCAGCTGCTGGAAAAGAGGTTCTTACCAAATCAGTAGCACAATCCATACCTGTTTTTTCAATGTCTTGTTTCAGGCTCCCGAGAGGTTTATGTGAAAATACCACCTCTATCATAAGGCAGTTTTGGTGGGGAAGCAAGCAAGGAAAGACGAGGCCCTGTTGGGTGTCATGGGATGTCATTACCCCGCCAAAAAATCTTAGGGGATTGGGTTTTAGAGATATGGAACTTTTTAATCTTGCTTTACTAGCAAGGCAATCTTGGAGACTATTGAATGAGCCTAACTCCCTCAGTGCGAGATTATTGAAGGCAGTGTACTACCCTCACACAACAATCCTGGAGGCGGAGCTTGGTCACCATCCATCACAGATATGGCGAGCTGTCCTAGATGGACGAGACATCATGCGACTCGGCATTGTGCGCAGAATTGGGGGTGGAACTACAACGAATATCTGGACACACAACTGGATACCTCGGGATCTTTTACTCAGACCGATCAGGTCCATGGTTGTCAATCCGCCACAGCAGGTGTCCGAGTTGATTGATGCAACAACTGCGAGCTGGAAGGAGGAGCTGATTTGACAAGTTTTCACGCCATTAGATGCCGAATCAGTTCTGAAGATTCCCTTATGCACCAGGCAAGTAGATGACTTTTGGGCATGGGTCGGGGACCCTAGGGGTATTTTCTCGGTGAGATCAGCGTACAGCTTACTATATCGAGTTAAAAGTGGTAGAGAAGCCTGGTTGGACGGAATGGAAGATTCCTCAAATTCTGAAGGTGAACGTAGGGGCTGGACGTCGATTTGGAAACTACAGGTTCCATCCAAACTCAAGGTGTTCACATGGAGGCTAGCGCAGCACTCTATACCAACCAGCGACGTTCTCCACCGACGCAATATGTCCACCTCTCATGTTTGTGCCATCTGCGGTATGGAGGATAGCTGGCGACACTCTCTTTTGGACTGTACGTTATCTCGGAGCGTATGGGCACTATCAAGCGAGGAGCTAGTGCAACACATATGTACGAACAAGGATGAAAATGCTAAGGCCTGGTTATTTGCCATGAGTGACTCGACTTAACAGCAGGAGTTTGCCACTCTGATTACCACTCTTTGGGCTATTTGGTTTGCACGGCGAAAAGTTATTCACGAAGGAATTTTGCAGACGCCGTTTGCAACACATGCATTCATAAACAGGTTTCTTGCTGATCTTGATTGTCTTGCTACACCGTCTCCTATTGTACGAGGACCAGCCCCGCCACGACCAACCGGCTGGCTACCACCCCCAGAGGGCCACGTGAAGATCAATGTCGATGCCGCAGTAGCAAGGTCGGGACGCTATGGGGCGGTTGGGGCAATCTGCCGGGATGAATCAGGTATCTTCCAAGGAGCATCAGCTGTCGTATTTGGGAAAATTGGAGATCCAGAGGTACTTGAGTTTTTGGGAATCAGAGAAGCCTTAGCTTTTGCCAATGATCTATACATTCAAAGGGTGTCGATTTCATCTGATTGTAAAGCTGCGGTGGCGGCGATAGGAAAAGGTTCCTCATCTGAATATGTGGCAGTGGTGCTGGAGATTAGTCAGTTGTCTAGAGATTTTATTTCTTGTATTTTCTCTCATGAATTTAGAACCTCGAATGTCGAGGCCCACAAACTTGCAAAGCATGCTTTAACTTTAGGGGCCGGTCGCCATGCTTGGTTAGGCCACCCTGGAGATCTTTGTTTCATCCCTGTAAACGTTGTGACGGTTTAATAAAAAGCTCTGCGAGTTTGCCTAAAAAAAAAACTTGTGGACTGGTGATATATTTGGGCGGAAGCTGAAACATTACTTCTTCTTTATATAAACCTAAATTGAGTCCCTCCCACTCATGATCCCATCTGTACCATCTCCCTCCTAGATTCTCTCTATTATCTCGCCATTGTCGTGTATGTGACCTCACATCCTCCTTGACCTTTGACCCATGGGAATCGCATCGCGCTTCACCCGCATCGTCCCCTTTGTCCTAGTCTGCCACCTCCTTCCACCATCTCACCTGCACAACACCAGTTTTTTTAGTGGAACAACATTGCTTTATTCAAGATCAATGTTTACAGAGATACATAAAATGGTCTGGTGGATCAGTAAGGTAGAGATGCCTATCCACTCCTATCGAAGTGGCCATTCTAGCTATTCTATGTGCTTCCCCATTGCACTCATGCTGCTCAAAAGAGAAAGTACAAGTTTGAGAATTACTCGCATGTGCCTTGATATCTTTTACAACCATACAATATGGACTGAGGAAGAGTGAAACATGCAGCTTGTTGACGACTCTTAGACAGGCGGATGCAATAAGTACTTTGTGTAAATGCAGGTCTTCAGCCAGGGCCACTGCTTCCCTACAGGCATAAGCCTCAATGGTTGATGGATCTATTACTCCTTCAAACACCATTGTAAATGCCCCTTGGAAATGCCATGTATCATCACGACAGACCACTCCAACATCACCCCTGTTAGATTGTTTTGCAACCACACCATCTAAATTTAGCTTTGATTCTCCACTGGATGAGAGGATCCATTTGGCCTTTGTCCTCACCCATACTCAAGCCATACTCAGCATGCTTGACATATGATCACAAGCCTCCAACTCCGCAATATATCGGTGGATGAACAAATTAAATGCATCGACAACAGGCCCTAAAATTCTTGCTCATGGATAGCTAAACAACCTGCCCACCAAATTACCGATAGCGTTGTCACGATCTCCACTAACTGACGATTACTCAGGAGTGTTACACAAACCGAAGAACCATAGCTTGGTATCCGGGGTTTCATTGTCAATCATCGGTAGCACAACATCATCATCACCGAGAGCTCATATGATCTTCATCATATTATAGTCTAGTAGCGCATGCCTCCACCTGTCATCTGCTTTCATTTCATATATATATATATAGCTGAAATCGCCAAGTCCATCATGTGCCTATGATTTCTTTCCTCTCCAGTGAGTAACGAGGAGTGAGCCAACCACGATGCAAACACACGCAATTTCATTGGGACATTAGCCTTCCAAAGACGATTCCATTTCTTTTCTTTGGCTTTAGTATTTGTTGAACTTGTTGCCCCATACAGCCAACTCTCTCTTTGGAGCTTAGTGTTACTCAAAATCCTATAAGCCAATCGCACTATCAAGTAGCCAAATTTTTCGTAATGTTGTGCCCAAAAATCACTCTAAGGAATATTACTAATTGGTATTTGTCTGATCGTGTCCACATCCATAAGTAACATGTGGACCTTAGGCTTCTGGATGTCCCACTATCGAGTCGTCGAGCAAATGAATTCTGAGACCAAGACATGAGGGTTAACAGATAAAGCACATGTGGGGCTTGGCGTGAAATCCCATGAAATCCAATTTTCCTGCCATGCGTCTGTAGCTAGTCCGTCTCCAATTCTCTTTTTCGGCCCCAACCGCAATATATCTTTACCTTCACACAAGGAGTGCCACACTTGAGATGGATGTGAACCAACTTCAACGCAAATGATATCAGAGTTAGGGAAATAAACTACCTTGGGAATCCTCGAACTCAACATCCTCAAATCATGCAATATTCGCCACACTTGGCGCGCTAGCAACGCCAAGTTGAACAATTCTGTGTATCGAAAGCCCATCCATCATTTATACATTGGCATCGTCATAATGTCCCGTGCAACTCAGGCAATTTTTCTTTCACCCACCTTACTTCCCCACCATAACTTGCTGCACTGGGCTAGAACGATGGTGGTCGCGCGGCCTCTTGGGATCTCATCCCCTCAAGCTCAATGGGCCATGACAAATGCAGAAAGTGTGCATCGAGTGCTTGTAACTCGTAATAAGCAAGATATAAGCGCCATGGCTATTTTTCACGTGATGCGAGAATTAACTCAGTCTCGCCTCTGGCGTGGTGTTACTGGGCTGACCCAGTACTATAGCTATCGCGTAAGTTTTCTTTTCTATGGTTTTGTTTATCGCCTTTTCATTGTTTGCATCGGTTTCCTTCGTTTTTCTAAGGTTTTATTCGCCTTTCTTTTGTTTACATTTTTTCCTTCGGTTTTCTTTGTTTCTTTCATAGGTTTCCTTCCTTTTTTACCTTTTCCCTTTTTTACTTTTACTTTTACTATTTTACTTTTTTTGAACACATGCCTACCTTTTTCATACACATTATATATTTTGTCTAAATCAATAACATTTTTAGTCAATAATTTATTTGAGAATAATGTTTAAATTTGCGAAGATTTTTTGGTTTTTGCGAGCATTTCAAAAAATGATGAAATTTTTTATGAAATATTGAACATTTCTCAAATTGATGAACTTTATTTGGAATAACGAACAATTTTTTAATTTTGCAAGCAGTTTCGGATTTTTATGAACATTTTTTAAAATCGTGATTTTTTTTAATTCATGTTCTCAAACATTTTGTTAAAATTCAATTTTTACTAAAATTTGAAACTTTTTGAAATCCCATATTAATTTGAAGAAGAAAAGAAATAGAAAAAAAGAAAAAACAGGGCACATCCCACCCCGCGCATGGGATGGCCCAAAAGGGGGTGCAGGGGAAGAGTGGTGCATGCTGGCCGCCAGCCCCTAGACCGCCAAATAGGAGGTCCCATCTCTCGGCTAATGAACTTTGTGGCTTAACATCTCGAGCCCACTGGGTTGAGTGTGAAAGTGGCCCGTACCCCTATGGAGCGGCATGAGTCTCACGAGAGGGGAGCAACTAACTAAAGAACACTCGTTCCCAGCCTCCCCAAACTTGGGGATGGGCTGAGAGCGCGCCATTTCTCACGAGAGGGGAGCAACTAACTAAAGAACGCTCGTTCACAGCCTCCCCAAACTTGGGGATGGCTGAGTGCGCAGCCGCCGTCACGTGTCATTCTCTAGGCGCTTCTTTCGGATTTTGTTTTTAAATTTTTCCGCATGTGTTTTCGGCTTTTAGATGCTTTTCAGTTTTTTTTTTGCTTTTCAGTTTCACCGGTCTTCCTTAACATTTTTACGCGAAAAAACACGTTTTCTTTTTTTCCCTTTTCCAATAGGCACGGTTTTGCTAAAAACGTGTTTTCTTGTTTTTTCTTCCGTAAGAGGCACGGTTTTGTTTTTGCGAGAGGCATGGTTTTGCTTCCTCGAGAGACATGGCCGTGCCTCTCAGAAATGGGAAAGAAAACGCGCTTTCTCTTTTTTCCCCTTCCGTGAGAGGCACGGTTTGCTTCCGCGAGAGACATGGTTTTGCTTCCGCGAGAGGCACAAAAACAAAAAAAAAACGCGTTTTCTCTTTTTTTTTTCTTCCGCGAGAGGCACGATTTTGCTTTCACAAGAGGCACGGTTTTGCTTCCGCGAAAGGCATGGCCGTGCCTCTCGGAAACGGCTTTCGGAAAGGGAAAAAACGTGCTCCAGGTCTGGATTTTTTGTGAATAAAATTTCATCAAAACCTATCAACATGGGATCTAATTTTGAAGATCTCGATGCGAGGAATCCAACAGTGAAAACGGTTCGAGATTTGGACGCACGGTTTTAGAGATAAAGCGTTTTGAATAAACGAATTTACAAAAAAAGAGAAAACTCCCCGGTTGCGACAAGTGGCGCACATGCAGCGCGCCACTTGTCACAACCTGGGAGGTGGAAGTGATCTTTGTAAGGAGTACTCATCAATTAGTGATTTCGGAGGCTTATTGTTGCGTGAGAGGTATATCTCACTTATAAAGAGATGGAAGGAGCTCTCGCCTGACAGAATTTCATGCATATTACAGTATTGGGCCAGCCCATTCGTCCGCTCGCTACTGGTTGCTTCGTTGGTTCTTCGTTGTGGTTTTTTATTTTTCATTATTTTTCTTATGTTTTCCTTTGGGTTTACTTATTTCTTGATCAATTTTCTTTTTGTGTGTGTACTTTGGGTTTATTTTGTTCTTGCACCATTTTTTGTTTTTTCTTTGTGATACATCATTTTTTCTTGATTTTCTTTGTCTTTTCTTTCTTTGTTGGTTTTTAAAGATTTATTTTTTTAATTTATATATTTTTCATTGTTTTCCGTTTCCTTCAGAGTTTTTTCGACACAAGTCTACATTAGATAAAAATTTTATACATGTTTAACATTTTTTAAATAAATGATTAACATTTCTTTAAAATACATGTTTTGATGTATATCTTTCCCAAATACATTGTACATTTGTATAAATGTTTGACATGTGTAACATTTTTCCAATGATAATTAACAATTTTTTAAAATACATGTTTTGATGTATATCTCCTGATACACATTGTACAGTTTTATATACATATTTAACATTTTTCGAATATATGGTCAATATTTAAAAAAAATTGTTTGATGCCTACTTTTTTCCATACACCATGTACATTTTTAATAAACATCACGAATATTTTTTATGTACATGTAACTTTTTTGAATTAGATGATTAACATTTTTTTCCTATACATGTTTTGATATCTAATTCTTTTCATACACGTTGTATGTTGTTTTATAAATCAGAAACATGTTTCCATACACATTTACATTTTGCATAGGAGAAAATGAATGAGCGCCCATGTCCCATATAATATTTATAAAGATAAACAAAAGTAAAAAACAAAAACAAAAATTGTAAAAAAAAGGAAGAAATGAATGAGCGCTTAAAGCACCGTGTACTAGGCCCGCCCATCGGCGCGGGGCTCTTGTATTCTCGTATGGTCTCGTGCTTTTATTCTTGCCCCCCATTGTAGCAACGACAACCTATATTTGGACAGTGTTCGCCGAACCTTGTTGCAATGGCCTGTTAACTTTGTAAACTTTTTGCAGATGGTCAACGATCAACAGTTTTCGTCAAAGGTCATCATTGCCAGGCAAGCAAATATCAGCGATGAGATAGTTTTTGGTTTCCTTTGGGTTTTTTTTAACACAAGTCTACATTTTTGTATACATTAGATACATTTTTTATACATGTTTAACATTTTTCAAATAAATGATAACATTTTTTAAATACATGTTTTTTATGATCTACTTTTTATACACATAATACATTTTTTATATATGTATTTAACATTTTCTGAATATATGGTTAATACTTTCAAAAATATTTTTTTATGTCCAATTTTTTTTCATACACTCTGTGTATTTTAATTATACATCAGGGACATTTTGTCATATACGTGTAACATTTTTCAAATACATGATTAATATTTTTTCTCGTATACATGTTCTGATATCTAATTCTTTTCATACACGTTGTATGTTTTTGTATACATTAGAGATATGTTTCTGTACATATTTTACATGTTTCATGAACGTTTACCATTTTTCCAAAAAATATATTTACATTTACCAAACATATGCAGATCAAATCACGTCTTATAAATAAGAAGAAATATTTCTCGGTATCAATCCCCTTGCCCCTCATTCTTTGAGAATCAGAAGGATCCTTTTCGAGTTTCCATTTCTTCATTTGGAATCTGGGCTCTATTAAATATAAAAATTAAATACTTTTAATTATAAACAAAAGGAATTTTTTTAAAAAGGGAATAAATGAAAGAGCGCTTAAGGCCCGTGCACTGGGCCCACCCATTGGCACATGGGCTACATGCGAGCGCTCATACGGTCTCGTGCCCTTATTTTTGTCCCCCATTGTTGCGCCTAGGTTAAACCACAACCTATTTTTGGACTGTGTTTGTCAGGCCTTGTTGCGATGGCCTGTTAACTTTGTGAAATTTTTGCAGATGGTCAACTATGAACAATTTTGGTCAAAGTTTATCGGTGCTAAGCAAGCGAATTCCAGCGATGAGATCGTTTTTGGTTAGCCTACATTTTTGGTATACATTAGGTACATTTTTGAAATAAATGTTAAAATTGTTTTAAAGTACATGTTTTGATGCCTATCTTTTTATTCACATTATACATTTCTTATATACACATATAAGATTTTGCGGATATAGGGTTAATATTTTCAAAAAATGTTTTTTGATTCCTTGCTTTTTTTCCATAGACCTTGTACATTTTTATTATACATCAGGAACATTTTGTTATATACGTGTAACATGTTTCAAATACATGATTAACATTTTTTCCTATACATTTGATATCTAATTCTTTTCATACATGTTGTATGTTTTTGTATAAATTACAAACATGTTTCTATACACATTTTACATTTTTCATATCTATGATTAACATTTTTCCAAAAATATTTTACAGTGTTTCTTACTATATGTATTTTAAATATTTTGTAAGATAAACAAAAGTAAAAAACGAAAAAACTTTAAAAAAAATGAAGAAATGAATGAGCGCTTAAGGCACCATGCACTGGGCCCACCCCTTGGCGCAGGCGCTACAGGCGAGCGCTCGTACGGTCTCACGCTGTTATTTTTTACCCCCATTGCAGCGTCTAGGTTAAACGACAACCTCGTTTTGGACTGTGTTCGCTGGGCCTTGTTGCGATGGCCTGTTAAGTTTGTGAACTTTTTGCAGATGCTCAACGATCAACAATTTTGGTCAAAATTGGACACGTACACAGCCTAGCTTTGTTGGGTACTGATACTGGCCTAAGCAGGTTGTGTACGTGTCCAATTGAAGGAATTTCATCTACTACTATTATACAACAACGCAGTAGCTACAGTAAAAACATTGGTTTTGGCACACTAAGAGCATCTACAGCCGGACGTCCTAAACCGGACTCAAACGCCCGGGCGGCCCGTCCGGCCACTGACCGATCATGAAAATCTGATCCAGATGGCCGCCTCAAACGGGCCTCAAACGTCCGGACTGACCGGCACCCCTCATATCCAGCCTAAATATGAGGCGAATATGGGGGCGGTCGGGCGTGTTCGACATGTAGAACTGACGATGGTGTCCCATGCGGAATCCCTCGGAAACCCGGCAGTCCAACGGACGCCTCCTCCGTCGCCGCAGTGGGAACGTCGCGTGGCGCCGCTCTGGCTCGCCGCCCGAGGTCAAATCCGGCAATTTAAGTCGGTCAGCGTCCCTCAACCCTAGCCCATACACCTCCTCCCTCTCCGCGCCGCAACCCGAGCCCATCCGCCTCCTCTCACCCACTCTCCCACGCTCTTCGGCATCACCATGGTCCAGCGGAAGATCACCACGTACTCTATGCTCACGCCGGAACACCGGAGGCAGATCGTGGAGGAGATCCAGGCTAGGCGTGCCGCTCGCATTACTATCGAGAAGCCTCCGGACTCGCCGGAGCCAGAGGAGGAGGGAGGGCGGTTGCCGAGCTGATGGAGGTGGTGGATCCGCGGGAGGACGAGGCGGAGGAGCCTGCTCCGGGGTTCAAAATGGAGGAGGCGAAGGGCAGAGTTTGCCGTCGCCCAAGCCGCATAGATGGAGGAGCAGGCCATCATAGAGTCCATCCAGGACGAGGCCTATGTGGAGGCCAACCGGCACTTCCTCCGGCAGGAGCGGGCGGCGACCAACGCACTCTTCGCCAAACTCGACGCGAAGATAGAGGAGGAGACCCCGGTAACTTCACATGAGGGATTTTTTGGGTTGAAACATTTCCGGTAACTTCTGTGCAAATAGCATGATAATTTGTGCACGGGGACCCGATAACTTATGTATAAATGTCATGATAACTTCGACCGGGGGTGAAAAAATTATTGAAACATCTCCCCGGGAATTTATGTGTAAACAACACGGTAATTTCTGCATGGCAACCCTGATAACTTAGGCACAAACACCACGACAACTTTGATCTGAAGGAAAAAAGTTGTCAAAAATGTACCCCGGTAACTTTCGTACAAACATCATGGTAATAACGCATCATATACATGATAACTCAGGTACAAACACCATGATAACTTTGACCCCGAGGAAAAATTGTTAAAAAATATGACCTCGATAACGTTTGCGTGAATATCATGGTAATATAAGCACTGCATACCTAATACTTAGGTGAACCCCCCCCCCCCCCCCGGGGGTGGGGAGGTTTGTTAAAAAAACATATTCCCCAGTACTTTATGTGCAAATAACACGGTATTATACACACAATAAAGTTGATAACTCACTACGTACCCCATGGTAACTTTTGACCCCGGAATAACTTGATAACTTGTGTGTAAATAACATGGTAATATACATACAACAGAGCTGATAACTTACTTAATCCAGACGTGCTAACTTTTTGACCATGGAAAAAATACCTCCCATTAACTCATGTGTAAACAATATGATAATACATGCACATGAGAGCTGATAACTCATATACAAATATCGCAGTAATTTTTTGACCGAGGGAATGAAAATTGTTGAAAAACATACCCCGATAACTTTTGTGCAACATGGTAATATACACAACAAAGCTGATAACTCACTGCAAACATCATAATCACTTTTTGATCCTGGGATAAAAGTTTGTTGAAAACATACCCCAGAAACTTTTGTGTAAATGACCTGGTAACTAGAGGGAATTAAGGATCGTTCTTGCCTATTGCTAAAATCCGAACGTTTGGTAGTTATAAAAGTCCTTTATATATATATATAATTTTTTCCAATATATGGTTAATATTTTCAAAAAATAGTTTTTGAAGCCTACTTTTTTTCATACACCTTGTACATTTTATTATACATCAGCAACATTTTGCTATACACATGTAACATTGTTCAAATACATGATTAACATTTTTCTATATACATATCTTGCAATCTAATTCTTTTCATACACATTGTATGTTGTTGTATAAATCAAAAACATGTTTATACACATTTAACATTTTTCAGAAAGTATGATTAACATTTTCCTAAAATATTATTTACAGTGTGTTTTGTATTATATATGTTTTAAAGATTTTTAAAGATAAATAAATATAGAAAAACAAAAGAAGAATATTAAAAGAAGGAATAAATGAATGAGCGCTTAAGGCCTCATGCATTGGGCCCGCCCTTTGGCGCGGGTGCTATAGGCGAGCACTCGGTCTTGCACCCTTCTTTTTGTCCCCGCATTGTAGCGCCTTGGTTAAACGTCAACCTCTTTTTGGACTGTGTTCGTCACGCCTTGTTGCGATGACCTGTTTACTTTGTGAACTTTTTTTAGATGGTCAAAGATCAATAATTTTGGTCAAAGGTCATCGGTGCCATGCAAGCGAATTCCAGCGATGAGATTGATGTCGAGCACTATAGGTCGTTAGCCCGCTTAGCTGGTGCGTGATCGCCGAATCGGAAACACTGAAGGCGCTAATTAGGACGTCTTTTACCGCGTGAGTCCTATTTGGCGCTTAACGCGCCAAATAGTGGTGTTTCAATACGCGGTGCTCATTAGCTAAACAGTTGGGCCGGCCGATGTAAAATGATCAGTGATTGAGCCGCCCGATCCGATTTTGTGAAGATTCTGGAAGGTTCCGCGTCCGTTTTTTTTGTTTTCTCTCCGTTTTCTTTCTGTTGAGTTTTTAGTCTTTCTTTCCTCGTAATATTTTTGTTTTTTATTTTTAAATTCAGTTTTTTAAAGCATTGTGAACTTTTCTCAAACATGTGAACTTTTTTCAAAGCTGCAAACTTTTTCAAGGCCATGATTTTTTCTGAATTTGCAATTTTGAATTGATGAAAACTTTTCAAATATGTGAACTTTTCGCAAATACATGAACTTTTTCTTAAAACTCTGAACTTTTTCAAATTCGCAAACCATTTTCAATTCTGCCAACTTTTCCTCGAAATCCATGAATTTTTTTCAAATTTGCATTTTTTCCCAAAATCCATTTTTTTTAAGTTCTGGCATTTTTATTCAAATCCATGACCTTTTTTTAATCCACAAACACTTTTAAAATTGGAAATATTTTTATCAAAATCAATGAATGTTTGCTTTATAATCACGAGAGGCATAGTTTTGCTCACGGCCATGCCTCTCAGCAATGGAAAAAAACATGTTTTTTTTTCGCGAGAGGCATTGTTTTGCTTCCCCGAGTGGCACGGCCGTGCTTCTCGAAAACGAAACCCCCCCTTTTTTTTTTCTTTCGTGAGAGACATGGATTGGCTAAGTCATCCAAGCCAAATAAAACTTGGCAAAGCGACGGCTCAAGTCAGAACGCCCGCGAAAAAGATCCTGTACACATGTGCTTGTATTTGCTGAACTATAACATTCAAGGCTTCAAGCCCACCACCAGTTCAACCCTAGTTTTATTGTCTTGGATTTGCTAATCACCAATACGTGGTTCATACTTCCTTGACCGGTGAGTTTCCAGTTTCACCAGTGGAAGCGCGGAGCTGCCATGGGTGCTGCAACGCGAAGGTCCTTCGAGGATATTCTGAAGGTGCTTCAAGAGCAACTACAAGTTTACAGATCTCCTAATTACGATAGTTGAATCTTCAGCAGCTAATTCGCCGTCAACACGCAGGGATGCAGAAGTGGGCCTCCGTATGCGTTTGGATATGTTGAAACAATTGAGCCTCCCCCCACACACACAAAGCCAGTCTGCAAAGAGCGTTTCAAACATTTTAGAACATGCGGGCAATACAATAGAACGATTATAAAGCAAATCCGAGGTGCATATGAGATACTGTCATAGTTTTAAATAGCGCGCTATTTAAAACTATGACAATATCTCATGATCAACCCCATGGTGCTATCCACCGTGTGTTAAACTATGGTTACTCTCTCGGCTCCGTGAAAAACGGATCGGGTGGCGAAAGCAACTCACCCAGGCTAGAAGGGATCGTGATCTAGCGCCGCCACCTCACCCTGACGACTCCCCTCCCCCTCGCGTCGCCTCCCCTCGGGCGGCGCCAGGGGCCCCCGATCCCGCGCCGCCAGCCCCTCCCCGCTCCTCCATCCCCAGCCGCCGCTGCCGCCGGCAAGGGCCGTGGTGGCGGCGGGCCCTGCATGATCCAGGGCGGGTGGTCGCCGCGGCAGATCCGGTGAGACGGAGGCGGCGTCCCACGCGGGGAGGCCGGGGGCGGCAGTCAGGGCGGCGCCCCTGCTGCGCGGTGGCGATGGGAACCTACATGGCCGGTGGTGTGGCGGCCGCGGGCACATGGGTGGCTCCGATGGCCTCGGATATGGCGTCCTGTCCAGATCCGTCTCGGTACGGCCTTGGCCGGCCGGTGGCGCGAGGAGGACCGGTGAGGGGCGGCTGGAAGCTCCCTGTCGGCGTGCCGACGGCGG
The DNA here is from genome assembly GCA_011799875.1 of Thinopyrum elongatum. Classification (NCBI taxonomy): domain Eukaryota; kingdom Viridiplantae; phylum Streptophyta; class Magnoliopsida; order Poales; family Poaceae; genus Thinopyrum; species Thinopyrum elongatum. The sequence continues at coordinate 562,538,118 of CM022303.1, forward strand.
CCCTCATCTCCACGGCGAGGCTCCGTTCGGTTCCAGCCAGCTGCGAGGTTGGGGGGACGTGACTTCCGGTGAAAATCGCGCTGACTTCGGTCATGGCGGACGATGGCGGCATCTATGACGTCGTTCCCTTCTCGAGGCATCGTTGTTGCAGGTCGTGGCACCCCACTCGTGATGCTCTGGGGGAAACCCTAGATCTGGATCTACCAGATCAGACGATGATGGTACCTTTGATGCCGTTGTCCCTCCTGAGGGCATCGTTTTGGAGCAAGTGTTAGTTGGACGGGACAAGTGGAAGAGCGGTGTCTCATCCACCGCAAGGCCGACGGCGGATCCCGGTGGCATGGTGCTGCGGAGGTTCGGCGACGGGCGCGTGTGGACGGATTCGTGCAGGATGGTGGAGTTGTCTGGCGTCGTGGTGGCGTCGACGGCAGGCCAGGCAAGGTCGATGGGTCAGTTGCTGCTCTGGAGATGGACCGGTGAAAGATGGCGGCGGCAGCCTCTGAGAGTGCGTCGGTCCGGTATGAGACCCAGTCCCGGTATGTGGCTGGGCTGGGGCATCCGGCTTTAGATGTTAGGGTTTGGTGCGATGTCCGTTTGGTATTAGGCCCGGATATTCGGCACACCTTCATCAATGGGATAGGAGTAGCAACAGGTGTTGCCTAGATGGTGGCTTCAGACTCACTGATGTACTCTCTCTGTTCCAAAATGTAGTGCGTATAGATTTTTTGAAAAGTCAAACTTTACAAACTTTGACCAAGTTTATAGAGAGAACTACTTATATCTACAATATCAAATATATAAAATATGAAACTATGTCTTATGACGAATCTAATGATATATGTTTGGCCTTCTAGATGTAAATGTTTTTTTCTACAAACTTGGTCAAAGTTGATGAGGTTTGACTTTTCAAAAAATCTATATGCACTACATTATGGAACGGAGGGAGTATTACTTTGTATGGTCTCCGTGAATAATTAATAAGATGACCGCATGCATCGTCCAGATGCAGACGCCGGGGGTTTATCCTCCTTTTCCAAAAAAAAAAAAAATGGTTACTCTCTCTGGCTTTTGCATTATCATAAAAGTGTAAGCCAAATATGCATTTACAGTAGGTTGGTTTGTGCTATGACATTTCCATTCATTCAGAAACCTATGTTTATCCGATTCAGTTGAGTAAGTTATCATTTAGAGATGTTTCACTCAATGCTAAAACTATTTCTATTTCATCAAAATTGCAGGGATTGATAAGACAAATAAACTTTAACCGTGCAGAGAAAGCAGGTAGAGTCAGAATCATTGCAAGAAAACTGGAGTGATCTTACTAAAACCAACCAGTACATGCAGAAGCAATTTGTGACATGAAGACACCTTGTACTTTGTCTTTCACAGCCTTTTTGGTGTCCGTAAGCTTGCCGGGCAATATCTCGTGGTAGTACCCAAGCCAAGCAGCAAAACCTATTACTCGTGAAAGCTTCATTATTCCTTTAAAGAAAACACAAAGGAAGTTGTTGTAACATTTTCAAAATCATGCCCTAGCTTGGTATCGTCAGTATTTTAGTTGCATCGTCGGTTTATAACCATTTTTTCGTGAATACGTAAAGCTTGCGTACCTATCATTGATACAAGGGAATGAAATGAGTACAAAGAGGGGTACAACCTTCCACAGTTGCACATATCAACATATCCAATCCAATAAACTGAAGGATGAGATTTTCACTCCGCACCATCATCAATCCAACTTCAGAACAATTCCCTGACAACATATGTAGTACCCTCGAGGACTTGCATTCAAGAAGAAAAGTGGCATGAAACTTGGCAAGGTGAGGCTCAAGTCGGAACATCGTGAAGTAACCGAGAACACATTTTCAAATATTTCAAGCAATTTGCTTAACTAACACCCAAAACCACTATCACAGTTTCATAAGAGAAACTGAAAACAGAGCACGTTAGATTAGCTTGGTGATGGCCAATAATACAGAAATAAAAAAGGGCCCCAATTGATACATTTTACGAGACTAGTCAGCGGCGAATAGAAAGCGGACACGCATGTGCGCCGTACGCAATCACTCACCGGCCGGCTCCCCTGTGCTCAACTGAAAGAAACGCCGAGAAATTCAAGGAAACAGTTTAGGATGTATCCATCTGCTATATATCCCAGTCTCTTTGTACGAGCAAGCAGAACATGCTTTGATCCCAATTTACCATTAGCATTGAGTATGCTAACATGTACTAGTATATGTACCTGATTATTGAAGGTTCTCCCACCTGATTGGTCCATTTTTGTATAGCTGCTCATTCCTGCAGTTGCACATGGTCAAGACTCTCCAAATCCTACAATGGATATTACTCTTTGTCAATGTCCAATAAACAAGAAGCATTATTGTGATTATTGTGAGCGAAGGCACACATAATCAAGTGTATGATTGTGAGTGAGAATGTTTCTCTTGGGAAAAGAAAAAAAATTCGCTGTTGATTGATTGAGAGTGCAACATGATTCTATTGGACTTGTTGTCTGATGATCAATTTTTAAATCAGAACTAGAATCATAGGATTGAATTGGTCTCCTCACGGTACCAAGCTAATGATGCAGTGCACTAGGGGTGAAACTCGATCGATCATATTCCTTAAAAGTTTTGGACTTGGAAGCGGAACGGATGCGGATTTGAATACCAGATTATGCCGGATTCGGACGCGGTACGGTAACGGAACAGAGTCGGATAGGAAACAATCATATACCACATGCATTTACGAGGAATATATACAGGCTTTAAAGTAAAATTATACATAAACACTGAGCAAGTGCGTACTAATACTTATACACTTTAAGCGCACAAAAAGCACTAGAAAGTACTAAAATAAGCCAAATAATCTAACAAGCCTATGTCTTCTCATAAGTAAAAATAGCATTCACATATTGTTTGTTAATACTTTAACCTTTACCCATAAATCGAATATCCATATTTAGAAGGTCAGATTATTCAACTAGAAAAAACGGATTATCCTACTGCTCGTATATTAGTAAATACCATATCCTTTATCGTATCAATTTGACTCAGGTTCAAATCAGATTGTGTTCGGATGTAAAAAAAAATTCTCTTATTGTATCCTATAAAAATGGATTTGGAAATGTTTTCAATTGGAAATTATCCTAACCACTTTCAGACATTTTAGAACATGCTTGCTTGCAATACAAAGCAATAGAACGATTGTAAAGCAAAACAGAGGTGCATATGAGCTACTGTTATGACATTTAGCTTTGAGTGCAGAGTGCAGTGCAAGAATACTCTCTTCATAAACTGCAATACAATAGTAAAATCCCTCAATTCACACAATATAGCAAATGCTTAATTCAGTTTCTTTTATAGTCATAAATTTTAAGTATTTTCCATGAGAAGGTTCTATCATGCAAAAATACTTTAGCATCACTACCCACAGTGTTCTCTGTTTTCTGTAAGGTGTAAGTTGAAGAGGTAGGTTTAGGGTTTTGCGTGGGTGGCTAACATCCAGCCTCATGTCTCAATATATAGATGATCAAAATACAATTACATACGTATACAAATACGTGTACATGTACAATATGCTAGACCCTATTTTACATGCCCCTTCAATCTGAACTACATACAAGATTCAGATTGGTTCTAAAGCGGTCTAGCATCTGTCGAGTAGCGGGTTTAGTAAATACATCCGCTAGCTGATCATCAGTTGAGATAAACCTGACTTCCAGTTCACCAACAGCTACTCGTTCTCTCACAAAATGGAAATCAATCTCAATGTGTTTGGTCTGAGCATGAAACACTGGATTCGCCGTCAGGTAAGTTGCCCCTAAGTTATCACACCACAATATGGGTGTGCGCTGCCGTGTGACTCCAAGTTCTGTGAGAACTATGTCTATCCAAATGGCTTCAGTCGCGCCATTGGCCAATGCCTTATACTCTGCCTCGGTGCTAGACCTCGAGACAGTAGGCTGCTTCTTGGAACTCCAAGATATAAGATTGGGTCCAACAAATACAGCAAAGCCACCAGTAGAACGCCTGTCATCAACACAACCTGCCCAGTCTGCATCGGTGAATATACTGACTCCAGTAGATCTGGACTTACGAATCCGTAGTCCCGTGTCTAGCGTACCTTTGACATACCTCAGAATACGCTTAACTGCTTCCCAATGAACCTCCGTAGGCTGAGACAGGAACTGGCACACTTTGTTCACGACAAAGGAGATATCTGAACGAGTGAGTGTCAGATACTGAAGTGCTCCAACTACACTGCGATACCTGAAAGAATCATCGGTACTCAGCAATGCACCACTATGACGCGAGAGGCTCTCGGATGTAGCAAGTGGAGTGGAAGAGCTTGTGAGCATTATACTTGCGGAGACTAGGCCAGCAAGCACACCCAAAAATCCTAAGAGAGGAATAATTGGGCTGAACATGAAACAGGCGGAACAGGGGCGTGTCCTTGTTGAGAACCGGAGTGGGCATACGGTTGATGAGATAACATGTCGTAAGAAAGGCCTCATCCCAAAACCGGAGTGGGAGGGACGAATGCGCCAGTAAGGCGAGGCCGGTCTCGACCAAATGACGGTGTTTGCGCTCGGCAATACCGTTCTGCTGAGATGTATGTGGACACGACACACGGTGGGAGATGCCCGTGCGTTGAAAATAGCGATGTAGCTTGTGGTATTCACCACCCCAGTCGGACTGAACGGCCTTGATTTTGCAATCCAGAAGGCGTTCGACATGAGCCTGAAAGGTATAGAAGACTTGCTCAACATCAGACTTATGTTTAAGCAAGTAAATCCAAGTGAAGCGCGTGTAGTCGTCAACAAAACTAACATAATACTTGTACCCCCCCGAAGACGCAATAGCGGGACCCCAAACATCTGAATGAATTAATTCAAGAGGTGCAGTAGTGACATGATAAGACGTAGAATACGGTAGTTGATGACTCTTAGCACGCTGACATGCATCACACACTAATGGTGAAGTATTTGAACTAGAACAGGGAAGGTCATGGCTTCGAACAATGGAGGTGACCACATTATTGGTAGGGTGACCTAGACATTGATGCCATTGCGACGATGAAACTCGAACACTGGATGAAGCATGGCAAAGATGACGAGGACGATGCACGAGCAAACGGAATCGGGTAGACCCCACCCCGACTGCTACCTTGAAGAATGACGCGCCTGGTTGCTTTGTCCTTAACAAAGAAAGGACGACGGTGAAACTCAACAAACACGTCATTATCACAAACAAGGCGATAGACAGAAAGAAGATGCTCTCTGATGTGTGGAACATGAAGGATGTTACGCAGTTTTAGAGATGAACCGGGTAAACGGGAATGACCAATGTGTGAAATAGACAAACCTGCACCATTGGCCACCTGAACCTGGTCCTTGCCATCATAGCGCTCGTGAACCTGGAGACGTTCAAGATCACTCATCAGGTGATCCGTAGCCCCGGTGTCCAGTACCCAAGGATAGTCGACGGTGTTGGTGGAGGCCGAGCTGGCGGAGCGAGTGTTGTGGTCCTGGTCATAGCGCTTGCGACAATCATCGGCCTCATGCCCCCAGTTTTTGCAAATTTGAGACCGGGGGCGCTCGGCGGCGGAGAAGGAAACTCACGGCAGCGGCGGCGCGGAAGGGCGGTGCGCGGCGGCGGCGGCGGCGGCGTAGGGTTCGCGCGACGGCCCGGTGGCTATCTGATACCAAGTTGAAGAGGTAGGTTTAGGGTTTTGCATGGGTGGCTAACATCCAGCCTCACGTCTCAATATATAGATGATCAAAATACAATTACATACGTATACAAATACATGTACATGTACAATATGCTAGACCCTATTTTACAGCGTAGATCTGAAGCTACACACATTTTTGTGCACGTAGAAGTAATAAACTGGAGTGGTCTTAGTAAAATCAACAACCAGTACAGGTAGCAGTAATTTGTGTCATGAAGGCAGCTTGTACTTTGTCTTCCAGTCTTTTTGGCGTCCACAAGCTTGCCGTGATCCATGCTTAGCATCTGTCCCAACTGGGAAATATCTCATTTAGTATTCCCCCAAACAAAACACAAATAAAGTTGCTGTAATATTTCGAAAAATCATGCCCTGGCTTTAATCCATGGCATGTTAGCTAGCTGCACCGTTGGCTTCTAACTATAAACAACATTAGCAGTATAAAGTGAACACATTGTGCGTGATGAGAAAGATGTGGAGTTGCAATTATGGAAAATAATTGATTTTTGTGGCGCCATAAAACCAGAGTGATCCTAATAAAATCAACAACCCGTATAGTGCAATCTTAGTAGCAGAAATATCTTTTTATTTCTCCTTCTAAAGTTTAGTGTCAACCTAAAAAAGTGTAGAGTTTTAAATATTCTAGTAGAGAAAACTTGTATATACTTTTCTTTACAAACATAGACTTATTAATTAATATATTTTTTCTTTACAAAGCGTGTCAAACAGTACACTCCCTGGTTCCGGTAGCGCATCACCCGTTGAAATCTTTCCGTTCCATGGAAAAAATGCACTACTCTAGCTACAGAGAAAAGCTACATTGTTCGCACAGGACGATGTAACCTGACCTTCCTGAATGTCGCTATGAACAACAGCAAGCAGCAGCATATGGTTGAGGACTGGTATACGGAGCACTGTGGGATGCAAGTCTAACCTTCCATCCACAACTGCACGCTTCAGCCTGTACATGAATCACCCCCGAATCATTTGAAGGATGGCCACCAGTCCAACTTCGGAAAAGTTTCCTGACGACATATGTGTTTGTAGCACCTGCAGGATTTCCAGCCAAGCAAGCAAAAAAAGAAACCTGGCAGGTTGATGGCTCAAGTTCAAATGTCGAAATAGTCAGATACCCATGTCCAAGTATTCAAGCTGCCAACTGAATCCTAACATTCAAAGCCACCATCATAGTTTGATAAGATAAACCGAAAAGAAAGCACATAATCGGGAAATAAAAAGAGCCGCAATCGATAAATCTTTCGAGACTGGGCAGCGGCGAATTGGAAGCGGACACGCCAGCGCGCCATACCAATAATCACTCACCAGCCCGGCTGCCCTGAGCTGAACCGGCAAATCAAATGCAAGGAAGCAACTTGGCCTGTATTACTACATCTATCTGTCTCTTTGTATAGAATATGCTTTGATCCCAGATTCCCAGTCTGCTATAGCATGAGGTTGCAATCTTGCTAGCAATCTTGCTAGCATGTGAGTGAGTATGTACAATGTAGTTTGAGTACATGCAATTATTTGAAGGTTCTCCCTCCTGATTGGTCCATTTCTGTACGGGCATACATTCATGCAGTTGCACATGGGACCGACTCTCTGAGATGCTACAATGGATATTGCTCTTCGTCAACGTCCAATAAACATTAGTACATTATTGTGATTATTGTGAATGAAGGAAAACATATTTAAGTGTATGATTGTGCGTGATAATGTGGATGGAATTATTCCTTCCTCACTCACATGTGTGCCACTTGATAATCATTTTGTGCTGTTGTTACAGCAGCATACACTGCATACATTTATATCATCCTGTGCCTGTACAGCAAACCTGGCAGCCTAACTTTTAGCTAGTGTTCGCACCTCATGTGCCTGCTAACCAGGATGACAAAAGTGATTTTAATACTGCTAACTTAGTGCCTAACACTCACCTACCAAATGTTTTTCTTGGAAAAGAAATCATATGCTATTGATTGATTGAGAGTACAGCATGATTTATTTGACTTGCTCTCCTATGATAGATTTTAAAACCCAGATTAGGATCAGAGGATTAAATTGATCTCCTCATGGTGTCAAGCCAGTGATGCAGTGCGCGCATATAAGTAGCACCAGTATGCGACCTATCTTGTCACAGACATGCATTTGTTTCTCACACTCATACATACATAGCACCATGGGCCGGGTGAAAAGATTTTACCAGGATTTCATCCATATCAAGCTGCATAGCTTCTGCCGTATCAGTAGATATGTTGTCGATTCAATAGCTTTTGTCTATCGATTTGTTGCATTGCATGTTCACCCCTTCTGGATCCAACTGTCCTACTTCCTTGCCATTGCTGTACTTGGTTCAGTCCTCTTGATGTCGCTGAAACCAAGCAACCCTGACTTCAGCCCTCCTTACATTGACATGTTATTCTTGTCAACTTCTGCTCTAACAGTTTCTGGCCTCAGCACCATCACGATGGAGGACCTCTCAAGCTCTCAAATTGTGGTCTTGACACTGCTCATGCTTGTGGGAGGGGAGATCTTTGTTTCACTCTTAGGGCTCATGCTTAGAGTGAACCATCAAGACATGCCAGATCTTCCAAGCGTGAAGATCAGCTCGGTTCCTGTCGAGCTTGAAGAGATAGACTTGGCGAACAGCGTGGCACTCTGTGATGACTCGCAGCTTGAAGAGGCAGCTCATGCAATTCCACCCAAGAAATGTACAGAGTTGAAGAGGAGTAGCCCTGTCAAGTGCTTAGGATATGTGGTCTTTGGGTACTTTGCCGTGATCCATGTCTTGGGCTTTCTGCTGGTTTTTCTATATATAACTCATGTGCCAACTGCAAGTGCCCCACTGAACAAGAAAGGGATCAACATTCTGCTCTTCTCATTATCAGTTACCGTCGCCTCCATTGCAAATGGAGGACTCGTGCCGACGAATGAGAACATGGCCATCTTCTCAAAGAATTCAGGCCTCTTGCTGCTGCTCAGTGGCCAGATTCTGGCAGGCAACTTATTGTTCCCTCTCTTCCTGAGGCTACTGGTATGGTTCCTGGGGAGGCTCACAAAGGTGAAGGAGCTGCGGCTCATGATCAAGAACCCTGAGGAAGTGCATTTTGGTAATATGCTTCCCAGGTTGCGGACTGTGTTTCTCTCCTCGACAGTCGTTGGCCTTGTAGCAGCTGGGGTCACCATGTTCTGCGCTGTTGATTGGAATTCTTCAGTGTTTGATGGCCTCAGCTCTTATCAGAAGACTGTCAATGCATTCTTCATGGTGGTGAATGCAAGGCACTCAGGGGAGAATTCCATCGACTGCTCACTCATGTCACCCGCCATTACAGTAATATTCATTGTCATGATGTAAGTTCATGACTGCATGACACTTCATTAATCGATGTTTCATCTCATATCATTTGATAAGTAGTACTTGCTCGCTTTAGAATCTCAAGATTCATGTGCGACAATTTACTTCCTGTCTCAGGTATTTGCCACCATCAGCAACATTTGCACCACCCAATGGAGATATTCAAATCACCAATGAGAACACGAAAGCAAAGAGAGGGTCGTTGGTGCAAAAATTGGCATTTTCACCACTCGGGTTTAACATCATCTTTGTGATAGCTGCCTGCATCACTGAAAGGAGAAGGCTCAGAAATGATCCACTCAACTTCTCAACCTTGAACATGATATTCGAGGTCATCAGGTGTGTTCTTCTTTGATAAAAAGCAGTTGCAGAATAACAGAAGAGTAAAGTTAGTTCATAAACAGATCACTTTGTGTTTGCAAGAGCTAAACACGACAATAAACTGAACTCTCTTAGGACACATAATCTAACTCGTGAATGCCTTTGACTAAGGTATGCTTTGTTTTGCAGCGCATATGGCAATGCAGGGTTATCCACTGGTTACAGTTGTTCTAGGCTGCATCAGCTGCACCCAGATATCATCTGCCAGGACAAGCCATACAGCTTTTCTGGATGGTGGAGTGACGGAGGAAAGTTTGTGCTAATCTTGGTCATGCTCTATGGAAGGCTTAAGGCCTTCGCGATGGCCACGGGTAAATCCTGGAAAGTATAATACAAGTGGCCAAGGCAAATGTACCAAATTGGTATAGCTGTCGCTCGTGTACTGCCTGAATAATCAGGTTTCTAATTGAATTATAGTTTGTGGATGTTGCGCTTGCAAAGGACAAGCTTCTGTTTCCATGCTCAAGTCATCTTTGCATTTGGCAGTCATCATAAGGTATCAATGCAACTGAAGAAAGAGAGAGCCATCTGTTGCTGTGTTGCATGTTAGATGTAACCACATGAGTTCCCCACACTAGTAGCAAAAGAGAGAGCAAATATTATTTGCATTGTTGGAGTGGAGTTAATGTTATTGCACACAATTTACAATACAGATAAATTTTGTGGGCTTTGCCGCTTTGGCACCATGTTTATAGAGACAAAATGATAATGTTGCTTTATCACTGTGCTACATAGAAGTTCAATTCAGGTGGCGGAGGGGCTTTCCCTGTTAGAATTAATGGGCTAGGCCCATAGCAATTTCTGAAATCTCAAAGCCCATGTGTAAAATGGCAAGTGGTGGTGCTAAAGTTTAGTCTCACCCCGAAAGTTGAAGAAGAGTTGGACCTCTTTATATAGTGGGTTCTCTCCACCACTCTAAGTGGTGTGTGAGAAGAGAAAGGGAAGACCACACGCGCGTGCTCGCTCGCCTCGCCTCGCCGGGCCGGGATGGGGCGTACGTGCGACATGCGCGTGAATGGTCCGCCGAAATCCGGTCCGTCTCCTTGCAGGGGCGCAGCTTCCTTTTGCCGTTTTATTTTTATGTCTTGGCAGACAAGTTTTTGATTTCTTGTCCGGTAAGTATACGAATTAGAAACCGAGTCGGTTTGGGATTGTGATCGCGACACAATACCGCCTCTTGTCCTAATATATATATATATACAGCTACCGGCTGCGGCCAAAGACACACCGAAAACACCTAGGGTTTTGCCTCATCTCGCAACTTGCGCCGCCGTCGTAGTCTACTCCATCCCAAACGCCGGCGTGCATCGGCGCGTGGGAGAGCAGGTCTCCGGAACCGTTCGTCTTTGCGATCCTGCACCGGGAGAGGACGAATTAGGTTTTTGGGAAGCGCTCTACGCGACTGCTCAAATTCGTCATCACGGGTCGTCTTCCGTCCAAATCGGGCGGTGCTACTCATCGTCGTCTTCATCGCCGTCAGCAGCAGATCGTCGCCAACATCGTCATCAACACCGTCGCACCCACAATAGCCAACGAACAGTACGTCCAACATCATCTGTTCATGTCTGTCTCTACAACTATTGTTTCGTGTTCGCTGTTGTTATGCATGTCTTGCTGTTCTTCTAGTTTGCTAGGTTGTTGCATGCTAGTATCTGTTCTAGTAATGAATTGTTTACTGGAATTAATCATGAACTTGCCTAATTTTCCAACAATCCAAAAACCTAATTGTACGCAATTTTCTGAGTTAACTATGGCTGGATTCGCTGATGCACTAAGGCCGGATAAATTTACCGGTGTGCACTTTAAGAGGTGGTAGGTGAAGACCACGCTCTGGCTTACTGCTCTGAAAGTTTTCCACGTTAGTGTTGGTGCTCCAGAGGGAATGTTTGACGAAGATCAGAGAAAATTCCAGGAAGCCAATACTATGTTTGTGGGATGCATTCTGAGTGTTCTTGCTGACCGTCTGTGTGATGTGTACATGCACATAGATGACGGAAAGACTCTGTGGGATGCACTGAATGCAAAATTCGGTGCAACAGATGTAGGCAGTGAACTGTACATCATGGAGAGTTTTCATGACTACAAGATGATGAATAACCGTTCTGTGGTTGAACAAGCTCATGAGATACAGTGCATTGTGAAAGAACTTGAACTCCTTAAGTGTGTTCTACCGGACAAATTCGTGGCTGGGTGCATGATTGCAAAGTTACCTCCTTCATGGAGGAATTTCGCCACAACTCTGAAACATAAGAGATAGGAGATATCAGTTAAAAATCTGATTGCATCTCTTGATGTTGAAGAAAAAACTCGGGCTAATGACACTACTGAGAAAGGAGGTGAGGTTCAGCCTACTGCCAATATGGTACAGAGGTACCCACAGAACAAGAACAAAGGGAAGAACAAACCTGTTTTCAACAAGCCTACCAAGACTACTACCTTCAAGAAGAAGAAGTTCAACAAGGCTGAGCTAGAGTGCTACGCCTGTGGGAAGCCCGGACACTTTTCCAAGGAATGCCCTGAACGTGCAGACCGCAGAGGGAAAACGAGCTCCAAGACTGTCAACATGGTGACCGCTAGCAATACTGATGGGTATGGTAATTTACCTATTGTACTTTCAGTATTTCAATCATCTTCGTGGTGGATTGATTCGGGTACTAACGTTCATGTGTGTGCTGACGTCTCCCTGTTTACTTCTTATCAGGTCGCAAGGGATTCTTCCGTCCTAATGGGGAATGGGTCACATGCTTCTGTTCGTGGCATTGGCACGGTGGATCTGAAGTTTACTTCGGGAAAGATCGTGCAACTAAGGAATGCGCAGCATGTCCCTACTATGAACAAAAATCTAGTTAGCGGCTCCCTTCTATGTCGAGATGGGTTTAAGGTAGTTTTAGAGTCGAATAAAGTAATCGTGTCAAGATTTGGACAATTTATAGGCAAAGGCTATGAGTGCGGAGGCTTGTTCCGTTTTTCCCTTTCAGATTTTTGCAATAAGTCAGTAAACCAAATTTGTGCTAGTGTTAATGATGATGCAAGTATTTGGCACTCTCGTTTATGTCATATTAATTTTGGTTTAATGTCTCGGCTATTCAGTATGAGTTTAATTCCGAATTTCACCGTTGCCAAAGGTTCTAAGTGCCATAGTTGTGTGCAATCGAAGCAACCTCGAAAGCCTCATAAGGCTGCCGAGGAGATAAACTTGGCACCTCTAGAACTCATACATTCTGATCTTTGTGAGATGAATGGTGTGTTGACAAAAGGGGGAAAGAAATATTTCATGACTTTGATTGATGATGCGACTAGATTTTGCTATGTTTATTTGTTGCAAACTAAAGATGAAGCATTAGACTACTTTAAAATCTATAAAGCTGAAGTTGAAAATCAACTAGAGAGAAAGATCAAGCGTCTTAGGTCCGATCGTGGTGGAGAGTATTTTCCCAAAGTATTTGATGAATTTTGTGAGGAACATGATATTATTCATGAGAGGACGCCTCCCTATTCACCCCAATCAAATGGAGTTGCCGAGAGGAAAAACCGCACGTTGACTGATTTGGTGAATGCCATGTTAGACACTGCTGGTTTATCTAAGGCATGGTGGGGGGAGGCTCTATTGACTTCATGTCATGTCCTGAATAGAGTTCCTAACAATAATAAGGAGAAAACCCCTTATGAGGAGTGGGTTGGGAGAAAACCATCACTTTCTTATTTGCGCACTTGGGGATGTTTGGCAAAGGTCAATATTCCTATTCCTAAGAAACGCAAACTTGGACCAAAGACACTGGATTGTGTCTTTCTAGGGTATGCTCAACGGAGCATTGCTTATAGATTTTTAGTGGTAAAATCTGAAGTACCTGATATGCATGTTGATACTATAATGGAATATCGTGATGCAACATTTTTTGAGAACATATTTCCTATGAAAGATATGCATAGCATTGCTAGATTTTCTTCTGAGATAATTCCTGAATCTAGTACAACTGATGAATATTTTGAACAATCACATGAGGAAGTCCTTGAGAAGGATAACAATGAAGTTCCTATAAGGAACAAGAGACAAAGGATTGCAAAATCCTTTGGTGATGATTTCATTGTATACCTTGTGGACGACACACCCAAGACGATTGCAGAGGCATATGCATCTCCGGATGTAGATGATTGGAAAGAAGCTGTTCATAATGAGATGGACTCAATTCTTTCTAATGGAACTTGGGAACTAACTGATAGACCATATGGTTGTAAACCTGTGGGCTATAAGTGGGTGTTCAAAAAGAAGCGAAAGCCTGATGGTACTATTGATAAGTACAAGGCGCGGCTAGTGGCCAAGGGCTACACTCAGAAAGAAGGCGAAGATTACTTTGACACCTATTCACCTGTTGCTAGAATGACCACCATTCGAGTGTTACTTTCCTTGGCTGCCTCTTATGGTCTTATCATTCATCAAATGGATGTAAAGACAGCTTTCCTCAATGGAGAGTTGGAAGAGGAAATCTATATGGATCAGCCTGACGGGTTTGTGGTAAAGGGTGAAGAGAGAAAAGTGTGCAAGTTGTTAAAATCTTTGTATGGCCTGAAACAGGCACCTAAGCAATGGCATGAGAAGTTTGAAAGAACTCTGACTTCTGCAGGATTTGTCATTAACGAGGCTGATAGGTGTGTTTACTATCGCCATGGTGGGGGCAATAGTGTCATATTATGTTTGTATGTGGATGACATACTGATCTTTGGTACAAACATTAATGCGATCAATGAGGTCAAGTCTATTCTATCAAAAAGTTTTGACATGAAAGATCTGGGAGAAGCCTATGTAATTCTAAACATCAAACTTATTAAGGATGAGAGTGGGATTACTCTAACGCAATCTCACTATGTTGAGAAGGTCTTGAGCCGGTTCGGCTTTATGGATAGCAAGCCTTCTCCAACACCTTATGATCCCAGTGTGACACTCAGAAAGAACAAGAAAGAAACGAGAGATCAATTAAGATACTCTCAAATTGTCGGTTCACTCATGTACTTAGCTAGCGCTACAAGACCAGATATCTCTTTTGCTGTGAGCAAACTGAGTAGGTTCATGTCCAACCCGGGTGATGATCATTGGCATGCACTAGAAAGGGTCTTGCGCTATCTGAGAGGTACTATGAGTTACGGAATTACTTATTCAGGGCATCCTGCTGTGCTAGAAGGATATAGTGATTCAAACTGGATCTCCGATGTTGATGTACTCTACGCAACAAGTGGGTATGTATTTACTCATGGAGGTGGCGCAGTGTCATGGAGGTCTTGCAAGCAAACCATATTGACGAGGTCAACTATGGAAGCAGAATTAACTGCTTTAGACACAGCTACTATTGAGGTAGAATGTCTGTGTGAGCTCTTGATGGACTTGCCTGTGGTTGAAAAACCTGTATCGGCTATTCTTATGAATTGTGACAACCAAACGGTTATCGCTAAAGTAAACAATTCTAAAGATAATGCGAAGTCATCAAGACACGTGAAGAGACGTTTGAAGTCTGTCAGGAAGTTGAGAAACTCCGGAGTAATAACTGTTACGTATATTCAAACAGACAAAAACCTGGCAGATCCCTTTACAAAGGGACTATCACAAAATGTGATAGATATTGCATCGAGGGAGATGGGTATGAGACCCATAGATGTTACACCATAGTAGTAACCCAACCTTTGTGATCGGAGATCCCGTGAATTAGGATCTGGGAAGAACAAGCTATTGGTTAACTAAGGAGAGTAATAACTAATGACCGTCTCTAAGTGAAGATGCAAAACTCTCAGAGCTGTAAGGCAGGTTGACAACATGCCTTAATGTGGTTCTATTGGCTATAATTAGCAAAGATGCTGTCCTACAGAGCAGTCTTGAAAGAACACACCTATATGAGTTCCGACTGTAAACGTCGCAGTCTATGAGATTTGGGTGATCTCTAGTAAGCTCACGAAGAGACCAGGGAGTATGACGTATAAGCTCCAAACCACGGGGTAGCCTATTGGCGGTCAGGTACTGGTTAAGACTTTGAGTGAAACCTGTTCACACAAAACTAGCAATTCAAGGCATAGTCCATTGTCAAGTTGTGAATGGATGTAGCTTAAAGTTCTAGGCAGAAGTTCAACTTAACAGTCTCTGCTGAAACACTGGTATATTAAACAAGTGGTGAGAGAAGGTAAATCTCTAAATGGGTATTTGGGATCTGGTGGGGGATTGTTAGAATTAATGGGCTAGGCCCATAGCAATTTCTGAAATCTCAAAGCCCATGTGTAAAATGGCAAGTGGTGGTGCTAAAGTTTAGTCCCACCCCGGAAGTTGAAGAAGAGTTGGACCTCTTTATATAGTGGGTTCTCTCCACCACTCTAAGTGGTGTGTGAGAAGAGAAAGGGAAGACCACACACATGCGCTCGCTCGCCTCGCCTGGCCGGGCCGGGCCGGGCCGTGCCGTGCCATGGCGAGGCGAGGCGAGGCGGCGCGTACGTGCGACATGCGCAGCTTCCTTTTGCCATTTTATTTTTATGTCTTGGCAGACAAGTTTTTGATTTCTTGTCCGGTAAGTATACGAATTAGAAACCGAATCGGTTTGGGATTGTGATCGCGACACAATACCGCGTCTTGTCCTAATATATATATACAGCTACCGGCTGCGGCCAAAGACACACCGAAAACACCTAGGGTTTTGCCTCATCTCGCAACTTGCGCCGCCGTCGTAGTCTACTCCATCCCAAACGCCGGCGTGCATCAGCGCGTGGGAGAGCAGGTCTCCGGAACCGTTCGTCTTTGCGATCCTGCACCGGGAGTGGACGAATTAGGTTTTTGGGAAGCGCTCTGCGCGACTGCTCAAATTCGTCATCATGGGTCATCTTCCGTCCAAATCGGGCGGTGCTACTCATCGTCGTCTTCATCGCCGTCAGCAGCAGATCGTCGCCAACATCGTCATCAACACCGTCGCACCCACAATAGCTAACGAATAGTACGTCCAACATCATATGTTCATGTCTGTCTCTACAACTATTGTTTCGTGTTCGCTGCTGTTATGCATGTCTTGGTGTTCTTCTAGTTTGCTAGATTGTTGCATGCTAGTATCTGTTCTATTCATGAATTATTTACTGGAATTAATCATGAACTTGCCTAATTTTCCAACAATCCAAAAACCTAATTGTAGGCAATTTCCTGAGTTAACTATGGCTGGATTCGCTGATGCACTGAGGCCGGATAAATTTACCGGTGTGCACTTTAAGAGGTGGCAGGTGAAGACCACGCTCTGGCTTACTGCTCTGAAAGTGATGTACCCTGGCACGCCCACCCCTCCGGCGCATCCTAGCTCCGCCGACCACCAACGACCATCCACCCGCGTGACCATGGCCGCTCGCCCGCACCCGAGGCGCAAGTTCCGCCCACGAACGCCGTGCCTCCCGCCGCCAGGGCCGCCGCCCTACATCCAGTCACCCCCAAGACCGACCAAAATGACTGGCTTTGGGCCAAAGGATGCACCCGACCGAAGAGACCGCGGCGTACGTCCCGCCTTGAACAACTTCGGAGCCACGTCGGCCCACACATGGTCGGGGAACGGGGGAGGAGGGGGAGCGGACGCATCCGGACCGGCACACCCCTGTGCCAGCGACGGGTGGCTCGAGGTTATCGGTGCCTCCCATCTCTCCATCCTGCCTCCCCACTGGACACCCCTTATGTTCCCCACCTTGGCAGCGAATGCAGCTCCACACGAGGCCTCCAACACACACCTGCCCACCGGCAAGGAGAAATCCCAAGAACCGCCGCCAATCACAAAGGAAGCTAACCGAGGAGCCCATCTGCACTGCCTGCCATCGTCCAGCTGCCGTAGCCCCTGGATCCTGGCCGGCCCACCCATTGGCCAGCCATTGCTGCGTCGCACCACCACCCGCCATGGCCATGGCCGGGGCAGAGGCCTGCAGCCCACGCCGCCGCCATGGCAGGGATCAAGGCACGCCCGCCAATGCCGCACCGTCCAACGCACCACCGTTGTGCCGCCACCGTCGACCAGCCCCGACGCGCCCGGCGCCCAATGCGGCACCCAACCCCAGGTGAACCGCCCCGCCTCTCACCACCCGTGCGAGGGGAAGAAGAGCACCCCGCCGCCGCCGGTGGCTGGGCTTCGCCCAGTCGCGCTCCCTGGCGGCGGCGAGGGAGGGAAGGAGGGGTGCCCGGTGGCGGCTAGGGTTAGCCTCCCGTGCGCCCGCGGGGGTGTCGCGGGAGGAGGAGGGAGCGTCAAGTCTGAAAATATATTTTCTGGTTTCAGAACAGTAACAATTACTCGGTTTACCTCGAATTTTCAGTCGAGCAACGCCTTTCCATTTGAACAATCACCATCGTGTTCACATGTCCGTCCTAAGAGCAGTCCCAGTCGTATGCCTCAGGATCAATCAAGATGGCATGCCTGCTTTTATTATGTACTCCCTCTGTAAACTAATATAAGAGCGTTTAGATCACTACTTTAGTATTCTAAACACTCTTATATTAGTTTACGGAGGGAGTACCATGCTTACCAAGGAACTAGCTAGGAAGTGTCTGAGGAAGGTTCATGTCCACCGGTGTCTGTAGATGTCCCTTGTGTAGAGAGACGGTTTGGCAATGCAATACTTGTTGTATTGATTGGGTGCGGGTGCACGTATATATAGAGTACAAGTAGGCCTCAACCTCAACTATACACAACTAGGAGGTGGGCCAGGATATACATAAATACATGCAACACATATATACTCAACACCCCCCCCCCCCCGCAGTCGAAGCGTCGCCGGAGACACAGAGACTGGACCAAAACTCTTCGAAGACGGGAGTAGGCAATCCCTTAGTCATCACGTTTGCAAATTGTTGCGTCGTCGGAACATGGAGAACCCGAACACGGCCAAGTGCAACCTGCTCACACACAAAGTGAATATCGAGCTCAATATGCTTCGTACGACGATGGTGCACTGGGTTGGCGGAGAGGTAGACCGCGCTGACATTATCGCAGTAGACAAGAGTGGCCTTGTGAACATCACAAAGTAACTCCTGGAGCAGCTGACGGATCCAAGAGCATTCGGCCACGGCATTAGCCACGGCCCGATACTCGGCCTCGGCGCTAGAGCGGGAGACCGTGGGCTGTCGCTTGGATGACCAAGAGATTAGCGAGGGCCCAAGGTAGACGCAATAGCCGGACGTAGAGTGCCGGGTGTCAGGGCAGCCGGCCCAGTCAGCATCCGAGTAGGCGACGAGGTCGGTGGAGGCGGAGGCCGTCAGGGTGAGTCCCAAGGACATAGTGCCGCGTATGTAACGGAGAATACGCTTCACCAAGGTCCAATGGGAGTCACGCAGGGAGTGCATATGGAGGCATACCTGCTGAACAGCATACTGCAGATCCGGGCGTGTCAGCGTCAGGTACTGTAAAGCACCAACAATGGAGCGATAGAACGTTGCATCGGACGCGAGAGACCCCTCCAGGGCAGAGACCTTCGCCTTCGTGTCGACAGGAGTGGGTGCCGGTTTGCAGTTAAGCATACTAGCACGCTCTAGAAGCTCATGGGTGTACTTCTGCTGATGCAGAAAGAAGCCGTCAGCCCGACGGACCACCTCGATGCCAAGAAAGTAGTGCAGGGGCCCCAAGTCCTTGAGGGCGAACTCATCACGAAGACAAGCCGTGACCCGCTGTAGGAGCTTGGGGGCGGACGCCGTGAGGATGATGTCGTTGACGTAGAGCAGCAGATATGCAGTGTCAGCTCCCTGATGATACACAAAGAGTGAGGCATCAGAGCGAGTGGACCGAAAGCCCAGCGACTGCAGGAAGGCAGCGATATGCTGGTACCAAACCCGTGGAGCCTGCTTCAACCTGTAAAGAGAACGGGAGAGCAAGCACACGAAGTCCAGATGCTTGGCGTTGACAAAGCTAGTGGGCTGCTCACAAAACACCTGCTCGGCAAGATGACCGTGCAAGAAGGCGTTGGAGACATCCAACTGATGCACATGCCAGGCTCGCGAGACCGCCAACTGAAGCACGGTGCGGATCGTGCCCGGTTTCACAACTGGAGCGAAGGTGTCGGTGAAGTCCACGTCCGCACGTTGCCGAAAACCACGAACCACCCACCGAGCCTTGTAGCGCTCAAGAGAACCGTCCGGGCGGGTCTTGTGGCGGAACACCCACTTGCCAGTGATGACATTGGCACGAGGGGGTCACGAAACAAGATGCCACGTGCGGTTGCGCTGCAAGGCGTCGAACTCCTCCTGCATTGCGGCGAGCCAGTGGGGATCCCGAAGGGCAGCCCGAGCGGAGGTGGGGATGGGTGACGGCGTCGATGTCGAGGCACCGCACACATACTCGTCGGAGGAGTAGTGCGCGCTCGGCCGATGAACGCCGGCCCGAGCGCGGGTCGTCACTCAGAGAACCAGAGCAGCGGGGGCAGCCGGGCCCGTGGCTGCAACCGGGCCTGTAGCGGTGGCCGGGTCGGCGGCGGCGGTCGGGCCCGCGGTGGCAGACGGGCTAGCAGCGGGGCCAGAGGCAGTGGCGGTGGCGGGGCCAGAGGCGTCGGCGGCCGCAGCACCAGAGGCGGTGGCAGCCGGGCGGGCCGCAGCGGGAGCAGCGACGGGCGATGAGGATGTCGAGCCTGTCACCGGACAGGTGGCGCCGTCCGGGGTGGCGGGCAGGGTGCCGGTCGCGGCGCCGGGATGGGAGGCCCGGTCGGACTCAACCTCGTAGGAGGGAGTCGGGGACCCAGGGGCCCGGTCCGACTCGACCTCAGGGGAGGGAGTCGGGAACCCGGGCGGCGGCAGAAGGCGCCGGGCAGGTGGGACCGCCTGGGGTCGCGGCCGTGCATCACACCACGCAGGGAGCGCGGGGATCGGCGCCGAGGGAGCCGGAGCCGGAGAGACCTGAAAAAAAGGAAACACCGTCTCGACAAAATACAAGTGCCTCGAGGTGTACACGCGGTGAGTGACAGGATCATAGCACCGGTAACCTTTGGTGTTAGAGGGATAGCCAAGGAAGACGCATGGGAGTGAACGTGGTGCGAGTTTATGTGGAGTGGTGGACGCGGTGCTAGGATAGCAAAGACACCCGAAGATGCGAAGACTGTCATAGGATGGCGGTGCACCGAAGAGAAGGTGGTGAGGAGCGTAGTTCCACCGAGGACGACACGGACGGATGTTAACTAGAAGGGTAGCAGTGGCAAGAGCATCAGGCCAAAACCTAGCGGGGACGTTAGAGTGAAAGAGTAACGTGCGAACGCAGTCGTTAAGAGTGCGAAGAATGCGCTCGGCGCGGCCGTTCTGCTGTGAGGTGTATGGGCAAGTTAAAAGGAAGATGGTGCCGTGAGAGGCGAGAAGGGTGCGGAGGGCAACGTTATCAAACTCCTTTCCGTTGTCGGTTTGGAGTGCAAGTATGGGGCGATCGAACAGTGTGGTGACGTAGGAATAAAAGGACGTGAGTGTGGCTAAGGCATCGGATTTGCGACAAAGAGGAAAAGTCCACACATAATGAGAATAATCATCTAAAATCAGCAAATAGTATAGATAGCCCGTGTTACTTGCAACGGGAGACATCCAAACATCACTATGAAGTAATTGAAATGGAAAAATGGAAACAGTTGTAGACGCACTAAAGGGAAGACGAACGTGCTTGCCTAAACGGCAAGCCTCACAAGTATGCTCGTCGAGCTTATTACATGAGAAAGAAAAACTCCTAAGAATTTGACGCAAAATAGTGGGGTTGGGGTGGCCCAAGCGAGCATGCCAAAGGTCGACGCCGGCGGCGAGGGCGACGGGTGTGGAGGTGGAGGCGCCGGCGTGCACGGGATAAAGCTCATCGGGGCTGTCACATCGGTGAAGCACCATCCGGGTACGGGCGTCCTTCACAGAAAAGCCAACACTGTCAAATTCAACAGTAAGTGGGTTCTCATGAGTGAGACGACGAACGGAAACTAAGTTTGTGACTAATTCAGGCAAAACAAGAACATTAGACATAGTGATGGGATGTGGAAGTGGAGGGAAAATTAGTGCTACCGATATGAGTGATAGGTAAGGAAGAGCCGTTGCCAACGATGATACGAGTGGGTGTGTATGAACGAGAGTGGAGGAGGTTAGGTTACCGGGATGAGCTGTCATGTGCGTAGTAGCACCTGAGTCCATGTACCAGTCGCCTCCACTGCCATAGTTACTCGGCGACGGCGCAGAGTGCAGGGCGGCCAGGAGGGCGGGATCCCATGGCGCAGGGACCGGCGGTGGCGGGAGACCCCCGTAGGGTGGCACCGGGGCGGGCGGGCCATAACCGCTGAGAGGCGGCGGCACGAGGGGGGCCCTGTAGCCGGCACCCGCCGGCTGGTAGGGTGCGCCGAGAAACGCCTGGTGGCCCGCGGGGCGAGGGCCGAGAAGAACCGGCGCAGGAGCCTGTGGGACGGGCATATGATAGGCATGCACGACGCCCGTCCACGGGTTCTGCTCGGCTGCCCATGGCGGAGGGGGCTGCTGGTAGCGCGGCGCCGCCCTGCGCCCTGGGCCGGCTGCTGCTGCTGCTGGCGGCGACCCCCGCTGCCCCGCCGGGTGCGCCGGCCCCCTCCTCCTTGCGCCTGCTGGGGAGGCGCGGAGGGCGCGGGTGGTGCGGGAGGCAGCGGGTAATACCCGGCTGGCGCGGGAGGGCGCGGCTGAGTCGGCGCGGCCGATGGAGCGGGGCCGCCGTGGGAGGTGCCGGCGGCGAGGGCGGTATGCTGGACCCGCTGCGTCACCTTCGTCATCCGGTGCTCCTCGAGCTTGAGGTACACGACGACGCGCTAAAAGGTGGGCTGCGGCAGCAAAGTGAGGTTAGAAGCCGCGTTGCCGAAATCCTCGTTGAGGCCGGCGGTGAGGGTTCTCAGCATGAGGTCGTCGGAGACTTTGGCACCGATGTCGCGAAGCTCATCGGTGAGCATCTTGAGCCTCATGCAGTACTCATCGATGGTGGAGTTGTCCTGGTGACAGCCGAAGAACTCGTGCTGTAAGAAAACAAGGTGTTGAAGCTTGTTGTCGGTGAAGAGCGCGTTGATCTTTGTCCACACGGCGCAAACGTCGTCGTCCTTGGCCACAACCGTGTGGAAGATGTCCTTCGAGACGGTTTGATAAAACCATCGGATGAGCGTGGCCTCAATGACGGACCACTCCGGATCGCCCTTCATGTAGTCGCCGTCCACGGAGCCATTGATTTGCTCGGTGAGATAGTACTCGCGGAAGACAAGGTTGAAGTAGGTGTTCCACGCGTAGTACGAGGTGCTGGAGCTGTCGAGGCGGATGGGGACCCGGGCCTCGAGGTTGAGGTCACGGATGGCGGCAGCGGAGGGCTCGCGACCGGCGAAGGGGTTCAACGAGCGGGTGCTGGAGGAGCTCGGGGAGTCCATGGCGCGGCTAGGGTGAGGGGAGCGGCTAGGTTTAGGGTTGGACTAGGGTTGGAGGGAGATGGGCAGCGGCGGCGGGAGGTGCATCGGCTGCGTGGGGCGGCGACTGCGTGGGAAGAGGTGGCAGCGGCGGCGGGGAGGGGTGGTGGCGCGACGGGGTAGCGGCGGCGACGCGGCAAGGAAGGGGTGCGGCGGCGGCGGCTACGGGTCGGCGCGGGAGGTGAAGCGGAAGTTGCAACGGCACGGGGCGGCGGCGGCGTTGGAGGAGAACGCGGCGGCGGCGCGCGCGAGAGGGCGCGGCGGCGGCGGCTTACCCTAGGGCAGGACCTTGAGAGATGATACCATGTAGAGAGACGGTTTGGCAATGCAATACTCGTTGTTTTGATTGGGTGCGGGTGCACGTATATATAGAGTACAAGTAGGCCTCAACCTCAATTATACACAACTAGAAGGTGGACCAAGATATACATAAATACATGCAACACATATATACTCAACACCTTGAAGCATGGCAAGATTTTCAGGCCATGAGTTTACCGTTTGGTAGCAGCTGCAATCCCTTTACAGTTCATCAATGCTACCTTAAGGGAAAAGCCAAATGCTAAGTAAGCAAAATCACTTTATGCACATTCTTGTTGCAATGCAAAATTCGGAAATGCTCTTGCATCCATTAACAAAAGGAAACTACTATACAGCCGGATGTAAGCAGCCTCACGCGCAACCACGTCCCTCCGCTTGACACACGTCCCGTGGACCCCCTCCCCCCATCGCTTCATCTCTCTTCCCTATCATTTCCTTTAACACACCACACATTTACCCCCAAATCCATGGCTTCATCTTACTTTATCCCATCTCTCTTGTCCTCTGTCCAGCAGGATCTCGCCGGAGAGATGCTTCAAGGAGTGCTATGACGGTGGTTTGACTGCACCGGCGTGATGCGATGACGTGCTCCGGCGGATGCTGTGACGACGTTTGCTGCAATGGCAGGTCAACTGCTGCGACGACAGCCAGGGTTGCTCCAATGATGCTGCGACAGCACCGCCGTGCTACAAGCCGGTGCTGCGGCGGTGGCCC
This sequence comes from Thinopyrum elongatum, assembly GCA_011799875.1. Lineage (NCBI taxonomy): Eukaryota > Viridiplantae > Streptophyta > Magnoliopsida > Poales > Poaceae > Thinopyrum > Thinopyrum elongatum. The sequence goes on from CM022303.1 coordinate 562,562,017, forward strand.
GGGCTGCTCTGGTGATGCTGCGATGGTGCCGCCGTGCTGCGACGGTTGTCGTCGTGCCGCGACGCCCCCTCCCCCGTGTTGCGATTGCGTTTTGCGAATCAGGCCGCTGGTGCTATGATGGGGCCGCCGTGCTGATGACGACATTCTGCGAATCGGGTCGCCGTGCTGCGATGGTGTTTTGCGAATCTGACCGCCGGTGCTGCGACGGGTCGCCGTCCTGCGAGCGGTGCTGCAACGGCGTTCTGCGAATCGGGTGGCCAGTGCTGCGAGCAATGCTGCGACAGGGCCGCCATGCTGCGAGCGGTGCTGCGCGGTGTTCTGCGAATCGGGTGGCTCGTGCTGCGATCAGTGCTGCGAGGGCGCCAGAGTTGCTGCAACGGGCAGAGCTGCTTTGAGGCCGCCGGAGTAAGCGAGTGCTATGGCCGTGGCGGAGTTCTGAGCAAACATGCGTGATGTGTGTGCCGCGTTCTGCGATGGAAGAAAGAAGAGAAAAGAGCATGATGCGTTGACTTCCATCAAACGGCTGGAGACATCCAGATCCTATGGCTCAGGAGACGGATGTTGCTTTACTTTCTACGTACATCCGGATGGTGCTTAGCAGCCGCCTGCTTGCCCTCCACTAACTTTAAGCGACCTGCTGTATATATACTCTTTGCTGCCTGTAAATGCCTCTTGAATCAAGGCACATACACCGTAAAGGGCCAGAGCCACTGCCATTTGAACTCCAGTGCCTATCAGATGCATGTCATCGTCAATTCTTTAAGACTTGCCATCAGTTCATCTGTGTTTATCTTTCACTTCATAGCTTTCCATCTTAGCCCTCTTTTGATTCACTTGTCCTATTTTGCTATCATTGACATACTTGGTTCTGTTGCCTTGATGGTATTGAAGCCAAGCAATCCTAACTACAGTACTCACAATGTCAACATGTTTTTCCACTCAACATCTGCCTCGTAGTTACAGGATTAGCTGTTAGGTAATCTTGATTAATTAGTCATTAGTTTAATCTTAGATGAATAAGTAGTTGAGTCTAAGCAGGTTAATTAATGTGCTAATTAACTTGGACACGGTATAATGTGTTAGCTAGCTAAAAGTTAAATTGCTAGGCTTCATCGATCACAACAATCTCTCCCCAATTTTAACTTGACGAATTTACGGATCACCTCAAATATGCCTTGGACTACCCAGCCTCGCTAGTAATCTGTGGAATAAACCACCGGATGGACTTCACCATCCACCCTAGCAAGATACATGCCGACTCCTTGGGATCACACCACCCCGTGCACTACACCATGCACCCCGGCCTCATGTAGAGACATGCCTCATTGAAGAGACTCACCTTCATTGGTTTACCGCCCCCACATACTTGAACTTGATCCTCTCATCAAGACACACAGACAACTTGGGCACACTTCATCTTCAACGGATCCTCACATAGACAAGCACTTGGACATGACGACGCTGACATGACGACGACGATGACCGACCGACCGACACGTGTTGACTCGCACGACTCCTTGACTCATCAAACTCCCGCGGACGACGATCTTGACGACTTTTCGGCACCGCACCACGGCACCACCGCCCCCGTCAACGATCTTCTTCCACCGTCTTCCCGACAACAACCTGTCGCCTCCCTCCATGTCGCTCCACCGAACGACAATCGCCTGATCCCCCTTGTCTCTGTAGCACCCAGCGACCACATCGCCCGCCCAGGGGCGCTAGTCGGGTCGCCACGCCCCGGGGCAAACGCGGCCTCAAATCGACCTAGCTCAGATACCGAACTCCCCCACGGATCGATCACATCAAATAACGATGAACACGCGTACACATAAACTTTTATAGCCAAGGGTTCTTGTCGTGCCCTTTGTTTCTCTTTCTATTTTTTCTGTTTTCTCGCCGAGTTACAAAGTTACAGCCACGTGCATGTATATATACACGCAGACCCGGCACCGACCCAACAGAGTCCTAGATCAGCACGTCCTAGATATCCTACTCGTACCAAAAACTCCTAATACTAATACTACTAAGACTAGGACACGACACCACACGTACAAACCTAACCTAGTACTACTCCTTTCACGTGTACACTTCAAGCTTATAGCTAGCTCAGATTCATGGTCATAATTCTTCTCGTAGGTTCCCTATTGGTGTTCTTGTGCTCCCTCTGTAAAGATATATAAGAGCATTTAGATCATATACAGAGGGAGTACGTAGAACGTGTTTCAACTGCAAGAGATGCGCTAACAAGGAAAAGTATCTACACCATGCTTTTCTCCATATCAGTCACTGTCTCTTCTAGAGCATGGCGGTGTTTGCCTCGAACGAGAGCATGGCGGTGTTTGCCTCAACCAGGGCCTCCTGCTACTCACTGGCTAGATTCTTGCAGGCAACACGCTTCTTCCTGTGTCTTTGAGGCGGGTGATATGGGCACTTAGAGGACTAAGAATAAGCAGAGGTAAACTTGAAGAGTTTGAGTTCATGATGAACAACACAAAGGCCGTGGGTTTCAGCCACTTGCTGCATAACCAGCAAACATTATTCCTTGCAGCCATTGTTGCTGCTCTCATAGCCGTGAGCATCACACTATTATGTTGCTTGAACTGGGATTCTGCAGTGTTTGCGGGGCTGACCACCAATCAGAAGATCACCAGCGCATTGTTCATGGCCGTAAACACAAGGCAGGCAGGAGAGAATTCCATCGACTGTTGTGCTCCCTAGTTGCTCCAGCAGATTTAATGCTACTAGTGAACCCGTTGCGCCAAATGGTGCAGTGACCCGTTGAATCTATGTCCGCGTGGAAAAGAAAACCCATGGTTTAGTTGATTTAGTTGTGGCCAAGCACATATGATAGCATATTTAACGCTCTTTAATAGCATAAGAATGGTGTCTTGTTGTCTACAATGAGATGTACACACACATTTAAATTTGGCAGCATAAAGTCTCACGAAAACCATGTTCCGCTGAAAATATGTGTATTTTCAATCGGACTGGCTAACTCACGTCTAGATGTTTTTTAGTGTTTAACCATCGGATCTCTGTGTCTTTAATTTCGTGCACGAGCGATCTGCTCGAGTCGTGATCGTGGGTGTCTCGTGATCGTGGGTGTCGCGTTGTTACGTCGGGATGGAAGGCTACAGCGGGGCGGGCTGGTTCCTTTTTTTTTTCGGGCCGACCTTTGTTTGTTTTGAGCTTTGTTTTGGGCGACGTTATGAGATCGAGCTGGTAGCCTCGCTCACGTCGTCACAGGCTCAGTCTTGTGCATACGGAAGTGAAGGAAGTTTGCACAATGGCCAATGGTTGTGAGTTTTTTTTTATATTGCAATCGCTCATGTTCATGTCATTTTTCAGAAGAAGTTGTCTAGATATATTTCGCCATTTCATTTTTTCTTTTAATCATTTTTAGGTATGTATCTTTTTTGCCCATGTCAGCAGTGTCCTTTTTTGTTATTAGCCAATTTATTTTTTTCCTTTACCTTTTTTGTTTGATGCACTTTTTCCATATCAAATTTCTACTCTCTATGCAAGTGTAAACCCCTCGACTCCGGAATTTGGTGTTTTTTTGTAGTTTGTAGTCACCTCATTTGCAAGTAGCCATCTAGCAATCGGATTTTTTGTAGTTTCAGTTGCCCAGTTTTGCAATCCACCCTTGATTCATGAATAATTTTTCTTTCTTTCAAAGTTGCAGTTTGTCCCAGTTGCAAATCAATCATCAAGTCAAAACCGTCCCCCAGTGTCCAGTCAACCCTCAACTCGCAACTGGGGCATTTTTTGCAAGTACTCAAGTTGCATGTTCACCTTCATGTCGTAACTAAGGTCAGGTCATAGTTTGTAGCCGGCTTAGTTGCAAGTCAACCCTCGACTCGCAACTAGGGGCGAGTTTTTCATAGTTTGAAGGCGCCCCAGTTGCAAGTCAACCATCGACTTGCAACTAGCGGGCCCAGTTGCAAGTCCAATATCGACTCGCAACTAGGTTTTTTGTAGTTGCGCCAGTTGCAAGTCAACCTTTGGCTCGCAACTAGGGGGAGGGGGCAGTAGCAAGTCAACCATTGACTCGCAACTAGGTTATTTTTTGTTTTCTTGTAGTTTGCCTCAGTTGCAAGTCAACCATCGACTCGCAACCGTGCCCTAGTTGCAAGTCAACCATCGACTCTCAACTGGGATGTGTCATAGTTTTGTAGTTACCCAAGTTGCAAGTCAACCATTGACTCGCAACTAGGTTATTTTTCGTTTTTTGTAGTTTGCCTTAGTTGCAACTCAACCATCGACTCGCAACCGTGCCCCAGTTGCAAGTCAACCATCGACTCGCAACTGGGATGTGTCGTAGTTTTGTAGTTGCCGCAGTTGCAAGTCAACCATTGACTCGCAACTAGGTTATTTTTCGTTTTCTTGTAGTTTGCCTCAGTTGCAACTCAACCATTGACTCGCAACCGTGCCCCAGTTGCAAGTCAACCATCGACTCACAACTGGGATGTGTCGTAGTTGTGTGTGTGTGTGTGTGTGTGTGTGTGTGTGTGTGTGTTTGTCGAGGGTCCCCAGTTGCATGAAGCCCATCGACTCGCAACTAGGGGGGTGTGTGTTTGTTGAGGACCCCCAGTTGCAAGTTGACTATCAACTCGCAATTAGGGTGTGTGTGTGTGTTTTGTCGTGGCCCCAGTTGCAAGTTGACCATCGACTCACAACTAAGGATGTGTGTGTGTGTGTGTGTTTGTCGAGAGTCCCCAGTTGCATGTCGATAATCGACTAGCAACTAGGGGGGTGCGTGTGTTTTGTCGGCGCACCAAGTTGCATGTAGACCATTGACTCGCAACGAGGGGGTGTGTCTTTTCTCGGCGCACCCAGTTGTAAGTTGACCATCGAACCGCAACTAGGGTGTGTGTGTGTGTGTGTGTGTGTGTGTGTGTGTGTGTGTGTGTGTGTGTGTTTTGTCGTGGCCCACAGTTGCAAGTTGACCATCGACTCGCAAGTAAGGATGTGTGTGTGTGTGTGTGTATGTTTGTCGAGGGTCCCCAGTTGCATGTCGATAACCGACTCGCAACTAGGGGGTGCGTGTGTTTTGTCGGCGCACCCAGTGGCATGTCTACCATTGACTCGCAACTAGGGGGTGTGTGTTTTGTCGGCGCACCCAGTTGCCAGTTGACTATCGAGTCGCAACTAGAGGTGTGTGTGTGTGTTTTGCCATGGTCGCCAGTTGCAAGCCAACCATCTTCTCGCAACTAAGGGTGTTTGTGTTTGTCGTGGTCCCCGGTTGTCAATGTGTGTTTGTCGAGGGTCCTTAGTTGCATGTCCACCATCGACTCAGAACTAGGGGGAGTGTGTGTGTTTGTCGAGGGTCCCCAGTTGCAAGCCGACCATCGACTCGCAACTAAGGGGTGTTTGTGTTTGTCGAGGGTCCCTAGTTGCATGTCAACCATCGACTCGCAACTAGGGGAGTGTGTGTTTGTCGAGGGTCCCCAGTTGCATGTAGCCCATCGACTCACAACTAGGGGGAGGTGTGTGTTTGTCGAGGGTCCCCAGTTGCAAGCCCACCATCGACTTGCAACTAAGGTTGTGTCTGTTTGTCGAGGGTCCTTAGTTGCATGTCCACCATCGACTCACAACTAGGGGGAGTGTGTGTGTTTGTCGAGGGTCCCCAGTTGCATCTCGACCATCGACTCGCAACCAAGGGTGTGTGTGTGTGTGTGTGTTTGTCGAGGGTCCCCAGTTGCATGTCAACCATTGACTCGCAACTAGGGGGAGTGTCTGTGTCTTTTGTTGAGGGTTCCCAATTGCATGTCAACCATTGACTCGCAACTAGGGGGTGTGTGTTTTGTCTGTGCACCCAGTTGCAAGTTGACAATCGACTCGCAACTAAGGATGTGTGTGTGTGTGTTTTGTCGTGGCCCCCAGTTGCAAGTCGACCATCGACTCGCAACTAAGGATTTGTGTGTGTGTGTGTTTGTCGAGGGTCCCTAGTTGCAAGTTGACCATCGATTCGCAACTAAGGGTGTCAGTGTTTGTCGAGGGTCCCCAGTTGCATGTCAACCATCGACTCACAACTAGGGGAGGGTGTGTGTTTGTCGAGGGTCCCCAGTTGCAAGTCGACCATCGACAAGCAACTAGTGGTGTGTATGTTTTTTCGTGGCACCTAGTTGCAAGACGATCATCGACTCGCAACTAAGTGTGTTTGTGTTTGTCGAGGGTCCCCAGTTGCATGTCAACAATCGACTCGCAACTAGGCGAGTGTGTGTTTTTGTCATGGGTCCCTAGTTGCATGTCGACCATCGACTCGCAACTAGGAGTGTGTGTGTTTGTCGAGGGTCCCCCGTTGCAATCCGACCATCGACTCGCAACTAAGGGTGTGTGTGTGTTTGTCGAGAGATCCCTAGTTTCAAGCCAACCATCGACTTGAAACTAAGGGTTTGTGTTTGTTTTTCGAGGGCCCTTAGTTGCATGTCCACCATCGACTCACAACTAGGGGGAGTGTGTGTGTGTGTGTGTGTGTGTGTGTGTGTGTGTGTGTGTGTTTGTCGAGGGTCCCTAGTGGCATGCCGACCATCGACTCGCAACTAAGGGGTGTTTGTGTTTGTTGAGGGTCCGTAGTTGCATGTCAACCATCGACTCACAACTAGGGGAGTGTGTGTTTGTCGAGGGTCCCTAGTTGCATGTCGCCCATCGCATCTAGGAGACGGTGTGTGTTTGTCGAGGGTCCCCAATTGCAAGCCAACCATCGACTTGCAACTAAGGGTGTGTGGGGGTTTGTCGAGGGTCCTTACTTGCATGCCCACCATCGACTCACAACTAGGGGGAGTGTGTGTGTTTGTCGAGGGTCCCCAGTTGCATGTCAACCTTCGACTCGCAACTAGGGGGAGTGTCTATGTCTTTTGTCGAGGGTTCCCAATTGCATGTCAACCATCAACTCGCAACTAGGGGAGGGTGTGTGTTTGTCGAGGCTCCCCAGTTGCAAGCCAACTGAAAGCACAAGTGCTCCCCGGGTGATTTTGGTAATTAATGTCAACATATCTCTCGTTGGACTAATACCTTTACCTAGTGTATTTCAGATCAGTTCAACAATGGCGTGGCAAGGACAAGAGGATGTGGAACCCCTTCAAAACGCTAAGGACAAAGATTTGCAAAGGCTCAAGACTTTTCTTTTTCATTTTAGTGATCCAAGATCACATTGAGTCCATAGGAAAAGCCAATACTATTAAAAGGGGATGAGGTGTTGCTTAATGGTCTACTTGCTCAAAATGCTTAGTGATATTGCTCCAAAACCCTCAGCCACTTTCTCTTTTCCATATATGTCCAAAACCCAAAGTCAAACTCGGCCCCACCGATTTGATCTATCCGGTGCCACCGAGTTCAGTTGACATAGCCACTGCCAGAAACCCTAGACAATTCGGTCTCACAGATACGGATCTCGGTCTAACCGAGATGGCATTGCAAACTCTCTGTTTCCCTTCGTAACATTTCATCTCACCGAGATGAGCGGTCGATCCCACCGAGTTTGCATGACAAACTCTCTGTTTCCCTTCGTAACATTTCGGTCTCACCGAAATGAGCGATCGGTCCCATCGAGTTTGCCTGACCAACTCTCTGTTTGCTCATTGCTGAAATCGGTCCCACTGAGTTCATGCAATCGGTCTCACCGAGATGAGGTTTGCCCTAAGCCCTAGCACATCGGTCCCACCGAGTTGATCCAGTCGGTCCCACCGAGATTCCTAATGTTCACATTTTGAACTAAATCGGTCTCATCGAGTTCTTATATTCGGTCTGACCGAGTTGGGTCAAATGTGTGTAACGGTTGGATTTTGTGTGGAGGCTATATATACCCCTCCACCCCCTTCTCCATTAGAGGGAGAGCCATCAGAACGTGCCTACACTTCCACTACTCATTTTCTGAGAGAGAACCACCTACTCATGTATTGAGACCAAGACATTCCAATCCAACCACAAGAATCTTGATCTCTAGCCTTCCCCAAGTTGCCTTCCACTCAAATCATCTTTCCACCATAGCCAAATCTGTGAGAGAGAGTTGAGTGTTGGGGAGACTATCATTTGAAGCACAAGAGCAAGGAGTTCATCATCAACACACCATTTATTACCTTTTAGAGAGTGGTGTCTCCTAGATTGGTTAGGTGTCACTTGGGAGCCTCCGACAAGATTGTGGAGTTGAACCAAGGAGTTTGTAAGGGCAAGGACATCGCCTACTTCGTGAAGATCTACCCGAGTGAGGCAAGTCCTTCGTGGGCGATGGCCATGGTGGGATAGACAAGGTTGCTTCTTCGTGGACCCTTCGTGGGTGGAGCCCTCCGTGGACTCGCGCAACCGTTACCCTTCGTGGGTTGAAGTCTCCATCAACGTGGATGTACGATAGCACCACCTATCGGAACCACGCAAAAAATCTCCATGTCTACATTGCGTTTGCACACTCCAATCCCATCCCTTACTTTCTTGCGATTTACATGCTTTATCCTTTCTGCTGCTCATACTCTTACCATGCTTGCTTGAAATGTATTGTGAATGCTTAAACTTGTGCTAAAACTCCACCTCAACTTCAAGTAATAAAAAACTGCTACTTTTGCTTGTTAAGGGTCTAATCACCCCCCTCTAGACACCTCTTCTCGATCCTTTCACCAACCATCGACTTGCAACTAAGGGTGTGTGTGTTTGTCGAGGGTCCTTAGTTGCATGTTCACCATCGACTCACAACTAGGGTGTGTGTGTGTGTGTGTGTGTGTGTGTGTTTGTGGAGGGTCCCCAGTTGCAAGCCGACCATCGAGTCGCAACTAAGGGGGTGTTTGTGTTTGTCGAGGGTCCCCAGTTGCATGTCAACCATCAACTTGCAACTAGGAGGAGTGTATGTGTCTTTTGTTGAGGGTTCCCAAATGCATATCAACCATCAACTCGCAACTAGCGGAGTGCGTGCTTTGTCGAGGGTCCCCAATTGCATGTCGACCATCGACATGCAACTAGGGAGTGAGTGTTATTTGTCGGGGCACCCAGTTGCATGCTGACCATCGACTCGCAACTACGGGCGTGTGTGTTTTGTCGAGCGCCCAGTTGCATGTCGACCATCAACTTGCAACTAAGGAGGTTGTGTGTGTGTGTGTGTGTGTTTGTCAGGGTCCCTAGTTGCAACTCAACCATCGACTCGCAACTAGGGGGAGGGGGGGTTTGTGTGAGTTTGTCGACGGCACCAAGTTGCAAGCCTACCATCGAACTCGCAACTAGGGGGGTGTTTGTGTGTATTTTGTCTTGGCCCCCAATTGCATGCCAACTATCGACTCACAACTAAGGGTGTGTCTATTTTGTTATGGCACCTAGTTGCAAGCCGACCATCGACTCGCAACTAGGGGGACAGGGTGGTGTATTTGTGTGTTTGCCAAGGTCACTAGTTGCGAGTCTACCATCGAGCCGCAACTGAGGAGGAGGGGGAGGGGAAATTTTGTTTTTGTACGACCCCCTATTTTTTGCAAGTCAACCATCAAACTCGCAATTGAGAGGTGCCGGTGTCTGTGTGTGTTTGTTGAGGACCCCGATTCAACCAGTTGCAAGTCGATGATCGGCTCGCATTTTGCAACTATTCCATTTTTTGATAGATTTTTTTCCTTTTTTGATGGAATAAAAATTTACAAGGTACTTTTTCATGAAATCCGTAACAGGAAAAAGGATTTCTACTTTGTTTTTAATATAACTGCAATTTTTTTCTAACCCCTAGTTTTTACTGTGATCAATATTGTATAATCATTATTTTTTACACAAACAACCTATTTTTGTAGGCATAAAGGCTAGTTTTTCAACTAACATGTTTGGTAACCTTCCTAGCTACATGCTGGTTATTTGGGACTGGGAGCATCGATGAGGCACAAGGCCTACATATCTTCTCAATCCCTTCTTTTCTTTAGAACAAACAAACAAATAAACCCACAAAAAACAACGCCCAGGCCCAAGAAAGTGGGGGGTGGGGGAGGGTCACGGGTGGGGTCCAACCTTTGGAAGCGAGAAACAACATAGCGAGGCTCGAAGCGAGGAAGCGCGCGGGTGACAAACAATTGACGAGAGGACAAACAGATCGATTAGGAGGGCCACAAACAGGCTGATGTCATCTTAGATGCGACATAATTATGTCACATCTAGATGCGTCCTAGACAGACCCATTTTCAATTATCTTTTGTGTTTGAAAAAATAGACTATTTAGATGACCAACCGTGAGTGCTTTGAAAAGGTTGGTCTTTGTTGGTAAAATTAGGTTTTAGCAACCACCAAAGGTATCAATCAAGGGCGATTTCTCTTGGAACCACCATAAACATTAAAAATGGAAACATCACGTCAACACATGAAAGGAAACAAACATGACAGATTCAGTTCTTTCATTAATACCCCAAGCTGGGCCAACGGGGAGGCTCACGCACACGTGCACACCCCCAGGCCAGGGCTCCCCTGTAGCGTGGTCCCGATCGATCTTCCTTCCCCTGCAGCATTATTCTTCTTCCCCTAGTCTGAACCTGAACCATACAACTATTGATCGTTTTTGTCTGCCAAGAAGCAACATCAAGTGAGTAAATCACAGGTAATCCCACAACGGAATGCTGCATTGTGCACCAGAAAAAACTTGAGTAAGTTGGCGACCAGATCAGTTATACTGTTCTCAACTTACAATTAAACGAGTTACAAGAGTTCCAACTAAAGGTATGTAGCTGTTGAACCTATCTGTAACAAAGCTATACAAGTTGCTGGTGAGCATTGAGTACTACTACTACTACTACTACTACTACTACTACTACTACTACTACTACTACTACTACTACTACTACTACTACTACTACTACTACTACTACTACTACTACTACTACTACTACTACTAGTAAATGGGAAACTTTTAAAAAATAGAGATCCAAGACACTTCCAAAAAGTATGATACACACACTGGAAACTCTTAAACAGTAATTCGCAGATAAGAGCAGTGTCTAGCTTGCCTGTCCTGTTTGGCACCTATTGTGCAATCTGCATAACTACACGGGACATAAATTCTTATTAAACAACAAAAATAGTTTTAAACACTGCCATCTAATTTGGAGGGCCTCTGCTTTCATACATAGCTGGTCCAGGAGTAGTCAACCTCACATAGAACTGCCCTTCCCCTGAGTCCCCGATTACTACTGGACCATGTACTGCTAAAAGTGCAAGGACCAAAAACAAAAGGAACAATGAGGGGACGCATAAACTGAATTTGTAGCTATATATCAGAGGAAGAAAAAATGTATTCCTGACTATAGCGCAACTGAAATAATTTCTCAACTAACAGAAGTACCCAACTTTGTGAAAATAAAGTGTTTCTCAGAATTTTCTGCTGTGTGCCAAAAGTTTGTTTCGATCGATCAGAGAATTCCTTCCAATTTAGCAGTAAAACTTGCTTCTACATAAAATGAATTGATTTCCATACAACTAATATGACTACTATTAAAACCGTCATAATTTTCCAATATTTTTACTACCATTACAACAACCCACGTGCGTATACGATAGAAAACTTGTCCAGTAGGGAGAAACACAAGGTCAATCAATCAGCCTCACTACTGGAAATTTCGTATACGCCGGGTGTCAGAGTCTTCGCCGAGAGCCAAAACACGGGCACTCGGAAAAGTAAGAGACGCCGAGCGTGACTCTCGGCAAAAGGAGCATCTTGGCAAACACATGATACTGCTGAGAGTAGGCCTCGGCAAAAAGGCAACACTCGGCAAAGGCACTATTTGCCGAGAGCCAAGCAGTGCCGCACGACAATGTTCTACCACATGGCACATCCGGCGCCGGCTAACGGCACGGTCACGGTTGGACTTCTTTACCGAGAGCAGCTCTCGGAAAATTAACGGTTGCCTATTTGGTTCCACCTCGCCTACCTCTTTACATTGTCCGATAGTCCAACAGTTTAATTAAACTTCGGTGTTCATAATTAAGAATATCTATTAATTTTATGATCCAACCGTACATGTACCGAGAGCGGCTCTCAGTAAGGCAACATTTGCCGAGAGTAGCTCTCTGTAAAGATAAGGCTACCATCAAACTTTAGTCCCACCTCGCCTAGAGACAAGCAACATAACCTGTTTAAATAGTGGGATAGTCCAGATGCAGCAAGCTTCGGTATTCATTACTTTCTTGTTAAGGAGATGGACCATCACTTTGAATGTTCACCTATTTCGGGCAGAGAAGATTCAAAGTGATAGGCCATCTTCTTAATGGTAGATGCCGGAGTTTTTTTTATTAATTCAACTATTATTATTTTTGAGAAATTTATAGCAGGTTTGTGCAGGAAGTGCGGGTCCTGTTACTCCGTTGGCCTCGAAATTTATTGCAAATCTGCAAGGCGGCACATGAAATCATGCCTAGAATCGGCATGGGAAATCCTTTGTGATGTCTTTGCGACATGCCTAGGCCACGTGCTGATGAGGGAGGGGCATGCCCTTCCACCGGGTTACCGAAAGTACCTCGGTGTCATGCCTGATGCAACCGTTGAAATCCTCAGAAAATCGTACGATGTCGAATTACTCGGGATCTGGCACGCTGTCATGACACGGCCCATGCAGGGTGTGGTAAAAGTTTGGCCGTGTTTTGAATAAGCATCCCCTTAGGCCGCTTGTAAACCGCACTGTCTCTGAGCCAGTCTGTGGGTACCGAGAGGGAACGTGTCTAGTTTGTGCAGAAAGTCCTGGTCCTGTTGCTCCATTGGCCTTGAAACTTCTCACGCTCTGAAAGGAGGCAATCACATGACACATGCCATGCCCCCGCATTTTTCAGACCTGCGTGCAATATTCGAGACATTTATTGCACCGCTAGGGTTTCACTGCTGGAAATTGCAGATCTGCAATGCAGCACATGAAATCATGCCCAGAAACGGCATGGGAAATCCTTTGTGATGTCTTTGCGACATGCCTAGGCCACGTGCTGACGAGGGAGGGGCATGCCCTTCCACCGGGTTACCGACAAAGTACCTCGGTGTCATGCCTGATGCAACCGTTGAAATCCTCGGAAAATCGTACGATGCCGGAATACCTCGGGATCTGGCACGGTGTCATGAAATGGCCCATGCAGGGTGTGGTAAAAGTTTGGGCATGTTTCGAATAAGCATCCCCTGAGGCCACTTGTAAACCACACGGTCTCCGAGCTAGTCTGTGGGTACCGAGAGGGAACGTGTCCGGTTTGTGCAGGAAGTCCTGGTCCTGTTGCTCCGTTGGCCTCGAAACTTCTCGTGATCTTAAAAGAGACAATCGCATGACACATGCCAAGCCCCACATTTTCCGGACCCGCGTGCAATATTCGAGACATTTATTGCACCGCTAGGGTTTCACCGCTGGAAATTGCATATCTGCAAGGCGGCACATGAAATCATGCTCAAAAGCGGCATGGGAAATCCTTTGTGATGTCTTTGCGACATGACTAGGCCACGTGCTGACGAGGGAGGGGCATGCCCTTCCACTGAGTTACCGAAAGTACCTCGGTGTCATGCTTGATGCAACCGTTGAAATCCTCGAAAAATCAAACGATGCTGGAATTCCTCAAGATCTGGCACGGTGTCACGACACGGCCCATGCAGGGTGTGGTAAAAGTTTAGGTGCGTTTCGAATAAGCATCCCCTGAGGCCGCTTGTAAACCGCACCGTTTCTGTGCCAGTTTGTGGGTACCGAGAGGGAACATGTCCGGTTTGTGCAGGAAGTCCTGGTCCTGTTGCTCTGTTGGCCTCGAAACTTCTCGTGCTCTTAAAGGAGGTAATCACATGACACATGCCAAGCCCCCGCATTTTTCGGACCCATGTGCAATATTCGAGACATTTATTGCACCGGTAGGGTTTCACCACTGGAAATTGCAGATCTGCAAGGCGGCACATGAAATCATGGCCAGAAGTGGCATGGGAAATCATTTGTGATGTTTTTGCGACATGCCTAGGCCACGTGCTGACGAAGGACGGGCATGCCCTTCCACCGGGTTACCGAAAGTACCTCGGTGTCATGCATGATGCAACAGTTGAAATCCTCGAAAAATCCTATGATGCCGAATTCCTCCGGATCTGGCACGGTGTCATGACATGGCCCATGCAGGGTGTTGTAAAAGTTTGGGCATGTTTCGAATAAGCATCCCTTGAGGCCGCTTGTAAACTACACCGTCTCCAAGCCAGTCTGTGGGTACCGAGAGGGAACGTGTCCGGTTTGTGCAGGAAGTCTTGGTCCTGTTGCTCCATTTGCCTCAAAACCTCTCGTGCTCTTAAAGGAGACAACCGCATGACACATGCCAGGCCCGCGCATTTTCTGGACCCGCGTGCAATATTCGTGTCATTTATTGCTTCGCTCGGGTTTCACCGCTGGAAATTGCAGATATGCAAGGTGGCACATGAAATCATGCCTAGTAGCAGCATGGGAAATCCTTTGTGATGTCTTTGCAACATGCCTAGGCCACGTGCTGACGAGGGAGGGGCATGCCCTTCCACCGGGTTAACGAAAGTACCTCGGTGTCATGCCTGATGCAACCATTGAAATCCTTGGAAAATCGTACGATGCCGAAATTCCTCGAGATCTGGCACGGTGCCATGACACGGCCCATGCAGGGTGTGGTAAAAGTTTGGGCGCATTTTGATAAAGCATCCCCTGAGGCCGCTTGTAAACCGCACCATCTTCGAGCCAGTCTGTGGGTACCGAGAGGGAACGTGTCCGGTTTGTGCATGAAGTCCTGGTCCTGTTGCTCCATTGGCTTCGAAACTTCTTGTGCTCTGAAAGGAGGCAATCGCATGGCACATGGCACATGGCAAGCCCCCGTATTTTCTGGACCCGCGTGCAATATTTGAGACATTTATTGCACCGCTGGAAATTGCTGATCTGCAATGCGGCACATGAAATCTTGCCCATAAGCGGCATGGGAAATCCTTTGTGATGTCTTTGCGACATGCCTAGGCCACGTGCTGACGAGGGAGGGGCATTCCCTTCCACCGGGTTACCGAAAGTACCTCGGTGTCATGCCTGATGCAACCGTTGACATCCTCGGAAAATTGTATGATGACTAAATTCCTTGGGATTTGGCATGGTGTTATGACATGGCCCATGCAGGGTGCGGTAAAATTTTGGGCGCGTTTCCAATAAGCATCCCCTGAGGCCGCTTGTAAACCGCACCGTCTCCAAGCCAGTCTGTGGGTACCGAGAGGGAACGTGTCTGGTTTGTGTAGGAAGTCCTGTTCCTATTGCTCTGTTGGCCTCGAAACTTCTCGTGCTCTTAAAGGAGACAATCGCATGACACATGCCAAGCCCCGCATTTTTCGGACCCGCGTGCAATATTCGAGTCATTTGTTGCACCGCTGGAAATTGCAGATCTGCAAGGTGGCACATGAAATCATGCCCAGAAGCGGCATGGGAAATCCTTTGTGATGTCTTTGCGATATGCCTAGGCCACATGCTGACGAGGGAGGGGCATGCCCTTCCACTGGGTTACCGAAAGTACCTCGGTGTCATGCTTGATGCAACCATTGAAATCCTTGGAAAATCGTATGATGCCGGAATTCCTCTGGATCTGGCATGGTGTCATGACACGGCCCATGCAGGGTGTGCTAAAAGTTTGGGCGCGTTTCGAATAAGCATCCCCTGAGGCCGCTTGTAAACCGCACCGTCTCCGAGCCAATCTATGGGTATCGAGAGGGAACGTGTCCGGTTTGTGCAGGAAGTCTTGGTCCTATTGCTCCATTGGCTTCGAAACTTCTCGTGCTCTTAAAGAAGGCAATCACATGACACATGCCAAGCCCCCGCATTTTCCGGACCCGCATGCAATATTCGAGACATTTATTGCACCGCTAGGGTTTCACCATAGGAAATTGCAGATCTGCAAGGCGGCACATGAAATCATGCCCATTAGCGGCATGGGAAATCCTTTGTGATGTTTTTGTGACATGCCTAGGCCACATGCTGACGAGGGAGGGGCATTCCCTTCCACCGGGTTACCGAAAGTACCTCGGTGTCATGCCTGATGCAACTGTTAACATCCTCAGAAAATCGTACGATGCCGGAATTCCTCGGGATTTGGCACGGTGTCATGACACGTCCCATGCTGGGTGCGATAAAATTTTGGGCGCGTTTCGAATAAGCATCCCCTGAGGCCGCTTGTAAACCGCACCATCTCCGAGCCAGTATGTGGGTACCAAGAGGGAACATGTCCGGTTTGTGTAGGAAGTCCTGGTCCTATTGCTCTGTTGGCCTCGAAACTTCTCATGCTCTTAAAGGAGGCAATCGCATGACACATGCCAAGCCCCAGCATTTGTCGGACCTGCGTGCAATATTCGAGTCATTTGTTGCACCGCTAGGGTTTCACCACTAGAAATTGCAGATCTGCAAGGCGGCACGTGAAATCATGCCCAAAAGCGGCATGGGAAATCCTTTGTGATGTCTTTGCGACATGCCTAGGCCACGTGCTGACAAGGGAGGGGCATGCCCTTCCACCGGGTTACCGAAAGTACCTCGGTGTCATGCTTGATGCAACCGTTGATATCCTCGGAAAATCGTACGATGCCAGAATTCCTCGGGATCTGGCACGGTGTCATGACACGGCCCATGCAGGGTGCGGTAAAAGTTTGGGCGCTTATAGATCTCCATCGTATCTTCTTTTCCAAACTCTTTTGCCCTTGTTTTGGACTCTAATTTGCATGATTTGAATGGAGCTAACCCGGACTGACGCTGTTTTCAACAAAATTGCCATGGTGTTGTTTTTGTGCAGAAATCAAAGTTCTCGGATTGACCTGAAAATTTACGGAGAATTTTTGTGGAATATATATAAAATACTGGCGGAAAAAGATA
This sequence comes from Thinopyrum elongatum, assembly GCA_011799875.1. NCBI lineage: Eukaryota > Viridiplantae > Streptophyta > Magnoliopsida > Poales > Poaceae > Thinopyrum > Thinopyrum elongatum. The sequence goes on from CM022303.1 coordinate 562,578,819, forward strand.
CCAGAGAGGGGCCACCCAGGAGCCACAAGCTCTGGGGGCGTGCCTACCAGGCTTGTGGCCCCCCTGGAGCTTCGGCAACCCTAACTCCAACTCCATATATACCTATTCACGGAGAAAAAAATCAGAGAGAAGGATTCATCGCGTTTTACGATATGGAGCTGCCGCCATCGCCTGTTCTTCATCGGGAGGGCTGATCTGGAGTTCGTTCGGGGCTCCGGAGGGTGGAATCCGTCGCCGTCGTCATCATCAACCTTCCTCCATCACCAATTTCATGATGTTCCCCGCCAGGAGTGAGTAAGTCCATCGTAGGCTTGCTGGACGGTGATGGGTTGGATGAGATTTATCATGTAATCGAGTAAGTTTTGTTAGGGCTTGATCCCTAGCTAGTATCCACTATGTTCTGAGATTGATGTTGCTATGACTTTGCTATGCTAATGCTTATCACTAGGGCCCGAGTGCCATGATTTCAGATCTAAACCTATTATATTTTCATGAATATATGTGTGTTCTTGATCATATCTTGCAAGTTGTATACACCTATTACGAGTTATGATCCGCATACCTCAAGGTGACAATAATTGGGATTCTTTCCGGTGATTACCGTAGTTTGAGGAGTTCATGTATTCACTAAGTGCTAATGCTTTGTTCCGGTTCTCTATTAAAAGGAGGGCTTAATATCCCTTAGTTTCCTTTTGGACCCCGCTGCCACAGGAGGGTAGGACAAAAGATCTCATGCAAGTTCTTTTCCATAAGCATGTATGACTATATGCGGAATACATGCCTACATTACATTGATGAATTGGAGCTAGTTATGTGTCGCCCTAGGTATGGCTGCTACATGATGAATATTATCCAACACAATTATCCATCGCTGATCCAATGCCTACGAGCTTTTCACATATTGATCCTTGCTAAGTTACTTTTGCCGTTGCTACTGTTACAATCATTCCAAAACTGCTACCGTTACTATTGCCACTGTTACCGTTACTATCATACTACTTTGCTGCAGATATTGAGTCTTTCAGGTGTGGTCGAATTGACAACTCAACTGCTAATACTTGCGAATATTCTTTGGCTCCCTTTGTGTCAAATCAATAAATTTGGGTTGAATACTCTACCCCTCGAAAACTGTTGCGATCCCCTATACTTGTGGGTTATCAAGACCTTTTTCTGGCGCCGTTGCCGGGGAGCATAGGTCTATTTGCTAAGTCACTTGGGATTTATATCTGTTGATCACTATGAAGAATCTGAAGGATACCAGAACCAAGATCGTTCCCTCTAGAACGAGGGGATGTAAGGATCTGCCATCACACTCTGCACTTGATTCACCTTCTGTTTGAAATGAGCTTGCGACATCTACACCTGCTAATAATCCGGATATATCGCAAGTAATTGATGATGCTAATTATGCTATGAATGATGCTACTACTTTTGATAAGACTGTGCCACTGGGTGAAGTTCTTGATGAACAACTTGCTAGAGCTAAAGATATTGAGAATGCTGAAACTGATGATATTTCTAAAACTGGTGAAATTATTGAAACTGAAAACTTTGAAACACCCATTAGACCTAGCACTCCTAGATATGAATTGCCTGATATAACTGAGGGTTATGTTATGGATGGAGAAGTAGCTAGGGACTTTCTTGCTTGTAAGGATAGAGATGATCTTAAGAAATTACTATGCAAGTTGAAAGAAAAATCTTTGAATGCTAGAATGCAATATGATCCTAAGTTTGCTACTTTACCTATCTTTGTTATTGATAAGGATTATGAATTCTCTTTCATTCCTGAGTTAACTACTTTGGTTGAATCTGATCCTTTCCATGGTTATGAATCTGAAACTGTTGTAGCACATCTTACTAAACTGAATGACATAGCCACCCTATTTGCCCATGAGGAAAAAATTCGCTGCTACTATATTCTTAAGTTGTTTCCTTTCTCATTAAAGGGTGACGCTAAGATATGGTTTAATTCTCTTGCTCCTGGTTGTGGGCGTAGTCCCCAGGATATGATACATTATTTCTCTGGGAAAAAAAATCCTGCTCATAAGAAACAAGTTGCTTTACAGGAAATATTTAACTTTGTGCAAATTGAAGAAGAGAGTCTCCCACAAGCTTGGGGGAGGCTTCTCCAATTACTTAATGCTTTGCCTGATCATCCTCTCAAGAAAAATGAAATACTTGATATCTTTTATAGTGGACTAACCGATGCTTCTAGGGACCACCTAGATAGTTATGCTGGTTGTGTTTTCAGGGAACTAACTGTCGAACAAGCTGAAGGACTATTGAGTAATGATCTCTACTCCTAATGGAGCAGTTGGTAGGATTGCGTCCAGATTTTTTTTCATCCCACCACTTTCGTCCGTTTTTTTTCAACCGGTTATTTTTCGTCCCCCATCACCCCACCGGTTTAGTTTCGCGTCGCCCTCTCACACAACGAAAAAAAATCTGAACGGATCAGAACTTTCCATGCTGACGCAAGTTATTTAGTAATGTCTTCATGTGAAAGAATCAATCTCTAAAGATCAAATCTAAATTAATTAACATTACCTTAAATCGCTCAATCACATTAATTAGGAAACAAAATAACCGATTTTAAGAAAATCTCTACTCCTAATGAAGGGTATTACATACCAAACATAGGTACGTCATTAACTCGCTTCCTTCCCTTCTCTTCCCTTCGTCCCTCAGTCCTATGCTCGTGGCGCTGAAGTGGCGTCGACAGGCGATGGTGGCGAGGACAGCACGTGGCAGCCCCCGAAGCACGAACACGACTGCACCTCGGGTCTGCCGTCTCCCAAGATATGGGTGAGTTCTCGTGATGCCCACCCTAAACCCTCACGTCCTACAAATTCCGCAACCTCTACCGTCTCAATCTCGTCCACGCTCTGATCCAAAGGATGATGCAGCCCCGGCCGATTGACAATGGAGGTTCGCGATCCTTCCTCTCAGCACCCACTCCTGGAGGAACGACACGCCACGCCGATCGAACCTGGTCGAGATCACTCACCAATATTGCTATTCTGAAGTTTTTTGTAAAAAAGTGAAGATTGGGACAGGATCTGCACTTGTGTTAATATAACATATACTTGTGCAGGTGCAGGTTTTGTTTTAAAAATCCAATTTGTTTATCCTTTTGTCGCTGAAATTGTTTACTAATTATGACATTGGTTTTATTTCTTCTAGATGTTGTATATTCTTGGATTGAAGGGACTGTCTGACAAGGTGAAAGAGCTAATAGTTGTAGTTTTACACCAATGCAAATTTGTTTTGTTTCGGTGTTAAACATGGCCTGTGAGGGACACTTACATTGCTGCTGCTTGATCCTATCCAGCCGTCTCAGCTTCTGAGGATCCGATCGGAGTTAAGTTCTCAAATCCTTACTCGTGTTTCATATTCTTTTGCTTTTCTTAGGTCCGTGGCAGCAGCGGCATCCATGGATGGTTATGAGCTTGATCACTTCGATAGCTACAAGTTGTGGAAGGCACTATGGTGGCTTGGGTCATGCCATGAAACAGAAGATGAGGTCCGTTTGTGACACCAGCTCACTCGTTTGTCAATGATGCAACCCTTAAGCCCTTGGTTTTGTCGAACTGTGCGATATCAGAGGAGTTGCGCAAGAACCTGATGGTCGTGGGGCTGGAGTTTTTCCTTCTCCCATCTTTGTTGCCATGGCCTTACCACCCCCACACCTATCATTCTTATTTTGCTTACTGTTTGTTTTGGGAAGATCAGGTAACATCTACATCTCGTTCTATACTTGTTTACCTGATTACTTGATACATAATTTCACATGGGTAAACTAATAATATTTAGTCTAATTTACATGATGAAATCAGCCGGAGGAAAGACAGGGCTTGTACAGATTTTTTTGGAGAAGACGACCCAAATTGTGGCATTGGTCATAATTAAACTGGTGTTCTTCAGGTGAGTGACATTATTTCATTTCGGGAAGCACGAACTGGAATCAGACGCCTATTTTTAATGTTTGCTGCTTATTCCTTGTGGTGTAATCAAAGTTAACAGAAGTTTTATGTGATAACCTTCCAGAATAGAGAGCCATGCAAAGATGACCTTTTTTAACTTCTCAAGGAGAATACGCAGATTAACTTTCCATGAGTAGTAGTCTTCTATTGTTAACTAAACTTATTTAGTTCTCATGCACGTGGGTAATATTAGATCTTCGAACTGATCAAATTATATGCTTTCGTATGCAAGATTGTAAACTAACAATTGCATATACATCTTAACTCCAGATTTTCAGTTTGTGCTTGTCTAATGAAAAAATAATTCCCTTTGGATTAGGGAGCAGTATATGCCGAGTTTCTGTACTTGCCAGAGTCAATGTTTCCTTTAAGGCGAGTTTAAGAGGTACTGCTTAAGTTCCATGTTAGGGATTAGCTTTTCAGAGACCATTCTCTTTGGTATACTCCGAACTCCGTCGATATATTGGTCTGATTCTTTTGTTACTCAGCTTTACTTTTGGAATCGGCTCCGATAGGAATTCTCATCTCGACAAAGTTTAGCAACATAGTTCTTGCAATATGATTACATAAAATTATATGAGAAATCTTCATAAAAGAATACATCTTCAGTCATTTGACATACAAGGCCCAATCATTATCTAATTATTACTGGGGTTTTAATACTCGGTTTTACTTTTGAATATATCCATTTGCTAAAAGGGCATATAAAGTGAGACAAACAGGTACTTCTTTGGTGATTTGATTTTAGAAATATTTTAAGCTGGACAAGTGTGCATTGCATCTTCTACAACAACAGATCCTCTTGTTGGGATTATATATTAAGTGCTAATACATGTGCACTGTTATTGTTGCTATTGCTAATTGATTTTATCAACTGCTAACATGAGGCTCACTGGACTGCGATGCCAGATATGGCATCACTTTTCATGCTCTGGCCCAGTTTTGCATTGGCTTCCTTGCTATCTTGGTATTTGGAAGCGATGGAAACAAGGGGCAACAAAATAAGGAACTAAAAGTATTAAAGGAATGCCTTGGAAACTTATTTTGCGTGAAAATCTGGTTTCAATTTTCACCACACTATATGTACAAATGTATGCTTACTAAGACAACATCCTGCTTGTGCTGATGGCACGCATGCCATGTTCTCGTGTATTATTAGCTTTGTCGAAGTTTCAATGATGAAAGGATTGTTTCAGCAAATGCGCAGGAGGAAGATGCTAGGACTCCTGCTCACTAGAGAAGAACAAAAATACTAAGGTACCGTATTTCTTTTCTAATGCATGTGTTCTTTTAATATGGTAAAAGCATCAGGCATCAGGCATCAGATATCATATAGCAATAAAAAGGGAGAATTACAAATGAATACTTGACTGAAAATTGCAGTCAAGTGATTTGGACTGCAGTTTACCTTGAGATTAAAGAGATTGGCCATACTGTATAGATATTAACTGCAATATAGGAAAATTTCAGATGCATAAGTAGAAGGGAGGGGAGTAGCAGACAGGTGGAAGGTGTCCTGTAGGTTGAGGAGCTCTATGGCGAAGAGAAGCTGTCGACGTTGGGGTGCACCACCGGATCCCCTCCTTATCCAGATCCGTGCATCCAGGCGCGCATGGCGTGGGGAAGGTATCCAGGATGCCGAGCAAGATCCCCGAGCGCATGGGACGGAGCCCACCTCGCGCTGCACGGCGAGCGCGAGTCGCCGGGCGTGGCCACGGCCAGAATCAGACATGTGGTGCTGCCAGCGCGGCTAGGGGCTGGATGAAGGCAGGCGTCGCCCTTGCTTGTCGTTGCTGGCCTGCCGCGGCGAGATGAAGGGGAAAGAGTGAGCAGCGAGGAGTGAGAGTGTTGTGGTCGCTGTAGATTTTTTTTTTCTTTTTTTGGTCCCACGGCTGTAGAATTTTCTTTTCCTTTTTATATTTTTTTTGCTGGAGACGCGTAACATCTGAACTGAACTTTTTTAGACAAAGTTAACGACCGTAGAATCTTGGTTAGACTTTAGGAGAAGGAGAATAAGAGCGTCGGTCGGGGCGTAGTGACCATACTGATTCTTGGATAACCTTTCATATGAAATGGATATGAACAAAGACATGGAATTTTTAAGGGTGGGAAATGTACAAAAATATTTCAGTCTTTTCTCACACACAAACCTGCGGTAATATGGAGCTAGAGCTATGTGTGTAACTAAAAAAAATCCTTGTTCAGTTTCGGTTTAAAAAAAATTATCCTTGCTTTGCTTATTATAGATGTATGTCTTTTTCCATTTTATGCATGTTGCATATGATAATATGTTTAAATTATGTGTGTGTGTGTGTGTGTGTTGTTTTTGCGGAACATGTGAGGGACATACGCGTAAGTGTGTAAAATTTGATAGATGTAGCAGTAACACATATGAACAATATGAGGGTTTTTTTTTAGAAAAGAGGCTGGCGCCCGGCTTTAAATTAATGAAGCCCTTACAACCAACCAACGGTACAAAACAACACAGAAGAACAAAGCAAAGAAAGAGCCTCGGCAAGATACATGGGTGCCCAGAGGTAGCAACAAAGCTCAAAAACAAGACATGAAACACTGGAGCCCTCATACATGCTCGAAAGACCAATGCTGCGAAAGGAGCCGGCTCGCGAAGGAGATCAGCTGATAGAGGGGGTTATGACAATGCCATCGCCTGGGCGCCTAGCAGACTAGCGCCATCCTGTTCCATCGCCAGAAGGAGCCCCCAGCTCCTCGCCCCGGCTCGAGAGGCGCCGCACCGTCGGACGATGGAGTGTTCACCACCCTAGAACGCGGATGGGGACCAGGGCCAGGACACCAAAGGGAGGTCTTCTAGCACAACCACCTCGCCGAACCTAGCTCCGCACGAGAGCACCACCGTCGAGGCAAGGACCCGACACACGACGAGCAGAAGCTGTTGTTCACAAAACTCCCCCCAGCAACCAGCAACCTAGGACCCTGCTCACAAGACGGAGCCTCCAAGGAGGACACGACGCCACAACGCCGCCACCGTCCGGTCTGGAACCAGCCAGAACAATGGTTTTCACCCAGAGCCTGTAGTGAATGGGGTCACCCGCGATGACACCTCCAAGGAGGAAAACGGCACACAGCAGTGTCGATATCACCGGCATCGACATAGTCGGGCAGAGCTTTCGCTCGGGACTCAACCCCCACCACCCAGGTCCAACAGCCATGGCCGGCTAAGGAAAGTCGCAGACAACGCCCGAAACAGGCCGCGTGGCAACGAAGACCACACCCGCATGATGGACGCCCCCAGAATGAGCCACCTCACCACCCACACAGCCAAGGCAAATGCACGAGCACCCGCACGGCGACACCCACTGGAAAGGTGCCGCCGTGCCCACCGTTCGGAGCCGCCGCTCCGGACACCAAGAGGATCCATCCTCACCCACCACACACATGGCGATGGACCGCAAGCACGCAGCAGGCCACCCCCTGCTGTCGCACCGGCGCAGCTCCGCCACCCACAGCACCCAAAGCCGTCACCTTTCACCCGTACGGAGACAAACCCTAGATCTGGCCACTTGGGCATCCCAGATAAGCAACCACACGGGCTACCAACAGGACAAGGGCCATGCCCACGGACTCCATCAGGTCGGAGGCAGCCCATCGGAGCTGGAGGGACCGGCAACCAGCAACGGTTCGGGACACCCACCCAAGACCGCCCGCCATATGCGCGGATCCGCTCCTCCAGGCTCCAAAGGCAGCAGCCCGCGCCACCGGCACGCCTGCCGAGGGCCGCGCCGCCACCAAGCTAGTCCACGGCCGCCCGGGGCAGGGGAAGGACGCCGGGGCGAGATCTGGCCCGATTCGCCGGACGGGGGAGAAGGAGAGCGCCTGAGGGGCAGGGGAGTGGAGAAGGAGATGGGGGGAGCGCCCCGCCGCCGCCGCGGGTCGGCCGAAGGCCGCCGGCGACGGCGGCGAGGGAGAGGAGCGTGGAGGCGGGGATGTTTGGGAGGGCGGCGGCGGTCGCCTCGTGAGTCGCAGGAGCGACCCACGAGACACGGGGCTGTCTGTCTCTCACAGGACTATATGAGGTTGATGCATTAAGTGGTTTGTCATGGGTGTATTATGTTTATATAACTCTATCAAAATATTTCAAAAGCCCGTAGCAACGCATGGCATTCTACTAGTAATGATTGGAATCTTCCCGAACCACCGCATAAACCAACTCCGAAGAAAAGGGGTATTCTATTTCTCAGTCCTGAAGATATGCAAGAGGCAAAGAAATCTATGAAAGAAAAAGGTATTAAAGCTGAAGATGTTAAGAATTTACCACCTATTGAAGAAATACATGGTCTTAATACCCCAACACATGTAGTAGAGGTAAATTCTCTCTATAGATTTGATGAAGGTGATATTCCTTATACTAAACCTGCTAGTTAATGCTTGGATGAATTTGATAACTTTATTATTAAACAAGAAAACTTCAATGCATATGTTAGCAGACAATTGAAACGAAATGCTTATATGATTGAATGCTTGGGTGACTATATGTTTAGAACTATTAATGATCTCAAGGTTGTTAGTAAACATGCTTCCATGATAAAAACTCAAATAGAACAAGTTCTTAAGGCATAAAATGATTTGCTTAATGAGATGAACAATAAAAAGAATGATCATGTTGTTAGAGTTATGACTAGAGGTGGAAAAAATGACTCAGGAACCTTTGTATCCTGAAGGCCATCCTAAAAGAATTGAACAAGACTGTCAAAGAATTAATACTGATGTACCTAGTCCATATAGAAAGAAAAAGAATGATGATAGGACTTTGCATGCTTCTAGTGAACCTATTGTAGACACACCTGAGAATCCAAATGTTATTTCTATTTCTGATGCTGAGCCACAATCTGGTGATGAACATGAACCTAGTAATAATGATAATGATGATGTTCATGTTGATGCTCAACCTAGTAATGATAATGTAGCGACCCGATCCGAATGGATCGAATCTCTGTGTTCAAGTGTCATCCCTGGATCGGTAATGCTGACACACACAGTACTCGAAGGATTTATAACAGAGTGCAATCACACACTTATTACATCGAATGTCTCAAAAGAGAACTGATTACAATAAATATGGCTTAAGGCCATCTAAATAAGATAACAGCGGAAGGCTTGGAAGATAAAGTGAGTCCATCAACTCCAACGGCATAGCTGAGTGCACGACAACGACCTAGCACACCTTACTCTTCGTCTGAAAAGTCTGCAACATGATACGTTGCAGCCCGAAACGGGTCAGCACATGGAATATGCTGGCAATATAACACAGTAGAGCAATGAACAGAATAATTGCTAATACTACATGCATATTTGGCTGGTGGAAAAGCTCTAGGGTTATACTGTTTTGCGAAAAGCCAATTTTTTCCCTACAACAAAGGAATATATTTTATTTAACTATCATGGTGGTTGTTGAACATTGAGAAGGTAAATCCCCCTCTCAATCCCAATTAAAAGTAATCGTTAATCCCAACAAATTTAATTTAGAGTGATGGGATTCAATATGAAAATCCAAGAACCAGATACTCAAGATGTCCATAACCGGGGACACGGCTAATCATGATTAGTTTGTACACTCTGCAGAGGTTTGTGCACTTTTCCCCACAAGACTCGATCTCCTCCGTTGGATTTCTCGCACTACATGGTGTTTGAGAAACGGATGACCGAGACACAGTCTTTCAGAAACATTTACTCTTTACTCTGGGTAGACAGTTACACCTACTTTCCCCTACATCTGCTAGCTTACCACTGAAAGAGGTCATGTAACATACTCAACTATGCTAGAGCCCATAATAGCTTGTGGCTGCACACGGAAGTTTCTAGCATGAATAATCTTATGATCCCTTTGAGCCTGGGTGGCGGACCGTAGGAGGATCACACGGTATATCCCCGGGATCTCCTAGGACAACACTGGTATATCCCCAGGTGCCCAAACAAGCAATCCACCCAGATGTGTATTAAAGTTGCCACCTTAAGTTGAACCATTAATTAAAAATCTCACATCTGTCATGGATACACTCAAACCCAATCCACGTCTACGGGCATAGCTTGGCAACATAAGCATAGCGTAGAAGTAACACCCAAGGGTTCGATATTAAAAAGGCAATAGGTTCTACCTCATCATCTACTTCCCAATACCCACAAGTTAATCACATCCTAGTCATGCAATGTTTGAGGGTCGAAACTAATGCATAAAAACTGGGTAACGAAGAAGTATGATCAATGTGTTACTTGCCTTGCTGACGATCTGCAAATCCTAGAGACTCGTAGTAGCACGCTTCGCACTCCGGGTACTCTATCGCAAACAAACAATAGCATACATAAGCAATCAAGCGAAGATGCACGGGTAAAACCCAAATGAGAAGACCTAACCAGAAAGTTCAACTGAAGAACTCTGGTTTGCAAAAAGAATCAAATCAAACGGAGCAACGAAACTCAAACTGCGAAAGAAACAAGCTTCGATTACTAATCTGGACTAAAGTCAAATTTTACAGTAGCAAAAACTTGTTTAAGTTGGTTAAACAGAAAGAGGGCTTCGAGACGAAGATCTAGGCGCTTGAATCGCCTGATTCCGACAAACGAGCGAAAAGTTATACTAAAACGAAAATCGGATCAGAAATCGCGATCGAAAATAATCGCGGAAAATCCGAGAAAAAGAAAAACTAACGAACGAACGTTCGCTGTCTGCGGTTAAACGGTGAAAACCGTTCGTTAAAACGAACGTACGGACGAACGTCCGCTAAATAACTAAACCGACGGAAAACCGATCTAAAAAAAATAAACCGGAATTTAAAAAAAAACCAAATCTAGATCTAGGGTTTAAACAAAAACCGATCGGTTTTTCTCACGAAACCGACGGCGGCGGCGGCTACCTCCGGCGGTCGGCGGGACGGCGGCGGCGGCGAGCGGCGGCAGCGGCAGCAGCAGCGTGCGGCGGCGGCGGCGGCGGCTCCGGCGGCGGGGTCGGGAGGCGGCGGCGTCCGGCGGCGGCGGCAGCGGCTCTGGCGGCGGCGAGCGGCGGCAGCGGCAGCGTGCAGCGGCGCGGCGGCGGCGGCTGGTGGTGGTGGGGGTCGGGAGGCGGCGGCGTGCGGCATATAAAGGGCCGGGGGGGTTGGCTTGGGGCAGGGGGCGACGGGGCGGAGGCGTGTCCGCCTCGGACACGGCCGGCGGCGGCGGGCGGCGGACTCCTGCGCGGGGAAGGCGGCGGCGGCTTGCTGGGCCGGCTGGGCTTCGGCCCAGTTCGGTCCGGCGGAGTTTTTTTTTTTTTTTTAAATATAATTCCGCGCAGAAAAACAAATAAAAGAAATACTAAACGGACTCCAAAATTCCCGAAATAAATTTTCCCCGCCCTCTAAAAATCTCCCGGACAAGGTAAACATTTATTTGGGACTCTAATACAATTTTGAAAAATGCATATTTTTCTAAATTCAAATAAAATGGCAATAAACATCCAAATAAAATATTTATTTGATTTTAATATTTTTCCTCCAATATTCCATTTATTTTGGAGAAGTCATATTATCTCCTCTCATATATTTTTAATATGAAATATTTTCGGAGAGAAAAATAGTTAAACCAAATTGATCCCTGTTTCAATATTTGAGAAAATTCAAATATGAAAACGGTGAAATCCCCAACTCTCTCCGTGGGTCCTTGAGTTGCTTAGAATTTTCGAGGATCGCAAAACGAAATGCAATAAAATATGATATGCATGGATGACCTATGTATAACATTCCAAATTAAAAATTTGGGATGTTACAAACCTACCCCCCTTAAGATGAATCTCGCCCTCGAGATTCGGGTTGGCTAGAAAACAGGTGTGGGTGGTCCTTCCGGAGGTCTTCTTCGCGCTCCCAGGTGGCTTCATCTTCGGTATGATGACTCCACTGAACTTTGCAAAACTTGATAACTTTGTTGCGTGTAACTCGGCTGGCAAACTCGAGAATCTTGACGGGTTTCTCCTCGTAGGTTAGATCACTATCCAATTGAATTGCTTCTAGGGGCACTGTATCTCTTAGAGAAATATCAGCCATCTCCGCATGGCACTTCTTCAACTGGGAAACATGAAACACATCATGAACTCCTGTCAGTCCTTCGGGCAATTCCAACTTGTAGGCAACTTCACCCATACGTCCCAATACTCGGTATGGTCCTACAAACCTCGGGGCTAACTTTCCTTTAACTCCAAAACGTTTCACTCCTCGTAAGGGTGATACTCGTAGATATGCTCTGTCTCCGACTTCATAGGTTACCTCCTTGCGTTTTGGGTCGGCATAACTCTTCTGTCTGGACTGGGCTACTTTCAGTCTATCTCGAATCAGCTTAACCTTCTCTTCGGATTCCTTAATCAAATCCGGTCCAAACAACTGACGGTCTCCAACTTCATCCCACATCAACGGTGTTCTGCACCTCCTTCCATACAAAGCCTCGAAAGGTGCCATCTTCAAACTGGCTTGGTAGCTGTTGTTGTATGAGAACTCCGCGTAGGGCAAATTGTCATCCCAACTAGATCCATAATCTAGCGCACAAGCTCTTAACATGTCCTCCAGAATCTGATTGACTCTCTCGGTCTGTCCATCTATCTGCGGATGAAAAGCTGTACTAAACTCTAGCCTGGTTCCCAATGTCTGGTGTAGTTGGCGCCAAAACTTTGAAGTAAACTGGGTTCCTCTATCTGATACGATGGTCCTCGGAACTCCGTGCAGACATACGATCCTGGTCATATATATCTTGGCCAACTTCGCACTCGTATATGTGGTTTTCACTGGGATAAAGCGAGCTACTTTGGTCAAACGATCCACTATTATCCAGATAGAATCATATCCTGATCGGGTCCTGGGTAATCCTAGGGACTCGTAGTAGCACGCTTCGCACTCCGGGAATTCTATCGCAAACAAACAATAGCATACATAAGCAATCAAGCGAAGATGCACGGGTAAAACCCAAATGAGAAGACCTAACCAGAAAGTTCAACTGAAGAACTCCGGTTTGCAAAAAGAATCAAATCAAACGGAGCAACGAAACTCAAACTGCAAAAGAAACAAGCTTTGATTGCTAATCTGGACTAAAGTCAAATTTTACAGTAGCAAAAACTTGTTTTAGTTGATTAAACAGAAAGAGGGCTGGGGCAGGGTGGCTTGGGGCAGGGGGCGACGAGGCGGCGGCGTCCCGGACTCCGGCGGAGTCCGGCTCGGGCACGGGGCGCGCGCGAGCGGAGGCGGCGGCGTTGCCGGGCCGGCTGGGCTTCGGCCCAGTTCGGTCCGGCGGAGTTTTTTTTTTAAATAATTCCGCGCAGAAAAACAAATAAAAGAAATACTAAACGGACTCCAAAATTCCCGAAATAAATTTTCCCCGTCCTCTAAAAATCTCCCGGACAAGGTAAACATTTATTTGGGACTCTAATGCAATTTTGAAAAATGCATATTTTTCTAAATTCAAATAAAATTGCAATAAAAATCCAAATAAAATATTTATTTGATTTTAATATTTTTCCTCCAATATTCCATTTATTTTGGAGAAGTCATATTATCTCCTCTCATATATTTTTAATATGAAATATTTTCGGAGAGAAAAATAGTTAAACCAAATTGATCCCTGTTTCAATATTTGAGAAAATTCAAATATGAAAACGGTGAAATCCCCAACTCTCTCCGTGGGTCCTTGAGTTGCTTAGAATTTTCGAGGATCGCAAAACGAAATGCAATAAAATATGATATGCATGGATGACCTATGTATAACATTCCAAATTAAAAATTTGGGATGTTACAAACCTACCCCCCTTAAGATGAATCTCGCCCTCGAGATTCGGGTTGGCTAGAAAACAGGTGCGGGTGGTCCTTCCGGAGGTCTTCTTCGCGCTCCCAGGTAGCTTCCTCCTCGGTATGATGACTCCACTGAACTTTGCAAAACTTGATAACTTTGTTGCGTGTAACTCGGCTGGCAAACTCGAGAATCTTGACGGGTTTCTCCTCGTAGGTTAGATCACTATCCAATTGAATTGCTTCTAGGTGAACTGTATCTCTTAGAGAAATATCAGCCATCTCCGCATGGCACTTCTTCAACTGGGAAACGTGAAACACATCATGAACTCCTGACAGTCCTTCGGGCAATTCCAACTTGTAGGCAACTTCACCCATACGTTCCAATACTCGGTATGGTCCTACAAACCTCGGGGCTAACTTTCCTTTAACTCCAAAACGTTTCACTCCTCGTAAGGGTGATACTCGTAGATATGCTCTGTCTCCGACTTCATAGGTTACCTCCTTGCGTTTTGGGTCGGCATAACTCTTCTGTCTGGACTGGGCTACTTTCAGTCTATCTCGAATCAGCTTAACCTTCTCTTCGGATTCCTTAATCAAATCCGGTCCAAACAACTGACGGTCTCCAACTTCATCCCACATCAACGGTGTTCTGCACCTCCTTCCATACAAAGCCTCGAAAGGTGCCATCTTCAAACTGGCTTGGTAGCTGTTGTTGTATGAGAACTCCGCGTAGGGCAAATTGTCATCCCAACTAGATCCATAATCTAGCGCACAAGCTCTTAACATGTCCTCCAGAATCTGATTGACTCTCTCGGTCTGTCCATCTGTCTGCGGATGAAAAGCTGTACTAAACTCTAGCCTGGTTCCCAATGTCTGGTGTAGTTGGCGCCAAAACTTGGAAGTAAACTGGGTTCCTCTATCTGATATGATGGTCCTCGGAACTCCGTGCAGACATACGATCCTGGTCATATATATCTTGGCCAACTTCGCACTCGTATATGAGGTTTTCACTGGGATAAAGTGAGCTACTTTGGTCAAACGATCCACTACTACCCAGATAGAATCATATCCTGATCGGGTCCTGGGTAATCCGGTGATGAAATCCATGCCAAGTTTATCCCACTTCCATTCGGGTATTGGCATAGGCTGTAGCAATCCTGCGGGCTTCTGATGCTCTGCCTTCACTCTCTGACATACATCACATACGGCTACATACTCAGCAATATCCCTCTTCATACCCGTCCACCAGAAACGCACTTTTAAATCCAAATACATCTTGGTGTTTCCGGGGTGTATCGAGTATGGCGAGTCATGAGCCTCCTGTAGTATCAACTTCCTGATCTCGGCATTATTGGGTACATACACACGGTCCTCAAACCATAAGGTGTCGCGCTCATCTTCACGAAAACCTTTGGCTTTTCCTTTGCGCATTCTATCCTTTATCTCGGCAATTTCTTTGTCATCTTTCTGAGCTTCTCGAATCCTTTCCAATAATGTTGACTGAACTTCCGAAATAAATTTTCCCCGTCCTCTAAAAATCTCCCGGACAAGGTAAACATTTATTTGGGACTCTAATGCAATTTTGAAAAATGCATATTTTTCTAAATTCAAATAAAATTGCAATAAAAATCCAAATAAAATATTTATTTGATTTTAATATTTTTCCTCCAATATTCCATTTATTTTGGAGAAGTCATATTATCTCCTCTCATATATTTTTAATATGAAATATTTTCGGAGAGAAAAATAATTAAACCAATTTGATCCCTGTTTCAATATTTGAGAAAATTCAAATATGAAAACGGTGAAATCCCCAACTCTCTCCGTGGGTCCTTGAGTTGCTTAGAATTTTCGAGGATCGCAAAACGAAATGCAATAAAATATGACATGCAGTGAATGATCTATGTATAACATTCCAAATTAAAAATTTGGGATGTTACAAACCTACCCCCCTTAAGATGAATCTCGCCCTCGAGATTCGGGTTGGCTAGAAAATAGGTGTGGGTGGTCCTTACGGAGGTCTTCTTCGCGCTCCCAGGTAGCTTCCTCCTCGGTATGATGACTCCACTGAACTTTGCAAAACTTGATAACTTTGTTGCGTGTAACTCGGCTGGCAAACTCGAGAATCTTGACGGGTTTCTCCTCGTAGGTTAGATCACTATCCAATTGAATTGCTTCTAGGGGCACTGTATCTCTTAGAGAAATATCAGCCATCTCCGCATGGCACTTCTTCAACTGGGAAACGTGAAACACATCATGAACTCCTGACAGTCCTTCGGGCAATTCCAACTTGTAGGCAACTTCACCCATACGTTCCAATACTCGGTATGGTCCTACAAACCTCGGGGCTAACTTTCCTTTAACTCCAAAACGTTTCACTCCTCGTAAGGGTGATACTCGTAGATATGCTCTGTCTCCGACTTCATAGGTTACCTCCTTGCGTTTTGGATCGGCATAACTCTTCTGTCTGGACTGGGCTACTTTCAGTCTATCTCGAATCAGCTTAACCTTCTCTTCGGATTCCTTAATCAAATCTGGTCCAAACAACTGACGGTCTCCAACTTCATCCCACATCAACGGTGTTCTGCACCTCCTTCCATACAAAGCCTCGAAAGGTGCCATCTTCAAACTGGCTTGGTAGCTGTTGTTGTATGAGAACTCCGCGTAGGGCAAATTGTCATCCCAACTAGATCCATAATCTAGCGCACAAGCTCTTAACATGTCCTCCAGAATTTGATTGACTCTCTCGGTCTGTCCATCTGTCTGCGGATGAAAAGCTGTACTAAACTCTAGCCTGGTTCCCAATGTCTGGTGTAGTTGGCGCCAAAACTTTGAAGTAAACTGGGTTCCTCTATCTGATACGATGGTCCTCGGAACTCCGTGCAGACATACGATCCTGGTCATATATATCTTGGCCAACTTCGCACTCGTATATGTGGTTTTCACTGGGATAAAGTGAGCTACTTTGGTCAACCGATCCACTACTACCCAGATAGAATCATATCCTGATCGGGTCCTGGGTAATCCGGTGATGAAATCCATGCCAAGCTTGTCCCACTTCCATTCGGGTATTGGCATAGGCTGTAGCAATCCTGCGGGCTTCTGATGCTCTGCCTTCACTCTCTGACATACATCACATACGGCTACATACTCAGCAATATCCCTCTTCATACCCGTCCACCAGAAACGCTCTTTTAAGTCCAAATACATCTTGGTGTTTCCGGGGTGTATCGAGTATGGCGAGTCATGAGCCTCCTGTAGTATCAACTTCCTGATCTCGGCATTATTGGGTACATACACACGGTCCTCAAACCATAAGGTGTCGCGCTCATCTTCACGAAAACCTTGGGCTTTTCCTTTGCGCATTCTATTCTTTATCTCGGCAATTTCTTTGTCCTCTTTCTGAGCTTCTCGAATCCTTCCCAATAATGTTGACTGAACTTCCATAACTGCGACAAAACCTCTAGGGACTATCCCCAAATGAAACTCCCTGAGATCTTCGGATAACCCCTTTGGTAAACCTCCGCTTTTGAGGGTATTGACATAACTCTTCCGGCTCAAAGCGTCTGCTACGACATTGGCTTTTCCTGGATGATAATGCAACTTCATATCATAATCCTTTATAAGTTCCAACCATCTCCTCTGCCTGAGGTTCAGCTCCTTCTGAGTGAAAATATACTTCAAGCTCTTGTGATCCGTGTACACATCACAACGATTCCCAATAAGAAAATGTCTCCAAGTCTTAAGTGCATGAACTACAGCTGCTAACTCCAAGTCATGCGTGGCATAATTCAACTCATGCGGCCGAAGCTGACGTGAGGCATATGAAACAACTCTTCCTTCCTGCATAAGTACTCCTCCCAGTCCTAAGCGAGAAGCATCGCAATACACTTGGAAATCCTTGCGTATATCTGGCAGAATCAGAACTGGGGCTGTAACCAAACGTTTCTTCAGTTCCTGAAAACTTGCCTCACATTCATCTGTCCATTTGAACTTAGTGTCCTTCTTCAGTAACTCCGTCATAGGCTTCGCAATCTTGGAAAAATTCTCGATAAATCTCCGATAATATCCTGCAAGTCCAAGAAAACTACGGATCTCCCCTACTGAGGTGGGTGCCAACCACTCAGTGACAGACTGAACCTTAGTGGGGTCTACTGCTATACCTTCGCCCGATATAACATGTCCAAGAAATCCAACTTCCTTCAACCAAAACTCACATTTGCTGAACTTGGCATACAACTGATGTTCCCTGAGCTTCTCGAGAACTAAACGCAGATGCTCCTTGTGCTCCTCTTCATTCTTTGAGTATACCAAGATATCATCAATGAACACCACGACAAACTTATCCAAGAACTCCATGAACACCTTGTTCATCATACTCATGAAATAGGCAGGGGCATTAGTCAATCCAAATGACATAACTGTGTACTCATATAGCCCATACCGGGTGGTGAAGGCTGTCTTAGGTATATCCTGTTCTCGGATCTTCAGCTGGTGATACCCTGATCTCAGATCGATCTTGGAGAACACTTTAGCTCCTTGCAACTGATCAAACAAATCATTAATCATTGGCAGTGGGTACTTGTTCTTAATCGTCACTTCATTCAATGCGCGATAATCAACAACCATTCTCAAGGATCCATCCTTCTTCTCAACTAAGAGCACTGGGGCTCCCCACGGTGATGAACTTCATCGAATGTAACCTTTCTCCAATAATTCCCTGATCTGCTTCTTAATCTCCTCCAGATCATTTGCGGGCATCCGGTATGGTCTCTTTGATATTGGTCCGGTGCCTGGCAACAACTCTATCAAGAATTCAATGTCTCGATCCGGCGGCATGCCTGGTAACTCCTCTGGAAATACATCCGGGTAATCTTTCACAATAGGCACCTCCTCCTGAACAACTCCCGTGAGAGAATTTACTTGGCTCCTTCTAGGCACATGCCTAGATACATACTTGATCCTTTTTCCCTCCGGGGTGGTAAGCGAAATCGACTTACTCGCACAATCGATGCTTCCTCCATACATCGATAGCCAATCCATGCCTAGTATCACATCCAATCCTTGTGACTTCAAAACTATCAGGGCTGAGGGGAAAACATGACTTCCAATGATCAATGGCATCTGAAAACATCCTTGTCTCGCCATATACTCCGCACCGGGTGATCTTACTAACATGGGTGTCCTAAGTACCTTAGTGGGCAACTTATACTTATCCACGAATCCCCTTGATATGTATGAATGCGATGCACCAGTATCGAAAAGAACAATTGCAGTAAAAGACTTAACCAAAAACTTACCGATAACTGCATCAGGCTGCTCCTCAACCTCCTCCACGTTCACGTGGTTCACTTGTCCTCGGTTGAATGGATTGGGCTTCTTCCCAGCGCTTCCATTACCATTGCCGTTCTTCAATTCTGGACATTCGTTGGCATAATGTCCAGTCTTCCCGCACTTGAAACAGGTAACGTGGCTTTGATCCTTCTTGGCGGGTGTGGCTGGGTTAGAGCGGTTCTGATTACTGCCTGCTCCGTGTCCATTTCCATTCTTGTGGCCATTATGGTTGTGTGAACTTCCTCCATTGTGGTTATGACCTCCATGGTTATGAACAAGCCCTCCCGAGTTCGGGGTGAACCGGGGCTTCTGCTGAGCTCCTGAGTTGAACTTCCCTTGTCCATACTTCCTCTTGCGGCTATCAATCTGCTGCTGCTTCCCTTCAATCATAAGAGCTTTGTCTACCAACTCCTGGTAGTTGTTGAATGTTGCCACCATCAACTGCATACTCAGCTCATCATTCAACCCTTCCATAAACTTCTCCTGCTTCGCGGCATCAGTGGCCACATCATCCGGGGCATAGCAAGCTAATTTACTGAACTCATCCACGTACTGCCCCACGGTACGGTTTCCCTGGCGTAAGTTGCGAAACTCACGCTTCTTCATGCTCATAGCTCCTGCTGAGACATGTGCCGTGCGGAAAGCTTGCTGAAACTGATCCCAAGTGACATTGGCTATAGGGAATGTGGCTGTGTAATTCTCCCACCATGAGGCTGCGGGTCCATCCAATTGATGTGCGGCAAAACGCACCTTCTCAGCGTCTGTGCATCCTGCGGTGGTCAACTCCCTTCCAATCCTGCGTAGCCAGTCATCCGCAACTATTGGCTCGGTGCTACTGGAAAACACCGGCGGCTGCAACCTCAGAAAACGGGCTAAGTTGTCAACTGGTGGTGGTGGCGGTGGGTTGTTGTTGTTATTGTTGTTGCCTTGGTTCTGAACTAGTAGCTGCATCAGGGTATTCTGCTGTTGAATCAACTGAGTGAGCTCCGGTGGGAAAACAAATCCGGTGTCGCGTCTCGGAGGCATCTGATGGGTTTAGAGGGAAGAGATTAGAATAGAGTAAGGTCTAGTGAGAAAGCACTACCCATATGCACATGAGACAAACACATTCATAACACACCACTCAATTCAAGCAAGAGCATACAATCGATCTAACTACCGTTACAAAAGTGCTCGGACTATTACTATTTACATGGGGAAAACACTAATGATAATATGGTGGTCATCTAGAAATTGATCGGTGGAAGACTCCATGATATCCGCTCCAGCTTCGTCTTCATAATCATCATCACTACTGTCGGGGTCGGAGTCGGTGTCGTCGATGATGATGTAGTCTTCAGATCGAATTTCCTCAGGTTCATCGTCTTCTTCTCCGGGCGCGGGGTCTCCCATGAATACTCCTAGTTTCCTTGTCAGGTCGTCATTCTTCTCCACTAGTATTGCGATTTCCTCCTCGTATCCCTCGCGTGTAGACTTGAGTTCCTCTTCTAGCTCCATGTTCCTGGTCATCACCTTCTTCAAATCTATCATGCTTGCACACATCTGGTTCTCCTGTCGACGAATGTGCTGGTTTAACTCCTGGATGAAAGCTGCAATGGGCCTGTCCCTCCGGGTGCTGATCATCTCCCATTGCTCATCTCGGCGCCCACATAACTGGTAGATCGTGTCCTTAAGATCCTTGTGATACACTTCGCCGATGCGTCCCATGGCGATGTGGGCTGCCATGCTCTTTCCTAGACTCCAGGTTGGTGCATCAAAGGAAAACTCTATGGGCTCCGTAACTGGCGTGAATGTCCTTCCTGGAATTTGAACTCGAATCATCCAACGCTCCTCTTCTGGTACAGTGGCGGTGTAGGTCCCGGTGAAGCTTGGTATTCCGATGTTCAGGTACCTAGTGACTTCCTTCAAGTGTCGTCCAAAAGGTGTGTCTTCATCCGGTTGTGTAAACTTGTTCCTTGAGTCCGCCATCCTAGAGAATAGAAGATGGAGAGAAGTCAGAAATGAGTAGAGAAGAGTGTCCTATGGCTTTTCTTAGTGGTCGTGTCCTACAGTCAGCGTGTGCTCTGATACCATCTAGCGACCCGACCCGAATGGATCGAATCTCTGTGTTCAAGTGTCATCCCTGGATCGGTAATGCTGACACACACAGTACTTGAGGGATTTATAACAGAGTAGCAATCACACACTTATTACATCGAATGTCTCAAAAGAGAACTGCTTACAATAAATATGGCTTAAGGCCATCTAAATAAGATAACAGCGGAAGGCTTGGAAGATAAAGTGAGTCCATCAACTCCAACGGCATAGCTGAGTGCACGACAACGACCTAGCACACCTTACTCTTCGTCTGAAAAGTCTGCAACATGATACGTTGCAGCCCGAAACGGGTCAGCACATGGAATATGCTGGCAATATAACACAGTAGAGCAATGAACAGAATAAATGCTAATACTACATGCATATTTGGCTGGTGGAAAAGCTCTAGTGTTATACTGTTTTGCGAAAAGCCAATTTTTCCCTACAACAAAGGAATATATTTTATTTAACTATCATGGTGGTTGTTGAACATTGAGAAGTTAAATCCCCCTCCCAATCCCAATTAAAAGTAATCATTAATCCCAACAAATTAATTTAGAGTGATGGGATTCAATATGATGATCCAAGAACCAGATACTCAAGATGTCCATAACCGGGGACACGGCTAATCATGATTAGTTTGTACACTCTGCAGAGGTTTGTGCACTTTTCCCCACAAGACTCGATCTCCTCCGTTGGATTTCTCGCACTACATGGTGTTTGAGAAACGGATGACCGAGACACAGTCTTTCAGAAACATTTACTCTTTACTCTGGGTAGACCGTTACACCTACTTTCCCCTACATCTGCTAGCCTACCACTGAAAGAGGTCATGTAACATACTCAACTATGCTAGAGCCCATAATAGCTTGTGGCTGCACACGGAAGTTTCTAGCATGAATAATCTTATGATCCCTTTGAGCCTGGGTGGCGGACCGTAGGAGGATCACACGGTATATCCCCGGGATCTCCTAGGACAACACTGGTATATCCCTAGGTGCCCAAACAAGCAATCCACCCAGATGTGTATTAAAGTTGCCACCTTAAGTTGAACCATTAATTAAAAATCTCACATCTGTCATGGATACACTCAAAACCCAATCCACGTCTACGAGCATAGCATGGC
Source organism: Thinopyrum elongatum (assembly GCA_011799875.1). Taxonomy (NCBI): domain Eukaryota; kingdom Viridiplantae; phylum Streptophyta; class Magnoliopsida; order Poales; family Poaceae; genus Thinopyrum; species Thinopyrum elongatum. The sequence continues at coordinate 562,601,117 of CM022303.1, forward strand.
AACATAAGCATAGCGTGGAAGTAACTCCCAAGGGTTTTATAATAAAAGGGCAATAGGTTCTACCTCATCATCTACTTCCCATTACCCACCATTTAATCACATCCTAATCATGCAATATTTGAGGGTCGAAACTAATGCATAAAAACTGGGTAATGAAGAAGTATGATCAATGTGTTACTTGCCTTGCTGACGATCTGCAAATCCTAGGGACTCGTAGTAGCACGCTTCGCACTCCGGGTACTCTATCGCAAACAAACAATAGCATACATAAGCAATCAAGCGAAGATGCATGGGTAAAATCCAAATGAGAAGACCTAACCAGAAAGTTCAACTGAAGAACTCCGGTTTGCAAAAAGAATCAAATCAAACGGAGCAACGAAACTCAAACTGCGAAAGAAACAAGCTTCGATTACTAATCTGGACTAAAGTCAAATTTTACAGTAGCAAAAACTGGTTTAAGTTGGTTAAACAGAAAGAGGGCTTCGAGACGAAGATCTAGGCGCTTGAATCGCCTGATTCCGACAAACGAGCGAAAAGTTATACTAAAACGAAAATTGGATCAGAAATCGCGATCGAAGATAATCGCGGAAAATCCGAGAAAAAGAAAACTAACGAACAGGCTAACGAACGAACGTTCGCTGTCTGCGGTTAAACGGTGAAAACCGTTCGTTAAAACGAACGTACGGACGAACGTCCGCTAAATAACTAAACCGACGGAAAACCGATCTAAAAGAATAAACCGGTATTAAAAAAAACCGAACCTAGATCTAGGGTTTAAACAAAACCGATCGGTTTTCTCGCGAAAACCGAGGCGGCGGCGGCTACCTCCGGCGGGGCTCCGGCGGGCAGCGGCGGCGGCGAGGCGACGGGGCGGGGCGCGGCGCGGCGGCGCGATGCGGCGGGCGGCGGCGGCGTGCGGCGGCAGCGGCGGCGAGCGGCGGCGGCTGGCGCGGCGAGGGCAGGCGGCGCGGCGGCTCGGCGGCGCGGCGAGGGCAGGCGGCGGCGGCGGCGGCGGCTTGGGGCTCCAGGGGGGGGCGGCGGCTATTTAAGGGGGGAGGGGGTGGCTTGGGCGAGGGGGCGACGGGGCGGAGGCGCGGCGGCGGCGGACTCCGGGGGAGTCCCGGTCGGCCACGGGGAGGAAAGGCGGCGGCGAGGCTGCTGGGCCGGCTGGCTTCGGCCCAGTCGCGTCCTGGCGGAAGTTTTTTTTTTTTTTTAAATAATTCCGCGCAGAAAAACAAATAAAAGAAATACTAAACGGACTCCAAAATTCCCGAAATAAAAATTTCCCCGTCCTCTAAAAATCTCCCGGACAAGGTAAACATTTATTTGGGACTCTAATGCAATTTTGAAAAATGCATATTTTTCTAAATCCAAATAAAATTGCAATAAAAATCCAAAAAAAATATTATTTGATTTTAATATTTTTCCTCCAATATTCCATTTATTTGGGAGAAGTCATATTATCTCCTCTCATATATTTTAATATGAATATTTTCGGAGAGAAAAATAGTTAAACCAAATTGATCCCTGTTCAATATTTGAGAAAATTCAAATATGAAAACGGTGAAATCCCCAACTCTCTCCGTGGTCCTTGAGTTGCTTAGAATTTCGAGGATCGCAAAACGAAATGCAATAAAATATGATATGCATGGATGACCTATGTATAACATTCCAAATTAAAAATTTGGGATGTACAAACCTACACCTTAAGAGGAATCTCGCCCTCGAGATTCGGGTTGGCTAGAAAACAGGTGGGGTGGTCTTCCGGAGGTCTCTCGCGCTCCCAGGTAGCTTCTCCTCGGTATGATGACTCCATGAACTTTGCAAAACTTGATAACTTTGTTGCGTGTAACTCGGCTGGCAAACTCGAGAATCTGACGGGTTTCTCCCGTAGGTAGATCACTATCCAATTGAATTGCTTCTAGTGGAACTGTATCTCTTAGAGAAATATCGCCATCTCCGCATGGCACTTCTTCAACTGGGAAACGTGAAACACATAAGAACTCCTGACAGTCCTTCGGGCAATTCCAACTTGTAGGCAACTTCACCATACGTTCCAATACTCGGTATGGTCCTACAAACTCGGGGCTAACTTCCTTAACTCCAAAACGTTTCACTCCTCGTAGGGTGATACTCGTAGATATGCTTGTCTCCGACTTCATAGGTACCTCCTTGCGTTTTGGGTCGGCATAACTCTTCTGTCTGGACTGGGCTACTTTCAGTCTATCTCGAATCAGCTTAACCTTCTCTTCGGATTCCTAATCAAATCGGTCCAAACAACTGACGGTCTCCAACTTCATCCCACATCAACGGTGGTCTGCACCTCCTTCCATACAAAGCCTCGAAAGGTGCCATCTTCAAACTGGCTTGGTAGTGTTGTTGTATGAGAACTCCGCGTAGGGCAAATTGTCATCCCACTAGATCCATAATCTAGCGCACAAGCTCTTAACATGTCCTCCAGAATTGATTGACTCTCGGTCTGTCCATCTGTCTGCGATGAAAAGCTGTACTAAACTCTAGCCTGGTTCCCACTGTCTGGTGTAGTTGGCGCCAAAACCTTTGAAGTAAACTGGGTTCCTCTATCTGATACGATGGTCCCGGAACTCCGTGCAGACATACGATCCTGGTCATATATATCTTGGCCAACTTCGCACTCGTATATGTGGTTTCACTGGGATAAAGTGAGCTACTTTGGTCAACCGATCCACTACTACCCAGATAGAATCATATCCTGATGGGTCCTGGGTAATCCGGTGATGAAATCCATGCCAAGCTTGTCCCACTTCCATTCGGGTATTGGCATAGGCTTGTAGCAATCCTGCGGCTTCTGATGTTCTGCCTTCACTCTCTGACATACATCACTACGGCTACATACTCAGCAATATCCCTCTTCATACCCGTCCACCAGAAACGCTCTTTTAAGTCAAATACATCTTGGTGTTTCCGGGGTGTATCGAGTATGGCGAGTCATGAGCCTCCTGTAGTATCAACTTCCTGATCTCGGCATTATTGGGTACATACACACGGTCTCAAACCATAAGGTGTCGCGCTCAATCTTCACGAAAACCTTGGGCTTTTCCTTTGCGCATTCTATCTTCTTATCTCGGCAATTTCTTTGTCCTCTTTCTGAGCTTCTCGAATCCTTCCCAATAATGTTGACTGAAACTTCCATAATGCGACAAAAACCTCTAGGACTATCCCCAAACGAAACTTCCTGAGATCTTCGGATAACCCTTTGGTAAACCTCCGCTTTTGAGGGTATTGACATAACTCTTCCGGCTCAAAGCGTCTGCTACGACATTGGCTTTTCCTGGATGATAATGCAACTCATATCATAATCCTTTATAAGTTCCAACCATCTCCTCTGCCTGAAGGTCAGCTCCTTCTGAGTGAAAATATACTTCAAGCTCTTGTGATCCGTGTACACATCACAACGATTCCCAATAAGAAAAGTCTCCAAGTCTTAAGTGCATGAACTACGCTGCTAACTCCAAGTCATGCTGGGATAATTCAACTCATGCGGGCCGAAGCTGACGTGAGGCATATGAAACAAAATCTTCTTCCTGCATAAGTACTCTCCCAGTCCTAAGCGAGAAGCGTCGCAATACACTTGGAAATCCTTGCGTATATCTGGCAGAATCAGAACTGGGCTGTAACCAAACGTTTCTTCAGTTCCTGAAACTTGCCTCACATTCATGTCCATTTGAACTTAGGTCCTTCTTCAGTAACTCCGTCATAGGCTTCGCAATCTTGGAAAAATTCTCGATAAATCTCCGATAATATCCTGCAAGTCCAAGAAAAACTGCGGATCTCCCCTACTGAGGTGGGTGCCAACCACTCAGTGACAGACTGAACCTTAGTGGGGTCTACTTGCTATACCTTCGCCCGATATAACATGTCCAAGAAATCCAACTTCCTTCAACCAAAACTCACATTTGCTGAACTTGGCATACAACTGATGTTCCTGAGCTTTCGAGAACTAAACGCGAGATGCTCCTTGTGCTCTCTTCATTCTGAGTATACCAAGATATCATCAATGAACACCACGACAAACTATCAAGAACTCCATGAACACCTTGTTCATCATACTCATGAAATAGGCAGGGGCATTAGTCAATCCAAATGACATAAATGTGTACTATATAGCCATACCGGGTGGTGAAGGCTGTCTAGGAATCCTCCTGTCTGGATCTTCAGCTGGTGATACCCGATCTCAGATCGATCTTGGAGAACACTTTAGCTCCTTGCAACTGATCAAACAAATCATTAATCATTGGCAGTGGGTACTTGTTCTTAATCGTCACTTCATTCAATGCGCGATAATCAAAACCATTCTAAGGATCCATCCTTCTTCTCAAACTAAGAGCACTGGGGTCCCCACGGTGATGAACTTCATCGAATGTAACCTTTCTCCAATAATTCCCTGATCTGCTTCTTAATCTCCTCCAGATCATTTGCGGGCATCCGGTATGGTCTTTGATATTGGTCCGGTGCCGGCAACAACTCTATCAAGAATTCAATGTCTCGATCCGGCGGCATGCCTGGTAACTCCTCTGGAAATACATCCGGGTAATCTTTCACAATAGGCAACTCCTCCTGAACAACTCCCGTGAGAGAATTACTTGGCTCCTTCTAGGCACATGCCTAGATACATACTGATCCTTTTTCCCTCCGGGGTGGTAAGCGAAATCGACTACTCGCACAATCGATGCTTCCTCCATACAATCGATAGCCAATCCATGCCTAGTATCACATCCAATCTGTGACTTCAAAACTATCAGGGCTGAGGGGAAAAAATGACTTCCAATGATCAATGGCATACTGAAAACATCCTTGTCTCGCCATATACTCCGACGACGGGTGATCTTACTAACATGGGTGTCCTAAGTACCTTAGTGGGCAACTTATACTTATCCACGAATCCCCTTGATATGTATGAATGCGATGCACCAGTATCGAAAAGAACAATTGCAGTAAAAGACTTAACCAAAAACTTACCGATAACTGCATCAGGCTGCTCCTCAACCTCCTCCACGTTCAAGTGGTCACTTGTCCTCGGTTGATGGATTGGGCGCTTCCCAGCGCTTCCATTACCATTGCCGTTCTTCAATTTGGACATATCGTTGGCATAATGTCCAGTCTTCCCGCACCATGAAACAGGTAACGTGGCTTTGATCCTTCTTGGCGGGTGTGGCTGGGTTAGAGCGGTTTTGATTATGCCTGCTCCGTGTCCATTTCCATTCTTGTGGCCATTATGGTTGTGGGAAACTTCCTCCATTGTGGTTATGACCTCCATGGTTATGAACAAGCCCTCCCGAGTTCGGGGTGAACCGGGTTCTGCTGAGCTCCTGAGTTGAACTTCCCTTGTCCATACTTCCTCTGCGGCTATCAATCTGTGTGCTTCCTTCAATCAAAGAGCTTTGTCTACCAACTCCTGGTAGTTGTTGAATGTTGCCACCCATCAACGCATACTCAGCTCATCATTCAACCCTTCCATAAACTCTCCTGCTTCGCGGCATCAGTGGCACACATCATCCGGGGCATAGCGAGCTAATTTACTGAACTCATCCACGTACTGCCCCACGGTACGGTTTCCCTGGCGTAAGTTGCGAAACTCACGCTTTTTCATGCTCATAGCGCTGATGACATGTGCGTGCGGAAAACTTGCTGAAACTGATCCCAAGTGACATTGGCTATAGGGAATGTGGCTGTGTAATTCTCCCACCATGAGGCTGCGGGTCCAATCCAATTGATGTGCGGCAAAACGCACCTTCTCAGCGTCTGTGCATCTGCGGTGGTCAACTCCCTTTCCAATCCTGCGTAGCCAGTCATCCGCAACACTATGGCTCGGTGCTACTGGAAAACACCGGCGGCTGCAACCTCAGAAAACGGGCTAAGTTGTCAAATGGTGGTGGGTGGGTGGGGGTTGTTGTGTGATGTTGTTGCCTTGGTTCTGAACTAGTAGCGCCATCAGGGTATTCTGCTGTTGAATCAACTGAGTGAGCTCCGGTGGGAAAACAAATCCGGGTGTCGCGTCTCGGAGGCATCTGATGGGTTTTAGAGGGAAGAGATTAGAATAGAGTAAGGTCTAGTGAGAAAGCACTACCATATGCACATGGACAAACACATTCATAACACACCACTCAATTCAAGCAAGAGATACAATCGATCTAACTACCGTTACAAAAGTGCTCGGACTATACTATTTACATGGGGGAAAACACTAATGATAATATGGTGGTCATCTAGAAAGATCGGTGGAAGACTCCATGATATCCGCTCCAGCTTCGTCTTCAAATCATCATCAATACTGTCGGGGTCGGAGTGGTGTCGTCGATGATGATGTAGTCTTCAGATCGAATTTCCTCAGGTTCATCGTCTTCTCCGGGCGGGGGCTCCCATGAATACTCCTAGTTTCCTTGTCAGGTCGTCATTCTTCTCACTAGTATTGCGATTTCTCCTCGTATCCCTCGCGTGTAGACTTGAGTTCCTCTTCTAGCTCCATGTTCCTGGTCATCACCTTCTTCAAATTATCATGCTTGCACACATCTGGTTTCCTGTGACGAAGTGCTGGTTTAACTCCTGGAGAAAGCTGCAATGGGCCGTCCCTGGTTGATCATCTCCCATTGCTCATCTCGGCGCCCACATAACTGGTAGATCGTTGTCCTTAAGATCCTTGTGATACACTTCGCCGATGCGTCCCATGGCGATGTGGGCTGCCATGCTCTTTCTAGACTCCAGGTGTGGTGCATCAAAGGAAAACTTATGGGCTCCGGAACTGGCGTGAATGTCCTTCCTGGAATTTGAAATCGAATCATCCAACGCTCCTCTTCTGGTACAGTGGCGGTGTAGGTCCCGGTGAAGCTTGGTATTCCGATGTTCAGGTACTAGTGACTTCCTTCAAGTGTGTCCAAAAGGTGTGTCTTCATCGGTTGTGTAAACTTGTTCCTGAGTCTGCCATCCTAGAGAATAGAAGATGGGAGAGAGAGAAGTCAGAAATGAGTAGAGAAGAGTGACCTATGGCTTTTCTTAGTGGGCGTGTCCTACAGTCAGCGTGTGCTCTGATACAATCTCTGTAGCGACCGATCCGAATGGATCGAATCTCTGTGTTCAAGTGTCATCCCTGGACGGTAATGCTGAACACACCAGTAATCGAAGGATTTATAACAGAGTGCAATAACAACTTATTACAATCGAATGTCTCAAAGAGAACTGATTACAATAATATGGCTTAAGGCCATCTAAATAAGATAACAGCGGAAGGCTTGGAAGATAAAGTGAGTCCATCAACTCCAACGGCATAAGCTGAGTGCACGACAACGACCTAGCACACCTTACTCTTCGTCTGAAAAGTGCAACATGATACGTTGCAGCCCGAAACGGGTCAGCACATGGAATATGCTGGCAATATAACACAGTAGAGCAATGAACAGAATAATTGCTAATACTACATGCAATTTGGCTGGTGGAAAAGCTCTAGGGTTATACTGTTTTGCGAAAAGCCAATTTTTTCCCTACAACAAAGGAATATATTTTATTAACTATCATGGTGGTTGTTGAACATTGAGAAGGTAAATCCCCCTCAATCCCAATTAAAAGTAATCGTTAATCCCAACAAATTTAATTTTGAGGATGGGATTCAATATGAAAATCCAAGAACCAGATACTCAAGATGTCCATAACCGGGGACACGGCTAATCATGATTAGTTTGTACACTCTGCAGAGGTTTGTGCACTTTTCCCCACAAGACTCGATCTCCTCCGTTGGATTTCTCGCACTACATGGTGTTTGAGAAAAGGAGACCGAGACACAGTCTTTCAGAAACATTTACTCTTTAACTCTGGGTAGACAGTTACACCTACTTTCCCCTACATCTGCTAGCCACCACTGATAAGTAGAGTCTGTACACTCAACTATGCTAGACCCATAGCTGTTGTGGCTGACACGAAGAAGTTTCTAGCATGAATAATCTTATGATCCCTTTGAGCCTGGGTGGCGAACCATAGGAGGATCACACGGTATATCCCCGGGATCTCCTAGGACAAACACTGGTATCCCAGGTGCCCAAACAAGCAATCCACCCAGATGTGTATAAAGTTGCCACCTTAAGTTGAACCATTAATTAAAAATCTCACATCTGTCATGGATACACTCAAAACCCAATCCACGTTACGAGCATAGCATGGCAACATAAGCATAGCGTGGAAGTAACTCCCAAGGGTTTATAATAAAAGGGCAATAGGTTCTACCTCATCATCTACTTCCCATTACCCACCATTTAATCACATCCTAATCATGCAATATTTGAGGGTCGAAAAATAGCATAAAAACTGGTAATGAAGAAGTATGATCAATGTGTTACTTGCCTTGCTGACGATCTGCAATCCTAGGGACTCGTAGTAGCGCTGTCGCACTCGGGTACTCTATCGCAAACAAACAATAGCATACATAAGCAATCAAGCGAAGATGCATGGGTAAAATCCAAATGAGAAGACCTAACCAGAAAGTTCAACTGAAGAACTCCGGTTTGCAAAAGAATCAAATCAAACGGAGCAACGAAACTCAAACTGCGAAAGAAACAAGCTTCGATTACTAATCTGGATAAAGTCAAATTTTACAGTAGCAAAACTGGTTTAAGTTGGTTAAACAGAAAGAGGGCTTCGAGACGAAGATCTAGGCGCTTTGAATCGCCTGATCCGACAAACGAGGAAAAGTTATACTAAAACGAAAATTGGATCAGAAATCGCGATCGAGATTAATCGCGGAAAATCCGAGAAAAAAGAAAACTAACGAACAGGCTAACGAAGAACGTTCGCTGTTGCGGTTTGTTAAACGTGTGAAAAACCTTCGTAAAACGAACGTACTAATGGTACGAACGTACAGACCATCCTTAATTTTCTCTAACTTATCCTTAATATCAATACACTCACCCCACCCCCTCTTCAATTTATCAATATCTAATACATCTCTGATACCTTACCTCTTCCACATTCCCTCTGCCAATACACTTTTGCTCCAACCCTTCTTATCCAATTACAAATCCTCATACCCTTATACCGTTCGATACACCTCATTTTTCATGCTCCTACGCATCTTTTCCACAATCCTTCCTCGCTACCTTACCCGTGCTTACCTAACCCTCAATCCCGTACTACCCATTCTCCCCTAACATCATCCTTACCATCTCCTTCTCCACCAAAAGCTACACCTTTCCCATCTCTTCCCCCCACCTCTCTTATTTCACCTTCGGTCTTAAATTGCGACTTTCCTCATAGCACTCCGCTCACTAACCTCTTCTTATCACAACCCCCTGTCTCACCCTCATACTTTTCTAATCCATTACCACCTCAGCCAATTAATATTGCCCCTTTTCTACATATGCTCATTTCTTTAATATGTATTTGGCTGTTTTTTCTATTGCTCTTTTTAAAATCACTAAACCTGACGGACAAAACCCACTAAAGGGGAATTAAACCGGTATTAAAAAACCGAACCTAGACTAGGGTGTAAACAAAACGATGGGTTTCTCGACGAAAACCGAGGGCGGGCAGGAGGCTACCTCCGGAGGTGGCTACGGCGGCAGCGGAGGACGGAGGCGACGGGGCGGGGCGCGGAGCCGGCGGCGAGACATGCAGGAGGGATTGGCGGAGGGAGTGAGGAGGGAAGGGCGGCGAGCGGAGTGGGATGGAAGCGGCGAGGGCAGGCGCGCGGCGTCTCGGAGGAGAGGCGTGGGCCACAAGAGCGGAAGGAGTGCTGGCGGCGGATTGGGGCTCGGGGGGGGGAGGCGGCATTTAAGGTGGGAGGGGGAGGTTGGGAGATCCGGGGGGGGGGGCGAGGGAGCGAGAGGAGCGGCGGCGGACGGACCTACGGGGGAGTCACGGTCGGCCACGGGGAGGGAAGGCGGCTGGCAGATGGGCGCGCGGGTGCTGGGCGGATGGGCTTAGGCAACAGTCGGTCCGGCGGAGCTTTTTTTTTTTTAAAAAAAAAATTTTCGCCGAGAAAACACAAATAAAGAATCTAAACGGACTCCAAAATTCCCGAAATAAATTTTCCCCGTCCTCTAAAAATCTCCCGGACAAGGTAAACATTTATTTGGGACTCTAATGCAATTTTGAAAAATGCATATTTTTCTAAATCCAAATAAAATTGCAATAAAAATCCAAATAAAATATTTATTTGATTTTAATATTTTTCCTCCAATATTCCATTTATTTTGGAGAAGTCATATTATCTCCTCTCATATATTTTTAATATGAAATATTTTCGGAGAGAAAAATAGTTAAACCAAATTGATCCCTGTTTCAATATTTGAGAAAATTCAAATATGAAAACGGTGAAATCCCCAACTCTCTCCGTGGGTCCTTGAGTTGCTTAGAATTTTCGAGGATCGCAAAACGAAATGCAATAAAATATGATATGCATGGATGACCTATGTATAACATTCCAAATTAAAAATTTGGGATGTTACAGATAATGATGTGGAGATAGAACCTGCTGTTGATCTTGATAACCCACAACCTAAGAATAAAAGATATGATAAGAGAGACTTCATTGCTAGAAAACATGATAAAGAAAGAGAGCCATGGGTTCAGAAACCCATGCCCTTTCCTCCTAAAGCTTCATAGAATAAGGATGATGAAGAATTTGAGCGCTTTGTTGAAATGCTTAGACCTGTCTTTTGCGCTTGCGTTTGACTGATATTCTGAAAATGTCTCCTTATGCTAAGTATATGAAAGATATTGTTACAAATAAAAGAAACATACTGGAAGCTGAAATTTCCACTATGCTTGCTAATTACACAATTAAAGGTGGAATACCAAAGAAACTAGGTGACCCAGGAATACCAACTATACCATGCTCCATTAGAAGAAACTATGTTAAAACCGCTTTATGTGATCTAGGAGCCGGTGTTAGTGTTATGCCCTTCTCTTTATACCGAAGACTTGATTTGAATAAGTTGACACCCACTGAAATCTCTTTGCAAATGGCTGATAAATCAACTGCTATACCCATCGGTATTTGTGAGGATGTACCTGTCGTAGTTGCAAATGTCACTATCTTAACGGACTTTGTTATTCTTGATATACTTGAGACGATAGTATGTCAACTATCCTTGGTAGACCATTTTTGAACACTGTAGGGGCTGTTATTGATTGCAACTAGTCCTGGCCATGGGAAGCCCGGCCCGGCCGGCCCGGCCCGACCCGGCCCGGCCCGATGCAGCTACCGGGCCGGGCTCGGGCCTAGATTTTGAGCCCGATGGCCGGGCCGGGCCGGGCCCGGGCCCGTCGTTTTTGCACTTTTCTGAAGGGGCCCGGCCCGATGCCCGAGGCCCGGCGGGCTTTTTACGCGTTCGGGCCGGGCTCGGGCCCAAAAAACAGGCCCGACGGTCGGGCCGGGCCTAGGTTTTTTGCCTCGGGCTTGGCTAGGCCCGGCCCGAAGCCCGGCCCGGCCCGAGGTTTGGCCAGGTCTAATTGCAACAAAGGCAATGTCACTTTTCATGTTAATGGTAATGAGCATACGGTACACTTTCCGAAGAAACAACCTCAAGTGAATAGTATCAATTCTATTAGAAAAATTTCAACAATTACTATTGGAGGTTTTGAATTCCCTACTCCTATTGTCAAAAAGAAATATGATATTCTTATTGTTGGGGACATGCATATCCCCGTTGAGGTAACCTAGTGTTATACGAAGATTCTCCGGTTTCATGTCATTCAGAAGAAGTTTGTTAATAAGATTGATCAACCTTATTAATGGATTCCTTTTGGCGGGTATGTAATGGATGAATTTAGTAAACACAACTTTCTGTACCCACTTTTTACTTTCTATTATTTAGAATTAATAAAGAAGAAATGCTATTATTTTACTTTTTTCTGAATTATCCGTGCAATAAAAAATGACCAGAAAATAAAAGTTCTCCAAATGCCCTGAAAATTTTATATGATTTTTTTCAGAATATTTGAAATTTTTTGGCACTGAACACACCCAGGGGGTGCACCTGTGAGCCACAAGCTCACAGGGAGCGCCCACCCCCTTGGGCGCGCCATGCAGGCTTGTGGGGCCAATGTAGGCCCCCTCACTTATTCCAGCCACCCATTCACTTCTACTTCCTCAAGAAAAAACCACACCCTTGCTCAAACCCGTGTTCTTGCTCATCTTGCTGCCATTTTCGATCTTCTTGCTTGGAGCTCCGTTTCCGAAACTGTTTTGGGGGATTGTTCATCGGTCTGTGACTCCTCCGTTGGTCCAATTAGTTTTTGCTCTAGTGCTTTATACATTGCAAATTTTTGCTGCTATGGTGACCATGTTCTTGAGCTTGCATGTCAAATTTATATGGTTCAAAGTAATTTTGTTGCATGATATAGCTTCTAGACACTTGTAGGAGTAGTTGCTATCAATTTTGTTGAGTTTGGTTCACTTTTATTTTGAGTCACTAAAAATATCAGAAATTTTCAGAGAAAAAGATAACCATGAGGAGGTGGTTAAGGGGCTCATCTAGTCGAGATTCAGAGGAAACTCTGAAGGAAAAGCCCAAGTACAGTCTTCCATGTGCGGTGGAAGTTCGGCCGTGTGAGTGCCCAAGTGACATATTCTTGAAGGAGGCCGGAATTTATGAGGATTTCTATTATTTGGGGGACAATGCCGGAATCGTCCCCTTCCTCCAAGATAAGTGCGACAAATACCTCCTACTCACTAATACCTTCATGTAGAATTTTCACTTTTATCCTAAGAAGGAACCACCCATGGTAGAGTTTCACTTGTATGATGTGCCTAATGAAATGACATTATATGATTTTTGCAATGCTTGCAAAATACCTTATGAGGGCCGTATCGTTGAGCCACATCCTAGAGACATGGAGGATTTTATTTTTGAAACTACTGTGGGGGAAGAGAGAGGAGTGTCAGAAGCGAGAGTAGCCAGTTTACATTTCCCCGTTTTACGTTACTATGCATTATTTGCCGGGAGATGTCTGATAGGTCATGGTGAGAGTGGAGGCCTTAGTGGACCTGGCCTTGCTATTTTGCGTCATGCTTTATATGCTGATAGAACTTTTAGTTTGGGTGCCATGGTAGCTCGGCGGTTACACACAAATTAAACCGTTCGAAGGGTAGTATTTTTGGTGGTGTCTATGCCTCCCACCTTGCTAAATATTTTGAGATTCCTATTTGACATGATGAGAACGAGGAGATGCTGCTACCCACTAAATATTTAGATTATGCCAGTATGGCAGCTCATAATTTTATTGATAGAGACAGGCAAAAGCGAATCCTCTACAACTTAGTGTTCAGTCAGGGCACTCGTGAGATTATTATCTTGCATGCACCTTCTTTGTTCAATATTTATTCAGGCAGGTACATTATTATGCCCGAGGACATTTTTGCACACTAGGGTCTGGCACAACCCCCAACACCTGAGCCAGTACCAGCGCCTGAGCCATATCAGGAGCCTATTTATCAGTGGGAGCCACATGAACTCGCCAACCAGTGGAACCCCCAGGACCCTCCGCAGTATCCAGGAGTGGTTATTTCGAGCCGTGGCCATAGAACAACATAGGTTAAAAGCCTAAGCTTGGGGGAGTACGCATTTCTCACCGACATTACATTCATGTATCACACATTCATTCCCGTTGTCGGTGTTCATCCTTTTTCATTGTAGAATCCATGTTAGTTTATTTTTCTTACTTTCTTCTTGTGTGTTTGAAATTTTTGATAAAATCCAAAAATATTTCTCCCTTCTTTTTAGTTTTTCTTTCTAGTTCAATTTAGTCGTAGTATTAAAAGAAAACCCAAAAAGATTTCTCGTTCTTCTTTTACTTGTTGGGAGCTTTCCCGTGTAAATAGTTTTTCTCGTTTTCATTTTTCTTTTGGTAATTTGCTTTCTTCTAGAGAAAAACAAAAACTCCAAAAATATTTCGATGTATTTCTTTGAAATTCTTTTCTTTTCTTTGGGTCATAAGGAGAAGACCACGATGAAAATGTTGAGTGGCTCTCATATGCACTATTGTTGATCTAACAAAGAGCCCATATTACCTTGTCTTCTCCTATGAATAAATGTTTGCAGATTCCAGCTTAGTCCACGACACGTGCACTATTATTATTATTCACATCGTTCGGTCGTGCAAGTGAAAGGCAATAATGACGAAATTTGATGAAATGATTGAGATGAGGAAAAGCTGGTATGAACTCGACCTATTTTGTTTTTGTAAATATGATTAGCTCATCGTTCTTGATTCAGCCTATTATGAATGAAACATGTTTACAATGACAATTAGAGATTATAGTTACTCATGCCATGCTTAACTAGTGTGGAGTGGATAATGGTTTATCTTGTGTGCCAACATGCCTTTAAAATGGTTATGATGTAGTATGATAGGATGGTATCCTCTTCTGAATGATTCAAGTGGCTTGACTTGGCACATGTTCACGCATGTAGTTGAATCAAAACTAACATAGCCTCCACGATATTTATGTTCATGGTGATTTATATCCTACTCATGCTTGCATTCAATGTTGATTAATCTCAATGCATGTTTATGACCATTATCGCTCTCTATTTGGTTGCTCCTCAATCTTTTTGCTAGCCTTCACTTGTACTAAGCGGGAATACTGCTTGTGCATCCACTTCCTTAAACCCAAAGTTGTTTCATATGAGTCCACCATACCTACCTACATGCGGTATTTACCTGCCGTTCCAAGTAAATTTTGCATGTGCCAAACTCTAAACCTTCAAATAATAATATGTTTTGTATGCCCGAATCGCTCATGTAGCGATAGGGGGCTGTCAGGATCTTCCATGCTAGGTGGGTTATTCTCACGATGAGTGTTTATTCGCTTGTCATTCACGAGAAAGTGGCTGGTAATCGGGATGCCCAGTCCTATGATCAAAATCAAAATATAATAATGAAACAAAACTGCCCCGGATTGTTGTTGGTATGGAGGGTACCCGTGGATTCGGCTCGCCATGGCTTGTGTTTGTTGGTGGAGGGGGAGTAAAAAATTTACCATTCTGTTTGGGAACCACCTATAATGTGTCTAGCATGGAAGATAGTGAGATCTCTCGGTAGTTATATTAACAATGAAAGCATGCCTCTCAAAATTATATTTATCTTTGTTTTAAAAGCTTCGAGCTATGGCACCTCTGCAAATCCCTGCTTCCCTTTGTGAAGGGCCTATCTATTTACTTTATTATTGAGTCATCATCTTCTTATTAAAGCACCAATTGGAGAGCACCATTGTCATTTATATGCTTTGTTTTTATTCAATATTGAGTATGACTGTGACTGGATCTCTTTTGCCATGAATTACAATGTCCAGTCAGTCCTTGAACTTCAGGGGTGCTCTGCATTTATGTTTTGTGGTCTTAGAAAGGGCTAGCGAGATACCATTATATCATATTGTATCATGATTGTTTTAAAAAAAAAGTGTTGTCATCCGAGATATCTTATTATTACTCGCTAGTTTGTTATGCTATTGATATGAGTAAATGTGAGATCTAAATGTTATTGTGAATGTGGTTAGTTCATAATCTTTGCTGAAAACCAGAACACTGGTTAGACATATTTGCAAAAACAAGATCAAACAGAGTTTGTAAAAGTTTTTCTTTGTCACTTTTAGTTTGTCAACTGAATTGCTTGAGGACAAGCAATGGGTCAAGCTTGGGGGAGTTGATACGTCTCCATCGTATCTAGTTTTCCAAACTCTTTTGCCCTTGTTTTGGACTCTAATTTGCATGATTTGAATGAAACTAACCCGGACTGACGTTGTTTTCAACAGAATAGCCATGGTGTTGTTTTTGTGCAGAAATCAAAGTTCTCGGATTGACCTGAAAATTTACAGAGAATTTTTGTGGAATATATAAAAAATACTGGTGGAAAAAGATACCAGAGAGGGGTCACCCAGGAGCCACAAGCTCTGGGGGCATGCCCACCCCCCAAGGCATGCCTACCAGGCTTGTGGGCCCCCTGGAGCTCAGGCAACCCTAACTCCAACTCCATATATACCTATTCGCGGAGAAAAAAATCAGAGAGAAGGATTCATCGTGTTTTACAATACGGAGCCGCCGCCACCTCCTTTTCTTCATCGGGAGGGCTGATCTGGAGTCCATTCGGAGCTCTGGAGGGTGGAATCCGTCGCCGTCATCATCATCAACCTTCCTCCATCACCAATTTCATGATGCTCACCGTCGGGAGTGAGTAATTCCATCGTAGGCTTGCTGGACGGTGATGGGTTGGATGAGATTTATCATGTAATCGAGTTAGTTTTGTTAGGGCTTGATCCCTTGTATCTATTATGTTCTGAGATTGATGTTGCTATGACTCTGCTATGCTTAATGCTTGTCACTAGGGCTTGAGTGCCATGATTTCAGATCTGAACCTATTATGTTTTCATGAATATATGTGTGTTCTTGATCCTATCTTGCAAGTTGTAGACACCTATTACGAGTTATGATCCGCATACCCCAAGGTGACAATAATTGGGATTCTTTCTGGTGATTACCGTAGTTTGAGGAGTTCATGTATTCACTAAGTGCTAATGCTTTGTTCCAGTTCTCTATTAAAAGGAGGCCTTAATATCCCTTAATTTCCTTTTGGACCCCGCCGCCACAGGAGGGTAGGACAAAAGATGTCATGCAAGTTATTTTCCATAAGCACGTATGACTATATACGGAATACATGCCTACATTACATTGATGAATTGGAGCTAGTACTGTGTCGCCCTAGGTTATGACTGCTACATGATGAATATTATCCAACACAATTATCCATTGCTAATCCAAGTATGCGGTGTACAGAGGTAGGTGTCCAAGAGTCCACGATTCATGGTCTGAATGCAATGAACAATTGCTTTGCCACGAAGGCAGCTCCCACGACTCGTTCAATAGCAGAGAAAAGGCAGAGTATTGGTACAATCAGTATGTGCTTAACCAGAAGAGAAAATCTGAATTAGTGGGTTTAGTGGATGGGTTCAGTGGATGTGCTAGCTAGAAACGGCTTATCGGGTTCAGTGGATGGATGAACTTGATAATTCTCTTTCAGTTCGTGATAATTATGGTGTTGCTTTTATCATGTGGTCGCATCTAGACATGCATTGACCACTTTATTATTTAGTAAGTAGGCACTTGTACCAAAGAGCTACCTTGTGATTTCAAATGAAGTTTGTGTGAACTATTTATATGATGCTTATGTGAGTTTTTTGTTAGACATTGAGACTTCAAATGCATGTTTGTGTATTGTATATCTATTTTTGCTGCAGGGATCCGAGGGAAAAGCAGGAGAAATAGGACTGGGAACGAATCTTTACCGAGTGCGACTCTCGGTAAAGTGGCATGCGCTGGCAGCAGATGGTAGTTGGCTGTGGCAGTTTTGCTGAGCGCGGCTCTCGGGAAAGAGCTGACGGAACCAGCGGATGTGAAGTCACTTTATTTTGCCGAGAGACACTGTTTAGCTCTCGGCAAACTCTTTGCCGAGTGTCCGTGTCCTGGCTCTCGGTAAATTCATGTTTGCTTGAGAGGTGTACGCCGGGTGGCCTTTGCCGAGTGTAACTCTCGGCAAAGGCTTTGCTGGAGGTTATTGGTCCTTTGCCGAGTGTCCGTGGCACTCGGCGTATATGGCGATTCCAGTAGTGCCTACAGGAGCAGCAAATTAACAGTTTGCATAGTTCTATACAATTAAAAACCTGAACTTGAAAGGCAGGAAACTAAAACCACTAATGGTTAGATAAATACCTGCAAATGAAGTTTGGATGGTTCAGTTACCTAGCGTTTGGACTCCGTTTGGTACTGTATTTCTGGAAAACCAAAAACAGGCAAAAAAAACAGCAACTGGCACTTGGCACTAGGTTAATAGATTAGTCCCAAAAATGGTATAAAATAGCATACAAATGCATATAAAACATCCAAGATTGATAATATAATAGCATGGAACAATAAAAAATTATAGATACGTTGGAGACGTATCAACTGCTTGCCAATACACTGCTGCAAAGGTATCAAGGCAAATTCCTCAGCCTGAAGCACCTCGGGTTATGACTGACCGAGAACTCCTCATTATCCTGCATCAAATGGTTGACAGGAACTATGACTGGACAAGGTGTCAACTTGCTGCAATACGTGCCAATATGACTGTGACGTATAATGTAGTCCGAAAAAAATCACTACTATGCCAATGAAATATTTGACAGAACATGGGCCATATTATCACATCTTAAAACTGATGAAGAACTTGTAGACATGGAATTCCAGCAGAACTTTGATTGCTCGATGCCGCCCAAGAAGAAGTTCAAGAATGTGCAAGTTCCTCCTCTCGTCCCAAGCTCAGTGTCTCCTTCATGCTCAATTGACGAAAATGAAGAGGTTGAAGACACTGCGGCAGGCCCTTCTACTTCACGCGACCCCGACACCAACGCTGGCGCTCCTCTAGATTCCTCAAGATAATATTCTTCAAGGGCGTTAGTTCTTACTTTCGTCTCCTTTTGGTCATTTGATGTCAAAGGGGGAGAAATTTGAGAGTTAGTCTTCAAGCGGGTCACTTATATGGGGTTGTTTTTGCTAAGTTGCAACTCTTGGTTTTCATTTGATTTGCTCTTTGATGAGTTGTAACTTAATAACTGTTGGTGGTATGACTCTTTTGCTACTTTCCATATGCATGCTCTGATATGCCTTAATCCTCAATGATATATGCTCATTCATGCTATATTTCGTTAGACACCAATTTTCATCATGCACTCAAATTCTTCAATATCTTATGATCATGCATGACTGGATTCCAAGATATTGTGGGAGATCTCCACAATTCCAACCTACCATGTGCATTTGTAATCCAAAGCAAATTCATCATATGCACATCTTCAGGGGAAGTTCCTCCATATCTTGTAACCAATTTCTTCATACTCTGTACTTACACTTCCATTACTTTGCTCCCATTGAAAACTTAACCAATTTGTCATCAATCACCAAAAAGGGGGATATTCTAAGTGCATCAAGTGGCCCCTTGGTGGTTTGGAGTATTGAAGACAAATATATTGAGGGAATAATGTGTTTGTGAGTGTACACGGGAGTTATAGTCCTTGAAGACCTGGTTTAACGTATGGAAGACGACCCCTAAAAATGTATTTCTTCAAGTGAAGAAATTGGTACAGCCTTTGAAGAAATTGAAGTGAAAACTTTGAAGTTGAAGAATCTGTTTTCATAGTTTCTTTCTTCTTATTTTAAGTTATCGGAAAAACTGTACTGTTAAAGGGGGTCTAGGTGAGTCATAGTTCACATTTCCAAAGTGATGCTCAAACCTATACATACACAAACTGCTTCAAGTGAAGCCTTTGAAAATCTCTGGAACAGCTGACGAATTTGCTAGCGAACAATGACGAAGTTCATCTGGTCGCGGACGAATTTGGTCATGCTGAGGAGTTAGTGGATCTTATCCTGACAACGGTCATGTCTGAGAAGGGCATTTATGACAATTCATGTCGGGTTGCCCCTGGCTATAAATAGCTGCCCCCCACAACCACTTGTTGGTTGGCTGCTCTAGAGAGAACTTGACACTTGTCATTTGAGAGCAACCCTTCCTATGACGACTTTGAGAGAAACCTAAGTGAGGAAAAACCCAACCAGAGCCAAAGTGATTGAGAATCAATGAAGAGATTGATCTATGTAATCTGACGCCTGTTACCTTTGAAGACTGTCATTCTTCCAAACGGTTAGGCGTCAAGTTCTAAGCACCCAAGAGTAATTATGGCGTGCCTGTGAACAAGTCTGTGAAGGTTTTGGAAGTCTACCTTGAAGACTTACCACGAGTAATTGGGAGAGGTCTAAGTGACCTTGGCTCAAGAGGAATACGGTGAGGACTAAGTGTCCTCTGAGTTTGTCTCAGATGCCTCAACCAGACATATAGTTGATACAGCAATTGGAACTGGTCTACCAAATCACTATGTCTTCACCGAGCCTACCTGGTTTCAAATACCTCACCCTTACCTTATGTATTTCCGCTGCTGAAGAATTTGTGATCTATCTTCTGAAGAATTTGAACTGAAGACTTTCATTAGGTTGTTTTTCATTTCTTCAGTTCTTCCTCATGCTTATATGTGTGTATGATTACATGTTCTTCATCTGTATATAACTCGTAAAAAAGCTTTCTGTTTCTGTGATGACTCGGTTCCTCGCATTTCTATTTCTTCACTCTGATTTTCGTCAAATTCATCAGAACTTAACGAATTTCTAAAAGTCTCTATTCACCCCCCTTTGGGAGTAAACCAACACTTTCAGAGAGCAACGTATGCAATTAATTTGAAGGATGACAATACTTGAAACAATGCATTATGCCTAGCTAGGGGCGTTGATACGTCCATTTTGCATCATGCTTTTATGTTAATATTTATTGCATTATGGGCTGTTATGTCACATTATGGTACAATACTTATGCCTTTTCTCTCTTGTTTTACAAGATTTACATGAAGAGGGAGAATGCCGGTAGGTTGAATTCTGGACCGGAAAGGATCAAATCTGAGATACCTATTCTCCAAAACTCCAAATGTCCTGAAACTTCACGTAGAATTATTTTGGAATATATAAAAAATATTGGGCGAAGAAACAACAGAAGGGGACCCACCAGGAGGCCACAAGCCCGGGGGGCGCGCCCTACCCCCCAGGGTGCGCCCCCAGGGATTGTGGGCCCCCTGGCCATTAGCCGGTGCCCATCTTCTGCTATATGGAGGGTTTTGACCTAGAAAAAAAATGAGAAGCAAGCTTTTGGGATGAAGGGCCGCCGTCTCGAGGCGGAACCTGGGCAGAAGCAATCTAGGGCTCCAGCAGAGCGATTCTGCCGGGGAAACTTCCCTCCGGGAGGGGGAAATCGAAGCCATCGTCATCACCAACGATCCTCTCATCGAGGGAGGGTCAATCTTCATCAACATCTTCACCAGCACCATCTCCTCGTAAACCCTAGTTCATCTCTTGTATTCAATCTTTGTCCCAAAACCTCAGATTGGTACCTGTGGGTTGCTAGTAGTGTTGATTACTCCTTGTAGTTGATGCTAGTTGGTTTATTTGGTGGAAGATCATATGTTCAGATCCTTAATGATATTCAATACCCCTCTGATATTGAACATGAACATGCTTTGTGAGTAGTTACGTTTGTTCCTGAGGACATGGGAGAAGTCTTGTTATAAGTAATCATGTGAATTTGGTATTCGTTCGATATTTTGATGAGATGTATGTTGTCTTTCCTCTAGTGGTGTTATGTGGACGTCGACTACATGACACTTCACCATTATTTGGGCCTAGGGGAAGGCATTGGGAAGTAATAAGTAGATGATGGGTTGCTAGAGTGACAGAAGCTTAAACCCTAGTTTATGCGCTGCTTCGTAAGGAGCTGATTTGAATCCACATTTTTCATGCTATGAATAGATTTATCTTAATTCTTCTTTCATAGTTGTGGATGCTTGCGAGAGGGTTAATCATAAGTGGGAGGCTTGTCCAATTAAGGACAGCACCCAAGCACCGGTCCTCCCACATATCAAATTATCAAAGTAACGAACGCGAATCATATGAGCATGATGAAAACTAACTTGACAACAATTCCCATGTGTCCTCGGGAGTGCTTTGCTTTATATAAGAGTTCGTCCAAGCTTATCCTTTGCTACAAAAAGGATTGGGCCACCTTGCTGCAATTTTGCTACAATTTTTACTTGTTACCCGTTATGAATTATCTTACTACCAAACTATTTGTTACCGATAATTTCAGTGCCTGCAGAAAATACCTTGCTGAAAACTGCTTGTCATTTCCTTCTGCTCCTCGTTGGGTTCGACACTCTTACTTATCAAAAGGACTATGATTGATCCCCTGTACTTGTGGGTCATCAAGACTCTTTTCTGCTGCCATTGCCGGGGAGTGAAGCGCCTTTGGTGAGTGAAATTTGGTAAGGAAACATTTATATTACGTGCTGAAATTTATTGTCACTTGTCACTATGGAAAATAATCCTTTGAGGGGCTTGTTCGGGGTATCTTCACCTTGACCGGAAGAGCAAAGAGTTGCTCCTCAACCTACTACACCTATTGAAAATATTTATTATGAAATTCCTTCGGGTATGATCGAGAAACTGCTAGCTAATCCTTATGCAGGAGATGGAACAATACATCCGGATTTGCATCTAATCTATGTGGATGAAGTTTGTGGATTATTTAAGCTTGCAGGTTTACCCGGAGATGAAGTCAAGAAGATGGTCTTCCCTTTATCTTTGAATGGAAAGGCATTGACATGGTATAGGTTATGTGATGATATTGGAGCTTGGAATTACAACCGATTCAAATTGGAATTTCATCAGAAGTTTTATCCTATGCATCTGGTTCATCGTGATCGGAATTATATATATAATTTTTGGCCTCGTGAAGGAGAAAGTATCGCTCAAGCTTGGGGGAGGCTTAAGTCAATGTTATATTCATGCCCCAATCATGAGCTCTGAAGAGAAATTATTATTTAGAATTTTTATGCTCTACTTTCTCGTAATGATCAATCCATGCTCGATACTTCCTGTACTGGTTCTTTTATGAAGAAGACTATTGAATTCAAATGGGATCTCTTGGAAAGAATTAAACGTAACTCTGAAGATTGGGAGCTCGATGAAGGTAAGGAGTCAGGTATAAACCTTGAGTTTGATTGTGTTAAATATTTTATGGATACCGATGTTTTTCGTGAATTTAGCACTAAATATGGACTTGACTGTGAGATAGTAGCTTCTTTCTGTGAATCATTTGCTACTCATGTTGATCTCCCTAAGGATAAGTGGTTTAAGTATCATCCTCTCATTGAAGTAAAAATAGTAGAACCCATTATAGCTGAAGAAGAAACCATTACTTATAATGTTGATCTAGTTATTCCTACTGCTTATGTTGAGAAACCACCTTTTCCTGTTAGGATAAAAGAGCATGCTAAAGCTTCAGCTGTAGTCTGTAAGAGTTATACAAGAACACCTACACCCTCTGAACAAATTAAATTTGAACCTAATGTTGCTATGGTTAAAGATCTCTTGGGTGAAAATATTGATGGGCATGTTATTTATTTCTGTGATGAAGCTACTAGAATTGCTAAACCCGATGAAAAGGATAAACATAGACCTGTTGTTGGTATGCCTGTTGTCTCTGTTAAAATAGGAGATCATTTTTATCATGGCTTATGTGATTTTGGTGCTAGTGTGAGTGCAATCCCTTTTACTTTATATCAAGAAATTATGAATGATATTGCACCTGCTGAAATAGAAGATATTGATGTTACTATCAAGCTTGCTAATAGAGATACTGTCACACCACTTGGGATTGTTAGAGATGTTGAAGTATTGTGTGGGAAAATAAAATACCCTACTGATTTTCTAGTTCTGGGTTCCCCACAAGATGATTTTTGTCCCATTATATTTGGTAGACCTTTCTTGAACACTGTTAATGCTAAGATAGATTGTTGGAAAGAAACTGTTAACGTAAGTTTTGGGGATGTGTCTCATGAGTTTAATTTCTCCAAATTCCGTAGATAACCTCGTGATAAAGAATTGCCTAGTAAAGATGAAATTATTGGTCATGCTTCTATTGCCGTTCCTCCTATTGATCCTTTCGAACAATATTTGCTAGACCATGAAAATGACATGTTTATGAATGAAAGAAATTAAATAGATGATATATTCTTTAAACAAATGCTTGTTTTGAAATACAATTTGCCTGTTGAGACTCTTGGAGATCCTCTTCCACCTAAGAGTGATCCTGTGTTTGATCTCAAACAATTACCTGATACTCTGAAATATGATTATCTCGATGAAAAGAAGATATATCCTGTTGTTATTAGTGCTAACCTTTTAGAGCATGAAGAAAAGAGATTATTGAAAACTCTGAGGAAGTACCGTGCCGCTATTGGATACACTCTTGATGATCTTAATGGCATTAGTCCCACTCTATGTCAGCATAAAATTAATATGGAACCTAATGCTAAACCAGTTGTTGATCACCAGCGACGGTTGAATCCTAAGATGAAAGAAGTGATAAGAAATGAAATACTAAAGCCTCTGGAAGCAGGTATAATCTATCCTATTGCTGATAGCAGATGGGTAAGTCCTATTCGCTGTGTCCCTAAGAAGGGAGGTATTACTGTTGTTCCTAATGATAAAAATGAACTTATCCCACAAAGAATTATCATCGGGTATAGGATGGTAATTGATTTTACAAAATTAAATAAAGCTACTAGGAAAGATCATTATCCTGTGCCATTTATTGATCAAATGCCAGAAAGACTATCAAAACATACACATTTCTGCTTTCTAGGTGGATACTCTGGTTTTCTCAAATACCCGTGTCACAAGAGGATCAAGAAAAACCCACTTTAACATGCCCTTTTCATACCTTTGCTTACAGACGTATGCCTTTTGGTTTATGCAATGCACCCGCTACTTTTCAAACATGTATGACTGCTATATTCTCTAACTTTTGTGAAAAGATTGTTGAGGTTTTCATGGATGATTTTTCCGTATATGGAACTTCTTTTGATGATTGCTTAAGCAACCTTGACCGAGTTTTGCAGAGATGTGAAGAAACTAATCTTGTCATGAATTGGGAGAAGTGCCACTTTATGGTTAATGAAGGTATTGTCTTGGGGCATAAAATTTCTGAAAGAGGTATTGAAGTTGATAAAGATAAAGTAGATGCTATTGAAAAATTGCCGTGTCCAAAAGATATCAAAGGTATAAGAAGCTTCCTTGGTCATGCTGGTTTCTATAGGAGATTTATTAAAGACTTCTCTAAAATTTCTAGGCCTCTCACTAATCTTTTGCAAAAAGATGTTCCATTCATTTTTCATGATGATTGTGTGAAAGCATTTGAAATACTTAAGAAAGCCTTAATTTCTGCACCTTGTTCAACCACCTGATTGGAACCTACCCTTTGAAATTACGTGTGATGCTAGTGATTATGCTGTTGGTGCTATTCTAGGACAAAGAATTGATAAGAAATTAAATGTTATCCATTATGCTAGTAAAACTCTAGATAGTGCTCCAAGAAATTATGCTACTACTGAAAAAGAATTTTTAGCGGTTGTGTTTGCTTGTGATAAATTCAGATCTTATATTGTTGATTCTAAAGTAACTATTCACACTGATCATGCTGCTATTAAATACCTTATGGAAAAGAAAGATGCTAAACCTAGACTCATTAGGTGGGTTCTCTCGCTACAAGAATTTGATTTACATATTATTGATAGAAAGGGAGCTGAGAACCCCATAGCAGACAACTTGTCTAGGCTAGAAAATATTCTGGATGACCCACTACCTATTGATGATAACTTTCCTGCTGAAGAATTAGCTGTTATAAATGCTTCTAGTTGTACTCCATGGTATGCAGACTATGCTAATTTTATTGTTGCTAAATTTATACCACCTAGTTTTACATAGCAACAAAAGAAAAAGTTTTTCTATGATTTAAGACATTACTTCTTGGATGACCCACACATTTATAAAGAAGGAGTAGATGGTGTTATTAGACATTGTATACCTGAGCATGAACAAGAACAAATCCTACGCAAGTGTCACTCTAAGGCTTATGGAGGACAACAAGCTGGAGACAGAACTGCACACAAGGTATTACAATCTGGTTTCTATTGGCCTACTCTCTTCAAAGATGCTCGTAAGTTTGTCTTGTCTTGTGATGAATGCCAAAGAATTGGTAACATTAGTAGACGTCAGGAAATGCCTATGAATTATTCACTTGTTATTGAACCATTTGATGTTTGGGGATTTGATTATATGGGACCTTTTCCTTCCTCCAATGGGTATACACATATTTTGGTTGCTGTTGATTATGTTACTAAGTGCTGATCATAATACCTCCATTAAAATGCTTAAAGAAGTTATTTTCCCGAGGTTTGGAGTCCCTAGATATTTAATGACTGATGGTGGTTCACACTTTATTCATGGTGCTTTCCGTAAATTGCTTGCGAAGTATGATGTTAATCATAGAATTGCATCTCCTTATCATCCCCAGTCTAGTAGTCAAGTAGAATTAAGTAACAGAGAAATAAAATTGATTTTGCAAAAGACTGTTAATAGATCTAGGAAGAATTGGTTTAAGAAACTTGATGATGCATTATGGGCTTACAGAACTGCTTATAAAAATCCTATGGGTATGTCTCCGTACAAAATGGTATATGGAAAAGCATGTCACTTACCCCTTGAATTGGAACATAAAGCTTATTGGGCAATTAAAGAACTCAACTATGATTTCAAACTTGCCGGTGAGAAGAGGTTATTTGACATTAGCTCACTTGATGAATGGAGAACCCAAGCCTATGAAAATGCCAAATTGTTTAAAGAAAAGGTTAAAAGATGGCATGACAAAAGGATACAAAAGCGTGAATTTAATGTAGCTGACCATGTCTTGCTATACAATTATCGTTTAAGATTTTTTGCAGGAAAACTTCTCTCCAAATGGGAAGGTCCTTAAATAATCGAAGAAGTTTATCATTCCGGTGTCATTAAGATCAACAATGCCGAGGGCAATAACTCGAAGGTGGTGAATAGGCAAATAATCAAACATTATATCTCAGGTACGCCCATAAATGTTGAAACTAATATTATTCATACCATAACACCGGAGGAGTACATAAGGGAAACTTTCCAGAACGCTCCAGAACACTGAAAAGAAATAGGTATGTGATACGGTAAGTAAACCAACTCCAAAAGTTTTCCAAAAGCAATTTTACTCCGTTTAGAAATATTTAAAAAATTAGGAAAATAAGAAGTAGTCCGAATAGCGCACGAGGAGGCGACAAGCCGTGGGGGCGCGCCCTACCCCCCCTGTGCACGCCTCCCAGGCTTGTGGCCACCTCGTGTGCCCTCCGGACTCCGTTTTCTCCCAGAATACTTGTTTTGCACGGAAAAAAATTCATTATATAATATCCCTAAGGCTTGGACCACCATATCACGGCAATATCCTCCGTTCGTGTTTCGTGTTGTTTCTCTATCATATCTGAAAATATGTCGTCTCAAGATTCGGAGGGAGAGAGCTATGCCGCTGATTATATCGCAAACCCAAAGGTCTATGGGGAGGTGGATCATTACAGTTGGACCACATATGAGGAGGAAGACTTCGACATGGAGAAAACAAGGGACGATAGCTCTGATGAAGATGAAGATCCACTACGTCAACCTGGAGATATACACGCGGAATTCAAGAAGTCAAGCCTTCCTAACAGAGGAGGCAAATCTAAGGTTCAATTCATCCCATCCCGTTTTCTGCAGGAAAGCAAGGCTGCATTATGCAAAAGGGTATTAAAGCTTGAGCTAGATAATGATGATCTAAGGGAGGAAAATTTTAGCCTTAGATGCAAGATGGAGAAGAAGAATACTACCACACCACCATCACCACCACCTCCGAAGAAAGAGACTTGAGTACATGGGCATGGGCACTCCCCTTGGCTTATGCCAAGCTTTGGGGAGGTGCCCCGGTATCGTATCACCATCGCATCTTTATCTTTATCATTTATCTTAGTTTGATCCTTTTGGTTAAATCTTGATCTAGTAGAATAAAAGTTTTAGTATGATCTAGTCTTTGAGTTTTGCTTTGTGTTCTATCTATGTAATCGAGTGCAAGAGTTATATAATAAAGATTAGTTTTGAGTTAAGGGCTTTGCTTTCTTGCTTTGATCTTGGAAAAGAAATTAAATAAAAGAAATAAAAATATTATATAATAATCTTATGGAGAGTGATGACTTCACATATAAGAAGTATGATGCATGAAATTTGTTGAGGGTTGACAAACATAGTATTGGTCATTGTTGCAATTAATAGGAAGTAATAAAGAAAGAGAGGTTTCACATATAAATACACTATCTTGGACATCTTTTGTGATTGTGAGCACTCATTAAAATATTATATTCTAATAAGTTGATGTTGGACAAGGAAGGCAACATAATGGGTTATGTTTTCTTATATCCGAATAGAAGTTATAATGTCCTGGATCCTCCAACAGGTTGAGCTTGCTTCTCATCCTATGCTAGCCAAAAATTCCGCACTAAGTAGAGATACTACTTGTGCATCCAAAAAACCTTTAACCTAGTTTTTACATGGGAGTCCACTATATCTACATATGGATTGAGTAAGATCCTTCAAGTAAGTTGTCATCGGCGCAAGCAATAAAAATTTCTCTCTAAATATGTATGATCTTTTAGTGTGAGGAAAATAAGCTTTATACGAACTTGTGATATGGAAGAAATAAAAGCAACGGACTGCATAATAAAATTCTTTATAACAAGCGGCAATATAAAGTGACATTCTTTTGCATTAAGATTTTGTGCATCCAACCATAAAAGTGCATGACAACCTCTGCTTCCCTCTGTGAAGGGCCTATCTTTTTATTTTACCATCAACCTTTATGCAAGAGTCATGGTGATCTTCACCCTTCCTTTTATATTTTCTCTTTTTGGCAAGCACTATGTGTTGGGGGAAGATCCAGACATATATAACCACTCGGATGTAGGTGTTCATAAAGTATTATTGTTGACGTTGCCCTTGGGGTAAATGGTTGGGAGGCGAAACTATAAGCCCCTATCTTCCTATGTGTTTGATTGAATCTTTGATCTCATAAGTATCACATGAGTGTTAGCAATTATGAAAGATTAAATGATGGTTGAGTATGTGAACTTTCTAAATAAAAGCTCTTACATTGACTCTTTCCGATCTTATGATAAATTGCAATTGCCTTAATGACCAGGAACATAGTTTGTTAGTTTTCAATTAAGTTTTTGATTCATACTTTACCTTGTGAACGAATTATCACTTTAGCATAGGAAGTTATATGACAATATATTGCCGTTATAAAAGATGATCATGATGCCCTCATGTCCGTATTTTATTTTATCGACACCTCTATCTCTAAACATGTGAATATGATTATCGATTTCAGCTTTCGCTTGAGGACAAGCGAGGTCTAAGCTTGGGGGAGTTGATACGTCCATTTTGCATCATGTTTTTATGTTGATATTTATTGCATTATGGGATGTTATGTTACATTATGGTACAATACTTATGCCTTTTCTCTCTTATTTTACAAGATTTACATGAAGAGGGAGAATGCCGGCAGCTGGAATTCTGGACTGGAAAGGAGCAAATATGAGATAACTATTTTGCACAACTCCAAATGTCCTGAAACTTTACAAAGAATTATTTCGGAATATATAAGAAATATTGGGTGAAGAAACAACAGAAGGGGACCCACCAGGAGGCCACAAGCCTAGGGGAGCGCGCCCTACCCCCCAGAGCGTGCCCCAGGGCTTGTGGCCCCCCAGGCCACCATCTCGTGCCCATCTTCTGCTATATGGAGGGTTTTGACCTAGAAAAATGAGAAGGAAGCTTTTGGGATGAAGCGCCACCGTCTCGAGGCGGAACATGGGCAGAAGCAATCTAGGGCTCCAGTAGAGCGATTCTGCCGGGGAAACTTCCCTCTAGGAGGGGGAAATCGAAGCCATCGTCATCACCAATGATCCTCTCATCGAGGGAGGGTCAATCTTCATCAACATCTTCACCAGCACCATCTCCTCTCAAACCCTAGTTCATCTCTTGTATTCAATCTTTGTCCCAAAATCTTAGATTGGTACCTGTGGGTTGCTAGTAGTGTTGATTACTCCTTGTAGTTGATGCTAGTTGGTTTATTTGGTGGACGATCATATGTTCAGACCCTTAATGATATTTAATACCGCTCTAATCTTGAACATGAACATGCTTTGTGAGTAGTTACGTTTGTTCCTTAGGACATGGGAGAAGTCTTGTTATAAGTAATCATGTGAATTTGGTATTCGTTCGATTTTTTGATGAGATGTATGTTGTCTTTCCTCTAGTGGTGTTATGTGAACGTCGACTACATGACACTTCGCCATTATTTGGGCCTAGGGGAAGGCATTGGGAAGTAATAAGTAGACTATGGGTTGCTAGAGTGACAGAAGCTTAAACCCTAGTTTATGCGTTGCTTCGTAAGGGGCTGATTTGGATCCACATGTTTCATGCTATGGTTATATTTATATTAATTCTTCTTTCGTAGTTGTGGATGCTTGCGAGAGGGGTTAATCATAACTGGGAGGCTTGTCCAAGTAAGGACAGCACCCATGCACCGGTCCACCCACATATTAAATTATCAAAGTAACGAACGTGAATCATATGAGCATGATGAAAACTAACTTGACAGTAATTCCCATGTGTCCTCGGGAGCGCTTTGCTTTATATAAGAGTTCGTCCAGGCTTATCCTTTGCTACAAAAAGGATTCGGCCACCTTGCTGCACCTTTGCTACACTTGTTACTTGTTACCCGTTACGAATTATCTTACTACCAAACTATCTGTTACCGATAATTTCAGTGCCTGCAGAAAATACCTTGCTGAAAACCACTTGTCATTTCCTTCTGCTCCTCGTTGGGTTCGACACTCTTATCGAAAGGACTACGATTGATCCCCTATACTTGTGGGTCATCAGGCGTAAAACAATAGCGCTTGTTGGGAGGCAACCCAATAGTTATCATCATCCAGAGACTCGTCCAGAGCAGGGACCCTAGCTGCTGGTGCGATCTAGAGGGAGGAACCGGCAAGATGAGGTCGCCGCCTCCACCATCTTCACCAAGAAGGCTCCATCATCATCCCCACTGTCATCATCATCCTCATCCACCTTTTTTCCCATTGTAATCTCGAGAACCCTAAGCGTAGGACAACTATGTATTACATGTGTGATTTGTTCATGACCTTTGCGTACGGTGTTATGATGATTGTTCCCTTCATGAGTGAGTAGATCCCTTAGTTCTCAGGGATATGGATTAACCCTAGTGTGTAACAGATCATTGATATTAGGATTTAATATCCTCTTTGCATATTTATGTTAATAATCTTCTTGACGTTGGGTGAATTCGATCATCCAATGTATGCTAGTTTTGGACAGAAGGTTATTACTATTGGCAGACCGTGTGGTTGCAGAAGTGGGTGATGTGTCAAGCCCCATTTCCCTTCGTAGCGGATCGTTGCAGTAGGGGATAAAACAGAGACCACCTATAGGCTGCGTCCATGGGGACCCTTTCCCCTTAATCGCCATTTGGTAACCGGAGTGGGGAAGAACGATGGTGGCATATGTGATACGGGGTTGCCTAGAGTATGCATGTATCTGTAAAGTGGCTTAGGAATCCAAAATAGCATTCTATTTAGGCACCGCTAGAGATGCACACTAGAGGGGATTCTGGATTCCCTGAGAACGTTTCAAACCCATTTTTCTCAAGTCCCTTATCTACAATTCTAGTTATTTACTTTCGTTGAAGAACTCACCTTTATGCTTGCAACATCATTTCCATTACAATACCACTGCTTTGGATGACTAACAATTTACAGGCATTCTATTTACACCATTCAAGAGACGAAAGATTGATCCTTGTGCTCCGTGTGGGATCGATACTCTTACTTCAAAAAAGCTACAACAAAACCCAGTGCACTTATAGGACATCATTGCCCTAGGGCGCCGCTGACCAGCACTGGTGGTGGCTCCAACTCCGGAGCAGTGATAACCCACAAGTATAGGGGATCGCAACAGTTTTCGAGGGTAGAGTATTCAACCCAAATTTATTGATTCGACACAAGGGGAGCCAAAGAATATTCGCAGGAATTAGTAGTTGAGTTCTCAATTCAACCACACCTGAAAGACTTAGTATCTGCAGAGAAGTATTTAGTAGCAAAGTAGTATGATAGTAACGGTAACAGTGGCAAAAGTAACAGTTGTAGTTTTGTAGTGATTGTAACAGCAGCAGCAACGAAAGTAACTTAGCAAAGATCAATATGTGAAAAGCTTGTAGGCATTGGATCAGCGATGGATAATTGTGTTGGATAATATTCATCATGTAGCAGTCATAACCTAGGGTGACAGAGAACTAGCTCCAATTCATCAATGTAATGTAGGCATGTATTCCGTATATAGTCATATGTGCTTATGGAAAAGAACTTGCATGACATCTTTTGTCCTACCCTCCCGTGGCAGCGGGGTCCATAAGGAAACTAAGGGATATTAAGGCCTCCTTTTACTAGAGAACCAGAACAAAGCATTAGCACTTAGTGAATACATGAACTCCTCAAACTACGGTAATCACCGGAAAGAATCCCAATTATTGTCACCTTGGGGTATGCGGATCATAACTCGTAATAGGTGTCTACAACTTGCAAGATAGGATCAAGAACACACATATATTCATGAAAACATAATAGGTTCAGATCTCAAATCATGGCACTCGGGCCCTAGTGACAAGCATTAAGCATAGCAAAGTCATAGCAACATCAATCTTAGAACATAGTGGATACTAGGGATCAAACCCTAACAAAACTAACTCGATTACATGATAAATCTCATCCAACCCATCACCGTCCAGCAAGCCTACGAAGGAATTACTCACTCCCGGCGGTGAGCATCATGAAATTGGTGATGGAGGAAGGTTGATGATGATGATGATGATGGCGATGGATTCCACCCTTCGGAGCTCCGAACGGACTCCAGATCAGCCCTCCCGATGAAGAACAGGAGGTGGCGGCGACTCCGTATCGTAAAATGCGATGAATCCTTCTCTCTGATTTTTTTTTCTCCGCGAATAGGTATATATGGAGTTGGAGTTAGGGTTGCCGGAGCTCTAGGGTGCCCACAAGCCTGTAGGGCGTGCCCTGGGGGGGTAGGTGCGCCCCTAGGGCTTGTGGCTCCTGGGTGGCCCCCCTCTGGTATCTTTTTCCGCCGGTATTTTTTATATATTCCAAAAATATTCTCCGTAAATTTTCAGGTCAATCCAAGAACTTTTATTTCTGCACAAAAATAACACCATGGCAATTATGCTGAAAACAGCGTCAGTCCGGGTTAGTTCCATTCAAATCATGCAAATTAGAGTCCAAAACAAGGGCAAAAGAGTTTGGAAAAGTAGATGCGATGGAGACGTATCACGCAGCGGCGGGCTCCAACTTCGGCGAGGGCTCCAAGATGGCTCCAGCTCCAACTCTGCGTGCGGTCTCGAGCGACGACGCTTGCTCCAACTATGGAGCTTCCTCGCTGGACTCGAGCTCCTACTCCAACTACTCCGAGCTCGAGCCCACACCGTCCGAGCTATCTCGTAACCGCATGGAGGTTGAGGAGGAGGACGCCAAGGAGGAGGTGGCCTTCTAGGCGATGCAGAAGTATCTCTATGTCCACGGCATGGAAGACGAGGCTGAGGAATATGTGCCTACTCTTGCAAATGATGCTATTGTGTTCATTGACCAGGCCAAGGAGGCCCAGCGCTCTATGTAGCAGCAGCTCGACCAGGTGGTGCTTGCCATGTCTCTGTCCATAGTGCAAGCAGAGGCTGTCAGGCACCAGGCGGCTGAAGATGAGGCCGCCAATCAAGAGCAGAGGAGGGCGGACACTCTGCATGCAGCGGCCGCTGTCAAGGCGGAAGGTGAGGGACCGGATGTCGTCATCCTATCCTCCTCCGACGACGAAGACCACAATGACGACGACGACACCATCATCCTATCGGACGATGAAGACATGTAGCCTTTGCCGACGCCGGTCGGCCATCTTATGTCGCCCCTGTTAAGATTTTGTATTAATTTAAGGAATCCTTAAGTGTAATGGCACTATGTCAGTTCGCTCTGTTAAGCAACGAATAAATCTAAGAGCGTGCTTGTTAAGCTTATCTAAATCTCTAAATCCGATGTGTTTTACACTGCCGCGTTCTTTGTTTCCAGGGTCACTGATTCATGGGACCTTATGTAACATAGAATTCCTAGAAAATATCGGTCATATAGACGAGGCTCTGCAAATAAGCACAGATATGCACCCAACTGAAATGGCTCACACTATGCATATTCAACAGTGGCTCTCTTGTTCGACCTCCACGGCGGCACTATATTCCACCCTTCA
Source organism: Thinopyrum elongatum (assembly GCA_011799875.1). NCBI lineage: Eukaryota > Viridiplantae > Streptophyta > Magnoliopsida > Poales > Poaceae > Thinopyrum > Thinopyrum elongatum. Next base: position 562,635,040 of record CM022303.1, read on the forward strand.
TTTTGCAAATAAATCAGACACTTGTAACACCCCCCCTGTTTCAACCAAAGTGATCTCCTCTTAATCATGCTAAGTCATCATCATTATGCCATAAGAAAAACCATTAAGAAATATTTCTACCTCAAGTTCAAAATTTAAAATAAAGTCAGTTAATTATTTCTTCAAACTGCCAAAACAAAATAGTTCATCATGTTGCAAATATTCCTAAGGCAATTATAAAATTGAAACCAATAATGTTGAAATTCCCCAAAATGCCCCTAGACTTTAAAACAATAGTCCAGCAGCATTTAATATGTCCTTTCAATTTCTAAAAATATCAAACCTATTCCTTTGGCCTCCAAACTTTTGCAGGCAGTGCCAAATATTACCAGGAAATATTGGGGCTTAGTCCCACATTTTTCTAAAAATGTTAGGTGGCCCACAAAAACCATTTCCTATCTCTGTTAATAAATGAAAGAGAAAAAAGAAAATGGAAAAGGAACAGAAACTCACCTGGCCTCTGGGCCGCGGCTACAGTGGCCGGCCTAGCCCACCCTTACCTACTTCTCCCTCCGTGTCGACCTCCCTGTGGCCGCGCAGGCGAGCGCTGGCGAATCGTCGACACCGCGACGGGAGCAGGGGCACGAGGGGATAAGAGCGAGCCCCGTCCATCTCCCCTGGTCGCCCTCCTCACTCTCCTCCCTTTTCCCCTCTCGCGCGCCCGGCTCCCTCCTCTTCCACCTCTGCCCGAGCGCGTCGCCGCCGCCCTTCGTAGTCACCGCGGCCACCGGCCACCTCGAGCTGCGCTTGGGAGTCCAGCAGCTTCGCCGGGCTCGTCCCCATCTTCTCCGCCCCCAGATCGACGCCGGGAACTGCCGCATCGCCACCATCGCCGTCTTCCCCTTCTCCGATCACCGCACCTGCTCCGACGAACCCCGCGGCCCTGCTGCTACAAAACTGTCACCGGGCCTCCTTGTGCCTCCTAGGTGAGCTGCGCTTCTTCTCCCCTCTTCTAGCTAGCCATGGCGCCCTCTAGCTCAGATCCCCGCCGCGGCCGTGCTCGCAGCCTCCGCGAACCTCACCGTCGTGGCCTCTGTCGCCGCAGCTCATGTCTGAGCTCGCTACCGAGCTCCTGGAGCTCCTAAAAGCCGAACACGCGCACGCACACAGCTCCCCGACGCCTCTAGCTACGCTTTCACTCGGGCCCGTACTCCGGCCGCCGCCCGAGCTCACCGTAGCCATCACCTCAGACCGCCACAGCCCACGCTAGTAGCTTAGATCAACGTGGCATCGAACTCTCGCCCGAGCACGACTGAAAATGCCCGCGAAAGCGCACCGCAGCCGCTAGCCCATGACGCGCCCGAGAGCTCCTCCGCCACCCGTCTTCGCCGGCGATGTTCCGGCCACCCCCCGCGTCCAACCGGTGGCACCGATCGACGCGCGGGCTTGCTGGTTCTCGAACGCAACCGGCCGCGGTCCAAATGGACCCCCATAGGCGAAACCCAAGCCTCTCCGGCGAAGTTGCCGCCACGGAGGGCTCGCCGGAGAGATTTCGGCACCGGCGTCCTACATGGACTGACCGGTGGGCCACCTTGAGCCACTGGCAACTGGGTCCCACGGACCGAGTTGACCAGGTCAACGAGCTGATGTGGCGCCCACTGCCACTGACGTGTGGGTCCCCCGTGTCAGCACTTTAGTTAGCGGCTAATTGCACTTAATTAAGTTAAACCACTAATTAGCTAAGACACTGATAGATGGGCCCCACCTAGTTAATTAACTCTGTTAGTTTAAATTAACTAACTATTATACCCACAGAGGCTGACAGGTGGGCCCCACCTGTCAGTTTGACCACTCAGCAGCTCAGTTGACTGGCTGACACAGTGCTGACATCATGCTGACGCAGTATATTTCTTTCTGTTATTTTACATAGTTCTAGAATTTCAGAAAATAGTTTATAACTTTGAAAATTCGTAGAAAATAAACCATAGCTCTGATCGAAAAACTTAATACATGAAAGTTGCTCAGAACGACGAGACGAATCTGACCATGCCATCTGTTTCCGTGTCGGGACCCTCTACGTAGGTGAACCCACAACTTTTCTTCCGTTTCCGGTAGATGAATAGTTCATATACACCGGTTAATAAATCTCACTTTAATCCTAAAATAACTAAAATGACTTAGACATATCTTTAGGCAACCCTGCATTGCACCGTAGGCATGGCATGCTCTGTGTTGCATTATTGCTTTGTATTTATTTGTTTCCTCCCCCTCTTCTCTCTCGTTAGACCCCGACACCGACGTAGTCCCGGAGGCCGACGCAGCTCCGGAGGTCGACTACGCCCCTGACGACCAGACCCTTGTCGCAGAGCTTCCAGGAAAGCACCCCCCCCTTTTGAGCATACCGATATCGCCCATTCTTCTCTCTCTTATGCTTGCATTAGAAGTTGCTGTTGTTACTGTTATCCTATATCTGCTGCATAGCCTGTTTATTGTAACCTGCTATTGTTACCTACCTGCTTATCCTAAACTGTTTAGTATAGGTTGGGTAGAGACCCATCAGAGACCCCACTTTATCTCGACTGCCCCGCTGGATTATCAGAAGACCCGATCAATGGGTTCGAAGACCAGGCACCGGCCCCGGCACCGCACATCACTTCGCCCTTAGTTGCTCAACACTACTGGGTTACTATCGGGTGCCGAGGGTGATACCTCGTCAGCACTTCTGATGATAACCTTGTAGGTTAGTTAAATCGGTCGTGGTCAGCGAGGGTGATTCCTCCTACACCACCCTCGATAACGACGTTGTCGTGCAACTTCTCAAGTGTGGACCTCGAGGGTGATTCTTCCTTCGTTCACCTTGACGATAACATCAGGTGGAATTCCATCGAGGGTGATTCCTCAGGGTTCCCCTTGGTGTTAGACACACGGTTACTATGGTTACTATGACTTTACACTAAACCATGTTACTAAAGACGGGTCGGCCCTGAGGGGTACCCGCGCGAGCATATTTGCGAAGTGATGTGGAGACGGGTTGACCTGGAGGGTGCCCGAGAGATGAATATGAGGCGTGGCCGGGCATTCTTAGCCCTTGCCGCAAGTCCTCGAGACGGGGCGACGGGGTCACATCGATCGTGAGTCTCTGCTCGTTAGCGCGCGCTCCTAATCCACTAACGGTTTGGATATTTGATCCGAGGGGCCTCTGGCCTGATAGCACTAACCATCACGCGGGCATTGTATGGGCGTTCTGTGTCGTATACATCAGCCGAAGCTTAATAGACGTCAGCAAGGAGCAGCGCGCGCAAGATTGGACTGGTTAAGCCCGCGCTTGTATTAAGGGGGCTAGGTCTGCTTCCGGCCGCCCTCGCAACGCACAGGAGTTCCCGGGGCGAAGGCCCAAGACCCCTGGGCGCATAGGTTTAGTCCGGCGTGCTGACCTCTCTATTAAGTATTTGGTCGGGTTGCGGCGTATCGTTTGGCCGAGGCCGGGCATGACCCCGAAAAGTATGTCCGGCCGGAGTTAATGGAGTGTGGTGAGTAAGTTGGTGCACCCCTGCAGGGAAGAAACAATCTATCGATAGCCTGTCCTACGGTAACGGACACTCGGAGTTGTATCCCGATCGATACAACTAGAACCTGACACTTGAGATGATAACTGGATAGTATGGCTGTAGGATTGCTTTCTCGCAGGGAGTCGAGAAAGGATCTCTGGGCGAGGTTGATGACACTACTACTACTGCACATTATGTTATTCTGCACGCTTCTAATGCTGCAAGACCGCTGAAGATGATGAAGATGCTAGTCTTCGTGAGGACTAGGCTTTCCTATCTATTCTGGCATTTATGCAGCCCAGTTCACATATACAGCCTCCTTTGATAATGTTGCATATGTAGTGTAGGTCCTTGCTTGCTGAGTACTTCGGATGAGTACTCACGTTTGCTTTGCTTTCTTTTTCTCCCCTTATCCATTTGTCGCAACCAGACGACGGAGCCCCGGAGCCAGCTGCCCCCGCTGACGGCTACTACTAATACTACCCTCCCGGCGAGTACTACTACGAGGAGCCGACCGATGACCAGGAGTAGGTTCGGAGGGTCCCAGGTAGGAGGCCTGCGCCTTTCAATCGTAGTGTTTTATTTTACCCCGCCTTCTTAAAGGCCTATCTGTAACTCGGTTATATCTGTACCCAGATATCTGATACTTCCGCTGACGCTTGTATGCCATCGAGCTATGTATTCGAGCCCTCGCGGCCCTGGCTTGTAATATAAAGCTTGTATGACTTTATTTATGTTTTAGAGTTGTGTTGTGATATCTTCAATCGAGTCCTTATGCTTGATCGTGTGCATTTGCGTGTATGATTAGTGCACGATTAAGCTGGGGTCGTCATAGGTTGGTATCAGAGCCGACTGCCTGTAGGATCCCCCTTTCCAACTCCTTGGCCGAAGTTGAGTCTAGTGGTCCAAAACTATTTTACTAACATGGCTATGTGGTTTACGGGCCCACGTCGCCAACTGGGAGGTATTAGGATCTTTTATTCCTCGTCTTTACTCTGGGACTCTGATCTCTCTTCTATTCGGGTTAAAGATTTTACTAACTCTGACATTAGGTTCTCGTAACCACTTTCTTCCGAAGAGCCCCCCCCCCCCTCATTCCAGAAGATGGCGTGTCATCATCAGAAGACTCCGAAGATACTCCTCGAAGTTCCCGAGACCCTTGAGCCCCCTGTTTTGCAGTTCCCTATCACAGATAAATCCCCGTGGATAACTACACATCCTTGCCATTTGTACATTCTTCCCCAGTGGCTCTGGTTATTACCAGATCTCCCGAGATACTCTCCGTTGTCCTGACCATCCTATGTGCCTACTGCTTTGCAGCTTCTTTTGCACTGCGAGTAAATCTTCATACTTTCGGGGAACCGTTCACCCCCAGATGTTCATGCATTTCCCAAATACTTTGAAATACTATCGATCTTCTGAAAATTCTCTGCACCCTATTGCTCTTGAAATTCGTACCTGCTGGCAATATGGATAGTTCCATATGTCAAGTAATCCTCGTTGACATCCCTTGATACTACTATTTGAATCCCTTGAATCAATATGTTGCGAATGTTCGCAGTCATTAGTCTATTCCTAGAACTCATCCTTCTGGCTCAGACGTCAATTTGGACATGAGTGGGTTCTCGGGCAATCAAGCTGCAAATGATTGTCCATCTAGTTCTATTCTACTTACCCATCTTTTGATCCGAGCGTCTCCTTCTGATCCCTTGCTTTGGAAATCATAAATCCTTTATAATTGAACACCGAATTATTCAGTTGCTTCTACAATCTGATGCCTTTGCATTCTTCTTCTTCAATTTGAGTATCGATACTCACATCAGATCCTTTGCTAACCAACTGATCCATTGTTGGGTTGTTATCCGACAGTGTCCTTCACATCCAAAATTCTTGTGAGTTATTTCCCTGATACATAATGCCTTTGGTAAAATTGTATCCTCTCCTTTTGTCAACCATGCTCTGCTGTCGAGCTTGTGTTAAATACTCCTAAAGTTCGAGGTATATGTATCTAAGATACCCCTACGGGTTGAACCTATGCCTTCCTTAATCTGTGTGAACCCAAAAAGTTTTCACGGGTCATACTTCCCCGGTAATTCACCAGGTAGGTTTTCATACTAAAATCATTTTTATAAGAGTAGTGAATGAAAGGTGATGCATTGAAGAAGTGGGAGTCGACCTTGAACCTTTGTGTTCATGCCCATGGACCCGATGTAGAACTTATCATGGAAGTTGCTCGTAAAAATAATTAATTCATTGGTACTAATTCATCTTGCATCTGTGTATTGATCTTTTGTAATCATGGTTCCGGCCATACTAATATCTCTTGATTCCTTTCTCGGACAAGTTAGAATACTTGTCTTTAGCAAATCAATGTGCCTGTCCAACCTCTATATTGAACTACCTCGAGTATTAACCCCCTACTATCTCGAGGATATCATCCTATTGTACTACGTTCTATGAAATTTTCCGATGGAGTGATACCTTTCCCTGTCATAGACACTCCATGGGTTCTGGGTTGTCTTCAACCGAGACCACCGAACAATGAATCGATTCCGCTCGGTGATTCAGCACTCCTAGTACTTTGTTGCTGGGGAGTTGGATACTCCATCACATCATTCCTAGCCTGATCAGCTATATGCTTGTCGTGCTGAATTCTAACTGTGCTACCTGGACCTTCTTCCCGGAGCACAATTTTCGATGATGAGTTAAGCTTACGTCGATCTTCCTCATCTTATCATTCCACCTTGAACAACAAGCTAGATTTCGAGCTTGTGTCATATCCGTGGTTTCGTTGACCTTGAACTTCACTTCATCTGCTTTGACCATCTTACTGATCGATCTCATCTCCTTGAAACCCCTCGACAAAATTTGTCGTGATCACCGTCAACACCTTGGCTTATTCAGAGATGTCAATTGAACTCATTGCTAGAAATACCACCCCTGCCCCTCGATGATTTGTGATATCATCGATGACCTCTTGACTTTCTACCAACACAGACCTAGTGGAGCTTGGTAATTCCTTACGTTCTGAGATAATCTTGAAAATGTTCCTTTGTATCTCTTGTGATCTTCAGATCAACCTTGAAACACCATATCAATGCTACCGCGAAGCATGATAGTGGTATTCCAAATATCAACAAGAACATTGGAGGCACATTGCCAAATGTTTCTTGATCAATTATCCAAACACTGTTGTATGGGTATCGTCTTGAATTTCCTCTCCCTTTTACCTAAATGGAAATCTACTTACTATCCTGTCATGGATGTCATCCTCCGCTTGTCCTTGGGAAGGATATACTTTTGGTATTTGTGCTTAAACACATTTTACTTTCCATTGTTCTGATTAAATTAATAATCACATTTTGCTTTCCATTGTTTTGTTTAACCTCTCTTGTGATCTATATGATTTAAGCAGTATTAATTCTCTGCCTATGAAAACATATCGGTTTACAACTCTGACAGAAAGACCCTGTTACTATTGTTGATGACATTCCGGTAACCACCGATGGACGAGAACTTTGCCTATTGGTCCGCCTCGTTCAACGAGCAAGAAAATGGTTCTCTTCGTCCCTCGCCCTTGGTACCACCGATGTTACCGACATGACTGACAGACTTTTCGCTGACATACCTTGTTGTCATGACCGGTAAGATGCCACCGTTCTCCCTACTTTTGATCGACACCCCTCACAGTTCCACAGGATCGAAACCTGACTCTCCTGTATATCCCTGATTCCGAAATATTCTTTGCAATTGACTTTGTGTGTTATCACGAGTCACCCTCCGAGAATTTATCTATTCCCGATGCTTTGAACCCCCTTGTCACACTCTGTTCAGGTATCGATCGGATGTCCATTCGCTTGAAATTTCCTATTGTACCTTCATACTTTGCTCTCGATGTTTTCCTAAGTTTCAACTCGAGAGATACTTCTGCCACATTTCCTGAAATGTTCATCAGATAGTTAACCCGAAAAGGGTCAGTTCTCCCGAAGTTACTCTTTACTTCCCCACTGAAATCTCGGGACGAGATTTCTTGTAGTGGAGGAGATTTGTAACACCCCCCCTGTTTCAACCACAGTGATCTCCTCTTAATCATGCTAAGTCATCATCACTATGCCATAAGAAAAACCATTAAGAAATATTTCTACCTCAAGTTCAAAATTTAAAATAAAGTTAGTAAATTATTTCTTCAAACTGCCAAAACAAAATAGTTCATCATGTTGCAAATATTCCTAAGGCAATTATAAAATTGAAACCAATAATGTTGAAATTCCCCAAAATGCCCCTGGACTTTAAAACAATAGTCCAGCAGCATTTAATCTATCCTTTCAATTTCTAAAAATATTAAACCTATTCCTTTGGCCTCCAAACTTTTGCTAGCAGTGCCAAATATTACCAGGAAATATTGGGGCTTAGTCCCACATTTTTCTAAAAATGTTAGGTGGCCCACGAAAACCATTTCCTATCTCTGTTAATAAATAAAAGAGAAAACAGAAAATGGAAAAGGAAAAGAAACTCACCTGGCCTCTGGGCCGCGGCTACAGTGGCCGGCCCAGCCCACCCTTACCTACTTCTCCCTCCGTGTCGACCTCCATGTGGCCGCGCCGGCGAGCGCCGGCGAATCGTCGATACCACGACAGGAGCAGGGGCGCGAGGGGATAAGAGTGAGCCCCATCCATCTCCCCTGGTCGCCCTCCTCACTATCCTCCCTTTTCCCCTCTCGCGCGCCTGGCTCCCTCCTCTTCCACCTCTGCCCGAGCACGTCGCCGCCGCCCTTCGTCGTCTCCGCGGCCACCGGCCACCTCGAGCTGCGCTTGGGAGTCCAGCAGCTTCACCGGGCTCGTCCCCATCTTCTCCGCCCCCAGATCGACAACGGGAACTGCCGCATCGCCGCCATCACTGTCTTCCCCTTCTCCGGTTGCCGCACCTGCTCCGACGAACCCCGCGGCCCTACTGCTACAAAACTATTACCGGGCCTCCTTGTGCCTCCTAGGTGAGCTGCGCTTCTTCTCGCCTCTTCTAGCTAGCCGTGGTGCCCTCAAGCTCTGATCCCCGCCGCGGCCGTGCTCGCCGCCACCGCGAACCTCACCGTCATGGCCTCTGTCGCCGTAGCTCATGTCTGAGCTCGCTACCGAGCTCCTGGAGCTCCTAGAAGCCGAACGTGCGCACGCACACAGCTCCCCGACGCCTCTAGCTACGCTTTCGCCCGAGCCCGTACTCCGGCCGCCACCCGAGCTCACCGTAGTCGTCACCTCTGACCGCCACAGCCCATGCTAGTAGCTTAGATCGACGCGGCATCGAACTCTCGCCCGAGCATGACCGAAAATGCCCGCGAAAGCGCACCGCAGCCGCTAGCCCGTGATGCGCCCGAGAGCTCCTCCGCCACCCGTCGTCGCCGGCGATGTGCCGGCCACCCCCGCGTCCAACCGGTGGCACCGATCGACGCGCGGGCTTGCTGGCTCTCGAACGCAACCGGCCGCAGTCCAAATGGACCCCCATAGGCGAAACCCGAGCCTCTCCGGCGAAGTTGCCGCCGCGGAGGGCTCGCCGGAGAGATTCCGGCGCCGACGTCCTACGTGGACTGACCGGTGGGCCACCCTGAGCCACTGGCAACTGGGTCCCACGGACCCAGTTGACCAGGTCAACGAGCTGACGTGGCGCCCACTGCCACTGACGTGTGGGTCCCCCGTGTCAACACTTTAGTTAGCGGCTAGTTGCACTTAATTAAGTTAAACCACTAATTAGCTAAGACACTGACAGATGGGCCCCACCTAGTTAATTAACTCTGTTAGTTTAAATTAACTCACTGTTATACCCACAGAGGCTGACAGGTGGGCCCCACCTGTCAGTTTGACCACTCAGCAGCTCAGTTGACTGGCTGACGCAGTGCTGACATCATGCTGATGCAGTATATTTCTTTATGTTATTTTAGATTGTTCCAGAATTTCAGAAAATAGTTTAAAACTTTGAAAATTCGTAGAAAATAAACCGTAGCTATGATCGAAAAACTTAATAAATGAAAGTTGCTCAGAACGACGAGACGAATCTGACCGTGCCATCTGTTTCCGTGTCGGGACCCTCTACATAGGTGAACCCGCAACTTTTCTTCCGTTTCCGGTACATGAATAGTGCATATACACCGGTTAATAAATCTCACTTTAATCCTAAAATAACTAAAATGACTTAGACATATCTTTAGGCAACCCTGCACTGCACCGTAGGCATGGCATGCTCTGTGTTGCATTATTGCTGTGTATTTATTTGTTTCCTCCCCCTCTTCTCTCTCGTTAGACCCCGACACCGACGTAGTCCCGGAGGCCGACGCAGCTCCGGAGGTCGACTACGCCCCTGACGACCAGACCCTTGCTGCAGAGCTTCCAGGCAAGCACCCCCCTTTTGAGCATACCGATATCGCCTATTCTTCTCTCTCTTATGCTTGCATTAGAAGTTACTTTTGTTACTGTTATCCTATATCTGCTGCATAGCCTGTTTATTGTAACCTGCTATTGTTACCTACCTGCTTACCCTAAACTGTTTAGTATAGGTTGGGTAGAGACCCATCAGAGACCCCACTTTATCCCGACTGCCCCGTTGGATTATCAGAAGACCCGATCAACGGGATCGAAGACCAGGCCCCGGCACCGCACATCACTTCCCCCTTAGTTGCTCGACACTACTGGGTTACTATCGAGTGCCGAGGGTGATACCTCGTCAGCACTTCTGATGATAACCTTGTAGGTTAGTTAAATCGGTCGTGGTCAGCGAGGGTGATTCCTCCTACACCACCCTCGATAACGACGTCATCGTGCAACTTCTCAAGTGTGGACCTCGAGGGTGATTCTTCCTTCGTTCACCTTGACGATTACATCAGGTGGAATTCCATCGAGGGTGATTCCTCAGAGTTCCCCTTGGTGTTAGACACACGGTTACTATGACTTTACACTAAACCATGTTACTAAAGACAGGTCGGCCCTGAGGGGTACCCGCGCGAGCATATTTGCGAAGTGATGTGGAGACGGGTTGACCTGGAGGGTGCCCGAGAGATGAATACGAGGCGTGGCCGGGCATTCTTAGCCCTTGCCGCAAGTCCTCGAGACGGGGAGACGGGGTCACATCGATCGTGAGTCTCTGCTCGTTACCGCGCGCTCCTAATCCACTAACGGTTTGGATATTTGATCATCACGCGGGCATAGTATGGGCGTTCTGCGTCGTATACATCAGCCGAAGCTTAATAGACGTCAGCAAGGAGCGGCACACGCTGGATTGGACTAGTTAAGCCCGCGCTTGTATTAAGGGGGCTAGGTCTGCTTCCGCCCGCACTCGCAACGCACAGGAGTTCCCGGGGCGAAGGCCCAAGACCCCTGGGCGCATAGGTTTAGTCCGGCGTGCTGACCTCTCTATTAAGTATTTGGTCGGGTTGCGGCGTATCGTTTGGCTGAGGCCGGGCATGACCCAGAAAAGTATATCCGGCCGGAGTTAATCGAGCGTGGTGGGTAAGTTGGTGCACCCCTGCAGGGAAGAAACAATCTATCGATAGCCTGTCCTACGGTAACGGACACTCGGAGTTGTATCCCTATCCATAACACTAGAACCTGACACTTCAGATGATAACTGGATAGTATGGCTCTGGGATTGCTTTCTCGCAGGGAGTCGAGAAAGGATCTCTGGGCGAGGTTGATGACACTACTACTACTGTTCATTATGTTATTCTGCACTCTTCTAATGCTGCAAGATCGCTGAAGATGATGAAGATGCTAGTCTTCGTTAGGGCTAGGCTTTCCTCTCTATTCTAGCATTTCTGCAGCCCAGTCCACATATACAGCCTCCTTTGATAATGTTGCATATGTAGTGTAGGTCCTTGCTTGCTGAGTACTTCGGATGAGTACTAACGTTTTCTTTGCTTTCTTTTTCTCCCCTTATCCATTTGTCGCAACCAAACGACGGAGCCCCAGAGCCAGCTGCCCCCGCCGACAGCTACTACTACTACTACTACCCTCCCGGCGAGTACTACTACGAGGAGCCGACCGACGACCAAGAGTAGGTTCGGAGGGTCCCAGACAGGAGGCCTGCGCCTTTCGATCGTAGTGTTTTATTTTACCCCGCCTTCTTAAAGGCCTATCTGTAACTCTGTTATATCTGTACCCAGATATCTGATGCTTCCGCTGATGCTTGTGTTCCATCGAGCTATGTATTCGAGCCCTCGCGGCCGTGGCTTGTAATATAAAGCTTGTATGACTTTATTTATGTTTTAGAGTTGTGTTGTGATAACTTCAAGTGAGTCCTTAAGCTTGATCGTGTGCATTTGCGTGTATGATTAGTGCACGATTAAGCCGGGGTCGTCACAACACTGACATGTGGGTCCTGGGATGTTCGACGCGTCATTATATTCCACTATTTTTCCCTAATAAACCAGATGCTGACTGGTGGGTCCTAGCTGCTCCACGCAAACCAGACCCTGACAGGTGGGTCCTGGGTGCTCCACGCAAACCAGACTCTGATAGTTGCTCTCTTGTTCGACCTCCACGGCGGCACTATATTCCACCCTTCATTTTGCAAATAAATCAGACACTGACATGTGGGTCCTGGGATGTTCGACGCGTCATTATATTCCACTATTTTTCCCTAATAAACCAGATGCTGACTGGTGGGTCCAAGGTGCTCCACGCAAACCAGACCCTGACAGGTGGGTCCTGGGTGCTCCACGCAAACCAGACGCTGACAGGCGGGTGCTGAGTGCTTCACGCGTCAGTATATGCGCCAGGTAACGGTCAACTAAATTGACCCGGCGAAAACGCTCCATTTTGGGAATTTATGAGTGTCGGGCGAGTGGTGGAGGGGAAAAGTGAGGGGCGTTAGTTGGATGCGACAAAACTGAGGAATACTAAACAACCGAGGGCACAAAAAATAGAAATCCCTTGTCTTTTACCCATCTATATGCACTAGTAGGAAATGGGCCATCAGTCCCGGTTCCAGAGGGCCTTTAGTCCCGGTTCTAGAGGGCCTTTAATCCCGGTTCTGCAACCGGGACTAAGCAATCGGGACTAAAGGCCCCCACTTTTAGTCCCGGTTGTGTTACGAACTGGGGCTAAAGGAGCTCCACATGGCTGCTGTGGGGAGCCCAGACATGAGGACCTTTAGTCCCGGTTGGTAACACCGACCGGGAATAAAAGGCAGCCACGCGTCAGCACCTGCAAAGCGTTGGGGTTTTTGTTTTTTTTTCGAAAGGAGGGGTTTAGGGTTTTCGAGGGTTTAGGGGTTTCATTTTGTGTTTCCTCCTTTTCTTTTTGTGTTTACCATTCAATTCTTTTACATGTAGGGTTTTCATTTTCATTTTATGTTTTCTATTCAACTTGACTCTAGCTAGCTACTACATATAGCAATGAAGGAACCATTACACCAATATCGTCATGAATATAGAGAGAAGTGACCTCTCTTTCTCCGTGCTTGGTCGAACAACAAGTTTTCGTATATCTATTTCGACGCTACTACATATAGTACATGTTCATGCATATATACAATATAACATCTCTTACGATCCCTAGCTAGCTAATATCTAATTACCAAAATCGAATTTCATATCCCGATGGTATTCTTCGTGTGTAGGTATGATCTCTTCAACAAAGAATCCCACCAATTCCTCTTGAATTGCTTGTATGCGATCATGTGGTAGGAGCTCGTCCCGCTTCCGTTGAATCTAATTTAAAGAAGGGGGGTCAATATATATATGAATGAAACTCAACACAATTGATGGAAGTAAAATAAAATTGCGAATATTGTTTACGTACTTCAAGTTGTTGAAAAGATCTGCCCTGCTCACAGGTCGTATGGCGAATGAACTTGCAAACGTAGTATCCACATAAATTATTCCCGGGTGCCTGCCTCATGCACTTTACGAGAATAGAATTGAATCAAAATAATAATCAAGCATGATAATGGTATTGAAACTATAATCAATAAGAGATGTGCGGAACTAGCTAGTACTACTTACTTTGGGGTGTGAAAATCGCAGCTCCTTTTTCCATTCACCCCTTGCCTCCTTGGTGAACTTTTTACAAACCCTGCACGGCAAAGAAAATGATTACTTGATATCAGGAAATGAACGAAAGTTTCCGATATGGTGCGATAATGATTAATTGAACTTACTTCTGGAGTATTTCACTCATGTCCACGCACTCCTTAGGCTCTTTACGTCTTGAGTCCAAGATAATTACTAGTCCCGCGTCAAGCTGAATGACTAGCAGAATAAAGTGGAACCTGCGCAAGCATAACTCATCAATTACACTTAACCTAGAGTAAGCGAAACAGAATGTGCACAAGACAATAACAGTCACTGGAAGTTGTAAGGAAATAGTATTTTCCTTCTGGTTTGTTGTCCAATTAACGCCTTTAGCAAGTATTTCTCTGTATCCTCGGCCATGTGTTTTACCGTATATTCATCTACGGTATTTTCGTTAATGAACCCAATGTCATAGATTTGTCCTCTTTTGCATTCGAGGATCTTCAATCTGCATAATATAGTGAGGATAATTATACATGCAATGAACGAGCTGAGCTAGAGACTTAATTACAGAAATAATACTTATAGACAATAGCAACTGACGATACTTTTGTCGAGGGCGTCTTGATTGAATAACTGAAAGAATTCATCAAATTCAATGTACAACGCCTCGACTCCATTGAAAAAATGCTCATCTTTATTCCCACAAAAATACTGTTGCTCCCATCCTTGCAGGCTTTCATGTACCACTGATGCAATTTTCGTATTTGTGTTGTTAGAAGCGGGAGCTCTTCAGGTCTAACGAGAGGCTTCCCTTGCTCGAATCTAAAGGCTAACTCAGCCATTTCGAACTGTACCTCATCGCCTAAGTAATCACCAAGAGTGTAACCAGGATGAGCGGCCGCTACCCCGGATCATTAGCGATATCGGTAAACACCTTGAGCGGGGGGCACAATTGTTTTTCCTGTTCGTCAAGCTGGGGAATTGTTTTCCCACTTCTTGCACCACTGCTACTTCCCGACCGCTTCACTTGATCAAATGTCTTTACAATACAGCGGTCATAGTGTGATAGCGGCGGAGGTGGTGGTGGTCGCGTAAGGTTATCCAGACAGCGGTTCGCTTTTACCGGATCAATTTTCTCCTTTGGATCTGGAAGTTTCGGTGCAAGCTGGCGTTTCACATCGGCAGCCACGATCTCATTGTTTTCCTCCTCAGTCATGTCGTATGGTAACTTGGCAGGAGCCTTCTTCATGCTTGTACCTTCTCTGGATTTCTTCGTTGTTGTACTGCTAGCCGCCGGAGTGGCGGTGGCTCTCTTCCGTCGGTGCTGAGGCAGCGGAGGAGGCGGAGTTAGCCGACGCGGCGGATTCTGCCGAGGGGCCTCCTCCAGCGGAGTCCGCTGACGCGGCGGAGACAGCTGAGGCGACGGAGGATTCTGTTAAGGGGCCTCCTCCGGCGGAGTCCACTGACGCGTCAAAGACAGTTGAGGCGGCGGAGTATGATGACGCAACGGAGACGACTGAGGCAGGGGAGATAGAGCTGGACTGTGAGGAGTCTGCTGAGGGGCCTCCTTCGGCTGAGTTTGCTGACGCGGCGGCTAGTGTGGAAGCATGGTGTGTTCCTTTCTCCATAGAATGGTAGTCCTTATGGCATCTCTCAGATGAGTCTCCCCTTCACCTGTAGGGTACTCAAGCTCCAGCTCCTCAAATCCGTTCATAACTTCATCCACCCCGACAACAGCAAAGCCATCTGGAATCGGAGAGCAATGGAAAGTTCCATCAGGTCCACGAGTTAAGGCATAGCCAACCGCCACCTTCAAGGTTATGTTCATGCATTTCGCATGTAGATCACAATGTTCCTTCTCCGTGATATCATCCACGGGGTAGCGAGGAGCCGTGATATCAGGCTGAACTAGCTCTGTGGAAGCCACGCTGCTTTTCCACTGAGATGGTGGGGTAGCTTCGTGGGCAGTATCGAATGAAGGATCTTCGTGCTGCTGAGATGGTGGGCCGGTAGCTCGCTGACTGGTAAGTGCCTCTATTTTCTTCTCCTGCAACGCTAATCTTTCTTCTACCTTCTGCAGCCGGTCTACTTCCTCTTTCTTCTTTCTCCCTCGACTTCTATAACCACTGCTGCAGGGAAACCCATGCTTCCACGGAACAGAGCCTGATGTGCCTCGTGTTCGTCAAGGGTGTTCAGGATTCCCGAGGGCGCGTGACAGCTCGTCCTTCTCTCTATCAGGATGGAAGTTCCCTTCGTGCACGGCCTGGATTGCTTCCTGAATCTTTTTGACGGGTGTTGCAAGTTGAGCTTTCGTATAAACACATTTCCCTGTTTCTGGGTGCAAAGTTCCCCCATGCCCGAAGAACCAAGTCCTTGCCCGTTCCGGCCATTTCAATGTCTCTGGTTCGATCCCTTTATCAAGCAGGTTGTTCTCAGATTTGTCCCACATAGGCCGGGCAACCTTTTAGCCACCTGACCTCGTAACATGGTGATATAGCTTCTTTGCAGCATTTTGCTCATTTATCTGTGACATTTTCTTAGCTTTCTCCGATTTCTTGTACGCCACAAATGCGGGCCAATGATCTTTTATCTTCGCATATTGACCGGTGAATTCTGGAGTCTCCTCTTTCTCGACAAACTATTCATTCAATCTTTTCTTCCAGTTCTTGAATTGTTCTGCCATCTTCTTAAGAGCCCACGCCTTGACTTTTACCCATCTATATGCATGGTAAGAAGGGATAGAGAATGGTTGGGCATCTAAAATTTTAAATGTAGGCATATCTTATTTTGTGTAATAACATAAATCATTAGATAGTTAGACTTAACTATGTGATGTTCTGCCATTGTCACACGTCTCATACAAAGTTGGCAGAAGTTCTATGATTACTAACCAAAACATAATCTCCTTTTTGTAGCTTGATTTGCATCAGGATTTGTCAATGTGTGCTCCTTTTATTGCGTAAAAATTATTTCCGCTCCCGTGGCAAGGCACATGCATTGTCCTAATGGTAATAATATCCTTCACGTCCCCGGTGGGAGAAATATTATGCAGTCGATGTTTTCACAATATCAAGGAGAAGATTGCCACAAACCATAAAACCTATATAATATCTTATTGCATACGGTTCATAAAAACACTATAGTTCCACCATATACGTGAGAAGTAGGGAAACAACTGACATGTGGGCATAAACATCATCGAGGTGTTCATATGAATAAGAGATGAATGATTAAAGTGATAGACGTACAAATCCGCAATAGGGTTCGGGATTACAACGAGATGGATGGGAGAGTCGATGACGGCATGCATGGGGATCCAGTGGATGGAGCTCGATGATGTGGCCTCTGTGATTGAAACAATGGTGAGATGGATACCCTTCTGTTGATTCCCTCCAGAGACCTTCTGGTAGTGAAGTTCTGGTACTGTTTTGTACGGTGGAGTTTCTCTGATCGTTGTCTCTAAGATTTGATTGCACGGGGTGGAAATGCTGAACCAGGAGAAGGCGGCGGTGCCTTGTACGAGCAGTCGCCCTCGTACAACGTGACCCCGTCTCTTCTGGAGTCCCCAACACAACGGGATTTCTTCAAACCAGTTCATCTCCGGATGAAAGTTTTTTACGACGTGGTGTTTCCATTGAATGCTCCAAATCTCCTGATTCTTGGGACAAATGAACAAAAATTGCTGAGTGATTATTGTAAAATGCAGAAAATCCTACATCTATGCAATAATACTAAGCAAAACATGATTTGGCTATACTTTGTATAGAGCGGCTCTCGCTGTTGCCGAAGTACTCACTACAAGGATTCCGGTCTACTGCAACAAAATTTATTGCTACAACTACGTTTTGTTGCAATAAAACGCAATATTATCACAAATTCTCCGGTTGTGGTAATAGGCCGCATATATTGCCATAACTTAGTTTCGTCGCGATAAATACTAACTTTGTTGCAATACAGGCCTCATATAGCAACAAACTGTATCGGCGTTGCAGTATGGTAGCGGTATTGTGACAAACAAATTCCGTTGCGTGAGGGCAGTCATTTTGTTGTAATAGAGACTAGGTATTTCAACAGAATAACTATTCGTGGCAATATTCAAAAAGATATTGCAACATCGGTGTGACGTTGCATTAGTTACAAATATTGTTGCAAAAAAGTGGCTAACTATTGCAACAAACTGCATCGGCGTTGCAATATGGTAGCGATATTGCGACAAACAAATTCCGTTGCGCGAGGCAGCCATTTTGTTGTAATAGAGACTAGGTATTTCAACAGAATAACTATTTGTGGTAATATTCGGAAATATATTGCAATATCAGTGTGACGTTGCATTAGTTACAAGTAAAACAGTGGAAAATATATTATTCGCATTTATAGATATTAAGTTATGATTTTTGCAAGCTTTAAGGAATAATTAAAATATATTTTAATTGCACCAATTTCAATTAACCAAAACAATGGAAAACGTTTATAAATGGATAGAACACACTTTCTTGATAGGAATATATATTTAATTTGTTAAATTTGGATTTGAAATGGCCAAGTTGTTGCCATTTTAAAACTAGGGTGTTTTCTGCCAGAAGAGGGACTTGTGAGATGGAAATCGAAAATGAATTAATTGCATGGAAATACCACAATTGGGGCAATAAGTGCAGATTGGTACCATTTTTCGTAATTTTTATTTGTCAGTACCATGTCTGGGGCAGTATGTTACGAAATGATCTAAACTGCTTATAATAACGTATTGACGGTGTATCTGATCATTGGGGCCCGCCTGACAGGTGCTGATGTGGCATGTTCTTTTATGAAAAAAAAACCTTAGTTTTTACTATTTAATAACATGGAAATACCACAATTGGGGCAGTACGTGAGATTGGTACCATTTTTCGTAATTTTTATTTGTCAGTACCATATCTGGGGCAGTATGTTACGAAATGATCTAAACTGCTTATAATAACGTATTGACGGTGTATCTGATCATTGGGGCCCGTCTGACATGTGCTGATGTGGCATGTTCTTTTACGAAAAAAAAACCTTAGTTTTTACTATTTAATAACGTGTATATTCCAAGTTTGCGAAAAAAGTGTCTTCCCATAGAAGAAAATTTACGAAAAACAAACACATGTGCGCCTGCCGGGATCCGAACCATGGAGAGGCCGCTTACCGCGCGAGCACTCTGACCGCTGCGCCACTGCATGAGTTAGTTCTTACAGAAGGCATATATTCTTTATACCATAAGTTAATTGCAAAACTTCGGAGAAATAAAAGCACTCGCCCGCAAGGATTCGAAACCGTGCAAGAACCTCCGCGATAAGCGCTCGTCGCGGCTGCTCCATTGCACCGTTCATTTAAAATAGCAGACGTATATCTTCGTATACTTTGGTCCGTTGCGTTTTTTGTATCTGTTTTCTTTTTCATATTTCTTTTATCTTTTTTTCAGATCTTGCGTATTCTTCGGATCGTATGCTGTGTGCGTATCATATATTAAAAAAATTATACATATATATATGGTATATTAAAAGAATGTTCAATATATATACGATGAACATTTTTATAATACGAAAAAGTTCATCATATATTTAAATAAGATCATTGTATATTAAAATAATGTTCAATGTTCAGTGTGTATTTACAAAAAATATCGCATACTAAAAAGTTCAATGTAACCCCACAAAAAAAAAAGTCACTGTAAACTGGAAAAATGTTGAAAGTGTTGAAAAAGGGTCTTATGTATATTATACAATTTTGCGTGTTGTTCCGATTCTACGAAGAAGGGTCCTACATATATTCAATGTTCAATGTTACGAGTCATGAAGAAGGGTCCTACGTATATTATCACATACAAAATGCAGTGTGTGTAATATATTATATATATATTTATAGTTTTTTGTATAATTTTTCTAGACTGTATATATATAGTTTTTTGAGAATAAACTGTATATATACAGTGTATATATATATTATACACGTAAATATACAATTTTGAGTGTCGTCCATAAACTGTATATATGTGTATACACGCAAATCTAGACACACATATGTATATACACGTAAATATACAGTGCATATATATGTGATAACAAATATGGACACATAAATATACAGTGTATATATATTTAAATGGTATTATACTTTTGTATTTCTTTTCGTCAAACTCACAAAAAAAGTGCAGCTGACAGGATCGATCCGGTCGTAGTTGTATACTTCTGTATTTCTTTTTGTCAAACTCACAAAAAAGTGCAGCTGACAGGATCAATCTGATGATATCTCCGTACCAAAGGAAAGAACGCAAACCACTAGGCTATCCCATCGGTTGTGATATACATGCTTTTTTACTTCTTTTATTTGTTCAGTCATTTCGTGGTTTTTTCTCCTGCCCTTTTTTTTCTGTTTTTCTTTTTTTTCTTTCTTTATCCTTTTTCCTAAATGCGCGGATTCCTTTCAAACTAGATGATTCCCCGCGCGTTGCTGCGGGAATGTCCCCGCGCGTTGCTGCGGGAATGTATGGTCATAAATAAACATTGGTGATTATGTAAGATGATGATCAGATTACTCCTTCAGTCACATGGAATAATGTTATGAGTTCAAGGGGAAAGAGCAATTTTCTTTACACTGTCCAGTTACAGTTGTATGTGTAGGTGCTAACAACAGGAATTCTGCACCAACCAAAGTTTGGAAGTACATTATCAAAGACTTGATCCTTACATACTTTCCAAATGCACCAGGTCTCCGAATAGTAATTTCCATGGCAAATAGTTTGTTTATCTATTCTTTAACAATCGTTATCCCTCCAATAATTTGGTTGCCTTTTCTCCATTAGCATTGTAAGGCAAATGAAAAATCCAAGTAAAATACAGCTATATTCCTTGACATGAGCACTTGAGCCGGCAGAAGATTTCCAAAGAAAATTGAAATGGAATTAAAGATCCCTGAACTTTTAATAGGCACGCCATGGAATCAGGAGCCCTGCTGGATTAGTAACAATAGATGTCAATAAGGAAGCTAGTAGTTATACAAAATAGCAATAGATATATTACTATTCGAAACAAAAAGATTGGTCACATGACATCATGACATGGGAGGAAAAAAGACAGATGCATCAAGTAGCAGAACAGGGCAAGAACATAGCCCACTTTTTATTTTTTGCATTTATGCTCAGCATAGATGAATTATACAATTAGAAAAAAATACTGCCATGAGACGGTACATAAAAGATCCCTTGCCAGACCACAAGTGAAAGGCAACAAAATTGTAAGTGAGAGTAATAAATAAGGTCACAAAGCTGATGGCACCTAGATTTGGAATGGCCTAATCGCAAAGGAGAACGCCCTCAATGTCGTGGTTCTCTACGGTATGAAGACTTTCCCCATGTTACTCACAATAAGGGAACATTACTTGGAGATGCCAAATCATTTTTAAAGCAACCGAAAGATGAAGATTTCAGCACCCACTTCACTACTCCTTTGGCAAAATTTGGGTCATTCCCACAATCAAATTGACAAAAAAATGGAATAATCCAATGAGTATACACCACCAACAAAAATTAAATCATGTACATTTGATAGAAATGTACATATGAATATATCAACAAAGTTCTATGAACTGATATACTGAACCCTTTACAACTGGTGATGCATAAATATTGAAACATACATAACCGGTGATTATTTGCTAGATTTAGGTGGCAATGATTACCATGAAGGCCAAGATAATGGCAATTAAGAAAGCATTGTGAATGAAAACTCTGAATATGATTTGGAATCCCATACGTTCAAAAGAACTCTACAATGCTGCAAAAATAAAACACTGTTGGAACTATGAAGTTTCCTTAGAGGAAAACAAAACATATCTTACCATCATAGTGCAGCGATGAAGTATTTTTCAAGCATAAAGAAATCATTGGTTGTCAATGATATACCCACACATGGTCTTAAACGACAGAACACTGATGAACTTTTAATATGTAATCCATGTCTTCATCAGTTGGGATGGCAATAAAGATCTCAATGTTTGTCCGTACAGTGCCGAAAGATGAGTGGTATGACATCAACATCACTGATTTATATCTTCTATATTTCAAATGAAAGTTGTCATGTGGCCAAAGCCCCAAGGCACTTCATGAAATAGAGAACGGATATGTGAGGACACTGAAATAATCATAATGGTATGCATCAGTAATCCAATAATTATGATACAACACATGAGCTTTTGAGATCAATATAATGCAAGAGGGAACATCGGATTACCAAAGGAGCAGACACCAACCTGATGTTGAAGACTATAGGAGAGATGCCGCTCCACTATCTGAAGAGGAATTTTTGCGGCAGCATGGGAAGTCACTGAGACGAGGTGGCGGTCTCCTCGCTTCTAGGCAGCAGGAAGATGGTGTAGGTCGTCCTTGAGGAGGCGGGGTCGTCGAGGTAGCCGGGGTTGGGCGCCTCGAGTCTACAGCGTGGTAGTCCTGCACCGGATCACCCTCTCCCTCTCCCCTACCACCGCCGCCCCCACCCTTCACCATCTCTCCCAGATCAGATCGAGCCACAGGTGAGGCAGCGGCCAGATCGATGACGCGATGGTGGTAACTCCGTCGAGGTCCACGCGCGCCAGGAGAAAGAGAGGAAGAGGTGGCGTCATGGGTGCCTCTCCTCGCCCGTGTGGAAGAACGCCGGAGCGGTCGGCTGCAGGGCGTCGATGGTTTCTGGGTGGTGAATAGAGGCATCGCCTATTCTGCTGCCAGGAAGAGTAAGGGATAAGAAGAGGGGAAGAAGAGATCGACCGATGGGCTTCTCCAGGGCTTCTCTTTATTGAGATGATCCCTGTTGCACCTTTCCGACGGAAGATACGAGAAGGAGTTTATCGGCGGCTAGACGGAGACGGAGGCAGCGTTCCGACGGGGCGGCCGAGGACTGCGCCGTGAGGAGGTGCGTGCCGAACGACAACGACGGCGGCGGCACAACATGTGTCGTGGGCGAGAGGGAAGAGGAGAGATCGGGTGTGGGATTAGACATGAGAGATCGCGTGGAATGGGAGGAAACGTTCCTTGACCGTCCATTCGAGATTGGACGTTCCTTAGTATAGGCAAACGAGAGGGCCTCGTTTTGGTTTCGGGAGTAGCTGCCCAAAGGACAGTCGGCCCAGGAGCAGCCCACGCACGAGAGGAAGTCTATCGAACGGCCATCAACGATCAATCCACGAAATCCGACGGCAAGGAGTGTGGATGCGTGAGAGAGCTGCGTTTAGGCTCGGTTTTACTGTCCTTAATTACGCCGCCTCATCAGTTACGGAAGCCCAAAGAGGCTTGCTTGGGTTACCAGCATGATTTTGTTGAGAAAAAAAACATGACTTATTGAAACAATTGCTGATGTGGTGAGCTTGCAAGTGAAGATAAATAAGAGTTATTGCTGATGTGGCAAGGCTGCTGAGTTGGATAGCTTGCATGTCTAGAAAAATAAGATAATGGGGATGAACTATTTTGGTATTATAGATTCATGAACTTTTTTTAAAACCGATGAAGCTTTTTTTCGAGATCCATGAACTTTTACTCAAATTCGTGAAGCTTTTTTCAAAATTGATGATTTTTTTATAATTTGTGAACTTTTAAAAAAATCAATGAACTTTTTTCAAAATTTGATGAACTTTTTTCGAAACAAATGAACTTTTTCAAATTGATTAAGTTTTTTCTAAATTCGAAGAACTGTTTTCAAATTTGATGATTTTTTTAAATTAAACTACAACAGTAGCATCAATTATACTAGTAGAAATGGATATAGCAACTAAACCATGATATTCCAACAAGGACGGCGGCGGCAGGGCTCCTTCGCCCACTCACGCGTGGATCCGATGCGGGACGGATCTGACGGACAAGAGCGTCGCGATGCGGAGGGTCGCGGCGGCGCGATCCGGCTTCCTAGCGGCTACGTTGGGAGGCGGGTGATGCGGATGTGGCTTCCGGTGGTGGGGTGTGCTGGGTCTTGGTGGCGGTGGCGATCTCGCCGTATCCGTGGTCCCAAGCACCAGGTGGCGCGAGCTGCGGACGACAACGGGAGGGATCCCTAAACACCTCCTAGTGCCCTGACGTCTGCTCCTCCCCTCCCCTGCCGTCTGCAAAAATATTTGATATATATCCCAAGTTTCAATTTATGAGTTCAATGAGCACTTGTCAGGGCTGGGCTTCCAGTCTTCAGTATATATTTTTGTTTTATGATTTTATGGTTGAGCCAGAACTGTTGTTAACCCTTCGTTTAAAAATTAATGTTAATTGAGCATTTTTTTTGCTGCTGGAGCTTCATTTATCGATTACCATGCAGGTGCTGACGCCCCTCGTTGCCCAGTCCTTGGTCTATAAGAACCTGCCTCCAAAGCTGCCGAGGCTTATGCAGAAGCTGGTTCTGCGGATAAGTTCAAGGTAACATTCAATCTGCTCCCTCCGATCCAAATTAATTGACGCTTCTCTAATACAACTTTGTCTTTTGACATGCAATATGTTTACTTTTCACCATGAGGTGTGGTTCTATGTTTGCCCGGACTTTTTTTTGCATGAATCCAAAGCAATTGACAATGGTTACCGCACCTATAATTGTTCTTTCCGTTTTTAGGACAAAGCACATTTAAGATGTTGAAAACAAAGAAACTGAAACTCATGGTCCACTTTCAAGTGAGCATGTCATTGGCCTTCATAATTAGCTAGCTGCTTCTTCTCTTTCACCATGCATTGTTGCTGCATCGAGTCACAACTTAAAAAAATGAGTATGTGCTAGCTAGGGACATGAACTTAACTGAAACTATAGATTGAGCCACAACTTAAATTAATAGTGGAAGATTTTAGTACATGTACTTGTGGCTATGCTTTAGACATTTACACTTTTAAAACTGTTTTGATCCCTCAGTTACATGCTTGCTGATACAGTATTACTCCAGTTAGTCTGGCGATAGTTCTTTTTAACAATGGGGCTGGAATAATTGTATGGCGTATGTTATGTTGGACTCGTTAACAAGAACTATATATATTTTTTTGATTTCTTGATTGCAGGATCCAAAGAACTAGCTCGTCTGAACTCTAGATCACGGACAATTTAGTCTTGGCACTTAATTAGGATGGCTAAATTACATTTGAGTTTCATTTGATGGATATTTGCTATCAGAATTATGAATTTTATGAGTCTACATATTATACGTATGGTTTTGAATATTGTAATTGAATGCTTGTATTTTTTTTAGGTTGCAATAGGTTATTGCCACAACCCATTTTTGGTTGCCACATGTTAGCACCACGAAAATTTAAATTGTCGCAATAGTTTCTCGCTACAAACATTTCACCCGTTGTGATACCTATTTATCACCGCCAAAACTAGTATGTTGCAATTTCTGTTACGACGACTAGAATATTTGTTGCCATAGCTTAATGCCACAAGTGTATCGGTTCGTGGCAAAATGCCTAATGCCACGAAAACAAGGATTGTTGCCATAGTTTATTGCCACAATTGACTATTGCCACGGAACAGTATGCACCACGAAACGAGTGTCGTTGGCATAGGTTGTTGCCACAAATGTCTATCGCCACGAGCTATCAGTCGCCATGATTCGTTACATGTTGCATTAAAGCTATCTCCACAAAGCAAATTGTGGCATCAGATGAGTGTTGCCATGGGGAAACATGTGGCGACTTCCCACATGGCTGTTGCAATAGCACACTTTATTGCCACAATTACTTTTTTGTGGCAATAACCTATTACCATGCGTCCAGTCGCAACGGCTGCCAACGAATGATGTTTCGTAGCAATAGGTACTTATCACCACAAATCGATATGTATTGCGACGAACAATTTTGTTGCAATAGACCCGAATCCTTGTAGTGACTGATTTTCCATCTCTGGTGGATCCTTTGCTTTTGCAAAATGAAATTGTATAGAAAGAGATGTCATACCACACAAGTATAGGAAGTACATGTTCCACTAATGTTGGCAGTGAGAGTTCGGTTCATTGCAGATGTGAGCTTTGCTATTAATTAGTGTGTCTGGGAGTTTAACATTTTTTTGTTGGAACAAAATATTCCCTCCGTCCGAAAAAGCTTGTCCCAAGATTGTCCCTCAAATGGATGTATCTAGCATCAAGTTAGTGCTAGATACATTCATTTCAGGGACAAGCTTTTTCGGACGGAGGGAGTAACAAATAGGAAGTTGGGCTAGTGGTGCGCCCGCAGTTGCATCCACTTTGGTATGGGGTGACCGCACATCAATGTTACCTTCCTCCTTTCTTGGTCTTTCCAATTCTCACCAATCTGCTTGAATCAGATTTGCAAGCTAGAGAATTCCCGATCCACTTGAAAACAATGACGCACAACAAAGGTACACCAATGAGGCATATATTAACTTTATCTTTAGTCTGTAATTTTTAGGTTGTGTTTGGATCCTAAAATAATCACACTACAAAGATACATCAACAAGGCATATGTTCACTTTCTTGACTTACCATAATTTTCTGATTGTGTTTAGACGGGAATATCCATTTTTCTGGTGAAAAAAGAATTCTTGAAACCAAACACAACCCGAAAATTGCAGGTGATTGAAGATAAAGTGAAGATACACCTTGTTGAAGTAAAAAAATTTACCTTTGACCTAGAAACACTAGAAAATTATAGGTCACTCTAGACAAAATGAATATACACCTGGCTATGGTAACTTTGTTGTGTGTCATTCTTTTCAAGTGGATCAGAGAATTCTCTAGCATATAGGTTTGAACTTCATGCATATTGGTGAGAATTCTGCAAAGAGCAATAAGGGAGGGAGGGAATGTTCATTTGCCATCCCCACATATCAAATGGATGCAAGTACAGGAGCACCATTAACCCAACCTTCAGTTTCTTATCCTGTTCCAAGCAAAAAAATGTTAAACTCCCTGATACACATACATATCAATAAGAATGCTCCCATCTACAGTGAATGGAACTGTCATTGGCATAGCTAGCGGCACTTATTCCATACTTGTGTGATGTGACATCTCCTGCTACACTATTTGTAGGGTAATCATTGCAATGAAACTAAACAAGGCATAAGCGGTGTATGCCATTCAAGAGGCGAGATGGCTCCCCTTAAAGACCTCGCGCATTGTAACACCTCAAGTGAGACTATATTGTAGAAATTGATCCCTGCAATTCATTAGCTTGATATTAGAAAATTTACTGCTTGAGTGATGGAATGTCAAAAAGGCATGCACCGGGTTTCACGTTGTTCATTGTCCTTACCTTTATTGACAACGTATTTGTGGTTCAGTTGTCCAAACAAGCTCCTAGATGTGATGCCAAGAATTTTGATGAAGTGGTACATGCGCCCCCCATGATCACAACTATGCATATGATGGCCTGGATGGTGAAGAAATTTATGATGAGTGTCGTAAAAAAATTCAGTACTGTTGGATATGAATTTATGTAACTGTCTTGAACAAAATAGAATAGAAAGATGCACCAGATACCTTGTAAACGTACAAACTTTTCATGCTTTCTGGCACATTTGCAGGGTACCAATACCCCTTATACTTACCAGTGGCCACATTATTGCCTATTAAATAACTTCACGAAAGAGATGTTTAATTTACATTATGTGGGAAAATCATACCCGCATCGACTTATGTCATGCCTAAATCAGAAGAATTTGACAAACAAACAAAATATGTATTACGACTATCTATTACATGACATCTTTAGACAGTTCCTATGGGAGTGGGCCAAAAGCTGGAGTGGGAATTATAATAAGGACAATGAACAATTGATATTACTCATTGATGTCTTGGATATAAAGGCAGAGAACTCTCCTCTTAGTAAGGCTAAACGAGGAGACTGGTGAAGGAAGTAGAGATCATTTCGTCCCAACACACTTAGAAACATACAGGAGGTAGATAACAATACAGGATTCTTTCATCGAGTATCTAATGGAAACACTAAGAGAATCGAGTATCTAATGGGAAACACTAAGAGAAAACTAATTTTCCAACTTGAACAAGATAAGGTACGATAGTTGCAGAGGCTGCACATAAAACATACCTCACATTTTTTTTAAGAAATTGTTCTGGAAACCAAAATTTTCCCGTTGGACGAGGGTGTCTGTCACTGATGATACACATCAAGTTCCCAGAAGAGAACACCATCTTACTGATCCTTCGGTAAATAGTGATACTTGGGAAGCCAGATCTCAGATGGAACGTAACAAAGCCCTAGACGGTTCCGGCCGGTAGAGTTCTATCAAAAGTTCTATGAGGGGTGAAAAGGGGACTTGATACGAATGTTTAGAGACTTACTTTAGGTGAACTTTTACTATTTTATATCATTACTCTGCTCACCAAGATGGAGGGTGATGCACAAATGCAACTGTGTCGTCCTGTACGTTTATCTGCTTATGTGAGCCGTTAGCTCACACAAATTAATGTCTAATACTAGTTTGGGTGAAGATTTTGACATTCGTTTGTTCAGTAGTCCATCTGGAAGGAGCATCCAGCTTGTTAAGGGGCTCACATATTAGTTTCGGTGCGTGTATTTAGGTTACGGCGTAGAGCTACAACTAAATGAAGCGTCTCACCAATGTATGATGTGTTACCGTATTAAGTTCTAATTGTGGGAACCGTATTACTTGTACCTGTTTTTCTCTTCCAAACAAAGAATACGATGAAAATTTTGCATCGTCAGTAAGACATAATTAACTAGAAGAGCAGACTGCAGTTGATACGGATGTAAGAGAACC
The DNA here is from genome assembly GCA_011799875.1 of Thinopyrum elongatum. Lineage (NCBI taxonomy): Eukaryota > Viridiplantae > Streptophyta > Magnoliopsida > Poales > Poaceae > Thinopyrum > Thinopyrum elongatum. Next base: position 562,663,293 of record CM022303.1, read on the forward strand.
AGTGATTACCCTCCCATGCAGATGAGGCAGTAAGACAACGCCAATGATGACGTCCACCTGTCCTCCTTGTGGCTGGTGATTAGCCTTCTCCCTCGCCGACGCCGTCCAACGTCACAGCGCCAAGCAAGCAGATACTAGATTGTTGGAGAGATATACGGAGGGACTGGCTACATGGCTAGCTCTTCGTCCCAGGGTTTTCTGGTACGTGCCGGGTTGTGTTCTGCACACGCTCCCTGAACCATTCTTATATAGATCAGCTCCTAGCTAGTCATATTTGTGTGTCATTCTGTGCACATCCTCGACATGTCGAAATAATGCAGCTCGTATTTTTGTGACTGGAGCATGTTGTTATTTTGAGATCAACAGCTTGATTTTCCAATAATCAATTAACCAGTTGGCATTAGCTTCGTTTGTTCGTGCATGCCATACTATATATTCTTCTACCTTCTGATGCATGTCCTGTTTATGTGTCATTGTGTGCACACCCTCAGCGTATAGAAATGCGGCTCGTATTCGTGTGATGGGGGCATGGTGTCATTTCGAGATCAACAGCATGATTGACCAATGATTAATTAACGGGTTAACATTTTTTATGTTTGTTCGTACATGCCATACCATATATTCGTCTACCTAATAATATAGGGAGGTGCGTTTCTCTGATTTTTTGGTCTATTCACTCATATTATTATTATTTTTAAATATTCTCTCCGAGGTGGTACTATTTTTATTTTATTTTCTAAGACGAAACTTAAAAATATGCTAGCATATTGAAAAAATGTTCAGATTTTCAAAAACTCTTTGCTTTTTTACAACAGACTGTTTGCAAATGTAAAAACTTGTTCGCATTTTAAAAATATTTTTGAATTAAAAAATTATTAGGATTTTCAAAAAACATTCTCATTTTGAAAATTTCAAAAATTGGCTGCATTTGCAAAAGTTGCGTCCAATTTTTTAAAAATCTATTTTCCGGAAATGTGCATATTATGAATTCTTTTGAATATGCGCATATTTTTTGAATTTATGAAAAAAATTAAGAAACCCAAACAATTCTTAAAAACATGATTTCTTTTGAGAAACCGAACTATTTTTGAAAAACACGAACATGATTAAATCCACCCAATACGGGAGTTCGGCTCAACCTGGGCCACGCTGCGAGTCCACTTGGGCTGGTCGCCTTTGTCCATCTGCGAACAACGTTCATAATAGACAGCAAAAAAAGTGCAGTCCTGGGAATCAAACCACCACCGCGCATACTATGTACTCCCTTCGTATAGAAATATATGAGCGTTTAGATCAATAAAAGCATCCTTAGTGATCTAAACGCTCTTATATTTCTCTACAGAGATAGTATTTTCATTATAAGCTCGGTAAATAGCTAAGCTAGCTAGCCACTCTGCACAAATATAGATCTATTTTTATTTAAACAAGGAACAAATCTGTAATGTAATGTTCCCTGCCAAAAAAAAATCTTACGTTGTATGCTCTTAGTTGAGTCTGCCTGTGTCATGAGGCGCATCCGACTTTTTTTTATCTGAGGCCCATCAAATGGCTATGGATTTAGGGTTTTATTTGTGTCGCGCTCTACAACTTTAGGGTTTAAAACATACTTCACTCTTCCGTTGCAACGCACGGGCATGTTACTAAATATAAGTCTTTTTAGACATTTCAAATGGACTACAACATACGGATGTATGTAGACATATTTTAAAGTGTAGATTCACTTATTTTGCTCCGTATGTAGTCACTTATTGGAATCTCTAGAAAGACTTATATTTGGGAACGGAGGGAGTATATACAAGCATACACTCATCCCTATGAACATACGGAGACCCTACCACTATGAGCATCTCTGAGAGACTGAGCCGACATATCATCTTCAGATTGACGAAGTCACTACACGCGCCTCGTAGTTGATGTGAACATATCCTCCCACTGAACGCGCATCACCAGAAATCCTTAAATAAATTCAGGAATATTGCGAGCATCATGATTTGACCCTGATGGGATGGGGATACCCCGTGCTCCTGACCATCCAACCACAGGTTGATTCGCAATGTGTTGCCATTTGTTGAACGAGATCCGCGGCTGCTAAAAAAAGGGAAAAGATATCTCCCAAACGTCTGATTTTTGACGTTTCAGCCGAATGATGTTACTGTTGTTAGATTTTTCCGAATCTTAAAGCAGGCTGGAGACCACGTCATGGGAAGAACGTTCGGTACCCGATCCACCCGTAGCGAACGGCTCGCTGTCTCTATCAGCTTTATCCCTTCCCCTCCCACCACTCTGCTCTCTCTCACCACTGCTCGCCAGCCATAGTCGCCACCCCACTGCCGCAGCGCTGCTCAGTGCCAAGGCCCCACCTCGGTACGTCCGGCCACCGCACCCCACCCACCCTTCCCCCAACAGCGAGCTGCGCGGAGGGCAGCAGCAGAGAGACGGAATCCCGCGGCCCGTGCGGGTGGCAGTGGAGAGGAGACGCGACAGAAGCTTTAGTGCGAGCGGGGAAGGTGGTGGCGCGGGGACCTCGTGCCGGCGACGGTAGAGAGGAGACGCGAGGAAGGATATGTGCATGGAGATGGAGGGCGCGCCTTGTTGCGGCAGGGGTCGAGCTGCGGCTGCACCATCTACTCACGGATCCCGACACCGGTTCAATGGGGTCAGCGCCCGCTACCTCTACTCCGGTCGGAGCCACTCCCGCTTGTGCTCCGGTCGCTGCCAGTCGAGTAGTGGCGTCCTCGAGGGTCTAGTGGTCATGAACAGGGGACCTTTGGATCTGAGCCAGTTCGGGGACCACGGGCGGCGCCGTCGACTGGGATATCGTCAATGAGCTAGTGAGATTTCTGCTCGATTCCACCCCCACAATGATGGTTTCATTTCTTTTTCTTTTTTGCGGGGGGATGATGGTTTCATTTCGGCTTAAATTGCAGTGGACAATGTATCTTCGCAGCCATGGCAATTTTTGTACTATTCAATTCTGCCATTAAAGTAGACAGTGTGTGTTTTTGCAGCTATGGCAATTTCTGTAGTGGAATTGCCATGAAAATGTAGTGGCCAATGTACGTAGGCTGTTATACAGTACATGGAAGTTTGTTGAAAATGTTCTGCATTTTTTTGGTCCATGGCAATTTGAAGGCGAAAACATATCTACGTCAAGGCCATTTTTCCATGTAGCTTGGTAGCATCACATACGCATTCGAGGCATTATAACATTTTTTATTACAGAATTTTGCCATTATGTTTTTTGCCACGGATGTGTGTGTGTGTTTTGCCTTGACTTTTTTTTATGTTTTTCCCGGTTTTGTAGCTATATTTTTATCCCATGGCAATTTTAAGTTTTGTTCTTTCTTTAGCTACAAACTATCCACATGGCAATTTTGGTTTCCTATACACAATTTTCATGGCATTTTAAAAGGTTGAAGGCATTTTTAGGAAAAGAAAGTTCAATACACACGTCAATTTCTTAATTCTTTGGTCTATGGGGTCATGGCAAATGTAGGGATAAAAACGTGTTTATTTCTATTAACACACATAATTTTGGTTTGATGACACATTTGCAAGTTAGTTTCATGAACCATGGCAATTTTAGGACATGTCCATTTTCAAAACGTAACTACAGTTGCCATGTCCCATCTACAAAATTTTTTCTAGGGAACAAACCCTTATAGTCCCCAATTATTAAAGGAACATTTTCCCTCCTAGTTTTGCCGTGTGCAAAATGATATTGTTCGTAAACTAATATGGTACATAAAAAGTAATTTGCCAAGGCAAAAATGTTTCATGGAAATTTTTTAGAATTGACCATGGCAAATTTAGTGGCAAAAAAATGGATCATCGCAAATTTAGTTTAGCGGAGCATGGCAAATTTAATTCAACGAATCATGGCAAATTTAATTCAACGAATCATGGCAAATTTAATAATTGGCCTTGGCAATTTTGTTTCTATTCAGCATGGTAGATTTACATTTTTTATGGGACGATGGCAAATATAGTTCATTGTCATGGAAAATTTATTTTATGCATCATAGCATTTTTTGTTGGAAAGATGCCCTAGAGGCAATAATGTTGTATTATTATATTTCTCTGTTCATAACTAAGAGTTTATATTGTATTCTATAACTGCTATGATCCTGGAATATGTGATTCAGTGGAAAACTCATATTCACGTGTGGAATATTAAACGTTAAAATAAGATTCCTAGTCTCGCCTCTAAGACTAGCTCAAGTGTTGTTTGTGGTCACATTTTCGGATCTTGAGATATCGTTGAGTGTAATGATAGTTTAAAAACAATATTGAGAGTATGACGTTAGAAGAATGGTCGTTTTGAATCAACCCAAATTTGTTTGTTATACTTTGAGATAATATCGTCAAAAGTCAATTGTTATAACAGGGAGTGTTAACGTTTGATTTTAGTTCCTTAGACCATGTGAGTATCAAAGTCACTTACAGTACGATGAACTATGGCGTTTCCAGAGCGTCATCAATAACTAGGTGATCATAATGATAACTTACAGGTCCATCGGAAAGTTGGACAAGGGACTAGATAGCTCGAGAGTGAAATTTGCTCCTCCAACGATGGAGAGATATTCTTAGGGCCCTCTCCATGTGACGGCACCCATCATTGTCTGGCCAGAGACAGGTGACAATGTCACGGGGATACCGGAACATGTCAACAAGAAATAAGAACAAAACTGGTAACGAGGCGACCGGTATAGTGAGCATGTGTATGACTCAAGAGGATACCTATATATCTCACCTCGAGTTTTGTAAAGTATGACGAAGCAAATGGACCATCACATGATAACGAAATGTTCACTCGAATGTCATTCGAGTAATCATAGGGATCGATATGGACATCCACGTTTCCGCTATCGATCATTGAACGAAGGGATTTCGTTCATGTGTATGATTTACCGAACCCACAGGGTCACAAGCTTAAGGTAATTACTATCTGCTGAGTGTTAGTATGAAAAGCGTATCAAGGATTTATTTGTGACATTGTTTCTTTAATATTCTGGATAGTTTCTCGAGGAATCGGAAGCGTTTCAGGGTCATCGGAAGGGTTTCGGAGCTTATCGGGCAATATCGGGTATTAACGATAAATAATATATAGGTGGAAAACGTTTTAGGGGATGCTAAATTAATAATAAAAGGCTCTAGTAATTGTTAGGAGGCTTTTATATTTAATTTAAGGGTTTTCTATTTCTATGCCCCTCATTGCTTAGTCCTCCTTGGTTTTGCCCAAGCACATCTATTTTGCTCACTTTTCCCCTCCACCGCGCCACCCACCCTCACCAATGCCCAAACGGGGGTTTGCCGTTGGTCAAGCACTACCACTACAAGAAATATGTCAACTTGTGACCTTCTGTCAGTGACCCTGGAAGAATTGGTCATAAATCTACGACCATTTGAGACCAATTGGTCAAAAGCTGTTCGGGGGGCTCCAAACCCTAAACGATAACGGCCATTTTGGTCAGAAAGGTCGTAATTTCCTTACACGAAATGATCGTAAAGCAAACAACACTGGTCCGCTGCCTTATTTCTAGCTGATAACGACCAATATAGATGGTCATAGCCTTGTAAATTGTGGTGCATTGCTATGACTAGGCGCCACCTCATCAGTTTTGCATATGTGTCATGTCTATGTGTCAATTTTTGCCCTAGGTTGTGAAGTAGCCTATATTTCTGTCATTCCCAAAATTTCCAAAAAAAATTGGGCATTCTTTACTATCCAAATCATTGCCTCATGACAATATTCAGCTCCATTTGCTTGGTAAATCTTCCTCGACAAATTTCCAAAGTTTATATTCAGCTAGAACCATTGTGAAGGAAGTACTAGCTAGGCATATTCTAATGAGCTGAATTTTTGCCACATCTTCTATATTCCCAAATCATAGCTCTCCACAAAATTAGAGCCCCATCTAACAATCCATGTGAGCTCACCATCCAATCTTTATTTCTGATAATATTTTTAGTTTGTGAAGCTACTATATTTTATGTAAATTTATAATTGCTTAAAATTTACCACGACATGACACTGCCCATAGAACCTCCATCCACCAAATTTTAGCTCATTTATTCTAGCCAGTTTCTCTCAACATTTTTCCCAATTTTCTGTTCAGTGGAGAGCACTGTGAAGGAATTACCATTTTTATTTATCCAAATGGTATGGAATTTTTAAAGTGCCTTCATATGCCCAAATTATCATCCTCCTCCAAATTTCAGATCAATCCATTCAATCATTTGAGTCCAGCTTCAATATTCATATTTCTGTCCAGTGTGGTTCTTTGCAAAGCAAGTGACACCTAGGCTCCTCCATTTGAGCTGCAAATTTTCCAAGACAGTGTTTTTAGTAGATGATCATCCTTGGCCAAAACTTAGGCCCATTGGCCATGTGCATTTTTCCCATCACTAATCAAACACTTGGCTGCTAATTCATGTTTGAGCTCAGTTCAGTCTCCTCGTGAGATTCTTCTATTGCCTTCTTCTTCCTGACACCTACCGGGGGAGTGCACAACCCACTAGACATGCCTAGCCCACCTAGAACGCGTGGCAACACCACGGTCATGCTGTGACCACGCGGCGGGCATGCGAGTTTACGCGTTCTAGAGTTGGGGCCCTCGGCCACCGTCCAAACCTCGACGTGTCACCACCAAACCATGTATTTCCGATTAAATAGATACTTATGTACCTAGAAATGATTTTTGGAAAAAATAAAGAGCAAACTATGAGGCAGCTGCAGTTCAAATTTGACCCGCTTCCTACTGAATCGGCAGAAATTTGTCTTTTTCACGAGAGGTGTATCAAAACTTTTGACACCCAACCATTTGGTCAATTGTGCATTAAATATGGCCTAGTATTTTAGAAAATTGATTTGGTCCAATTTTGCAAAAAATATATGGTAGGTCCTTCACACAAAAAACTCATTTTGGGCACTCGAAAAATGGAAAATTGATTTTTCGTCCAAAGAAAATGAAAACTCCCTTAGGCAACATTGTTTGCCATTCCAATATGTACCCTTGTGAACAATATGAGATCATTTGAACAAACTATGCCATGAATGTGGCCATAAGATTGATCATTTTGGCTTGAAAGCCATGAATCTTCACACATGATAGCTAATTTATGAGAACACTTTTTAAAAAGAATTGTCGTATTACAAGTTTATTATTTTTCCTGGTAACTTGGTCACATATAATGACACAATGCGAAGGTTTTCTAATTTTTTGATTTTTTTTTGAATTTTTTATGCCGTTTCAAAATGCGGTCAAAACGGCGGGAATGACCGTTCCTAGCTAGTAGTTGAATCTTGGAATTTTTTTGGTGTTTCTCTGATTAAATAGATACTTATGTACCTAGAAATGATTTTTGGAAAAAATAAAGAGCAAATATGAGGCAGCTGCAGTTCAAATTTGACCCGCTTCCTACTGAATTGGCGGAAATTTGTCTTTTTCACCAGAGGTGGATCAAAACTTTTGACACCCAACCATTTGGTCAATTGTGAATTAAATATGTCCTAGTATTTTAGAAAATTGATTTGGTCCAATTTTGCAACAAATATATGGTAGGTCCCTCACAAAAAAACTCATTTTGGGCACTCGGAAAATGGAAAATTGATTTTTCGTCCAAAGAAAATGAAAACTTCCTTAGGCAACATTGTTTTCCATTCCAAGATGCACCTTTGTGCACAATATGAGATCATTTGAACAAACTATGCCATGAATGTGGCCATAAGATTGATCATTTGGCTTGAAAGCCATGCATCTTCACACATAATAGCTCGTTTCTGAGAACACTTTTTTAAAATAATTACCGTATTACAAGTTTATTATTTTTCCTGGTAACTTGGTCACATATAATGACACAATGCGAAGGTTTCCAATTTTTTGATTTTTTTTGAAGTTTTCATGCCCGTTTCAAAATGCGGTCAAAACGGCGGGCATGACCGTTCCTAGCTAGTGGTTGAATCTTGGAATTTTTTTTTATGTTTCTATGATCAAATAGATACTTATGTACCTAGAAATGATTTTTGGAAAAAATAAAGAGCAAACTATAAGGCAGCTGCAGTTCAAATTTGACCCGCTTCCTGCTGAATCGGCGAAAATTTGTCTTTTTCACGAGAGGTGTATCAAAACTTTTGACACCCAACCATTTGATCAATTGTGCATTAAATATGTCCTAATATTTTAGAAAAATGATTTGGTCCAATTGTGCAACAAATATATGGTAGGTCCTTCACAAAAAAAACTCATTTTGGCCACTCAAAAAATGGAAAATGATTTTTTCGTCAAAAGAAATTGAAAACTTCCTTAGCCAACATTGTTTGCCATTCCAAGATACACCCTTGTGCACAATATGAGGTCATTTGAACAAACTATACCATGAATGCTACCTTAACATTGATCATTTGGCTTGAAAGCCATTGATCTTCACACATGATAGCTCGTTTCTGAGAACACTTTTTTAAAATAATTACCGTATTACAAGTTTATTATTTTTTACTGGTAACTTGGCCACATATAATGACACAGTGCGAAGGTTTTCCAATTTTTTGATTTTTTTTTAATTTTTCATGCCCGTTTCAAAATGCGGTCAAAACGGCGGGCATGACCGTTCCTCGCTAGTGGTTGAATCTTGGAAAACTTTTGGTGTTTCTCTGATTAAATAGATACTTTTGTACCTAGAAATGATTTTTTTAAAAAATAAAGAGCAAACTATGAGGCAGCTACAGTTCAAATTTGACCCGCTTCCAACCGAATCGGCAGAAATTTTTCTTTTTCACGAGAGGTGGATCAAAGCTTTTGACACCCAACCATTTGGTCAATTGTATATTAAATATGGACTAGTATTTTAGAAAATTGATGGAGTCCAATTTTGCAACAAATATTTGGTAGGTTCTTCACAAAAAAACCCATTTTTGCCACTCGAAAAATGATTAAAAATAGCTAGAAAGATCAAAAAAGCATACAAATTGGTCCTCATCCATAAAATGTGGTCTAACTCTAGTGAAAATTTGTGTGGTGCCCTTTTGCAAAATGTTTTTGATAGCTGCTTCACAAAATCCCTCTATTTTTAGTACTTGGAAACTATTTGAAATCACTGATTTTCCGAACTAATCAGAACTCTTCCCACGGATCGATGACATGGCGCGCATCCATCCATGCATCCATCTCTCCATCCCACATCCATCCATCCATCTATCTATAGAAAAAAGAAAAGAAAAAGACATACCCCCACCCGCAGCCCAAACCCTAGCTCAGATCCCCCCATCGCACCCCTCCTCCCTTGTCCCCATCTCCTCGCCGCCACCACCACCTCCTCCCTGTCCCCTGCACGATGCCGCCCGATTCCGGCACCCTCCGACGTCGCCCGATGCCCTCCCCTCCGCTCCATCCTCCCCTTGGACCAGATCCGGTGCGCATGTCCCACACTTCAACCAGATTGATCGCGCCCTCCCACCCACACATCGCCGCCGCCACCCACCGTCCCGTCTGACCTCGCCGCCGCCACCCACCGCCCCGTCTGACCTCGTCGCCGGTCGCCGCTCCCGCTCTCTTCCTCCCACAGCCGCCACCCCCTCCATCTCCTCCTCCCATCAAAAGAGAAGAGGGATCTCGCGCGGATCACACCAGGGCGTCGATCTGGACCTCCGTCTGCACGAGGGGACGGCTGCGTCTCGTCCTCGTCCCACCTCAGGCGGGGTCCAGATCGAGCCGGACTCGCGTCATCGTCAAGAGCTGGCCTCGACGGAGATGAGAGGAAGCCTTCTTCCTTCGTCTGCTTCTGCTCGGACGCCATGCGAGTGCTAGAGATGCCACAGCGCAGCTGCTCCCACGTCAAGGTAGCCACTCTCTCGCCCATATTCTCCCCATCCCTTCCATTCCCTTTGCTGACGCGTTTGGTTTCCAAGGGAGTAGCTCGTGCGCTGGGGCATGTGTTTGTCGTCGCCGTGGGCATGCTCCCGCTGCTGCTGGATTTGGGGGGTGGGGAGAGAGCAGAGTGGGAGAGGCCAGCGAGTTCAGGTGAGAGATGCTTCATGAGTTCATGTGATATGAGATTGAGAGAGAGGTGGGAGAGGCTTGGGCTGGGATGAGTGAGAGATTGCTATTTCATCTGCTGGAGATAGATTGAGAGAGAGGGGTGCTGATTAGTGTAGTCTGTGATTGAGAGAATGCTTGCTGCTGCTATTTGTCCTTACTGATTGATTATACAGTGATTGAGATGCTGCTATTTGTACTTGTTGATGTTATTGTTGCCATCCGATGCATATTATTGTGATGGAAAATCACTTTACTCGCTACTGTATCAACATTTATATAGCTGAATTGATCCGTAGCTTACTGCCTTGCCTGCAGGTGTCGTGCTGGCGACTGGGTTCGGAGCTCTCGGATCGAAGGTGGCCGAGCACTGGTACGAGCTCTACAAGATGGACAAGCAGGGGGCCAACCTCAGGTTCATCTACTGGTGGGAGGACAAGGTCTCAGGTGTGTTGCTTTCTTCTAGCTTCATTCCACATACCACTTCCTTCTGTTTATCCTCATTGTGTGATTCAATTCCAAAAGGCAGCATGTTGCATGTTAATACATGTATGCCTTTGTGTAAGAGAACATTATGATAGTGATTCCATCTGTTCTTGGTCAGAAGTTCTGACTGTGAGGTCTTGATGCTATGCCACATGAGTGAATGTGGATTTTCGGCTGTGATTATGTGGTATTAATGATATGCCTTTTGAGTGAATTGTGTTTTCAGACTGCAATTATGTGCTGTTGGTGAAGTGTTGTCTGAGTGAACTAGGAACGTTAGAAGGATATGATGTGGTTGTATCAGTTCCAGCATGATGATTCTCATCAACTTGCACCTGATCATAGTCCAGTAAATGCATGACAGTGTTTTGTTCAATTATATTATATAAGAGTGACTCGTGTAGTATAAATTGTCATGGTCAAGTAGCTGCGTACAGCTGCATGCCAATATCTCATAAGAGTGACTCGTGTAGTATGAATTGACAGTGTGATCTAAGTATCATGTGTGTAATTGTGTATGCTTATATGATGTCTGGCACATTTCCTATACCTACAATATAAATTTGTGAGCATAGCTTCTCTTGTCAATGCAGAAAACTGTTCCTTGTAATGTACATACTCATATTGCATCTTTTGGAGCGTCATTTCTGTTTATCTTGTGCTGATGCTACTTAGTATGTACTCACATCTTCATGCTGGAAGGATAATACTGTAGGTAGACCATTTACTATTTTTTTCATTTTTGAATATGGCTAACTCTGCTTCCCCCCATCTGCATATCCTCTGTTCTGAGGGAGTGCTGCTTAGTTTTAATACTTATGACGTTCAAGTAAATATGATATTTGTAATGCACACTCTCATGGAGATGAGCCTATCCTTGAGGATGATGATGACAACGATGAAGACGATGATGAGGATGAGGATGAAAAAGATGACGATGACCTTGAGGCTATGATGAAATTCTGCAGTTCCTTCTATTCAGTTCAAGTAGCTACTTATTATCTCTCTCATTATCTCTCTCTCTCTCTACAGGAACCCCCCCGGAGGCGAGCTTGGGCGGGAGGTGGAGCCCTGCACGGAACCGGCGTCTCTGACCCCGGCTACAGCGGATGGCGGTCACTGCGGTGGTGGCATGAAGCCCCACCGCTTCTCCTGTCGCCATCAGCCTGCATTCGATGGAGAACCTCAAGCTGCCTGCAACATCACCAGCTCGTGCACCTCGCGCTGCGGTTGGTCATCTCCTCGAAGGAGGGGATGGCCGTGTTCGTCGTAACCCACCCTATGTGCTCACGGTCCTCTCCCTTAACGAATTAGTGCAGGTCTTTTAGCGATCCTGATGCAATCCCCTTAGCGTTCCAAGTCCGATATGCCTGATTCTGTTATGGTTTTATTGGTTGAATGACACCCTAGTTGTTATATGTTTAATAATTTATCCGTGCTTAATCTATATCTGATTCCACTGTTTGATTCCTCCCTAGATTTGTGTCTAGTTTAAACATTACATGGAATATTTATCAGCAGTCTGATAGGCAACGATGATATCCATATAACAGGTTATCTTAGCTTGTTAATGTGTGCTCAATGAATTATATGAGCTCTCTTTACTGCATCTTGTATGCTCATACATTAGCATGAAATAGTATCGCTCATACACTACATGGAATATTTATGAGCATAATGTTTTTGCCATATCCATTTCACACCTGGCATCTGCCATTGTAACTTCATACTGATGTAACATGTGAATCTGTTGGTCCTGCTTATTGTCTTTAAAGAAGTCAATGTACCTACCTATTTTTGTGCTATGTTATTATCTTTGATCAGTATCAGTTGTGTCTCTCTTAAGAGACACTCCTACCTTTTCTGACTCGAGTTGTTAACTATTGTTCCATACTTCTGTTAGCTACAACAAAAAATCTTTGAATTTGGTACTGCATGAGTTTTTACTACTGCTAACACACAAGAGTATTTGCTACTAGTAAAACAGGGATTTTGTATGCACTGCTACCTGATGAGTGCTTTCTTTGTACTATTTCACCTTCGCATGCATATGTTTATTCGGTTTGAACTTTGCATGACATGATATAATTATTTTCAGTGTTTTTCTCAACTTGTTTTCATTGCCACTTGATATATACTTAGCTTTGTACTTGAAGCTGTGGGTTAATGTGGTGATTTTGTTCTACTTGGATGCAATGGTACCCCCATAATCAAGCGCATGGATGCAATGGCAAGAAGATCATGGCAATGCGCATCATCAAGCACACCATGGAGATAATCGACCTCCTCACTGATGGTAACTCAATCCAGATAATCGTTGACGCTATAATCCAGAGGTATCTCTCTCGGTTCCCTTTATACTCTCCTACCTTTGTGATGTTAGTATGCTTCTGCTGACTAGTATTGTTAGATCTTGCCAGTTGAATGTATGGTCACAGTAGTAGAATGATATTTTGTTTTAGGCGCAATGTGTTGCAGTGAAATCTTTTGCACGATTTGCACTTGCGCAATGCATATTTGTCTCTGTTTTCTTGTATGAGTATCTCATTTTAACTAGCTGGAGAACAAAAAGCATGGTACTAGCTGAATTTGTGTTGTCATTCTAAATAACTGTCCTTTTTGAATGGTCAATTAGTATATTGGCTTCTGTTTTCTGATTCTTCTTTGCTAATTCATGTAACAGGGCGACGGTGGAAGGCATGTCACCGTTCTGTTAGCCCAGTCCAGTGAGTTCGGCATGTTGTTCATGACAGGAGCAGGTGCCTTGTTTGTGATAAGGAGCTCCATGCTGTAGAGTTTGTGATCGCTATCTAGTATTACACTTTTGGAGTTTGTAACTGTGATTCCATACTTGTAGAGCTTGTAACTGTTATTACACTTCTAGAGCTTGTAAAGTGTATGTCATGTTAAGAGCTTGTATCACGTGTTATTTGTACAACAGGAGCTCCATACTGAATCATGCCTGATATTATTTGAAATATTACGTGGTCTGTGCCAATTTAAATACTGCTTATTTATTTAATGTTAAATTTAAATATGAAGAATATGTCTCTGACATCTGGGACCCATTGATCAGAACCTGACAACCGTGGGCCATCTGTTTAGTGGACCCCTTTAAAGAAAAAAGAAAAACTGAGTATTAAGAAATAAGGCCATGGCCCAACAATAAAAAGGCTGCAATGTTGGGCTTGGCCAGTGAAGCCGACCAAAGATTGACAGAAAAAAAAGGCTGAATTGTTGGGCTCGGCCCATGTAAAACACCAAACTGGACCGGGCTAATTCTTATCAATGACCTTTTCATTTGGTCGCAATTTTGCCATGTCAGCTTGCCACGTTGGATCCGACGTGGCCTGGGCAGACAGCTAGCGACCAAAACAGAAGGTCGTAGGATCAACGACCTTTTGTTTTGGTCGTTGCCTTCAACGACCTTATCACAAAGAAGGTCGTTAATTTCCATTAAAGATGGTCAACTTTTGACCATCTCTTTTTGGTCACAAAAAGGTCGCAAATGAAAAACAACGACCTTTCAGCGACCAATAGTGATGGTCGCAAGTTGACATATTTCTTGTAGTGTACTGCAGGAATGCCTAGCAGTGGTGGGTGGGAAAAGGCCAGCAGTGGCAGGCAAGGCTCCAAGGGGCGCCTGCCACCGACCTCCCACCACTGCTATGAGGACATCAGTGGCGGGCGGGCGCTCGCCACTAGTAGAGCCTCATCAGTGGCGAGTGGTGGAGTTTGCTCGCCATTAGTAGAATATTTGCAGTGGCGGGCTGTGTTTATGGTCCCGCCACTACTTATTCTTGTTGTAGTGGCAAGCTTGCTGGAGCACCCGCCACTAAAAGCTTAGGCATGCTAAATAAATTTTTTTACAGCCATGGCAACAATTGTGCTGACATGACTGCATTTTGCAAAAAAACAATTTAAGAAATTCAATATAAACAACACACATTTAAAGATTATGCATGAATGTTCACACTACATAATGAGTAGTTTAGTAATTCACCAGTACTTGATTAGCGTATGGGTTTTGCTAGGATCGATGCATGGAAGAGTTCAGCATTATATACATTACCGTTCAAAGGATCTACTTTGACGGTAACATCTATAGTGTTGCTTATAGAATGAAAACATCAGACGAACTAGATGTGCCCTAGACAGACTCTTAACAAAATGAGTCAAAGGACTCAAAGAGCAAACCTGATAAATCAGATAGACGAGGTATTAAATATCTGTCCGTTTGATTCATCTAGCTAGCTTGTTAGGTCTTTTGCCTCATTGTACTATTATTGCAGAAGAAGAGTAACTAACACTCCGAAGATACGGATGTGAAATCGAATCATCTTTAGAGATATGACACGTGATCCTCAAGCCTATCCCAGAAGGCTCAGTAATTCACTACTACTACTCGATTAGCATATGAGTTTTGCTAGGATGCATGGAAGAGTTCATCATTATATACATTACCATTCAAAGGATGTACTTTGACGGTAACATCTATAGTGCTGCTCATAAAATAAGAACATCAGATGAAGGCTATGTACCATTTTAACAAAATGAGCCAAAGGACTAAAAAAACTAACATGATGAATCAGATGGACGAGGTATTAAACACTCACCTGATTCACTACTTGTGACGGAACAACTAGCCCTATCTTTCGCAAACACCAAGCAAAGATTTTCCTTCCACACAAACATTGTTCCCATGCGACAGCCGCAAGTTCATATTACGCCTTTGCCTTCTCATTTGCAGGGAGCAGCTTGTATTATATCTCCTGCCCAAGTGCCTTGTATACTACTGATTTAAAACCAGTAATTCACATAACACTTTGACGGAAGTTATAATACAAGAAACACCCTACAAATTAGAATCAAGGGCAATACAAACTTGCCATTGTAACATGGAAACAAGGTTTGTGTGCCAGCAAAATCTTTGTTTGATTTTCACGCAAGATAGAGTCAGTTGCCTTGCCGCAAATAATGGATCCCATGAGCGGTCAATATCCCGTTCGTCTAATTCATCTAACTAGTTTTTTTAGTTTTTAACTCATTTTATTAGAACGATACTTATTCCTCACCAAATGTCATTATTCCTTGAACTCTTCTCTGAGAAGAACACTAACGATCTGAAAATGCAAGTTCAGAAGGAAATATGTGCAGAAATTACCGTATAATATTGGTAGTCCTCTTTAAGTAGTCGCACTCGGGGATCCCAATGAGCTCATTCTTGTTGTTCATTTGCTGTGTTTATACATGTAAGATTAAAAACCTACAAAATAATATTCATGCAATCTCACATTAACAACACTGAGATCACACATTACCAACACTAAAAATGCAGACTCATATGTAAAAAAATTAAACATGTATATTTACCACATAAAGGCATACGGAACTAACTTCTCACAGATCATATAGATAACATAACAAGATGAAATTAAGTTCAGCTCCATCATAACAACATGAAACTAAGTCCATCATCTCTCCAATCATCTTCTTAATCTCGACTAGGGTTGTATTCGCAGCTTTCGTGGGTGCAGGTATCCTTCGATGCGGTACTACGGTGATTGTGGGACACCGTAGCACAGATAGATCTTGTTGCCGCCCGGATGACCCTCCTCAAATTCGGGAAGGAAAAGTAGGAACGACCTCCCAGCTTGCATCCATAATTCTGTGGCAATGTTCATCCAATTTTGACCATGGAAATACATTCTCCCTCCCGCGTTGGTGAGAGTGAGGGTTAAGGGAATGCCATTCTTAAGCAGCGCCATGTCGAATTGAATCATCCATTCATCCATTGCCAGGTTGGTCGCATGCATGAAATCCTTCCTTCCCCAACAAGGGATGCGCTAAGTATGATAAAAAGAAAACATAAATTAGACAATTGTGGGCGTCGTGAAGGTCGTCCTGAAGGTCGACACATATCTCACTGCAATTAAATGGAACATACCGCCCACTCCATAAAGTCATCATGAAGGTCGACACATATCTCACTGCAAGTTAGGTGAACTTTGTAACATGCGCCTAGCCTCCTGTCGCCATAGAAGGGGCATCCTTCATTCATTGCCTAAGTTCATGTTATGGAATAATTATATAAGTTAAAGGATGGACAGAAAAATTGGGTATGACTTATGCTGAAAAATGAAACATTGAGTGTCTGAAATTTCACGAAACACAAATTAATCAACATTTCATGATATTTTCTACACTCTTTTGAAGCCCTGTATTGTTGAGAAATCCAATTAAATGTTCATGCTTCATGCATGAGATGATTATATTTACGAATAAAAAACATTCATATATCATCACCCATAATTAATTCATACAGTGACAATAGAATTGGTATGAGGGACTTACCTTTGAACTGCTTGAGCAGGAGGCGGAGGAGGGATTTGTAGCAGCCTCGGAGGTGGAGGAGTCCACTGCCGGCGGCGGTGTCTTTCCTTGGCTGCTCGCGGAGGAAGCCATTGCGTGTAGGTGGCGGCGACGGAGGAGAGGCCCAGCGACTAGGGGCGGCGGCGGAGGAGTCTTGACGATGAGGGGGGCGCGACAGAAGAGGGCCCCGGCAGAGGAGGGTCCGACCTAGAGTTCGGCCAGGCCGCAGCAGCGAGAGGCCGGGGGCACAGCAGAGGAGGCGTGCGACGATTGAGGGTGCGCGGATGAGGTATAGGAGAACGGCCTCAGCGGCGAGCGCAGCATGGGGGCGGAGGAGGGGCGCGGTGGCGACAAGGCACGGGGTTTGGGGGCGAGAGCGGCGGACAGATTTGAAATTGCATTTTTGGGGGAAGGATGGTTTTGGGGGGAGACGGCCAGCGAAAACTGCAATGCAGGTTGTGGAGGGGTTTACCTGTGGCGGGCGTGCTTATTTACCCACCACCGCAATATGCTGTCAACAGTGGTCATCATACCTGGTTAACTTGTGGCGGTCAAAAGAAACTGCCTGCCACTATCAGGGAATGTTGCTATGGTGGGCACTAGGGAAAGCCCGCCACAGATGAGTTATGCAAAAAAAAAAACATACGAAGAGACCTTACGTGTGGCGGGCGGCGAAAAGTGCCCGCCACTGCTTCTACACAACTTGTGGCGGGTGATCTTTAGTACCCGCCACATCTAACTTTTCAAAGTAGCTGTGGCAGGTGACCCGTCCCACCTGCCACGAATTTGTGTTCACCTATAAGCCCTTCCAGTAGTGAAGGGATTCGATTGTTAGCCGGTGCGGTTACTGAGGCGTGGGGCACACTGTGCCATGTGGCCCTCTCACAATCGGTGGTGTGTGTGCCCACATGCATGAGTAGTCTCATCGCGGTCAGGTTGGCGCTTTCACACATGGGTACCACGCACTGCGCGGCTTCCCATGCAAGGAGTCACGTCGCCGGTGTTCTCGATAGGCGTCTTTTAATGCATTTTATAGCCGCGCGGGGTGGACCGATGTGCACCCACTCTTGTCCCAATCCTCTCCCCTCCCCTCGCCACCCCACAGCCATCTCCATCGTGTGCCTCCACCAAACCCTAGCAACCTCCACCAAACCCTAGCCGCTTCCCCTTCCAGCAGCCGCAACAATGGCCAGCCACCGTGGGTGGGGCGAGAAGTTGCAGCGGGGAACGATGTCACGCGTATGTCATTCTCGGCCTGCTGCGTGCCCTCTGGGTGGAAGAGCCGTCGCTCCTCGCCCGCTGTGGTGTCATGGTACCGCTGGACACACGCCTACCGGCCAAATGGCACCTAAGCGCCGGGGGGCTCCCGGTGGAGCCTGTCCCCACCGTCGGCACGACGGCCATGTCGCGCACAATACGCGACATTCGGTAAAGCCTGCCACCGACGGAGATGTCAAAGCAGCGCTACACGCCCGGCAGCATGCGCTAGCCGGAGATCCTAGCAGAGGAGAACGCCGCCTGCATCCAGCACTACGACGGCCGGTACCCACTGCCGTTGCGGCACAATATCGAAGAGAGGTATGCCTTCTGGGAAGGGCATACCTTCCAAGATGGCATGGCCGCGTGCCACGTCCAGCTCGATCTGCATGAGGGCGACCGGGTTTCGCCGCCGCGGGCCATGGCTCAATGCACGACGGGGGCCATGCCCACATCCGGAGGAGACGACACTGGTGCCAGCAGCAGCATGGGCCTCTGCATTCCTAAGTCAGAGCTAGCGATGCTTGTTACGAGCTCACGTGCCCCCCTGATCATGGCCAAGCCAGAGTCGGGGACGAGCTTGCGCGGCCCCTGCTCGTGCCCAAGCCCAAGCCGGGGACGAGCTTGTGCGGCCCCCTGCTCATGCCCAACTCCAAGCCCGGGACGAGCTTGCGCGCCCCCCTGCGTGTTGCCAAGCCGGAGCCAGAGCCCCCGTTGCTGGCGGAGTACAAGGGCGGTGGCCAGCGAGCCCGACGACCCTGTAGACCTGCCGGGGCTACACCTGGCGCTGCGCGAATTGACAAAGGGGCTGCAGCACCACCCCGGTGACTCGGTGGACTCACCGGGGCTGTGACAGGCGGTCATCGCCTTGGTGTCTGACGTCACCATCAACCTCGTGAGCGACAACGATGAGGACGAGAAGAAGGATGATGACGAGGACGTCTTCAACGGCGGCAGCGGCTTCGACATGGACGACGATGATCAATAGCTTTGTTTAGTGTTTATGTCTGTACAACTTATAAACTTTAAATGAAATTTGTGTTGTTTGAATGTCCAATTTGAATGTTTGTATCTATGCATGTTTGAATGTCCAATTTGTCCCTGTTTGCTTATGTGTGACTAGTGGTGACCCAAATTTCATGAAGATGCAAAAATAATTGGGTGTTTTCAATCGAACAACGTCAATTTTGTGAAGTTTTTTTTTCATACTTGTTGTATTGCAAGTTAAATATTTTCCCACAAACTAGTGCACATAAGATGGATCAGTGCAAAGGCATTTGAATATTTGAGCCTTTTTTCATTTTCTTTGTTTTTTTAAACTGGGGTCAAACTTGCAGTGTTGAACATTCATACAAAATGGTTTGGAAATCCTACCTGCCTTGTCCCAAGTTCATCCACCACCAATATTGTAGCATAAAATGATTTTTGGAAATTTTCAGGACCAATCTACATCACACTTGTAGTGCAAATTTGGGCCTTTTCTAACAATTCACTAAAACTCAACTAAATGTATGGAATATAGCAATATGACTCTGAAATTTCTGAAACCTGGTAAGTGGCCATCCAATGTGGCCTGCTTTTGATGAAAAATGAAATGGAACAAATTTCAAAATTATTTGAGGCACTTCCTTCACAAACAAAAGTCATTTCTAGGGCTTGGAAATTGGAAAAATTATTTTTATTAGAAAATAATTGCAAATTCCTATGAAACATTGTCCACAATGGTAACACCAATAGTTGTGCCAAATTTGGGCATGTTATCATGGATTTTTTTTATGTATGTGGCCATTTCCATGTGCATATGCCTTGAAATCCATACAAATCCATTCTAGATAGGCCATTTTGTGGAGGGTTTTTTCAGACTTGTTGTATTGCAAGTTTAATATTTTTCCCACAAACTAGTGCACATAAGATGGCTCAGTGCAAAGGCATTTGAATATTTGAGCCATCTTTTTATTTTCTTTGTTTTTTTTAAACTAGGTTCAAACTTGTAGTGTGGACCATTCATACAAAATGGTTTGGAATTCCTACCTACCTTGTCCCAAGTTCATCCACCACCAATATTGTAGCATAAAATGATTTTTGAAAATTTTCAGGACCAATCTACATCACACTTATAGTGCAAATTTTGGTCTTTTTTGATAATTCACTAAAACTCAACTAAATGCATGGAATATAGCAATATTACTCTGAAATTGCCGAAACCTGATCAGTGGCCATCCAATTTCGCCTTCTTTTGATGAAAAATGAAATGGAACAAATTTCAAAATTATTTGAGGCACTACCTTCACAAACAAAAGTCATTTCTAGGGCTTGGAAATTGGAAAATTTATTTTCATACAAAATAATTGCAAATTCCTATGAAACATTGTCCACAATGGTAACACCAATAGTTGTACCAAATTTGGGCATGTTATCATGGATTTTTTCATGTATGTAGCCATTTTCATGTGCATATGCCTTGAAATCCACACAAGTCCATTCTAGATAGGCCATTTTGTGAAGGGTTTTTTTCAGACTTGTTGTATTGCAAGTTTAATATTTTTCCAACAAACTAGTGCACATAAGATGGGTCAGTGCAAAGGCATTTGGATATTTGAGCCTTTTCTTCATTTTCTTTATTTTTTTAAATTGTTGTCAAACTTGTAATGTTGACCATTCATACAAAATGGCTTGGAATTCCTACCTGCCTTGTCCAAAGTTCACCCACCACCAATATTGTAGCATAAAATGATTTTTGAAAATTTTCAGGACCAATCTACATCACGCTTGTAGTGCAAATTTTGGTCTTTTTAGATAATTCACTAAAGCTCAACTAAATGCATGGAATATAGCAATATTACTCTGAAATTGCTCAAACTTGGTAAGTGGCCATCAAATGTGGCCTGCTTTTGATGAAAAATGAAATGGAACAAATTTCAAAATTATTTGAGGCAGTTCCATCACAAACAAAAGTCATTTCTGGGGCTTGGAAATTGAAAAAAATTATTACAAAATAATTGCAAATTCCTATGAAACATTGTCTACAATGGTAACACCAATAGTTGTGCCAAATTTGGGCATGTTATCATCGATTTTGCCATGTATGTCGCCATTTCCATGTGCATATGCCTTGAAATCCATACAAGTCCATTCTAGATAGGCCATTTTGTGAAGGTTTTTTTTAGACTTGTTGTATTGCAAGTGTAATATTTTTCCCACAAACTAGTGCACATAAGATGGCCCAGTGCAAAGGCATTTGAATTATTGAGCCTTTTTTCATTTTCTTTGTTTTCTTTAAACTGGGTCAAATTTGCAGTGTTGACCATTCATACAAAATGGTTTGGAAGTCCTACCTACCTTGTCCCAAGTTCATCCACCACCAATATTGTAGCATAAATTTTTTTTTGAAAATTTTCACGACCAATCTACATCACACTTGTAGTGCAAATTTGGGTCTTTTCTGACAATTCACTAAAACTCGACTAAATGCAAGGAATATAACAATATTACTCTAAAATTGGTGAAACATGTTCAGTGGTCATCCAATGTGGCCTGCTTTTATGAAAAATGAAATGACAAAATTCAAAATTATTTGAGGCACTTCCTTCACAAACAAAAGTTATTTCTGGGGCTTGGAAATTGGAAAATTTATTTTTTATTATAAAATAATTGCAAATTCCTATGAAACATTGTCTACAATGGTAACACCAATAGTTGTGCCAAATTTGGGCATGTAATCATGGATTTTGAGGCACTTCATTCACAAACAAATGATTTTTAAGGACTAATTTATGTGGCCTACTTTTGTTACTTTGCTTGTCCCAAGTTCATTCACCAAACCAGTATTTAGGACTAAACTAATTTGGTTGACTCAAGTGCATCTGCCACACCAAATGTTTTGAACAAAACTATTAACACCCTGATGGTATACTACATATAGTGACTAAACGGTTGGTTTATGCTTCGGTTCGTTTACTGCATAAAAAGGTGAGGACTCTTTCAAAAGTCACATACACATACTTGGTCTGTTGGCTCTTGTGCCTCTCTTTGAGCATGTGTTCTCGGGTTCAAGCACTCTTCCTGGCTTAATAAGCCACCTCTTTTTTTCGGTTGACGCCGCCGCTGACAAAGGTGACCCACAAGCCAGTAACTGCGCCCACCACCTACGACCGTCAAGCCGCTAACAAATGTGTCCCAAGCGCCAGTAACTGTGACCACCACCTATGACCATGCAACCGATGACAGAGGTGTCCCACGCGCTAGTAACTGCGACCATCACCTACGACCACACAGCCACTGACAGAGGTTTCCCACAAGTCAGAATATGAGCCCACCATCTACAATCGTGCAGCCACTAGCAAAGTTGTCCCACAAGTTGGTATATGCGCCCACCATCTATGAGCACACAACCGCTGACAGAGGTGTCCCACAAGTCAGTACATGCGCCCACAATCTACGAGCGGGCAACCACTGACAGGGGTGTCCCTCGCATCAGAAGCCACGCCCAGTAACGGTCAAAGACTTTGACCCGACGGCAAACCCCCATTTGAGCTTTTGTGAGGGGGGCCGCATGGTGGAGGGGCAAAGTGAGGACTTCATAGAGCGTGGGCAAAACTGAGGAGGACTAAGCGGTGAGAGGCATGAAAATAGAAATCCCTTAATTTAATATCAACGGGCCTTAAAAAGCCATGTGGTGAAGGCATATTGGGCCACCATGGCCCAATAGGGAAGGCTCCCCACTTTTCCAAGTTGGGAGTCCGAATTGGAGTGTGGGGAGGAGTCCTACTCCTCACCCTTGACCGGTGCACCAAGGAGGGGCCTTCCCTCCTTGGTGGTAGCCCCTCCTCTCCCATCTAACCTATATATACTAGAAGATTTTGCCCTTTGGGACACAGTTTTTGGAGCCTCCTCTAGTTTATCTAGTTCTAGTTCTAATTGGTCCTAGTTGACTAATTAGATTTAGACTTAGTGCCTCTAATCCTCATAATTAGAAGCCCAGTGTGGTTCTAATCTCCTCCCTCTAATTCTCCGGCAACGATTGGCTTTGGACGGCGAAGCGCTGCCGGATCATGAAGACCGTACGCTCGCAACCTAGTAGATAGGTCGTGCTTTCGGTCTTCTATTCGAGGGCGGTTTGTGGGATCGTCATCAATGGTTCGAGGGACTCCAAGTACGATCTACACCGACTTGTCTACTTCTTCTGCACTCTAGAGTCGGTAACAATCGTTGATCCAAACCCTATATGCATCTTCATATTGTTCCTGGATGTTCGTAGGGCATTTTTTTGTTTTCTACTACGTTTCCCAATAGTGGCATCATGAGCGCTTCTATGAGTAGATGCAGGTTTCAATCTAGATTACATGTGGATCTGAGAGTTTGATGTTCTTCCTATGCTTCCCTCGAGTGTTACTTCGGTTCAGTTCATTGACAGCATGATGTAGCTTTGTACAAAGTTCTGATAATCGACTTGCTCTGGTTGTCAACGATATGCTAATAGTTCTTTTTGCTTCATCATAGTTAAGAATAGTGAACTGTCGCGTACACGAGAGGGCGATGAAGATGAACGATCTTCTAGTGGGTCACGCGTATTCATGAAGTTTAATGTGGGGCTAGAGATTTTTAAATAACACTACAAAATTTTCTCTATTTTGCGACGCTTCACTTGTGTCACGTATGACCCGTTTTCGTCGCGAAAAATACCCCGGTGACATTTTTTGGCTGTCACCCCCACCTTTGAAGCACTGTCATGGACAATAAAATTTCTATGCTACCACTTTTTATGTAACGCAAGATTGCATTTTAGGTGATGAAACAAATAATGTTACCGATGGCCATTTTCGGCGACGGCCCAGAATGTCACCTATAATAGCCCGATCTGTCACGTAAGATCATTTTGGCGATGATAGTCCATCACCGGTGATCAGTCTGGGGGAGGGGGGCTAACCGGTCAAAGATTCAGCCAAGTGGGGCCAGCAGTTGCTGACGTGGCTTCTTCCATGTGGGTCCGTCGTTGGTTTTATCATCGATGGTCCCATTAGTAATAACTCGGTGTCAGTTTTGAGTGGTCTGATACGTCTCCAACATATCTATAATTTATAAAGTATTCATGCCATGTTTACAACAATTCTATATGGTTTTGGTATGATTTGAATGGAACTAACCCGGACTGACGCTGTTTTCAGCAGAACTACCATGGTGTTGTTTTTGTGCAGAAATCAAAGTTCTCCAAATGAGCTGAAACTTTTTGACGATTTTTTTGGAACAAAAGAGGCACTAGAAGCTTCGCGGGGGCCAGAAGGTGAAGGAGGTGGCCACCACCCACTAGGGCGCACCAGGGGCCTTGCTCGTGTGTTGGTGGGTGGCGGGCCCCTCGTGGCCCATCTCAGCGTGAAACCGACGCCAAAAATCCTATAAATACAGAAACCCCTAGAAATAACCCTAGATCGAAAGTTCCGCCGCCGCAAGCATCTATAGCCACAAAAAACCAATCTAGAGCCTATTCTAGCACACTGCCGGAAGGGGAAATCATCACTGGTCGCCATCTTCATCATCTCGACGGCCACCATGATGAGGAGGGAGTAGTCCACCCTCAGGGCTGAGGGTTTGTACCAGTAGCTATGTGTTTAGTCTCTCTCTCTCTCGTGTGTTCTTGATTTGGCACGATCTTGATGTATCGCGGGCTTTGTTAATATAGTTGGATCATATGGTGTTTTCCCCCTCTCTATCTTGTTGTGATGAATTCAGTTTTCCCTTTCAGATTTCACTTTTATCGGATTGAATAATTTTATGGATTTGAGAGCACTTAATGTATGTCTTGCTATGAATACCCGTGGTGACAATGGGGTATCATATTGATTCACTTGATATATGTTTTAGCACTCAACTCGCGGATTCCCGAGGTGACATTGGGGTAATCTATGCATAGGGGCTGATGCATGTTTTCGTCCTTGTTTCTCTGGTAGAAATCTTGGGGCATCCTTTGAGGTTCTTTATGTTTGATTGAGTATTATGAATCTGAAATTGTTTGATGCATATCGTATAATCAACTCACGGATACTCGTGGTGACATTGGAGTATCTAGATGACATTAGAGTTGGTTGATGTGTATCATATGATGTTATTTTAGTACGAACTCTTGGATAGATCAATCGGAAAGGATAACTTGGTGTTACTTTAGTACAAACTCTTGGATAGATCAATCGGAAAGAATAACTTTGAGGTGGTTTCATACCCTACAAACAATTTCTTCTTATATTCTCCACTAGATAAGAAATTTGGAGTGATTCTTCATCACACGTTGAGGGATGGTTATATGATCCAATTATATTAGCATTGTTGAGATTGCACTATCAAAAGTATGGACCCTAGGCCTCATTTTCAACCATTGCAATACCGTTTGTGCTTACTTTTGTTATTTGCTACCTTGCTATTTTTATTGTTCTTATTAAAAAAATCGATATCTACTATCATTACTACACTTGTATCACCATCTCTTCGCTGAACTAGTGCACCCATACAATTTACCATTGTATTTGGTGTGTTGGGGACACAAGAGACTTTTTATTATTTGGTTGCAGGGTTGTTTGAGAGAGACCATCTTCATCCTACGCCTCCCATGGATTGATAAACCTTAGGTCATCCACTTGAGAGAAATTTGCTACTGTCCTACAAAACTCTGCGCTTGGAGGCCCAACACGAGTCTACAAGAACAAGTTGTGTAGTAGACATCAAGCTCTTTTCTGGCGCCGTTGCCGGGGAGGTGAGTGCTTGAAGGTATATCTTTAGATCTTGCAATTGAATCTTGTAGTTTCTTGTTTTATCACTAGTTTGGTTCGTAAATGAAAACTACAAAAAAAATGGAATTGAGGTGGCCTCATATTATTCGTCTTTATCATGTCTTTCTTGAAAATGATGGAAAGGAAAATTGTGCTCAATTGATAGAATAAGATTTCAATAAAATGTTTGGCATAAAATATTTGTATGATGAGCATGATTGCAATGTTGCTATTATGAATTCTTTGAATATCCATGATGTTGATGATATGCAAAGCTACAAGCTTGGGGATGCTATGTTTGATGAAGATGGTATTTTTAGTCCCCCAAGTTTTGATGAGAATATTTACTATGATGAAAGCATGCCTCCTATTTATGATGATTATATAGATGAAAGTGGATTTGGAGAGGTCATGACTTTATTTAATGATGATTCCACTATCTTGGAAGAGGTTTCAATTGATTTTGATAACAAAGTTGCTATATATGATGATTATTGTGATGATATGTATGCTATAAAGAATAATGATAACTATGAAACTTGTCATCATGATTTTGATTTTCAATTGGATAATGCCTCACATGATAGTTATTTTGTTGAGTTTGCTCCAACTACTATTCATGAGAATAAATTTGCTTATGTGGAGACTAAGAAAATTTCTATGCTTGTGGATCATGAAAAGAATGATTTATGTGATAGCTATATTGTTGAATTCATTCATTATGCTACTAAAAATTATTATGAGAGAGGAATATATGCTTCTACATGTCTCAATATTATCATGTTTTCTCTCTATGTGTTGAAAATCTTGAAGTTTTGCTTGTTTTGCCTTCCTATGCTAGTTGATTCTTGTTCCCATAAGTTGTTTTCTCCAAAATCCCTAGGCATAGGAAATGGGTTAGGCTTAAATGTTCTTGCCTTGTGTTCCATGATGCTCCCATTATGTTTCAATTCTTATCTTTTACGTGAGCATCATTGAAATCATCATGCCTAGCTAAAAAGGCATTAAAGAAAAGCGCTTGTTGGGAGACAACCCAACATTTACCTCTACTATTTTTGTGTGTTCACATAATTAGGCTACTGTATTAATCATTTTTTATAGCTTTTTTTCAATAAAGTGCCAAGTAAAGCTTTTGGGATAGTGTGGATGATAGTTGACTTGATTCTGTGCAAAAGCAGAAACTTTTGTGCCCAGTAACAGAATTGTTAATAATCACTGGAGCATCGAAAACCTCTCATTTGTTTTACATATTATTTATCTGCAAATTTTCTACGTTTTACTAAATTTTCAGAAATTTTGAAGTTACATAAGTATGACCATAATTCAGATCTTTACGTACTGTTCTGTTTATGACAGATTCTGTTTGCAATGCATAGTTTGCTTGTTTTATGGTTCCTATGGCTTATATTGCTTAATATAAATTGTGGAAATTGTAGAGTACAGTAGGCATTATGTGTAAACAGTTATGAATCTTATCTTGACAGTACCAAAGTGAATGCTTTGTCTTTATCATGCTAACCCATCTCACGAAGTTCCGTTAAGTTTTGTGTGATTGAAGTTTTCAAGTTTTGGGTGAGATATCGGTATGAGGAGAATAAGGAGTGAAAATACCCTAAGATTTTGGATGACCAAAGAACCCCAAGGTAATATTCAAGGAAGATCCAAGCAACTAAGCTTGGGGATGCCCCGGAAGGCATCCCCTCTTTCGTCTCCAACATTATCGGTAACCTTACTTGGGGCTATATTTTTATTCGTCACATGATATGTGTTTTGCTTGGAGAATCATTTTATTTTATTAGTATTTGATTTATGTTATTTTGAATAATGTATAATATCTTTTACTTCAATAAAAATGTCAAGTATAGCCTTTGCCATGCTTATTTTGCAAGTCTATATGTTGCTGTTTGAAAAGAGAAAGATGCATGCTAGTGCGTGAATTCTTGAGAAAAGTCAAAATGTGATAAAATGTTGAATTTTTTTGCACAATAAGCTATGATAAATTTTCTAAATTTTTCTAAATTTTCAGAATTTTTTGAGTTAGGAAAGTGTGGGTATAATTGCACTCTTTACATACTTTCCTGTTTAGACAGATTGCTGTTATGTTTGCATATGTTTGCTTGTTTAATGATTCTATTTGAGGATAGGAGTATTAAATATGCAGAGGCATTTATTATGCAATGTTAAATAATAATTTTAGTGATTTTCTACAGTAGAGAATGATAAGGTTATGCATTGATTTATACTAACTTATCTCACGAGTTCTTGTTGAGTTTTGTGTGGATGAAGTTTTTAAGATTTAGGGAAACCGTGATATAAAAGGAATTAAGGAAACACAAAAGCTCAAGCTTGGGGATGAACAAGGCATTACAAGATAATATTTCAAGAAGTCTCAAGAATCTAAGCTTGGGGATGCCCCGGTAGGCATCCCACCTTTCTTCATCAACAATTATCGGTTAGCCTCGGTTGAGCCTAAGTTTTTGCTTCATCACATGAGTTGTGCTATTCTTGGAATGTCATTTAATTTTAATTTTGCTTGCTGTTTTAATAAAATACTTATATCTGAAAGTCTTTAAATGAGAGAGAGTCCTCAAATGGCTACCCATTTACTTAACTACTCGTTTGATCTTCACTTATATCTTTTTGGAGTAGTTTTGTCATTTACTCTCGTTCTTCACTTATATCCTAAGAGTAAACTGTTGAATGAATTGAATATCATAAAGTTGAAATTATATGTGCTTCATATGCTTATATCATACCTATTAGTAGCTTCACATCGGGTTTAGAAAGTGAAATCTTTTGAAGCTTGACATTCACAATATTGGTCATACAAGCAATTCATGAATGATTAGTATAAGGAAGAGAACATTCACATACAAATATATTATCTTGGACATCTTCTATGATTGTGAATACCCATTAATTATTTTCAAACTTGAGAAAATTAGTTGAAGTTGGACAAGGAAGACAACGTAATGAGTTATGGTTGTGTATATTTGCATAGAAGTTATATTGTTATGGATCCTCCAACATGTGGTGTTTGCTTAGGATCTTTTGCTAGCCAAAAACTCGTACTAAGTAGAGATACTACTTGTGCATCCAAAAATCCTTAAACCCAGTTTCTTGCCATGAGTGTCCACCATATCTACCTATGGATTGAATAAGATCCTTCAAGTAAGTTGTCATCGGTGCATAAAGCAATAAAAATTGCTCCTAAATATGTTTGATCTTTTATTGTAAGGGAAAATAAGCGTTGTACAAACTTGTGATGGCAAAGTAATAAAAGCGATGCACTGCATAATAAAGGTTGCTATCATAAGGGGCAATATAACATGACATTCCTTTGCATTAAGAGATTGTGCATCCAAAAATAAAAAGCGCATGACAACCTCTACTTCCCTCTGTGAAGGGCCAATCTTTTACTTTTTAGTATTTACTTTTATGCAAGAGTCAATAGTATGCATTCTCATTTCAACCTCAATTATTCTCTAGTTGGCAAGCATCATGTGGTGGGGAAAGATCTAGGCACATATGGCCCGTCAAATGTATTTGATCATGATTTATTATTGTTAACAATTATCTCTATGATAAATGAGTTGGGAGGCGAAACATTAAGCCCCTATCTTTCTCTGTGTTCGATGGATGCCATTTGTTCTAAAAATATGCTTTGAGCACTAGCAATCATAGAAGACTATATGATGATTGAGTATGTGGAGCTCTTACTTAGACTTTGTTAAGAATAAGTTGGGTTGCAATTGTTTGGTGACTAAGAACATAGGTTGTTAAGTTTCAAGAGAATTCGTTGTTTGAACCATATCATGTGAATTGGTTGCTACTTTAACATGATATGTTTTATGAGAAAGAGTTGATGTTATGATGCTAGGAAAAGTGATTGAAATTATCATTGATCAAACTTATGCACTATGCTAGCATTCACACTTCATAAATTATTTCTTTTATCATTTACCTACTCGAGGACGAGCAGGAATTAAGCTTGGGGATGCTGATACGTCTCCAACGTATCTATAATTTATGAAGTATTAATGCCATGTTTACAACAATTCTATATGGTTTTGGTATGATTTGAATGGAACTAACCCGGACTGACGCTGTTTTTAGCAGAACTACCGTGGTGTTGTTTTTCGTGCAGAAATCAAAGTTCTCCAAATGAGCTGAAACTTTTTGACGAACTTTTTTGGAACAAAAGAGGCACTAGAAGCTTCATGGGGGGGGGGGGGCAGGAGGTGAAGGAGGTGGCCACCACCCACCAGGGCGTGCCAGGGGCCTTGCCCGTGTGCTGGAGGATGGTGGGACCCTCATGGCCCATCTCAGCGTGAAACCAACGCCAAAATATCCTATAAATACAAAAAAACCCCAGAAATAACCCTAGATCGGAAGTTCCGCCGCCGCAAGCCTCTATAGCCACGAAAAACCAATCTAGACCCTATTCTGGCACTGTCGGAGAGGGAAATCATCACCGGTGGCCATCTTCATCATCCCGGCGGCCACCATGATGAGGAGGGAGTAGTCCACACTCGGGGCTGAGGGTTTGTACCAGTAGCTATGTGTTTAATCTCTCTCTCGTGTTCTTGATTTGGCACGATCTTGATGTATCGCGGGCTTTGTTAATATAGTTGGATCATATGGTGTTTTCCCCTCTCTATCTTGTTGTGATGAATTGAGTTTTCCCTTTGAGATTTCGCTTTTATCGGATTGAATACTTTTATGGATTTGAGAGCACTTGATTTATGTTTTGCTATGAATACCCGCGGCGACAATGGGGTATCATATTGATTCACTTGATATATGTTTTGGCACTCAACTCATGGATTCCCAAGGTGACATTGGGGTAATCTATGCATAGGGGTTGATGCATGTTTTCGTCCTTGTTTCTCTGGTAGAAATCTTGGGGCACTCTTTGAGGTTCTTTGTGTTGGATTGAGTATTATGAATCTGAAATTGTTTGATGCATATCGTATAATCAACTCACGGATACTCGTGGTGACATTGGAGTATCTAGGTGACATTAGAGTTGGTTGATGTGTATCATATGGTGTTATTTTAGTACGAACTCTTGGATAGATTGATCGGAAAGGATAACTTGGTGTTACTTTAGTACGAACTCTTGGATAGATCGATCGGAAAGAATAACTCTGAGGTGGTTTCGTACCCTACAAACAATTTCTTCTTATGTTCTCAGCTAGATAAGAACTTTGGAGTGATTCTTCATTGCACGTTGAGGGATGGTTATATGATCCAATTATATTAGCATTGTTGAGAGATTGCACTAGCGAAAGTACAGACCCTAGGCCTCATTTTCAAGCATTGTAATACCGTTTGTGCTCACTTTTGTTATTTGCTACCTTGTTGTTTTTTATTGTTCCTATTACAAAAATCAATATCTACTATCATTACTACACCTGTATCACTATCTCTTCGCCGAACTAGTGCACCTATACAATTTACCATTGTATTTGGTGTGTTGGGGACACAAGAGACTTTGAGAGAGACCATCTTCATCCTACGCCTCCCACGGATTGATAAACCTTAGGTCATCCACTCGAGGGAAATTTGCTACTATCGTACAAAACTCTGCGCTTGGAGGCCCAACACGAGTCTACAAGAACAAGTTGTGTAGTAGACATCACTGTCAAAGCTGTTGAAATATGGGCCCAGAAGATGCTGATGTGGCCACTTACATGTGGGACCAGACGATGCTGATGTTGCTGCTTACACGTGGGTCCGGACGGTGCTGACGTGGCTGCTTACAAGTGGGGACAAGACTGTAGTGATGGTTACAATTTTCGTCACCAGTACCGTCACAAGTTTTATTATAGTGTAAAAAATGTGTAGGGTTGATTTTGCAGGCCAATTTGAATTTGAATTAGAGAAAATTTGAAATTTAAAATTGCCATCACAACTTTTATTATAATAACAATGGGACTTGACATCTCTCACAACAACAATCCACATATTAAAATGAGCATCCAAATGACATATTATCAAGCATTCAAAATAAGACATTGGAGATGGCATCATGACAAGCAGTAGTGCACCATCTGTTATTGATGGGTTGTGACACAGTCTCCTGCAAAGACTGCGATGACTTCCTTAAGAGATGGCTATGAATTCCCTCCATTTCCTAATGCTCTTTTCAATGCCTTTGATTTTTCTCTCCTGGTCCATCTTGATAACTTCTATTTCTAGTTGTTGTTTCCTTTTGAGCTCTTTGATTTCCTGCATCTGTGCACTAAGTAGGACATTCAGATTTTCTGCAAGTGTGGCATTTGCATGTTTTGTGTCTGTCGCTTGTGATGTAACCTTTGCTTCTAGCTCCCGGATGCATTGTTCAGAGGATGAATTATGTGATGAGACACCAAATCTTGAAAGTATCGTGGCGGGGGAGCTCTTTTCCTCAATAATCTACACATCAGGTACTTGTGGCAGAACTTCTTGTAAACATGCCCTCTTTGTGGTCTGCATCATGATTGAAAGCGTTGTTCGTGCACTGTTAGTACATTACACTATGATGGCTCACACAATAATTTTGAAGCGAAAACATTATAAATTACTTATGGGTGCTTCTATTGTCATTTGTCTCATACTTAAATCCTTCTCGATGTTGTGGGAGTTTCCAGAAAAGTCTGAACTGGATGCTCTCTTCTTGCTTTCTTGGCCTTATGGAATAAGGACACTTGCATTAGTACCGCATATCATGTAATAATCAACAAAATATAGGATTTCAATAACTTATTTAAATTCTTACCATAGAGCTATGAGGGGTATCATATTTTGAACTACCAGCCGTACCGCTTACCAGAATAGCCGGTATGTTTTCTTTTCCCTTATCAGAAAATTGCTACGACATGAAGCAAAAACTTAGTATGAAGGGGAGTGCATAAGTCTGAAAATCAAGAGGAAACCGAAGTATTATGTACGGTTCTGACCTTGTTAGAACATTTGGCCATGAAGTTATATTTACCCTGTTGAGCACTTTTTTGCAAAATACCAGTGCAAAATTCTTCCGCAAATGCATCCATCAAGTCAATTTCGAGTTGTCCCTGAAGAAACCATGTACCCATGAAAGTTAGAACACAAGCAGTGCAGGGTTTAATGTGTGTGTTATAGCAGAATTGGATAATACAGATGCATGACAAATCAGCAAAGGAAGTTTACCTTGTAAATAGATGGGGTCCATTTATTGTTTTTTTTAAATAATGAAGATGAAGGTACATATTCATCCATGTCAACATCGTAGACATCAACTTCCTCCTCTGAATTGTTTTCCGAAACATCATCTGTTTGTGCGCCAGGATTCACAAAAGAATGTGCTATACAAGTGAAATATGGTGGACCAATGGTACTGATAACCCACAAGTATAGGGGATCGCAACAGTTTTCGAGGGTAGAGTATTCAACCCAAATTTATAGATTTGACACAAGGGGAGCAAAAGAATATTTGTAGGTATTAGCAGTTGAGTTTTCAATTCAACCACACCTGGAGATTAAATATCTGCAGCAAAGTGATCAGTAGCACAATAATATGATAGTTTGATAGCAGCGGCAACAGTAACAGTGATAGCAATGATTTTATAGTAGTTGTAACAGTAGCAATAGAAATAGTAACTTAGCAAGAACAATATGTGGAAAACTCGTAGGTATTGGATCGGTGAATTCGTTGGATGATATTCATCATATAACAGTCATAACCTAGGGCAACACAGAACTAGCTCCAGTTCATAAATATAATGTAGGCATGTGTTCCGTAAATAGTCATACATGCTTATGGAAAAGAACTTGCATAACATCTTTTGTCCTACCCTCCTGTGGCAGTGGGGCCCATAAGGAAACTAAGGGATATTAAGGCCTCCTTTTAATAGAGAAGCGAAACAAAGCATTAACACATAGGGAATACATGAACTCCTCAAACTATGGTCATCACCGGAAAGTATCCCAATTACTGTCACCCTGGGGTTTACGGATCATAACACGTAATAGGTGCATATGACTTGCAAGATCGGATCTAGAACATAGATATAATGGTGAAAACATAAATGGTTCAGATCTGAAATCATGGCACTCGGGCCCTAGTGACAAGCATTAAGCATAGCAAAGTCATAGCAACATCAATCTCAGAACATAGTTTATACTAGGGATCAAGCCCTAACAAAACTAACTTGATTACATGATGAATCTCATCCAACTCCTCACCGACCAGCGAGCCTACGAAGGAATTACTCACTCCCGGTGGGGAGCATCAGAGAATTGGTGATGAAGGAAGGTTGGTGATGATGAAGACCGAAGATTCCCCTCTCCGGAGCCCTGAACGGGCTCCAGATCTGGCCTCCCAATGAAGAACAGGAGGTGGCGGCAGCTCCATATCATAAAACGTGATGAAACTTCCTCTCCTATTTTTTTCTAGAAAAATAGGGTTTTATAGCGTCGGAATTAGGGTCAGCGGAGCCCCGAGGGCCCCACAACCCACCAGGGCACGCCAGGAGGGGGTGGCACGCCCTAGTGTCTTGTGGGCAGCCAGGGCACCCCCTCTGGTGGCTCTTGGTTCCATTATTTTTTATTTATTTTGAAATAAATCTCCAAAAAGTTTCGTCCAATTTCGAGAACTTTTATTTCTGCACGAAAAACAACACCATGGTAGTTTTGCTGAAAACTGCAAATTAGAGTCCAAAACAAGAGCAAAAGCTTTAGGAAAAGTAGATACGATGGAGACGTATCAACTCCCCAAGCTTAACCCATTGCTTGTCCTCAAGCAATTCAGTTGACAAACTGAAAATGATAAAGAAAAACTTTTACGAACTCTTTTGTTCTTGTTTACATATACGTGCTTAAATAGCACCCAGGTTTTCAGCAAAGATCATGTATGTCAACAATAACTCTTAAAAATTATATTAACTCATATCAATGGCATAATCAACTAGCCAGCAATAATAAGATATATTAAATGCCAACACTTCGTCAAAACAATCATGATATAATATGACAATAGTGGTATCTCGCTAGCCCTTTCTGAGACCACAAAA
Source organism: Thinopyrum elongatum (assembly GCA_011799875.1). NCBI lineage: Eukaryota > Viridiplantae > Streptophyta > Magnoliopsida > Poales > Poaceae > Thinopyrum > Thinopyrum elongatum. The sequence continues at coordinate 562,698,234 of CM022303.1, forward strand.
CATAAATGCAGAGCACCTCCAAAGTTCAAGCAGCGACTAAACATTGTAATTCATGGTAGAAGAGATCCAGTCATGATGCATTCAACATTAACTAAACACCATGCATGAGGATGGCAATAGTGCTCTCAGGTCTGGCACTTGTTTGAGAAGGTGATGACTCAACATAAAAGTAAATAGATAGACCCTTCGCAGAGGGAAGCAGGGATTTGCAGAGGTGCCAGATCTCAAAGCTTAAAACAGATATAAATATAATTTTGGGAGGTGCACCCTTCCTGTCAACGTTACAACCAAGAGTTTTCAATATCTTCCATGCTAAACAAATTAGCGGCGGTTCCCAAGCGATAAAAGTAAAGTTTACTCCCCCTCCACCAACAAACACACTCCACGACTAGCCGAATCCATGGGTACCGTCCATACCAACAACAATCCTGGGGGAGTTTTGTTTAATTATTTGCAATTTTTGATTTCGGGACTGGGCATCCCTATTATCGGCCCCTCTCGTGCAAGGACGAGTGAATAAACACTCATCATGAGAATAACCCGCTTAGCATAGAAGATACTGACCACCCCCTGTTGCTCCATGAGTGGCCCAGGCACACAATACAGATGTTCATTTGAAATTTTAGAGGTGGCACATGCAAATTTACTTGGAACGGCAGGGTAATACCGCATATAGGTAGATATAGTGGACTCATCTAGAATAACTTTGGTTTAAGGATTTTGATGCACAAGCAGTATTTCCGCTTAGTACTGGCGTATGCTAGCAAATAGATTGAGAAGCGGCCAGCTAGAGAGTGAAAACGGTCATGAACATGCTTTATGAATAATCAACATTGAATACTAGCATGAGTAGGATATAAACACCATGAACATAAATATTGTAGAGGCTATGTTGGTCTTGATTCAACTACATGCGTGTGAACATGTGCCAAGTCAAGCCACTTGAAACATTCAGAGGAGGATACCATATCATCATACTACATCCCAATCATTTTAATGCATGTTGACATCCAAGATAAATCATTATCCACTCCTAGCTACTTAAGCATGGCATGAGCAACTATAATCTCTAATTGTCATTGCAAACATGTTTGATCATAATATGTTAAATCATGGATACTGAGTTAAACATATTTACAAAAACAAGAACAAGTTGAGTTCATACCCGCTTCTCTCTGCCATAGTCACTTCATCAAATATCATCATTATTGCCTTTCACTTGCACGACCGAATGACATGGGAATAATAATAGTGCAAGAGTGTCGTGGACTAAGCTGGAATATGCAAACATTTTATTCAAAAGGAGAAGACAAGGTAATTTGGGCTCTTTGTTAGATCAACAGTAATGCATATGAGTGCCACTCAACATTTTCATCGTGGTCTTCTCCTTGGTACGACTCAATAAAAAGAAAAGAATTTCAGAGAAACACACTAAAATATTTTTGGAGTTTTTAGTTTTTCCTTGAAGAAAACAAATTAAAGAAGGAAAAACAAAAACAAGAAAAACTATTTACACGGGAAAGCTCCCAACAAGGAAAAGAAGAATCGAGAAATCTTTTTGGGTTTTCTTTTAATACTACAACTAATTTAAACTAGAAAGAAAAACCAAAAAGAAGCAAGAAATATTTTTGGGTTTTATCAAAGTTTTTCAAACACACAAGAAGAAAGCGAGAAAATAAATCTAGCATGGATAATACAATGAAAAAGTGTGGACACCGACAACTGGAATGAATTGTGTGAACATGAATAAAATGTCGGTGGAAATACGTACTCCCCGAAGCTTAGGCTTTTGGCCTAGCTTGGTAATCACCATCCGTAGTAGCCATCCGGTCCCATGTTGAAGTGATGTGGCGACGACACCTGAGCATCCCACTCCTGAGGCTCCTGCTCTGCCGCTGCCTGGTATTTCCGGTAGGCAATAATGTCCTCTGGCATGACCCTGTATCCGCCCCTGGCAATAAAATCAAACAAAGTCGGTGTAGGCAAAGGGATAACATCACGGGTTTCCACACTGAAAACAAGGTTGTAATGAATGTTATTAAAAGAATCGGCAGTGTCGATAAACTAGTGATCCACCAACGCCTGGTGATCTAGATAAACTCGGGACAAAGGATAATCATGTTGGCATATCTGAACATTAAAGTGACTCGCTAAGCGAGTAGCATAAATACCACCATGAATTTTTCCCTTAGTTCTGTTGAGGTGGAGACGACGTGCAATAATAGCCCCTAGGCTAAAGGTGTGATCATTGTGTAGTGCACGGCGTAAAATGGCGAGGTCAGGGGCACTGAGTGCATCGACCTTCTCCCTAGCAGTTAAACACTTCGCGATGAATAAAGCAAAGTAATGCACAGAAGGAAACTGCAAACTAGTGGCAGTGGCTTTCGACACGCCTCTTTCATCCCGCACTGTCAAAGTGAGAAGAAAGTCATCAAACTCTGCCGGTCTAGGCTCTCTCAATTCCCCATCAGAGGGAATCAAAAATATCTCACAAAATTTAGTGAGTGGTATCTGATGAGTTTCAGAATATAAATTAAACCGCACCTCAGGAGGATTGTTCCTATTCAGAAAAGAATTTTTTTGCACAAAGGAGTTTGTGAGGAGGTGGTGTTGGTCACAGTCATCTGCGAGGAAGTCGGTCAGCCCGGCATTTGTAATGAATTGGGTAAACTCTTGATGGAACCCGGCCTCGTCCATGAAGGCATTATGAGGCCATTCGCACGGCCGCACCTCCGCCATTTTCGGAGTGTTGAGTTCATTGTCCGACGATTCCCCAGTGACTCCCTTAGCATTCTTTTTGGAGGAAAACTTCTTGAAGATACTCATCTTATTCCTATGAATAAAATTCTGAAAATTTTGGTCCACAAAATTTTTGTTAATAAAACTTCACAAGATTGATAGCAACTACTCATAAGTATGCCTAGAGGCCATATTAAGCATTCAAACCACTTAGAACTCTAAGAATTCAACATGCAAGCCCATTTATAGCACCACCAAGTGTAGCTAATTATTCAAAAATATAAACCACTAAAGCAAAACCTAATTGGAGCAATGGAGGAGTCACATACCATGTAGAAATCCCCCAAAATAGTTTCGGAAATGGAGCTTCGAGCAAAGAGATCAAAATCCGTGGGTTTGAGAGCAAGAACATGAGAGACAGAGAGAGAGACAGAGAGAGAGAGAGAGCTATGGTGATTTTTTTTTCTGGAGGTAGGAGATGAAATGGGCTAAGGAGATAAGTGAGGGGACCCACGTGGAGTCCACCACCCACTAGGGCGCGCCTGGGGTGGCTGGCGCGCCCTGGTGTCTTGTGGGCACCAGGGGCACACCCTCGTGTGGTTATTCATTCCAGAAATTCTTAAATATTCAGAAAAAATCATGTTAAATTTTCAGGTCATTCTGAGCACTTTTATTTTTGACCACTTTTTTATTGCACGGAAAATTCAAAAAATAGAATAAACATGGCATTTTATTTTATTTAACTAAGAAAAACAGAAAACAAAAAGTAGGGACAGAAGGTTGTGCGTACTAAATTCATCGACCACATGCTTCTCGAAAACAATCCATTAATAAGGTTGATCAAGTCTTATTAACAATCACTTTTGATTAACATGAACCCGAAGAACTTTCGTGAAACACTAAGTTACCTCAACGGGGATATGCATATCCCCAACAATAAGTATGTCATATCTCTTTTTGGCAGTGGGTAGAGGGAGTTGAAAACTTCCAATAATAATTGTCGGAGATTTCTCAATAACATTAATAAGATTCACTTGGAATTGTTTCTTCGGAAAGTGCATCGTATGCTCATTACCATTGATATGAAAAGTGACTTTGCTTTTATTGCAATCAATAACAGCCCCTGCAGTATTCAGAAAGGGTCTACCAAGGATAATCGACATGTTGTCATCCTCGGGCATCTCAAGTATAACAAAGTCTGTTAAGATAGTAACATTTGCAACAACAACGGCCACATCCTCACAAATACTGATGGGTATGGCAGTTGATTTGTCAGCCATTTGCAAAGATATTTCAGTAGGTGTGAGTTTATTCAAATCAAGTCTTTTATATAAAGAGAAAGGCATAACACTAACACCAGCTCCTAAATCACATAAAGCAGTTTTGACATAATTTCTTTTAATAGAGCAAGGTATAGTTGGTATCCCCGGATCTCCATGTTTTTTAGGTACTCCATCCTTAAAAGAATAGTTAGCAAGCATGGTGGAGATTTCAGCTTCTGGTATTTTTCTTTTATTAGTGACAATTTCTTTCATGTATTTAGCATAAGGGGCCATCTTTAAAATATCAGTCAAACGAGTACGCAAAAAGACTGGCCTGAGCATTTCAGCAAAGCATTCAAATTCTTCATCATCCTTTTTCTTAGATGGTTTAGGTGGAAAGGGCATGGGTTTCTGAACCCATGGTTCTCTTTCTTTACCATGTTTTCTAGCAACAAAGTCTCTTTTATCATATTGTTTATCAAGATCAACAGCAGGTTCTATCTCAACATCATTATCTGGTTCTTTATCATTGTCTGGTTGAGTGTTTACATGAACATCATCATTATCACTTTCATTATCACTTGATGAATGTTCATTACCAGATTGAGTTTTAGCATCTGAGATAGAGACATCATTATTATCTACAAAAGGTTTTTCTTTCTTAGGTTCACTAGAGGTATGCAAAGTCCTATCATTTTTCTTCTTCTTCTTTTGTTTAGAAGGACTAGGTGCATCAGTGTTAATTCTTTGAGAGTCTTGTTCAATTCTTTTTGGGTGTCCCTTAGGGTAAAGTGGTTCCTGAGTCATTTTGCCTCCTCTAGCTGCTACTCTAACAGCATAATCATTCATATTATTGTTCATTTCACTAAGTAGTTCTCTTTGAGATTTAACAACTTGTTCTAGTTGGGTTTGAACCATAGAGGCATGTTTTCCTACACCTCTAACATCATTAGTGATTCTAAATAACAAGTCACTCAAGCGAGCAATCATATTAGAATTTTGTTTCAATTGTTACATAACATTTGCATTGAAGTGATCTTGTTTTCTAATGTAGTTGTCAAATTCATAAAGGCATTGACTAGGATGTTTATTGTAAGGGATGTCACCTTCATCAAACATTAATAAAGAATTTACCTCTACCACCTGTGGTGGTGGTGTATCAAGGCCATGTATTTCTTCAATAGGTGGTAAATTCTTAACATCTTCAGCTTTAATACATTTTTCCTTCATACATTTCTTTGCCTCTTGCATATCTTCAGGGCTGAGAAATAAGATACCCCTCTTCTTCGGAGTGGTTTTAGGTGGTGGTTCAGGAAGAGTCCAATCATCATAATTCTTCAATATATTATTCAATAATTCCTCAGCTTGTTCAACAGTTCGTTCCCTGAAAACACAACCAGCACAACTATCTAGGAAGTCCCTAGAAGCATCGGTTAGTCCATTATAGAAGATATCAAGTATTTCATTTTTCTTAAGAGGATGATCAGGTAAAGCATTAAGCAGTTGGAGAAGCCTCCCCCAAGCTTGTGGGAGACTCTCTTCTTCATTTTGCACAAAGTTGAATATTTCCTGTAAGGCAGCTTGTTTCTTATGAGCAGGAATTTTTTTTCCAGAGAAGTAATAAATCATATCCTGGGGACTACGCACACAACCAGGAGCAAGAGTATTGTACCATATCTTAGCATTAACCTATAATGAGAACGGAAATAGCTTGAGAATATAATAGTAGCGAATTTTCTCATCATGAGCAAATAGGGTGGCTATATCATTTAATTTAGTAAGATGTGCCACAACAGTTTCAGTTTCATAGCCATGGAAAGGATCAGATTCAACTGAAGTAATTAACTCTAGGTCGAAAGAGAATTCATAATCCTTATCGGTAACAAATATAGGTGAAGTAGCAAGTTTAGGATCACATTTCATTCTAGCATTTGAAGATTTTTCTTTCAGTTTGCATAATAATTTCTTAAGATCGTCTCTATCTTTGCTAGCAAGAAAGTCCCTAGCTATCTCCTCATCCATAACATAACCCTCGGGTATCTTAGGCAATTCAAATCTAGGAGAGCTAGGTCTAATAGGTGTTTCATAATTCTCAGTTTCAAAGACTTCATCGGTTTCAGTAATTTCATCAGTTTCAACATTCTCGATATCTTTAGCTCTAGCAATTTGTTCATCAAGAAATTCACCCAGTGGCACATTATCATCAAGCAAGGTACTAGCATCATCATAATTATCAATCATAGCAGAAGTAGCATCATCAACAACTTGCGACATATCAGGATTAATAGCATGTGGTGGTGTTGCAAGTCTATTCAAAATAGAAGGTGAATCAATTGCATAGCTAGATGGCAGTTCCTTACCTCCCCTCATCTTAGAGGAAACGATCTTGGTCCTTGGATCTTTCAGATTCTTCATAGTGATAAATAGATAATAATCCCAAGTGACTCAACAAATATAGCTATGCTCCCCAGCAACGGCGCCAGAAAAAGGTCTTGATAACCCACAAGTATAGGGGATTGCAACAGTTTTCGAGGGTAGAGTATTCAACCCAAATTTATAGATTTGACACAAGGGGAGCCAAAGAATATTTGTAGGTATTAGCAGTTGAGTTGTCAAGTCAATTCAACCACACCTGGAGATTAAATATCTGCAGCAAAGTGATCAGTAGCACAGTAATATGATAGTTTGATAGCAGCAGCAACAGTAATAGTAATGGTAACAGTGATAGCAATGATTTTGTAGTAGTTGTAACAGTAGCAATAGAAATAGTAACTTAGCAAGAACAATATGTGGAAAACTCATAGGCATTGGATCAGTGAATTCGTTGAATGATATTCATCATATAACAGTCATAACCTAGGGTGACCCAGAACTAGCTCCAGTTCATAAATATAATGTAGGCATGTATTTTGTAAATAGTCATACGTGCTTATGGAAAAGAACTTGCATAACATCTTTTGTCCTATCCTCCCGCGGCAGCGGGGTCCATAAGGAAACTATGGGATATTAAGGCCTCCTTTTAATAGAGAAGCGAAACAAAGCATTAACACATAGTGAATACATGAACTCCTCAAACTACGGTCATCACCGGAAAGTATCCCAATTACTGTCACCCTGGGGTTTACGGATCATAACACGTAATAGGTGCATATGACTTGCAAGATCGGATCTAGAACATATATATAATGGTGAAAACATAAACGGTTAAGATCTGAAATCATGGCACTTGGGCCCTAGTGACAAGCATTAAGCATAGCAATACCATAGCAACATCAATCTCAGAACATAGTGGATACTAGGGATCAAGCCCTTACAAAACTAACTCGATTACATGATGAATCTCATCCAACTCCTCTCCGACCAGCGAGCCTACGAAGGAATTACTCACTCACGGTGGGGAGCATCATGGAATTGGTGATGGAGGGTTGGTGATGACGAAGACCGAAGATTCCCCTCTCCAGAGCTTCGAACGGGCTCCAAATCTGGCCTCCCGATGAAGAACAGGAGGTGGCGGCGGCTCCGTATCGTAAAACGTGATGAAACTACCTCTCCTATTTTTTCTAGAAAAATAGGATTTTATAGCGTCGAAATTAGGGTCAGCGGAGCCCCGAGGGCCCAACAACCCACCAGGGCGCTAGGAGGGGGTGGCGCGCCCTGGTGTCTTGTGGGCAGCCAGGCACCCCCTCTCGTGGCTCTTGGTTCCAGTATTTTTTATTTATTCTAAAATAAATCTCCAAAAAGTTTCGTTCAATTCCGAGAACTTTTATTTCAGCACAAAAAACAACACCATGGTAGTTCTGCTGAAAACAGCGTCAGTCTGGGTTAGTTTCATTCAAATCATGCAAATTAGAGTCCAAAATAGGAGCAAAAGCGTTCGGAAAAGTAGATACGATGGAGATGTATCAGGTACCAGCACAGTGTTTCCTCATGCATGTAGATATTCTAGCAGCATTGTCTTTCATTGTTTTCGCCAGTACCTGCTCGTATACTTTTGTTGATTTGCTAGTAGGAGCTGACAATCAAAGACGAGTTATTCATGTCCATGTTCATCGTTGATGCTATTACTTATGTTTCAATTATCAATTAATATTAAAATACACAAGTATCAGCAAATAATCATGATCTGCCTAATAAGACCATGCGAACTGAACTGGATCCCTGGATTGAATGAACCGCCGTACGGACCGTCATACATACAACAAAATTGAGTTGATCTAGAAGAATCGAAATGTGCAAGTACACCAAGAGGCCAAAATGAAGCACATGCATAAATCAAAATGGGTGTCACAAACATAGATAGGGTTGTGGGTTGGGATGGCGGCAGAGGAACTTCTCACCTAGTTGCGTATGACAAGGTTTTGAGGTAGATGGCGGAGATTTACGGATTTTCTCGCCACGGAGGTGGAGCTACAGGTCACCAGGAGGGCGGCGGATCTGAGGGAGAAGAGAGGGATGAGCGAGCGGCGAGAGTCAAGTCGTGGGTTGATACGTCTCCAACGTATCTATAATTTTTTATTGTTCCATGCTATTATAGTATCAATCTTGGATGTTTTATATACACTTACAAGCAATTATATATCATTTTCTGGGACTAACCTATTAACTTAGTGCCCAGTGCCAGTTGTTTTCTGCTTATTTTTGGTTTTTCAGAATAGCAGTACCAAACAAAGTCCAAATGCCACGAAAATTTTTGGAGATTTTTTTCTGGCAATAAGAGACCCTAGAAGCTTCGGGAGGGGACGAGAAGATGGTGCAGTGGCCCACAAGGCACCAGGGCGTGCCTAGGGGGTAGGGCGCGCCCTAGTGGCTTATGGGGCCCACGTATCCCCGTTTGACCTAACTCCGCCTCTATAAATTCTCTAAAATTGGGAAACTAATAGAGTAGTCCAGGAAATACTTTTTCTGCTGCCGCAAGCCTCTGTTCTCGAGAGATCCCATTTGGGGACCTTTTCCTGTACTCCATCAGAAGGGGAATCAATCGCGGAGGGGCTCTACATCAACCTTGCTACCCTTGCAATGATGTGTGAGTAGTTTACCACAGATCTACAGGTCCATAGTTAGTAGCTAGATGGCTTCTTCTCTCTATTTGATCTTCAATACAATGTTCTCCTTGATGTTCTTGGAGTTCTATCCGACGTAATCACTTTTTGCGGTGTGTTTGTTGGGATCTGATGAATTGTGAGTTTATGATTAGATCTATCCATGAATATTATGTGAGTTTTCTCTGAACTCTTTTATGCATGATTACTATAGCTTCATATTTCTCTCTGCTCTATTGATTTGGTTTGGCCAACTAGATTGATTTATCTTGCAATGGGAGAGGTGCTTTGTAATGGGTTCGATCTTGCGGTGCTCAATCCCAATGAAAGAAGGGGACATGACACGTTTGTATCATTGCTATTAAGAGTAAAAATATGGGGTTTATTCATATGTGAGTTTATCTTGTCTACATCATGTCATCTTGCTTAAGGCGTTACTCTGTTCTTTATGAACTTAATACTCTAGATGCATGCTGGATAGCGGTCGATGTGTGGAGTAATAGTAGTAGATGCAGGCAGGAGTTGGTCTACTTGTCTCGGACGTGATCCCTATATATGATCATTGCCTTGGATATCGTCATAATTATTTGCTTTTCTATCAATTGCCCAACAGTAATTTGTTTACCCACCGTATGCTATTTTCAAGAGAGAAGCCTCTAGTGAAAACTATGGCCCCCAGGTCTATCTTTTATCATATATAAAAATCCTAAAAATACCTTGCTGCATTTTTACTTTATTTATTTTATTTTGTATTTTTGTCTGATCCATCTATCAAACACTATACAATTTAATCTTGCTCATAACCGGCGAGGGATTGACAACCCCTTGTTCGCGTTGGGTTGCAAGGATTTGTTGTTTGTGTGCAGGTGCTGCTAATGAGTTGCTTGGTTCTCCTATTGGATTAATAACCTTGGTTCTTAACTGAGGTAAATACTTATCTCTACTGTAGTGCATCATCCTCTCCTCTTCGGGGAAATCCCAATGCAGTTCACAACTAGAAGGAAGAATTTATGGCGCCGTTGCCGGGAAGAGACATCATCAACATCTATCAATTTTGGGTGATTGAAGTTTTCAAGTTTTGGGTGAGATCACTATGGATGATGTAATAAGGAGTGGCAAGAGCCTAAGCTTGGGGATGCCCGAGGCACCCAAAGGTAATATTCAAGGACTCCCAAGCGACTAAGCTTGGGGATGCCCTGGAAGACATCCCCTATTTCTTCTAATGACCATCGGTAATTTTACTTGGTACTATATTTTTATTCGTCACATATTATGAGTTTTGCTTGGAGCGTCGTGTATTATATGAGTCTTTGCTTTGCTTACTTTTTAGTTTGTCATAATCATCCATTCTAGACACACCTATTTGAGAGAGCCATACCTTTATCATGATTTGTTAGAATACTCTATGTGCTTCACTTAAAGTTTTTGAGCTAGGCATTTTCTCTAGTGCTTCACTTAAATCTTTTAGAGCACGGCGGTGATTAAATTTTGATGAAATACTTGCACTCTCATGCTTCACTTATATTATTTTGAGACTTGATAAATTTTGAAGAAATATTTCCACTCTCGTGCTTCACTTAAATCTTTTTAGAGTAGTTAATAGTAATGGTAATTTGCACAAGATATGAATTTGGTCCCAAAGTGATGAATATCCAAGAGGGACATAATAAAAACTTTCATGAAAGATCATTGGATATGATAAGTTTGATTCCTTGCAATAGTTTTGCGATGTGGAGATGATAATATGTGAGTCGTGTTAGTGAGTAATTATGCTTTAGTAAGAATATTGGTGTTAAGGTTTGTGATTCTCTATGGAAGCACGTAAAGTCAATAGTTATGCAACAAAGTTATATCCTACTTATGGTGCATTATTCAGTGTTAGTTATGTTCAATGCGTGTTTCTGACTGTTTCTTTTTTTGGTTCGTCGCTTCTCAATCTATTTGCTAGCCTTCATTTGTACTAAGTGGGAATGTTGCTTGTGCATCCAACTCCTTAAACTCAATGTTGTGCCAAATGAGTCCACCATACCTACCTATATGCGGTATTTCCATGCCGTTCCAAGTAAATTTGCACGTGCCAGCTCTAATTTTTCAAAACAATTTTCTGTTTTGTGTGCCTGTACCGCTCATGAAGCGGCAGGGGGTGGCCAATATTTTCCATGCTAGGTATTTTATTCTCACGATGTCGGTATACACAGACATGAGTGTTTGTTTTCCCCTGACTTGTGCACAGACGTGTGTGGCCTCTGGGACAAACTGCCATTGTCGGACACATCAAGCTTATGAATAACAAGATCCAAGGTGACCAGAGGACTCCCTGGGAGGGTCTCCCTTACCGGGCAGGTGAGCCCAGCAGGGTTGAGGCTTCGACTCAGGAATCAACCTAAAGGTCGTCTCGGCAAGGTTCCTAGGGCCGCCAAGACTCCAAAGCATGAGCCCGGAAGGTTTCGTGCCGGCAGGCCTCCGCCAAGACGCCACCGCTCCACCTCATCGCACACAAGTCATTAATCGATGCGGTGTCGAGCTCTCGAGTGGCTAGGTGGATCCTGTTGGATACGTGGCAACATGCTGGAGAAGGGATTAGCTTTATTGACACCCGTCCAGGTGGTGTGTCACGCTAATAAAGAAAGGATGGATAAGCGGCGTGGCAGGCTTGCCGGGCTTCAACATCAGCATGACACCTAGCAGTGCATTTAATGCACTTTGTCCTAACTGCCAGAGTTAGGTATGATTACACTTTAGCTATCTAATGATGCTAAAATGACTGTTTTGCCACTATGGTCGCCCCTTAACCTATCAAAGGAGGCCCGAGGCAACCTAGCAAAGGGTTCAAAACCTTGATCCCCCAACACTTGTATGCGCGTAGCTGCTCCCACGAGGCGTGCTTTACGGGCTTGAGCACTCTGCACCTTCGTGTTCCTCCAAATCAATCCACCGCAGCAGGAGTAGGGTTTTACGCTGCAAAGCGGCCCGGACCTGGGTAAAAGAGAGCTATCCACCATCGCACTGCCCTGCTATTTCTGCTATTTATGCGATGTGACCGTCCCCTTGCTGAACCACAAAGGGGCAGCCCTGCCACATAGGTGATCGTGCTCCCATGCCGACATCTTTGGCGCGCCAGGTAGGGGGCGTCACTCGTGCAAACCTGAAGCAATAGCCATCGCACGATCTTCATCATCCTTCTGCATTGTCCTTCAATCCCATGAAGAAGGGCAGAGCGGTGGCACCGTTCCCTACTTCGAAGGTCCCTTTGTCCACGGCTGCGGGCGTCGCGGGTGCCACAGCCATGCTGGACGAGGTGGACGCTACGGGCGGCGCGGTCGCCATTGACAGCGCGGCTGTCGCTCCCTCCGCAGCCCCTTTTCCGGCATGGAACACGGCAACAGTGACGCAGGGGCGGATGATCTGATTATCGATGAGCCACCGCCACCAGCGTGAGCATTCACCTTGTAGGGTTGAACGTCCAGCTAAGCCGCAGGCTGTGGCCAATCCATCGGGTCTCCGCCCAACTCTGCGGAGCAGCATTGTTGCTAAAAGGAATCGCGGCAAGGCATATTCCATCCTATCCTGGCAAGTCTCGCCACGGGTCACGGTACATTGCAAACATATTGCATGTGGATCAAGTACTGACCTCTGTGTGCGAGAATTCGAATGAAAGGAAGGATTCGCGCCTTCGCGACAGCAGCAATTACAAAATTGAGAAAAGATAAGTTGTGAAACCTTTTTAGTTTCAGGCTTTTTTATTTATCCTTTGTGACTCCTTTAGTTTAAACCCTAGCACTTGTATGAGATATCCATAATGCGAAGGGACCCTTCCGTGATCGCTTGCGCCCTCGTTTATTTCGAGTCCGCTCAACAGTCCAGGCAGCCGTATTGAGAACGTCGAAGGGAAACTTGTCGATGGCACCTACGGCTACAGGATGCTAGGGGTCTGCCCCTTGAGCACCACAGCTAGAGTGTTTGCCCCGGCAAGCTCCCAGCATGCGTAGGATCCATAATCATACAAGAGCAATGGGCAAGATAAACTTAAAGGATAGCATCAGTCCATACAACTACTTAAAAGTACTATTACATCCCAGAGAGTAGAGAGACCTAACATAATGCCAAAATGTGTCTCCATTGTTTGACAGCATTATAGCAAATGGAGCAAGAGAAATTAGTCTCGGCGGCCTCCTTGGACCCCGGGCACCCGAAGAACCTTGTCGACCAAAGGCCTGACAACTTGTGCGATAGCAGAAGTGTCCGTTCCGGCCGGCAGCTTCTTGAAGGCATCGAAGAGATCGACGTCAGGGTGGCGTTGTGCGAAGTTGACAAGGATGGTGAAGATGGCGTCCCGAGCAAACTTCCGGGACTCACTGGCAAAGCTGGCAGATCTGTCATCTTCATATGTCTTCAAGACGTCAATAAGGCCCTCAAAGAAGTGTGTCAGCTTGATGCTTAGGGCCTCGTGCTCATTGACGGAGAAGGTCCAGCTCTTCATGTTCATCTTGGTGATCTGGGAGGAGATGCGTTCGGCTATATTGACCAGGCTCTTCGACCAGAGGTCATACAGATCAACCTGGTCGTTAAGCTTGAGCTTTGCATCCTTTCGGAGAGCCCCTGTGGTGTTAACTTCTTCTGTCAATACCCTCTCTCGGTCCTTGGCCAGGTCAAGATCTTTCTCCAGAGTGGCAAGCTTGGTGTTCAAGTCCTCGATGGTGCCGGAAGCAGTGGACAGATCCTGGTCCTTGGATGCGAGCTGTGATTGCAACCCCTCTAGTGTGGCAGCTGCCTTTCGCGCTTCTTCCCGGAGAGCCTCGGTCTCCTTTTTTCTCCCGGTAAGCTCTTCCTCCATCTTTCCCACTTGGACCTCAAGATCCCCTTTGGCTTTTGAAGCCGCGTCAAGGTTGCCAGCTACCTCCTTGAGTTTTACCGCCATGTCCTGGGTCTATGTTGATACGTCTCCAATGTATCTATAATTTTTGCTTGTTCCATGCTGTTATATTATCAATCTTGGATGTTTTAGAATCATTTTATAGCAACTTTATATCATTTTTTGGGACTAACCTATGGACATAGTGCCCTATGTCAGTTGCAGTTTTTTTGCTTGTCTTTTTTACTTCGCAGAATATCCCTACAAAATGGAGTCCAAACGCAGCGAAACCTTTTGGAGATTTTTTTTGGACCAGAAGACACCTTGGAGGCAAAGAAAGCACCTCGGAGGAGGCCCGTGGGGACCACAAGACACCAAGGTGCGCCCAGGAGCCCAGGCACGCCCTAGTGGGTTCTGGGGCCCACGGGGGTCTCCTACACTGCCTCTTTGCCCTATAAATTCCCAAATATTCCAAAAACCCTAGGGGAGTTGACGAAACACAATTCCAGCTGCCGCAAGTTCCAGAACCACAAGATCCAATCTAACACCATCATGGAGGGGTTCATCATCCTCATTGGTGCCCCTCCAATGATGCGTGAGTGGTCCACCATAGACCTAAGGGTCCGTAGGCAGTAGCTAGATGGCTTCTTCTCTCTTTTTGCTTCTCAATACAATGGTCTCTTGGAGATCTATATTTGATGTAAACCTTTTTGCGGTGTGTTTGTCGGGATCCGATGAACTTTGAGTTTATGATCAGATCTATATCCATGAATATTATTTGAGTTTCTTTGATCTCTTATATCCATGATTATTTATAGCCTCGTATTTCTTCTTCGAATCTTTGGTTTAGTTAGGCCAACTAGATCGATTTTTCTTGCCATGGGAAGAGGTGCTTTGTGATGGGTTTGATCTTGCGGTGTCCTCTCCCAGTGACAGAAGGGGCAGTGAGGCACGCATGTATCATTGCTATTAAGGATAACAAGATGGGGTCTATTCCTACATGAATAGATCTTTTCTACATCATGTCATCATTCTTATTGCATTACTCCGTTTCTCCATGAACTTAATTCACTAGATGCATGCTGGATAGCGGTCGATGTGTGGAGTAATAGTAGTAGATGCAGGTAGGAGTCGGCCTACTAATCTTGGACGTGATGCCTATATATTTATCACTGCCTTGGGTATCATCATAATTATTCGGTCTTCTATCAATTGCCCAACAGTAATTTGTTTACCCACCGTGTGCTATTTTCTCGAGAGAAGCCACTAGTGAAATCTACGGCCCCCGGGTCTATCTTTTATAATATTGCTTTCAGATCTATATTTTTCACCGCATTAGTTTTCAGATCTATTATTCCAAAAACCCAAAAATACTTTGCTGCACTTTTTATTTGCATCTTTTATTTCGTGTTTTAGTCAGATCTATTTATCCAATCTCATACAAAACAATTTATCTTTTTACCGGTGAGAGATTGACAACCTCTCTTACGCGTCGGGTTGCAAGTATTTGTTCTTTGTGTGCAGGTATCGTTTACATAGTGCTGCTTGGTCCTCCTACTGGATTGATACCTTGGTTTTATAACTGAAGGAAATACCTACCGTAGCTGTACTGCATCATCCCTTCCTCTTTGGGGAAATACCAACGCAGTTTCAAGCCAGATCAAAAGGAATTTCTGGCGCCGTTGCCCGGGGAGGATCAAGTCAAGATAGTCTCCCATCAACTTGCCAATTTCTGGCGCCGTTACCGGGGAGACATCATCAACATCTATCAGGTTCCTAATCACAAATCTCATCTCCTTGCAATTTACATTATTTGCCATTTGCCTCTCGTTTTCATCTCCCCCCACTTCACAAAATTTGTTGTTTTATTTGCCTTCTCTTTTTTGTTCGCCTTTTTCTTGTCAGATCTATTTTTTTGTTTGCAATCTTATTTGCGTAGTCATGATGTTCAAGAAAACACCAAGTTGTGTGATTTTTCCAATTCCAATAACAATGATTTTATCAGTACTCCGATTGCTCCTCCCGCCACTAGTGCGGAATCTTGTGATATTAATGCCGCTTTGTTGAATCTTGTTATGAAAGATCAATTTTTCGGTACTCCCAATGAGGATGCCGCATCCCATCTAAACACATTTGTAGAATTGTGTGATATGAAAAAGAAAAAAAGATGTGGATAATGATATTGTGAAGTTGAAATTATTTCCTTTCTCCTTGCGGGATCGTGCAAAAATTTGGTTTTCTTCTTTGCCTCGCAATAGTATTGATTCTTGGGATAAGTGCAAAGATGCTTTTATTACTAAGTATATTCCGCCGACGAAAATTATTTCCCTTAGAACTCAAATCATGAATTTTAAGCAACTTGAGCATGAACATGTTGCACAATCTTGCGAAAGAATGAAATTGATGCTAAGAAATTGTCCTACTCATGGTTTAAATCTTTGGATGATCATACAAAAAATTTATGCGGGATTGAATTTTGTTTCTCGAAATCTTTTAGATTCCACCGCGGGTGGTACTATTATGGAAATTACTTTGTGTGAAGCTACTAAATTGCTAGATAATATCATGGCAAATTATTCACAATGGCATACCGAAAGAGCACCTGCTAGTAAAAAAATTAATCCGGTTGAAGAAATTAGTACTTTGAGTGAAAAAGTTGATGCTCTTATGAAATAGGTTGCTAGTAAAAGTGCTCCTATTGATCTTAATGATGTGCCTTTGTCTACTTTGATTGAGCAAAATAGTGATCCCGTAGATGTGAATTTTGTCCCACGAAACAATTTCAATAACAATGCTTAGAGAGGTAATTTTAATCCTAGGCCTTTTCCTGGAAATTCCTCTAATAATTATGGTAATTCCTATGGTAATTCCTCTTACAATAATAATAGGAACCCCTCTGATCTTGAGAGTAATATTAAATAATTTATCAATGCTCAAAAGGTTTTCAATACTACGATAGAAGAAAAATTGAATAAGATTGATGATATGTCTAGAAGCATTGATAGAATTTCTCATGATGTAGAAAATCTCAAGAGTAAAATTTTTCCACCCAAGGTTGATATTAATGAATCAATTAAAGCCTTATATGTTTCTATGGATGAAAGTAAGAAAAGAACCGCTATGCTTAGAGCTAAAAGAGAATTTTTAGAAAGAGCGTTTTCTAGTGATCGATTTCATAAAAATGATGAAGATCTTAAAGTGATTGGTGTTTCTTCTATTGATTCCTTGTTTAGTAAAATTAAAATTTATGATAAAGGGACTGAAGAAGAGTCAACTTTAGCTAGAGGGCGTCCCGATAATTCGGAGGGTGAAAATCTTGATGAAAAAATTGATAAAAGTGGCCGGTCAAAACTTTAACTAGTGATGTGCCAACTCTTTCGGATTACAAAGACTTTAATTATGATAATTACTCTTTGATTGAATGTATTTCTTTCTTGCAATCCATGATAAATTCACCCCCATGCTTATGAACAAAATAAATCTTTTACTAAACATATCGTAGATGCCATGATGAAAGCTTTAGAAGAAAAGTTGGAGTTAGAGATTTCAATTCCGAGAAAATTACATGATGAATGGGAACCTACCATTAAAGTCAAGATTAAAAATTATGAGTGCTTTGCCTTATGTGATTTGGGTGCTAGTGTTTCCACAATTCCAAAATCTTTATGTGATGTGCTTGGTCTTACCGATATTGAAGAATGTTCTCTTAATTTGCAATTGGCGGATTCTACTATTAAAAAGCCTTTGGGAAGAATTAATGATGTTATTATTCTTGAAAATAGGAACTATGTGCCCATAGATTTTATTGTTCTTGATATTGATTGCAATCCGTCCTGTCCAATTATACTTGGTAGACCGTTTTTACCTATTATTGATGCCGTGATTGATATGAAAGAAGGCAATATTAAATTTCAATTTCCACTAAGAAAGGGCATGTAACACTTCCCTAGAACAAGAATTAACCACCATATGAATCAATCATGAGGGCATCCTATGGATCAAAAACTAAAGATGACAATACTTGAATCTATGAGTTATGCCTAGCTAGGGGCATAAAACAATAGCGCTCGTTGGGAGGAAACGCAATGAATAAAATTTATTTTTGCCTTTTTCTTTCTGTTCTTGAGTGTTTGCACAATTATGCCTCTATTATGATTGTGTTTTTTATCTTTTAATTAGTATTTGTGCCAAGTAAAGCCTTTGGGATAGCTTTGGTGATAGTTGATTTGATCCTATTGAAAAACAAAAACTTTTGCGTCCAGTAACAGAATTGTTTAAATTCACAGAAGCGACAAAAAATTCTGAATTTTTTCACAAGATTGATATACAAATTGCCTCTGTTGTCCTAAGTTTGGAGTTACAGAAGTATGAGAGCAATTCGCATCTTTACAGACTGTTATGTTTTTGACAGATTCTATTTTCTTTGCATTGTGTGCTTATTTTGATGAATCTATGGATTGTATCGGGGGGTATAAGCCATGGCAAAGTTAGAATATAGTAGATATAATGCAATAAAAAAATTTGAATGGGTTTGCAATAGTAATTAAAGTAAAGAATGGTTTTCTTATACTAACGGATCTCACGAAGGTTTTGTTAAGTTTTGTGTGATTGAAGTTTTCAAGTTTTGGGTGAGATCACGATGGATGAAGGAATAAGGAGTGTCAAGAGCCTAAGCTTGGGGATGCCCCATGGCACCCCAAGTTAATATTCAAGGAGAACCAAGCAACTAAGCTTGGGGATGCCTCGGAAGGCACCCCCTCTTTCTTCTAACGGCCATCGGTATTTTACTTGGAACTATATTTTTATTCGTCACATATCATGAATTTTGCTTGGAGCATCTTGTATTATATGAGTCTTTGCTTGTTTTGCTTTTTAGTTTGTCACAAGTACCCTTGCTGGACACACCTATTTGAGAGAGCCAAAATTATGCTATGATTTGTTAGAATTGCTCTATATGCTTCATTTAAATTTTTTGAGCTATGGAATTGCTCTAGTGCTTCACTTATATCTTTTTGAGCATGGTGTGCTTTATTATTTTTGAAGAAATACTCTCATGCTTCACTTAGATTTGTTTGAGAGTTAGTAAATTCTGTTTTTATCATTTACCTACTCGAGGACGAGTAGGAATTAAGCTTGGGGATGCTGATACGTCTCCAACGTATCTATAATTTTTTACTTGTTCAATGTTGTTATATTATCAATCTTGGATGTTTTACAATCATTTTATAGCAACTTTATATCATTTTTTGGGACTAACCTATTAACATAGTGCCCAGTGCCAGTTGCTGTTCTTTTGCTTGTTTTTTACTTCGCAGAGTATCCCTACCAAACGGAGTCCAAACGCATCGAAACTTTTTGGAGATTTTTTTTGGACCAAAAGACACCTGGGAGGCCGAGAAAGAACCTGGGAGGAGGCCCGTGGGGACCACAGGACACCAGGGCGCGCCCAAGAGCCCAGGCGCGCCCTTGTGGGTTGTGGGGCCCATGAGGGTCTCCTCCACCGCTTCTTCGCCCTATAAATTCCCAAATATTCCAGAAACCCTAGGGGAGTCGACGAACCACAATTCTAGCCGCCGCAAGTTCCAGAACCACGAGATCCAACCTAACACCATCACAGAGGGGTTCATCATCCTCATTGGTGCCTCTCCGATGATGCGTGAGTAGTCCACCATAGACCTAAGGGTCCGTAGGCAGTAGCTAGATAGCTTCTTCTGTATTTTTGCTTCTCAATACAATGGTCTCTTGGAGATCTATTTGATGTAAACCTTTTTGCGGTGTGTTTATTGGGATCCGATGAACTTTGAGTTTATGATCAGATCTGTCGGAGGGATTGACCACGGGTAGCCTCACCAGCACCCCATAGCATTTCAAGACAACAAGCCAAGCCCCTTGCGCCTCCCGGAAGCGTGGCCGGCTCCCTTGGACCGGCTGGCCCAAGAGGCCGACTCCCAGATGGCGGTGTACCCTCAGAGGGCGGCTTCGGGGGAAGCTAGGTCCTAGCAAACGGCCCCTCCTCCCCTCGGAGTCTGCGCCCATTCAATACGATAAGATGGGGAGTGGCTACAGGGCCACCCGTACCCCCAAATCCCAGAGGGCGTGGCTAGAGGGCGGGCTGACCAAGCGGACACCCCTCTGCCAGGCGCGGCACTATAGCCACGCGGCCCGTGACGCAGCCCTCGTCAGTAGGACCATGCTCCCACGACGGGCGGTCGGTACGGCCCGCAGGCGGCAGGCCCTACCTGTCCATGAGCAACCGGAAGACGGCAGACCTCAAGAAGGCAGCCTTAGCGACAGACCGGCTTCCAGCAGCTGGCCTCTCCCTCCACTCGGAGTCAACGCGCCATTACTCCGATGAGACGGGGTGTGGCTAGAGTGAACGCCCACCAGGTAGCGGACTGCGGCCATGCCTCCCCCGACGAGGCCCTCGTCATCAAGGGCGAGGCTACAGCAAAAGGCAATCAGCCTGGCCCACAGGCGACGGGGCCCACCTGTAGGCCGAATCCCCGGCAGCCGGCGGGACCCACCAAGCGGCGGCCCCCAGCAGTCGGCGGAGAACCCGGCGCCCTTAGACGCTGACATCCGGGTCCTACACCTGGCCCAATTACCATTGTACCCCTGGGGGGTAGGCCTATATAAAACCCCCCAGATTCGCCCATGCAAAGGGTTCAGCTCATCTTCCTCGCCATTATACACACACATAGCTAGAGAAGCACTAGGGCTAGCCTTGCCCTTCTCTTTCCTCTAGCAAACAGCTCAAGGAGCAAGCTTGTAGCTACGAGATTGATCATGCGGAGACCCCGCAGAGCAGGACTAGGGGTGTTATCTCCTCGGAGAGCCCCGAACCTGGGTAAGACTCGTGTTCGTTCGAGATCTCGCTCACTCCCGCTTCCAGGGCCCGACGATGTACTCCTGTCCCCATCCATGATAAGCCACCCCCTGGCATATGTCGCGAGATTACCCCGACATTTGGCGCCCACCGTGGGGCTAAGCGCACTGTCGGCCGGAGACATGTTCTGGACGGGAACCATCTTCCGCTCCGACGAGCACGTCGCGCCTGGCCTGATCAGCCAGCCCGGCGGGCCCGTTGGCGCATGCATCAGCGCGCCGCTTGGCCCGGGGGCGGCCTGCCCCACGAGCTGCCTTGCCGACCTCGTCAGCAAGGACGGCCTCTCCGACGAGCCCGCTCCCGGCGCAGGAGCGGCGTCCCCTGCGAGTTGCCTCATCAACCTCTTTGGCAAGCTCGGCATCACCAACGAGTCGGCTTCCGACGTGGAGTTCGTCGGCTCCACCAACCCCTCCATCGAGCCCGTCGCGATGATCATCGACTCTGACGCGGCCTCCACCAACAAATTCCCCACCGATGTGGTGGTCATCGACGATCCGCCCCCCCTTGTTGCCAGCGACACCGACGCCAGCACCATCGCAGAGGTGCTG
Organism: Thinopyrum elongatum; assembly: GCA_011799875.1. Classification (NCBI taxonomy): domain Eukaryota; kingdom Viridiplantae; phylum Streptophyta; class Magnoliopsida; order Poales; family Poaceae; genus Thinopyrum; species Thinopyrum elongatum. The sequence goes on from CM022303.1 coordinate 562,719,560, forward strand.
GTCACTGGCCACGGCGACAATTCCGCTGGGGCTGCCCAGGACCCGCTGCGAGCGGTCATGCAGGGCCTGGCCACCATAGTGGCTGCTAGCGCTGATGGGGCGACTCTGGAAGCATTCCATGTCTCGCTCCTTGAAAGCGCCAACAAGATGGCAGCCATGAGGCGCCGCGCTGAGGCCTGCCAGCGTGAGATCGACCACATAGCAAGCGGCACGCCGGCTGCTGCCGAGCCCAGCCGAGCCGGCACCGTTCGGCAACGCGGCGCGGCCATAGCCAGCATGCTGGGAGTCAGACGCCCAGTCTACGCCACTCCCATGGAGAACCTGCGCGCCGCCCAGGCGGCGCACACAAGCTGGATAAACTGGAGGGCGATGAGCGTCGCAGCCAGATGGCACGCTTCCAGGAGCTCCTTGACACTGCGACCACGCAGCAAGATGCACGGCATCACGTGATGACAGCCGGCAAGCAAGCCGAGGACCATCCTCCCCGCCGTGAGCATGGAGCGACCTCCCAGTCCCCAGCAGGCGGGGACCGCGGTCAGCAAGACCCGGAGCCGGCTGCTAGCCGCAGCCGGCGCACTCGCCTTACGGTTGTGCGCAGCCATGATGGCCGCCCACGAGTGGAGCACCGGCGGGACGAGCGTCCGCCTCCTCCTCGCAGGGAGAGGCTGGCCTCTCTGCCGCCTGTGGACCACCCGACTCTTGGAGACCAGCTTGGCCCCCATGAAGGAGTCAGAGAGAATGACGCGCGCCACCGGATCGAGCGGCTTGCTTGGTCACTGGTCGTAGAAGAAGAAGATGCAATCGGCCTGGCCTATTTCGGCCCCCGCATTCGCGACGAGCCATTCCCCAGAGGGTTCTCGCTTCCCCGAGATACTCCCAAGTAAAACGGCTCTGTAAAGCCGTAGGACTGGCTGGTCGACTACTCCACGGCCGTCAGCATAGCAAACGGCAACAAGCGCGTTGCCGTGAAGTACGTTCCGCTCATGCTCCAGGGCATGGTCCGGACATGGCTGAACAGCCTCAAGCCGTACAGCGTCAACAGCTGGCTTGACTTTGCCGATGTCTTCATCCGCAACTTCACTAGCACCTACAAGCGGCCCCCCAAGCCACGCCAACTCTCCATGTGCGTTCAGGGCCCAACCGAGTCCACACACGACTACCTGACGCGCTGGGCCGAGTTGCGCAACTCCTGTGAAGGGGTGCACGAGGTGCAGGCCATCGATTACTTCACCACCGGGTGCAGAGAGGGCACCTTGCTCAAGCACAAGCTCTTGTGCGATGAGCCGGCTACACTGGTCGAGCTCCTGGTCGTGGTCGACAAGTACGCCACCGCCGACTCCTCCATGAAGTCGGAGATTCGAGTGGACGTGTTCGGGAAGATGCTCCCGCCGGCTCCTCACACGTCGGCTGGTGACACAAACCGGCGCCAACATCCAAACGACAAACGCAAGGCCCAGCAGCAGGCTTCCAACAGCCGGCAGGTGGCAACAGTCGAAGACCAGCAGCCGGAAGGGCAATCCGGCCCCAAGCGTCAGAAGGGCGGCAAGGCTGCTTTGTTGCCCGCCTTCTCCTTCGAGCAAGCACTTGATGCCCCGTGCAAGTTCCATAGCAGCGTGAAGCCATCCAACCACACTACTCGGAAATGCCACTGGCTCACCCGAACTGCCAAGGGTGAAGGCCTGCCACCTCCGCCTGCCGGCCCGCCGGTTCCGCCTCCTCAGCCGCCGCCGGCCCGTCCAGTCGGCATGCTCCAAGATGAGTTCCCCGAGCCCAATGCCACGTACATCGTCTTCACCAGCCAAGCCGACGACAAGCACAGTCGGCGGCAGCAGCACCGCAAGGTCAACGCTGTCGCTTCAGAGGTCCCCCCATTCATGCACTGGTCTGAGAGGCCCATCAGTTGGAGCCGTGAAGACCACCCGGCCCAGATGCCCTCGCCGGGTGCTTATGCGATGGTGCTGGACTCCACCTTCTCAACAGAGAGGCGGGCTTGTCGCTTCTCCCAGATCCTGATAGACGGCGGCAGCAGCATCAACATCCTGTACCACGACACCATGGAGAAGCTGGGCATCAAGGAAAAGCAACTCCTTCCCAGCCGAACCGTGTTCCATGGCATAGTCCCTAGGCTTTCCTGCTCTCCAATCGGCAAGATCAAGATTGATGTCCTGTTCGGCGACAAGACCCACTTCCACCGCGAGCCAATCTGGTTCGAGGAGGTCAACTTGGACAGCCCCTACCACGCGCTCTTGGGCCGGCCCGCACTAGCCAAGTTCATGGCGGTGCCGCATTAAGCCTACCTAAAGATGAAGATGCCGGGTCCCAAGGGCATCATCACCGTCGCTGGCGACTACCAAAAGTCGCTCTCATGTGCCGCCGCCAGCAGCCAGCTGGCCGAGTCCCTCGTCGTCGCTGAAGAGAAGTGCCTCCTTAACCGGGTGGTGGCCATGGCCAGCAAGCAGCCGGACATGCCATCTGACCCCAAGGACGCGGACACCAGGGCTCCATCCAGCCGGCCAATGAAACCAAGAAGATTGCCTTGGATCTGGCGCACCCAGAGAGATTTGTTGTTGTGGGGTCAAACCTTGACAGCAAATAGGAAAGCGAGCTCGTTGATTTCCTCCGTGAGAATCGGGACATCTTCGCATGGTCTCCCAAAGACATGCCGGGTGTTCCGATGGATTTCACCGAGCACAAGCTACATGTGAGGCCGGATGCTAAACCGGTCAAGCAACCCCTCTGCCGCCTGTCAGAAGAGAAGAGAAGGATTGTTGGTGAAGAGATCGCCCGACTTCTGGCAGCTGGCTTCATCATGGAAGTATTCTACCCGGACTGGCTTGCCAACCCAGTCCTCGTTTTGAAAAAGAACAACAAGTGGCGCATGTGTATCGACTACACTAGCCTCAACAAAGCCTACCCCAAGGACCCTTTTGCCTTGCCCTGGATAGATCAAGTGATTGACTCCACAACCGGATGCGAGCTGCTGTCTTTCCTGGACGCCTACTCCGGCTACCACCAGATCAAGCTGAACCCGGCCAATCGGCTGAAGACCACCTTCATCACACCATTCGGAGCCTTCTGTTACCTGACCATGACGTTCGGCTTGAGAAATGCCGGCACCACGTTTCAGCGTTGCATGCAGAAGTGCCTCCTCAAGCAACTCGGTAGAAATGCCCACGTCTATGTAGACGATATTGTGGTGAAGACAGAGAAGCGCGGCACCCTTCTGGAAGACCTCAAGGAGACATTTGACAACCTGCGCCGCTTTCAGATCAAGCTCAACCCGGAGAAATGCGTCTTCGGAGTACCAGCTGGCCAGCTCCTTGGCTTCCTTGTCTCTGAGCGCGGGATCGAGTGCAACCCCATGAAGATCAAGGCCATCGAGCGGATGCAAAGGCCAATCCGACTGCGGGACGTCCAGAAGTTCACCGGGTGCTTGGCATCACTCAGCCGGTTCATCAGTCGGCTGGGCAAGAAGGCCCTCCCACTGTACCAGCTGATGAAGAAGACCACCTGCTTTGAATGGAACGACCAGGCGGATGAGGCTTTCCTCCAGCTCAAGCGGATGCTGTCCACGCCGCCTGTTTTGGCCGCTCCGACTGCTAAAGAACCCATGTTCCTCTACATCGCCGCCACAAGCCGGGTTGTCAGCACCGTCATCATGGTCGAGCGCCCAGAAGACGGCAAGGCCCAGCCGGTCCGGAGGCCAGTATACTATCTGAGTGAGGTGCTGTCCGCCTCCAAGCAGAACTACCCCCACTACCAGAAGATGTGCTACAGCGTGTACTTTGCCGCCAAGAAGCTAAAGCAGTATTCCCAGGAGGACAACATCACGGTCGTCTGCACCGCCCCCCTTGCCGAGATCATAGGCAACAGAGATGCACCAGGCCAGATGGCGAAGTGGGCCACTGAGCTGGCTCCACACACCATCCTCTACCAGCCCCACATCGCCATCAAGTCCCAAGCGCTGGCCGACTTCCTAGTCGACTGGGCCGAGACCCAGTACTTGCCGCCAGCGCCGGATTCCACTCATTGGCGGATGCACTTTAACGGCTCAAAGATGCGCACCGGTTTGGGAGCCGGCATCGTCCTCACCTCTCCCAAAGGCGACAAGCTCAAGTACACGCTGCAGATTCACTTTGCCGCCTCCAATAACGTGGCCGAGTACGAGGCGCTCATACACGGACTCCGGCTAGCCAAGGAGATTGGCATCCGCCGGATTCTGTGTTACGGCGACTCGGACTTGGTGGTCCAGCAGTCATCTGCCGACTGGGACGCCAAGGATGCAAACATGGCAAGCTACCATTTCCTCGTCCAGCAGATCAACGGACACTTCGATGGGTGCGAGTTCCTTCATGTGTTAAGGGCCGACAACGAGCCAGCCGACGCCCTGGCCTGAATTGGCTCCACCCGGCAAGCCATACCAGCCGGCGTCTCACTCCAGTGCCTGCGCAAGCCATCTATCAAGCCTTCGCCGGAATCAGAGTCCATCTTCATGCCGGCTGACCCCGAAGCAGTCGAATCCGGCTGCTCAGGGACTTCAGCAGTCGGCCCGAGGACTTCGGCAGGCGGCCTGGGTGCTGCAGCATTCGAACCCGGCCCGGGGACTTCAGAACCCGGCCCGGGGACTGCAGTAGTCGGCCCGGGGACTTCAACGACGCAACAAGCAGCGGCCGGCTCCGACCCGCCGCCTCCCAACACGACCGCCCTGGTACCAGTTGCTGTCATGACAGTGGTTGAAGCACCATCTTGGGCGCAGCCCATCCTCAACTTCCTGGTGAGCCGAGAGCTACCAGCCGACGAGGTCTTGGCCCGGCAGGTGCAACGCCGGGCGCCAGCCTACACAATAGTCAACGGAGAGCTTGTCAGGCGCAGTGTGACTGGTGTCTTTCAGCGCTGCGTGGAGCCGGAGAAGGGCATGGCAATCCTCAGAGATATTCATCAAGGCGAGTGCGGCCACCACACCGCCTCCAGATCCCTTGTTGCCAAAGCTATCCGCCATGGATTCTTCTGGCCGACTGCTTTTGACGACACCAAGGAGTTGGTCCGCAAGTGCAAGGGATGTCAGTGCTTCAGCTCCAAGCAACACCTGCCGGCCTCTGCACTCAAGACCACCCTCATCACTTGGCCGTTTGCCGTTTGGGGATTGGACATGGTGGGCCCGTTCAAAATAGCACGCGGCGGCATGACCCATCTGCTGGTTGTTGTGGATAAGTTCATGAAGTGGATCGAAGCAAAGCCAATCAAGAAACTGAATGGTCTGACTGCTGTCACATTCATTGCGGACATCACCGTCCGATACGACATTCCGCACAGCATCATCACCGACAACGGCACAAACTTTGCCAAAGGCACCTTGGCCCATTTCTGTGCGACGCAGGGCATCTGACTGGACTTAGCGTCCGTTGCCCATCCGCAGTCAAATGGCCAGGTGGAGCGAGCAAATGGCCTCATCCTGTCCGGCATCAAGCCCCGACTGGTCGAGCTGCTCGAGCGCTCGGCAGGCTGCTGGATCAAGGAGCTGCCGGCCGTCCTTTGGAGTCTTCAGACTACGCCCAACAAAGCAACCGGCTTCACTTCCTTCTTCCTCGTGTATGGGGCCGAGGCCGTCATCCCAACTGACATCGAGTTCGACTCACCTCGCGTCACCATGTACACGAAGGCAGAAGCAAAGGAGGCGCGAGAAGACGGCGTCGATCTGCTGGAAGAGGCCCGGCTATTGGCACTTAGCCGGTCCGCCATCTACCAGCAGAGCCTACGCTGCTACCATAGATGGAAGGTCAAGCCGCGTGCTTTCCGTGAAGGGGACCTTGTGCTCCGGCTGATCCAGCGAACAGCCGGCCAGCACAAGCTCTCGGCCCCTTGGGAGGGGCCTTTCATCATGAGCAAGGCCCTGGGCAACGACTCCTACTACCTCATCGACACACAAAAGCCCAGGGCACGCAAGAGGGATGATTCCAGCAAAGAGACGGAGTGCCCATGGAACGCAAATCTTCTCCGCCTGTTTTACAGTTGATGCAGTGTATGTACCACGCTACCTTTTGTATTAAGCAAAGACAATAGGTCCCACAAAGCACACTCGGGGGCTACCTTTTTATCTATATGATAAGCTTGCCTATGAATGTATTATTTCATTCTTCCGCCCTGCACCGGGTCTGGTCAGCCGGCCCGGGGGCTCGCCGCCTTGACCTAAGCCGGCACCACCCGCAGTCGGCCAAGTAGTGTGCCGACATCTAAGCCCTCTCTTGCCTGAAGCCGTAGCTCGCAGAGCGACTGTCCGGCTGGCAAGAGCTAAAGGCAGGAAATGATGTCCACACGAAAAATGACTAAGGGAGAACGCCATTATAGGCCAAGCCGGCTACTCACCTCATCCGTCCGGCTGCCCGGCAGCCGGCCGGCCGGCTTCTAGCTTGACTAGCTACGCTCTAGACAGCCGAAGTAACTTGCCTATCCTAAACGGCCAAGTCCCTGACCCGGCCACAGACCGCAGAGCGGCTGTTTGGCTGGCAGGGCGGCAGCCAAAGGAAGGCGGCAAAGGAAAAAGTCAAACAGAGCAAAAAGCAAAACCAAGCTGGAACCCGGCAAGAGCACAAGCATGTGTGAATTAAGTTATTTACATCGCAAAAGGCCCGTGGCCAGCATTCAACAGAGTTTGAATTACACCCCCAGCGGGTGGAACTGCGCGTAATTAACTTGTTTGTTCAAAGCATAAGACAGAAAAAACTTGAAAGATAAGCGGCCGCTTAGGCCAAGGGCGCTGCAGGCGGCGTGGACAGGTCGGCGGAGGCAGAGGCGCCGGCTGGTGGAGTGTCTGACTGGCGGGTCTCTGCTTGGTCGGCGTTGACAGCAGTCGACACGGTCTCCCATGGCTCACTGGTCGAAGCCTGATTGGGCTGAGGCTGGCCGGTCGCTCCGCCATCCGGTGCGATGCCCTCGCCTTCCTCGTCTTCATCATCCTCGCCTTCATCGCTGGAAGCGATCTCCTCCGCCGAGTCCTCCCCCTCCGCCGGGTCCAGCCCGAACCAGGAAGGCGCCACCTCAGCGCCGTCCTCGTCCCGCTTCGGGATAAAGACGGCAGTGTCGGCGTACTCGGCAAGGGTCGCTGCGGGATTGACGAGCTCGTCGCGCACCGCATCCAGCTCGGGTCCGGCCTCCTGACGGAAGGTGGTCAGCTGGGCCAGCTCCACCCCCGGGTACCAGGCCTTGACGAACTCCAGCGCCGTCTGAGTGCCCGCTCGAGCCGCAGCGCCCTTTCAGGCCTCAAACCGTTCGACCGCCACCTCCAGCCAGTCGGCAGTCCGACTGGGAGTGCGAGGAGCCTGAGCGTCCGGCCAGAGCACGGCCAGGACCTGCGACCCGGCGCGCTGAAGACGGTGAAGCAGACGGCGCGCTGGCTCAAGGCACATCTTGATGGCCAAGAGCTGCTCGCCCAGGTTGCGGGGCGCATTCGGCGACTAAGCAACAAAGAAGAAAGGACATTACCTTCAACCATGTCCTCAATCACTCCGTAGCCGTCCGACAGCAGCTTCTCCCTCTCGACCCAGTCCGAGCGCTGAGTCTCGAACTCGGCCTTGAGGAGCGTTTCCCCGTCCTTCAGCTGCCAGACCTCCGCCTTGTGCTTCTCCGCCTAGTCCGCCAGCTCCTTTGCAAGCCGGTCGCGCTCCTTGGCGGCTTGGCTGCGCTCCTACTCCTTGGCACGGAGCTCGGTCTCGAGCTCGCACACGCACGCCCGCAGCTCAGCGGCGGCCCCTGCCAAGACAAGAAAGAAACATCTGCATCAACCAAAAACAAGAAGTTGCCGGAAGATCCGGCCCGACTGCTCAGCAGTCGGCCCGAATCTCGGGGGCTACACCCGGCGGGCGCGTAAAGACGGCCTTACTCACCTCGGCTCTCGTTCAGGTCGGCAGTCCGCTTGGCCAGTAGCCTGTTCTGGGAGTTGAAGGCGGCCGCGCGTAGATTGTGATAGTTCTGCAAGAAGAGCAACACTTCAACATATGCCTTGGAGTTCCAACCCGCCTGCTCAGCAGCCAGCTCAGAACTCGGGGGCTACACCCAGCGGGTGCGCTCGCGCGCCCCCACTAAAGACCGAAAAAAAAGCAAAAAGGACAACTCAAGCACGTACCCGGACAGTTGCCTGCATCGCCATCAGCTCTTTCCCCGCATGCAGGAGGGTGGTGCCATGGGCCTTGAATGAGTCAAGGACGTCCTGCACCGCAACATTGAGGACACCCGAGCCGGCCCCTGATGTCCAGTCAGGCGGAGCGGCGCTGGTGGCCTCGGCGTCGGGTGCCGACGAGCTCGCAGCCCCAACTTCCATCGGCCTCGGCGCGGAGACCGCCCGCGCTGGGCGCTAGCGCGCAGGGACGCGGGTCACCACCGCACAGCTCACCACTAGCTCAGCGCTGGATGGCGACACCTCCGGCGCTTCGGGCCGGCTGCCTTGCTCGCCAGCAGTCGGCGAGCGTAGAGGCATGTTCGCCTCCGGGATGACAGGGTCAGCCCTTCCCCTCTCCAGCGCTGTCTGGTCGGCCCCAGCTCCTCCGGTCGGCGCCTGGCCCTCCACCACCGGTGTCTCCGTTTGCTGCGGACCGGTGGCCTCCGGAGCTCCGCTGCCCTCCGGTTCCTCCGCCCGCGCCTTGGCCACCGCATCCACCTGCTCCTTGGCCGCTGCATAGGCCTGCGCCTTGGCCGCTACGTCGGCCTCAGCCCGCGCCGCGTCTGCCGCCTCCGCCTCTGCCTGAGCCACGGCGTCCCGCTCCTGCTGCGCCTCCCGCGCATTCCTCTTCGTCCCCTCCCGAAGGGCGGCAGTCGGGTCCACACGGCGGGCATCTTCGGGGCCGCCTGCCGACCCAATCACTGAGGCGGACGGGGCCCGCGACACAGAAAGCAGAGCCCTACATAGCACAACAAGTGAAGATAAGAAGTTTGGAAAGGAAAAACCAAGCGCAAGACAGAAATCCACAAGAGAAGAAAAACCAAGAAAGAAAGGATCAAGACGAAAAGCGGCCAAAATACTTATGCGGACACCATCGGATGCTGCTTCGGGCCCTTTCGGATGGCGGCCGCCTTCGCGGCCTATTGCCACTTGGTTGCGGCGACCGCGGAGTTGTCCTTCTTGGACGGCCGGCTGCCGAACATCGCGACATCGGCACGACGCTTCGACGAGCTGGGTGCTCTAGTCGGCGCCGCCGAGGAGCCAGCGCCTATCCTGCCGGCGCCTGGGGCGCGGCGGGGCTCATCGTCTTCCTTGTCATCGTTCGACCATTCCCCTATGCCGCCACCTGTGGCCCCGCCTGCCGCATTGCCGCCTCCAGCGGCATCATCCTCCTCCAACGCGGCCGCCCCCAGCTCGGGGTCGTCCACTTTACTCTCCGCGCGGTCCGCCATGTACCGATGGCCTGGATCCGGCGTGTCGACCGCCGTCTGGCCTTGGAAGCGCTGCATCATAGCCTGGCGGTCAGGCGGCGCGAAGAACTTGGCACAAGTAAAGAAAAAGAATCAGAACTAACTGGAGGCGGCGGATTGGCGTGGCTGTACGGCTCTTTGCCGAACTGCCAGCTCTCCTCGTTGAGCTTGCAGTCGGAGAAGTAGTTGACAAGCCGGACCACCTCCACAGTCGGCAGCGCCTTGGTGAACATCTGGCATGGGTCCCGGCGGCCGCTCATGCTGGCGATCAGATGAGACCGGGCTTGGAGGGGCATCACCCGGCGTTCGACGAAGGCGGCCAGCAGATCCGATGCCCTGAGGCCCTCCAACTCCATCATCTCCTGGAGCCGGGTGAGGGTGGTGGTGGTGGCGGCCGACGGCGACTTTGGCCAAAATTTCCAGTTGCCCCGAGGCTCGAGCGGCGGGCCGGCTGCATAAGCCGGCAGGTTAACGTAGTCCCTCAACTTGTGGATGTTCCGGACATAGATATATGACTTCTGCCAGAGTTTGGCCGACTCCAGTAGAGCGATGGCCGGGAAGCGGATCCCGGAGCCGGTGCGCCGCACCGCCACGTAGGCCCCGCACTGAGCCGCCTCACCTTTGACGGCAGTGCCGAGCTTGAGGTAGATGAGCTCCCCCACAGCTCGAGCGTGGGCAAGACGCCGAGGTACCCCTCGTAGAGGGTGACAAAGGCGGAGAACAGCACCACTGTATTCGGCGTGAGGTGGTGAGGTTGGAGATGGTAAAAGTCAAGAAAAGAGCGGAGAAAGCCGCTTGCCGGTAGGCCAAAGCCGCGGAGGAAGTGAGTCCTGAAGACGACGCGCTCGTCGTCCCTCGGCGCCGGCGAGATTTCCCTTTCAGGGGGAACATGCACCTCCATGTTCGCCGTGTGGGGAAGTCACCGCGTCTGGCGGAGGAACTCGAGGTGGTCGTCGTGGACGTTCGAACCATCCCAATCGCCTCACGCCATGCTTTATGGTTGCTTGGTGGCGGCGCGGCGAAGTCACGCAAGGCGAGGCCGCGGCGACGCAGAGAAGTCGAGTGACGGCGAAGTGCAGCGGCGCTTCAGCGGTGGAGCGGCGCGGCGACGCAGCAACAGCGAGGGAGCAGAAGAGGAGGAAGGTGAAGAACGAAGAGGGCGCGCGTGCGTTTTGCCGCACCCTCCCCCCTACTTACAGGCCCGCAGCGGCGGAGCTGAAGAGGCAGGACGTTGGGGGCGTGGGGATTAACTACGCCCGCGCCCCGCACGACCCCGCGTTTCTCGCGCCTTCAAAGCGCACATTCATTGCGCATGGGGAGGGCAACCGCCCACCTCGGCCGCAGCAGATCCGCGCGCGCGCCGAGGCCCTGTAGTGGTGGGCCCAGGCCGGCAGCGACGCCTCGTTGCGCACGTGGGCTGGCAGGCCAGCCTGGCCTGCTGGTGCCATGTGGCACACGAGCAACGGGCCGCAGGCGCGCCACCCGGCGCACACGACGACTATTTGAATTCGACGGGCGGCTGGCCTAGCCTTGGCCGACTCCTGGCAAACGGCTTCTACCAGACGGACGAAGCAGGAGATACAGGACCTGTCGGAGTAAGAAACTGCAGAGGCACTCCGGCTTGAGCCACGGTGCATCACCAACTTCGGGGACTATTGTCGAAGGGATTGACCAAGGGTAGCCTCACCAGCACCCCATAGCATTTCAAGACAACAAGCCAAGCCCCTTGCGCCTCCCGGACACGTGGCCGGCTCCCTTGGACCGGCTGGCCCAAGAGGGCGACTCCCAGATGGCGGTGTACCCTTAGAGGGCGGCTTCGGGGGAAGCCAGGTCCTAACAAACGGCCCCTCCTCCCCTCGGAGTCTGCGCCCATTCAATACAATAAGATGGGGCGTGGCTACAGGGCCTCCCGTATCCCCAAATCCCGGCAGGGCGTGGCTACAGGGCGGGCTGACCAAGCGGACACCCCTCTTCCAGGCACGTCACTGTAGCCACGCAGCCCGTGACGCAGCCCTCGTCAGCAGGACCATGCTCCCACGACGGGCGGTCGGTACGGCCCGCAGGCGGCAGGCCTAACCTGTCCGTGAGCAACCAGAAGACGGCGCACCTCAAGAAGGCAGCCTTAGCGACAGACCGGCTTCCAGCAGCTGGCCTCTCCCTCCACTCGGAGTCAATGCGCCGTTACTCCGATGAGACGGGGTGTGGCTACAGTGAACGCCCACCAGGTAGCGCACTGTGGCCATGCCTCCCCCGACGAGGCCCTCGTCATCAAGGGCAAGGCTACAGCAAAAGGCGATCAGCATGGCCCGCAGACAACGGGCCCCACCTGTCGGCCGAATCCCTGGCAGCCGGCGGGACCCACCAAGCGACGGGCCCCAGCAGCCGGCGGAGAACCCGGCGCCCATAGACGCTGACATCCGGGTCCTACACCCGGCCCAGTTACCATTGTACCCCTGGGGGGTAGGCCTTTATAAAACCCCCCAGGTTCGCCCATGGAAAGGGTACAGCTCATCTTCCTCGCCATTATACACACACATAGCTAGAGAAGCACTAGGGCTAGCCTTGCCCTTCTCTTTCCTCTAGCAAACAGCTCATGGAGCAAGCTTGTAGTTACGAGATTGATCATAGTCATCATGCGGAGACCCCGTAGAGCAGGACTAGGGGTGTTATCTCCTCGGAGAGCCCCGAACCTGGGTAAGACTCGTGTTCGTTCGAGATCTCGCACACTCCTGCTTCCAGGGTCCGACGACATACTCATGTCCCCATCCATGATAAGCCACCCCCTGACATATGTCACGAGAATACCCCGACAAGATCTATATCCATGAATATTATTTGAGTTTCTTCGATCTCTTATATGCATGATTATTTATAGCCTCGTATTTCTTCTTCGAATCTTTGATTTAATTAGGACAACTAGATCGATTTTTCTTGCCATGGGAAGAGGTGTTTTGTGATGGGTTCGATCTTGCGGTGTCCTCTCCCAGTGACAGAAGGGGCGGCGAGGCACGCATGTACCGTTGCTATTAAAGATAACAAGATGGGGTCTATTCCTACATGAATAGATCTTGTCTACATCATGTCATCATTCTTATTGCATTACTCCGTTTCTCCATGAACTTAATACACTAGATGCATGCTGGATAGCGGTCAATGTGTGGAATAATAGTAGTAGATGCAGGCAGGAGTCGGCCTACTAATCTTGGACGTGATGCCTATATATTGATCATTGCCTTGGATATCGACATAATTATTCAATCTTCTATCAATTGCCCAACAGTAATTTGTTTACCCACCATGTGTTATTTTCTCGAGAGAAGCCACTAGTGAAGTCTATGGCCCCCGGGTCTATCTTTTATCATATTGCTTTGAGATATATATTTTTCATCGCATTAGTTTTCAGATCTATTATTCCAAAAACCCAAAAATACTTTGTTGCACTTTTTATTTGCATCTTTTATTTCGTGTTTTATTCAGATCTATTTATCCAATCTCATACAAAACAATCTATCTTTTTACCGGTGAGAGATTGACAACCTCTCTTACGCGTCGGGTTGCAAGTATTTGTTCTTTGTGTGCATGTACCGTTTACATAGTGTTGCTTGGTCCTCCTACTGGATTGATACCTTGGTTTCATAACTGAGGGAAATACCTACTGTAGCTATACTGCATCATCCCTTCCTCTTTGGGGAAATACCGACGCAGTTTCAATCCGCATCATGCTCGTCGATGGCTTTCTTGTGGCCGTCCTCCAGATCCTTGGTGCTGCTGAACTAGATTTTCCAGCTCCTCATCCTACCGCGAAGAGTGTCAGCCATGGCCTGCTCATGAGTGGCAGAGATCTTAGCCTTTGGCGTTGAGCTGGTTTTCACACCCCGTCAGCCTGCCGTCACGAGTTCTTGCTCTTTCTGCAGCAGTAGCCATCTTTTCCTCCTGGTCCCTGAGTTCACGGGATCGGGTATTGTACCAAGTGTGCAGTTCTTCTGCCTTCTCCCTCAATTGCTGAGTGGCCACATCCTGGGCCCGGTGGTCCTCTTGAACTACTTGCCACCTTTGGCCATACCTCTCTTGCACATCTTTGAGCCTGGCAGCCACTGTCTCCAGGAAAGCCAAGTCTTTGGAACGGTCGACAGGATCACTTGCTTCTTTGGCTCTTTGGGTCAAGGGAGCTAGTATACAATTGATCTCTTCGTCAAAGTTCACCCCGGTAAGAATTGATGAGCTGGGGGTGCCGGCGCAGGGTGAGCTAAGATCATTGCTAAGTTGCTTACGGGGGGGCACCCTCACGTTTGAAGCGTCACACTGGAGGGGTGCTTTGTCCTCAACCTCCATGATGGAGTTAGGCATGCTGCCGGGGAATTTCTCCGTTCCTTCCAGGGCTTCTTGGATATCCCTAGGGGCTTCTGCGTGACCCTCTTCAGTGGCGATCTTGACGGCCTCCGCAGCGGCGTCCTTTCCTATATCAGCCACCTCCTCCAAAAGTTCCTTCTCTTCGAGCATGGGGGTTGTGAAGGAAACTAGAGGCAAGAAAAATATGAAATCCAGAACCTTAATCCAAGGATCAAGAAAGCAAAAATTCTTTGGAGAGGGATTCAGAAAACAAGTGGCTTACCCACTGACTGCTGTCGGGAAGAGACTTCTCCTTCCCCGGCAACTTTCGCTGCCGGGGGGCAATCAATAACCATCTCTTCAGGGGGGTTGGCTCCAAGGCGAGCCGATCCCGCGGAAGGAGCCCTTGCCAGAGAATCTTTTCCTTGGATATTGACCAAGGGAGGTGCGGGAGGAACTGCCCCTCCTTGGTGGATTTCTTCCTGGCGATCTCCTTCATTTTCCTTGGCGGGAGACGTAGGAGAAACATCGATGTTCTCGCCAGTGATCAAAGTTTGCCCCATGCCCTTGCGAGGAGGGCTGGCCTAGGGACTGTGCGTTGTGGTGTCCACGGTGCTCCCCGCCAGGTCGATGCCTGACGAAGAGCCCAATCCTGCCGTTGTTGGCCTGGCACGTTCGGCCCGGTGTGCCAGGGTCTCTTCGTCCCTGTTAAAACCAGCAACACAAGATCAGAATCAAGGAAAAAGCAATCGAAATTAAGAGGAGCAAGGGTTTCCCTTGCTCTGGGTCGTCGAGCATGGCATCCATCTCGTACACCAGGGGGGAGGCGATTCTCTGGCTCTCTTGATCGGTGGCGGGGTCCTGCTCGCTATCGGAACTGAGCTTGACGGCGGCGTGGGTCGACGCCTTTGGCAACCCATTGCCGGGGAGGCGGCGTCGAGGTTTGAGCAAGGCTGGCTGAGTGGCGGCACGTCGTATCATCCTTGCTACCTCTGGCGGTCGTCTTCTTCACCTTGGGTCCAGCCTGAGACGACGACGGAACCACCGGCTCTCGGGTGCCTCTCTTGCGAAGGCGACGCCGTTGCTCAGGAGGCTGAGGACCCAACTCGAACCCTTCCTCGTCCTCTGGCGCTTCGGCTTCCTGAGCCCCAGCAGCCTCTGCCCCGGCAGCCGCGGCCCCTATCGCGCCCCATTTCTTCAGAAGGAGGAAGAAGAAGGATCTTGCGTGGCGTGGGGTGGATGGTGGCGGCGGAGGTGGTTTCCGTCGCAAGGAAGAAGATACCCATTGTTTTGGGCGAAAAAGGTCCTGTGTGAGATTTTTTTTTTGGTTCAAAGTTTTCACTGACTCATTTGAACGTTTTCGTCGAATTGGAGAAATAAATAAACAAAACGAAAAATAACGCGTCAGCGAGTAATCGAACCCGCGACCTGCAGTACTGTAGCCGCGCCCGCTAGCCATCACGCTAGGGAGACGCTCGTTCGGGAGGCAGGCGAGACATCTTTTATACTAGGCCGCACCTGTTAGGCCGGCGGTTGGGCCTAACGAGGCTGCGCATGACCCAAAATTTATGTGTCCTTCACTCAGGACCACAGTATGCACAATTGTTGTGTATCCTCATTTTATTATACAAATACACAACTACTAAAAAATTATATGCCACACACACTTTTCTTTGAGTTACTCGTGAATTAATTGTATTTTCTTAAATGTACAGTTACTTCAAAAGTTGACAACATGTATTAAAAATAATTGTGCAATCATAATAAATTTTAGAAATGCATTAAAATTGTTCGACTTCTATTAAAAAAATCTACGTGTTTCTTAAAATGCAAGAATAGTTTTACACGCTAAGTTCTTAATACATGCTGAAACATTTTTCGAAATATACATTGTCAAAAAAAGTTATCATGTATTAAGAAAATGTTCACCATAAATTACAAAAATTTCACGTAAAATATTCATCATATCTTAAGAAAATTGTTCAATATATATTAGAAAAAAGTTCAATGTATGTTACTAAAAGTTCATTATATTAAAAAAAATGTTCACCATTTGTAGAGAAAGGTTCATCGTGCATTAAAAAAATATTCTCTATATGCAAAAAAAGTGAACAGCATACATTAAAAAATGTTCATGCGTATTTGAAAACATGTTCATCATATACTTAGGCCTATCTTAAAAAAAATCTAGTATGTTAAAAATCCAGGAGAAAAAGTAACCCAGTGAATGAAAAAAGAATAAAGAAAAAGAAAGAAAGAAAAACATAAAAATAAGACAAAACGAGAAACAAAACTAAAGCATACTAAGAGAAATTAAATGAAAAGAAACCTGGGCACACCTCAAAAAAATAAAAATAAACTGGGCAACGAATGATACCAGCACGCGCGCTAGTAAAAACGCGGAACGAAAAAAAACTTGCAGGCCTCACTGGGCCCAGCCGCCGGCCCAGCGTGTCTATGTTAGTATAATAGAACTTTCGCCTGCATTCTATCAACAGTGGTGCTGTGGCGCGGTGGCTAGCGCGGCATGCGCCTTGGCAACAGGTTGAGGGTTCGAATCCTCCCGGCCCGTTATTTTTCGTTTCTGTTATAATGACATTTATGCGATTGCGTATAAAAGCAAGGGGGTTTTCTGAAAAAAAAAATGACACGTCAGATACACCCGTCGACATTTATGCGATTGCGTATAAAAGCAAGGGGGTTTTCTGAAAAAAAATGACACGTCAGATACACCTGTCAATACGTGTTTATACGTGATTTAGACTTTTTATAACGGCTAGCCCCAAACTTGGTACTGACATGTAAAAATTACGAAAAATGGTATCAATCTGCATGTAATGCCTCAATTTTGGTATTTTCGTGTAATTTACTCTATGTGTGTTGACAAGGGGGTTTTCTGAAGAAAAAAATGACACGTCAGATACACCGTCAATATGTGTTTATACGCGATTTAGACCTTTTTATAACGGCTAGCCTCAAACTTGGTACTGACATGTAAAAATTACGAAAAATGGTATCAATCTGCATGTAACGCCTTAATTGTGGTATTTTTGTGTAATTTACTCCATGTGTGTTAACGGAGGTGCGTCTTTCCACTCCTCACACCGCCAGCTCAAGCAGTGGGCGTGTGAGGTCAATGTCATGGAGCCAACTACAGACTCCCGGAAGCCACTCAAATGGTCGGTATTTTTGTGTAATTTACTCCATGTGTGTTAACGGAGGTGCGTCTTTCCACTCCTCTCACCGCCAGCTCAAGCAGTGGGCGTGTGAGGTCAATATCGTGGAGCCAACTACAGACTCCCGGAAGCCACTCAAATGGTCCCGCATGCCTATCATCTTTGGCGAAGAGGATCGTCCTAACCGCACCACTGCAGTTGGATGTTTGCCGTTGTTGGTTTCCCCAACAATCCGCAATCTCAAGGTCACCAAGATGCTAGTAGACGGTGGGGTTGGGTTGAACTTAATTTCCCCTAAGGTGGTTGCGAAGCTGCAGATCCCCGATGAGAAGCTCAAGGCCATGGGTACATTTCAAGGAATCAACCCCGGCAGGAGCCGACCCAAGGGGAAGATCACGTTGCCTGTGACATTTGGCGGGGAACTGAACTACCGGACCAAGAGAGTCGTGTTTGACGTGGTTGAGCTTCCCTTGCCTTACAATAGGATTCTTGGTCGTCCAGCTCTGGCAAAATTCATGGCAGCATCCCACTATGCTTACAACACCTTGAAAATGCCAGGGCCGAGATGCAATTATATGTGTGGATCAGATGTATCGAGACGCGGTAGCAGCTGAAGCTGCAGAAGCCACAGCTCCCGCCAAGGAAACTAAGAAGGGAAAGAAAGCTAGCAGAGATGCCGGCAAGGACTCCGGGAAGCGCGCCTCTTCGCAGTGCGCGGCACCTGTTGAGGACCTGCCAGAGAGTTCCACTAGCAAGAGGCCTAAGGCTGCTTCACCTGCTATGAAAAAGGTCCCGGCGAGGCAGGATGACGCTGATGGTACATTCACCATCAGCGCCACCCTTGATGACAAATAGGAAAGCGCGCTCGTTGCCTTCCTGCGGGCGAATGTCGATGTGTTTTTTTGGCAACCATCTAACATCCCCGGTGTTCCCAGGGAGGTAATCGAGCACCACCTTGCTGTCTGCCCTCACGCTCGGCCCATCAAGCAGAAGGTCAGGAAGCAAGCTTTAGAGCGGCAACAGTTCATTGCCGAGGAAATCAAAAAGCTTGAAGCAGCTGGTTTGGTCAGAGGAGTGCTGCATCCAACGTGGTTAGCGAACCCAGTGGTAGTGCGCAAGGCAAATGGGAAATGGAGGCTCTGCATTGAATTCACAGACTTGAACAAGGCATGCTCGAAGTACCCTTTCCCCCTGTCGCGCATTGATCAGATTGTAGACTCCACCTCCTGGTGTGACCTGCTTTCCTTTTTAGATGCGTACTCTGGGTACCATCAGATATTCATGTCTAAGGAAGATGAAGCGAAGACCGCGTTCATAACTCCATGTGGCACGTATTGCTTTGTACGCATGCCTTTCGGGTTAAAGAGCGCTGGATCCACTTTTGCAAGAGCAGTACAGATTGGTTTCGAACCACAGCTGCACAGAAATGTGGAAGCTTATATGGATGATATAGTGGTCAAAACCAAGGACAGATCAACACTCATTCAAGATTTGGAAGAGACCTTTGCAAACTTGCGCAAGATCAATTTGAAGTTAAACCCTGAGAAGTGTGTGTTTGGTGTTCCCTCCGGCAAGCTACTTGGTTTCTTTGTGTCTCACCGAGGGATAGAAACCAACCCCGACAAGATCAGAGCGATCGAGCAGATACAAGCACCCAAGATTGTCAAGGATGTGAGGTGTTTAACCGGATGCGTTGCCGTGCTGAGTAGGTTCATTTCCAAATCTGCCGAGCGTGCCTTGCCTTTCTTCAAAATTTTGAAGAAGGCGGGTCCGATGAAGTGGACCCCGGAGGCAGAAGGAGCACTGCAAGACCTGAAAGCCTACCTTTCCTC
This sequence comes from Thinopyrum elongatum, assembly GCA_011799875.1. Lineage (NCBI taxonomy): Eukaryota > Viridiplantae > Streptophyta > Magnoliopsida > Poales > Poaceae > Thinopyrum > Thinopyrum elongatum. Next base: position 562,738,299 of record CM022303.1, read on the forward strand.
TGCTCCCACCTTAGTCGCTCCTAAACCGCAAGAGCCATTGCTGCTATACTTAGCGGCAACGAACCAAGTGGTTAGTGCAGCACTGGTGGCACTGCGAGAAGTCGATGAGGAAGCAGCTGCAGCAACTGTCCCCTCCGGAGATGAAACTGAACTAGACACGGCAGAATTGGACACAGATCAAAGAAAAGCAGAGCAAGTTAGCGAAAGCAATCCCAAAACCATGGCAAAGAAGAAAGTGGTGTTACGGTCAGTGTACTTTGTCAGCTCCCTATTACAGGGGCTAGGTCAAGGTACTCCGGAGTACAAAAGCTGATCTTCGGCCTTATCGTGGCCTCGAGGAAACTGCGCCACTATTTCCAAGCCCATGAGATCACAGTTATCACTCATTTTCCGCTACAACGCATATTGAGGAACCCCGAAGCCACCGGCAGGATAGTTGAATGGGCGTTAGAGTTGTGAAGTTTTGGCCTGAAATTCGAAAGTACCTCAACTATTCAGAGAAGAGCATTGGCAGAGTTCAATGCCGAATGGATGCCCACTCTAGATGAAGAAGTATCAGAGACAGTTATCCCTAGCAAGGAAGCGCCTCAAGAATGGATCATGTATTTTGACGGGGCTTTCTCTTTGCAGAGCACTGGAGCTAGCGTGCTTCTTGTTGCGCCCATTGGAGAGCATCTCAAGTATGTGGTTCAAATGCATTTTCCTCGAGAGAAGGCCACCAACAACACTGCTGAGTATGAGGGGCTCCTTGCCGGGCTTAGAATTGCAGTGGAGTTGGGAATCAAGAAATTAATCATCCGTGAAGACTCGCAGCTCGTGGTGAGACAAGTCAATAAAGATTACCAGAGTCTGTTGATGGAGGCATATGTAGAGGAGGTAAGAAAGTTGGAAGAACACTTTGATGGGTTACAAGCAGAGCATGTGCCACGTGCAGAGAACAACATTGCCGATCACTTATCAAAGTGCACCGCGCAAAAGCTCCCTGTGGAATCAGGAACTTTTGTCCTCCACCTAACTCAACTATCAGTGTCCCCTTCGATGATGGCCAAAAAAAGAAGAAAGATGGACTCCGGCAAGTATTTCCCGGCAGGGCTTCCTGAAGCCGCTGGTAGAGAGGCTGCCGGGAACAACCCAACTTCGGTTGGTGAGCAGCACCCTCCCGCGGAACCACAAGTTCTTGCGGTCGAAGTGAGCGCTCCCACGAACGAGGAGGTGCCTTTAGTTCTTGTTGTCGAGCCCCAAGCTCCAACTTGGGCGCATCACATAGTCAATTTCCTTCAAACAGCAGAATTCCCGAAGAGCAAGAAGAAGCTGAAAAAGTAGCCCGACGGTCCAATATGTACCAGTTTGTCGATGATACACTGTACAGGAAAAGGCCAAATGGTGTGAAATTGAAGTGCATTTGCCGGGAAGATGGACTGAAGCTGTTGGCAGAGATACATGGGGGTATGTGTGGCTCTCACATTGGATCAAGAGCCCTGGTTGGAAAAGCTTTCCGACAGAGTTTCTACTGGCCCACCGCCCTCCAGGATGCAACCGAGCTCGTCACCAAGTGTGAAGCATGTCAGTTCCATTCCAAAAACATTCATCAACCAGCTCAAGCTCTCCATACGATCCCTTTATCCTGGCCATTCTCGGTCTGGGGGCTCGATATCCTGGGCCCCTTCCCCCGTGCCACCGGGGTCTTTGAATTCTTGTACGTTGCAATTGACAAGTTTCCAAAGTGGCCTATGGTGGAGCCAGTGAGGAAGGTGACCGCACAATCAGCTGTCAAGTTCTTGAAAGGATTGGTGTGCCGTTTTGGAGTACCCAATAGAGTAATCACCGAGAACGGCACCCAGTTCACGAGACGCACCTTCATGTAGTACGTCCAAAGCCTTGGGAGCAAGGTATCCTTTGCATCTGTTGCTCATCCCCGAAGCCACGGGCAAGCTGAGAGGATGAATGCTGAGGTGCTGCACGGGCTCAAGACGAGAACTTTCAACAAGCTACAGAAATGCGGCAGGCGATGGATTGATGAGCTGCCGGTGGTTCTTTGGTCCCTCCGGACGACACCAAAACGAGCCACCGGCCAGACTCCCTTCTCCCTAGTGTATGGGGCAGAAGCAATGCTCCCCATGGAACTCATATACGGGTCACCTCGAGTACTTGCCTACGATGAAGTAGAGCAAGAGCAGCTCCGGCATGACGATGCCGTGCTCCTTGAGGAAGATCGTCTCCGGGCTGCTGTGCGTGCTGCACGCTACCAGCAAGGCCTGCGCCGCTATCATAGCCGCAGGGTCCATGCCCGGAGCCTTGAGGAAGGCGACCTTGTCCTTAGGCGTGTTCAGTCCGCCAAGGGTTCCAACAAGTTGACGCCGAAGTGGGAAGGCCCTTACCGGGTAGTTCAAGTCACCAGACCTGGCGCAGTCCGTCTGGGGACCGAAGATGGCATTAAATTGCAAAACTCATGGAATATTGAGCATCTTTGCAAGTTCTACCCGTAAGGCGCAGCTCCCGGCAGCCACCTTTTGTACAAGCCTTGCCAATGCACATGTAACCCTTTGTACAAAGCAAGGCGTAGACCCTGTGCGAAGATAATAAAATGAAGCGTTGGTGCCTAAAACTTGCATGCATGTATATTTTAGTATGACTTTGCTATGATCATTTAGAGAGGGTCGTATGCTGCTATTTTTCCCCTGTACTGATTACATAGCTCCTGCCGCGGATAAACTCCCAAGGAGGAAAAGTGAGAACAAGCTTGCATATCAACCCCCGCCAGGGTAAATCAGATAAGTTCCCCTAGCCATCCATAGTGTGCCTCTGTGTGAAAAACTTGTGCGTAGAAAAACCTTATCACCCTTAAACATTTGTACTCCCATCCTCGGATTCGAAGATTACTTCGATCAGGCTGGTCATAGTAGCATTTGGAAGAAAGGGTTGACAAGGGGTCGGTTCTCTTCCACACTCCTAACTCGCTAGGCTGAGCCCTGCGGCAGCAATGGAAGGGACCGGCAAGATATCTTGCCGGGAAACTCTTGTTTACTTGAAAGTATTGAGGAGACCATCCTCAGCATGGACATGGTACATGCACAAGTGCCCGACAAGCATTTCTTCTTTCATTAATACGCGGATAAACAAGTGCAGATCATACAGAGTGCAAACATGGATGAACGGGTGCATAATTTAAGACAAAGTTTGGCAAGTGCCTACATGTTTTAGATAGAAAAAAAGATAAGTGCCCCGTAATGCCTTTCTTGTCCCTCTCCTCCTAGGAGTTACAGTGGGAGGTGAAGAGGGCAAAAGGAGTGCCTAGGCAGAAGCCCAGCCTGACCCCGTCAGGGCCCGCATGACGCAACCTGACAAGATCGAGAGGGGCGGGGGCGAAGACGATGGACGGAGAGAGCGGCTAGGCGATGCCCTGGTCACCACCGCCAGGACCAGCGGAAAGTGGCAGGAAGGACAACGGCAGGGAAGATGAAGCCGGAGTCCACGGGGAAGCCTGCCGGAGTCCAGCTGGAGGAGGCGGAGACATCCACACCCAACACCTCGGCAAATCGCTCTGCTGGGGAGAAGACCAGGTGCAGATGATGGTGCTGCCGGCACCTAGCTGACGGTGATGGTACATCCGGCGCTCAGCTGGAGTCCGAGCCGATGTCCTCCCGCTCGGCGCCGTCGTCATCGCCGTCACTATCCTCTTCGTCGCTGTCGCTCGAGGAGGAGCTTTCGTCGTCGGTCGAGCTCTCCATGCAGCACCCTAAGAGAGCACCCGAACGCCCGAAGACCTTGATGGAGAGCAGGTTGGCCTCCATTAATTTAAAATGGAGAATGTGCTCCGCCGCCAAGCTATGGGCACGAGCAAAGGTTTTTCAGCCACGCCGGAGGAGCATGACATGAGGTGCGGGGAACTCCACGTCCGCCCGCATGTTGCCATTGCAGCAACCCCTCATGTGCAGCTTCAACCCTGGCGGCTGTTCTACCTCCATTACCCTTACAAAAGGGGTAGGGAGCCGAAGACGGCTGCGCGGGGGCCCGCGCAGCTTGATGATGAACTCCAATGGTTGGTCCCCGACGTGGCCCTCCATCGAAGCCAGGGCGACCGGTGGAGGAGCGACCAGAGCACCACCGCGTCTTCCTCGACCCCGAGCGCCACGACGGCCGCGCCCCCGTCGTGTGGCACCGCCTTGTGCGCTGGACTCTACCCCTGCATCTTCAGCTGGGGCAGGGAGGCACTGCCGAGAACAGACTCTCGTTGCCACCACTGGAGTTCGACCGCGTCCTCTTCCCCTCGCCATAGTGGAAGAAAGACGCAGGAAGAAGAAGGAGGAGATGTGTGTGGGTAAGCCCCTCGGCCACGCCTCCTTTTATAGGAGAGCATGGTCGGGGGCTAGCTCCTCACTACCCAAGAGGCAACTGCCCCACTCCACCAATCCAGTCCCTCTGCATCACTGACGACGTCCAGAATCGATGACCGCCCTCCTGTGCCTATCCACGGCGCTGAGCTTTCTGCCATGGTACTCACTCCCGCACCCTACACATCTGCCACGAACCCTGCGCAATGCATGCAGTGTACATGGCGGAAACGACAGGAGTAGTGCGATGGATGAAATGGCAGTTACCTTCCCGTGAACGTGGGCGGCCCGTGGGCCATTATGTGGGTAACCCCACGTCGTTCCGCACGACTCGCGGAAAAACCAGAAACTGATTCAATCACAGGTTAATGAAGAAGCAAGGAGAATATCAAGGGAGACATAAACCCCACTGTGGCATGGCTCAGGTGCTCGCCTGTGTATTTGTTGGGGCCTACCCCAACGATGCTCGGCAGCACATGTGGGCCAGGCCCGAGGGCTCTTGTCGGTACAACAAACATTCATGTTTGTTGCCCGGACTTATACACGGGCGTACTGGCATCACATGTCCGGCACCAACATACAAAGCAAAGGCCAAGACAGAGAAACCGCTCTTTGTGAGATCAAGGAGCGGATCAAGAAGACCAAGTCAATATACAAGACAGCTAAGCATCACCTTGGGAAGGCCTCCCTTGCCGGGCAGGAGAGCCCGGCCAGGTCAAGACCACCCCAAGGACAAGTCCAAGATTGCCCCGGCAGGCTTGTCAGGGCCGCCAAGGGCAGGAACTCCCGCCAAGGCACCACCGCTCCACCGCACCACAATGCAAATCACTTATCAATACGGTGTCCAGCCTCCAGATGATTAAGTGGCTTCCACTAAGCACGTGGCGGCCCATGGGAAGACAGATTATCCTCGCATGACACTGATACGTCTCCAACGTATCTATAATTTATGAAGTATTCATGCCATGTTTACAACAATTTTATATGGTTTTGGTATGATTTTATTAGAACTAACCCAGACTGAAGCTGTTTTCAGCAGAACTACCGTGGTGTCATTTTTTGTGCAGAAATAAATGTTCTCGGAATGAGCTGAAAATTTACGGAGAATATTTTTGGAAAATATAAAAAATACTGGAGCGAAAAGATACCAGAGAAGAGTCCCGAGGCAACCACAAGGGTGGGGGGCGCACTCCCCTGGCTTGCCGCTGCCTCGTGGACCCCCTGACATGAGACCGACGCCAAAAACTCCTATAAATACAGAAACCCCAGAAAAGAAACCTAGATCGGATGTTCCGCCACTGCAAGCCTCTGTAGCCACGAAAAATCAATCGGGAGCCCGTTCCGGCACCCTGCCGGAGGGGGAAACCATCACCGGAGGCCATCTTCATCATCCCGGCGGTCTCCATGATGAGGAGGGAGTAGTTCACCCTCGGGGCTGAGGGTATGTACCAGTAGCTATGTGTTTGACCTCTCTCTCTCTCTCGTGTTCTTGATTTGGCACGATCTTGATGTATCGTGAGCTTTGTTATTATAGTTGGATCATATGGTGTTTCTTCCCTCTCTATCTCTTGTTGTGATGAATTGAGTCTTGCTCTTTGAGGTTTCGTTATGTTGGATTGAGTATTGGATTTGAGAACACTTGATGTATGTCTTGCGATGGGATATCTATGGTGACAATGGGATGTTCTATTGATTCACTTGATGTATGTTTTGGCACTCAACTCGCGGATTCCCAAGGTGACATTGGGGTAATCTATGCATAGGGGTTGATGCACGTTTTTGTCCTACGTTCTCCGATAGAAACTTTGGAGTGACTCTTTGTTGCACGTTGAGGGATTGTTATATGATCCAATTATGTTATCATTGTTGAGAGAATTTGCACTAGTGAAAGTATGAACCCTAGGCCTTGTTTTCAAGCATTGCAATACCATTTTTGCTCACTTTTGTTACTAGTTACCTTGCTGTTTTATATTTTCAGATTACAAAAACCTATATCTACTATCCATATTACACTTGTATCACCATCTCTTCGTCGAACTAGTGCACCTATACAATTTACCATTGTATTGGGTGTGTTGGGGACACAAGAGACTCTTTGTTATTTGGTTGCAGGGTTGTTTGAGAGAGACCATCTTCATCCTACGCCTCCCACGGATTGATAAACCTTATGTCATCCACTTGAGGGAAATTTGCTACTGTCCTACAAAACTCTGCGCTTGGAGGCCCAACACGAGTCTACAAGAAGAAGGTTGCGTATTAGACATCAAGCTCTTTTCTGGCGCCGTTGCCGGGGAGGCTAGGTAAGCGGCACTCACATCCCGTCAACGAAGCTCTTTTCTGGCGCCGTTGCCGGGGAGGTGAGTGCTTGATGGTATATCTTTAGATCTTGCAATTGAATCTTTTAGTTTCTTGTTTTATCACTAGTTTAGTCTATAAAAGAAAACTACAAAAAAATAGAATTGAGGTTGCCGCATATGCTTCATCTTTTTAATGTCTTTCGTGAAAATGATGGAAAGGAAAATTGTGCTCAAGTGTTAGAAGAAGAATTCAATAAAATGTTTGGCATAAAATCTTTGAATGATGAGCATGATTGCAATGTTGTTGGTATGAATTCTTTGAATATCCATGATGCTAATGATATGCAAAGCCATAAGCTTGGGGATGCTCTGTTTGATGATATTTTTTGTCCCCCAAGTTTTGATGAGCAAATTTATTATGATGAAAGCATGCCTCCTATTTATGATGATTATATTGATGAAAGTGGGTTTGGAAGAGTGTCAACTCTAGGTAATAATGATCCCACTATTTTGTACGGTGTTGAATCTTTTCACAATATTGATAAAAGTGGATTTGGAGAGGTCATGACTTTATTTAGTGATGAATCCACTATTTTGGAAGAGGTTCCAATTGATTATGAGAACAAAGTTGCTATCTATGATGATTATTGTGATGACATGTATGCTATAAAGAATAATGATAACCATTAAACTTGTCATCATGATTTTAATTTTCAATTGGATTATGACTCACATGATAGTTATTTTGTTGAGTTTGCTCCCACTACTATTCATGAGAATAAATTTGCGTATGTGGAGAGTAATAAAATTTCTATGCTTGTGGATCATGAAAAGAATGCTTTATGTGATAGTTATATTATTGAATTCATTCATGATGCTACTGAAAATTACTATGAGGGGGAACATATGCTTGTAGGTATTGCAATAATATCAAGTTTCCTCTCTATGTGTTGAAAATCTTGAAGTTTTGCTTGTTTGATCTTCCTATGCTAGTTGATTCTTGTTCCCATAAATTATTTGCTCACAAAATCCCTATGCATAGGAAGTGGGTTAGAATTAAATGTGCTAGTCATACGCTTCATGACGCTCCCATTATGTTTCAATTCTTATCTTTTATGTGAGCATCATTGAAATCATCATGCCTAGCTAGAAAGGCATTAAAGAAAAGCGCTTGTTGGGAGACAACCTAATATTTATCCCTACTATTTTTGTGTGTTCACATGATTAAGCTACTGTATTAATCATGTTTTATATAGCTTTTGTTTGAATAAAGTGCCAAGTAAAGCCTTTGGGATAGTGTGGATGATAGTTGACTTGATTCTGTGCAAAAACAGAAACCTTTGCGTCCAGTAACAGAATTGTTAACATTCACTGGATCGTGGAAAAACTCTGAATTTTTTACAGAGGATTTATGTACAAATTTTATACGTTTTCCTAATGTTTCAGATAATTTGGAATTACAGAAGTATGACCTTAATTCAGATCTTTACAGACTGTTCTGTTTTTGACAGATTCTGTTTTCAATGCACAATTTGCTTGTTTTCTAGTTTCTATGGCTTATATTGCTCAATATAAATTGTAGAAATGATAGGGTACAGTAGGAATCATGAGATAAAAATAATGAATCTTGTCCTGACAGTACCAAAGTGAATGATTTGTTTTATCATACTAACCCATCTCATGAAGTTCCGTTAAGTTTTGTGTGATTGAAGTTTTCAAGTTTTGGGTGAGATATCGATATGAGGAGAATAAGGAGTGACAAACCCTAAGCTTGGGGATGCCCAAGGCACCCCAAGGTAATATTCAAGGAATACCCAAGCAACTAAGCTTGGGGATGCCCCGGAAGGCATCCCCTCTTTCGTCTCCAACATCATCGGTAACCTTACTTGGAGCTATATTTTTATTCGTCACATGATATGAGTTTTTCTTGGAGCATCATTTTATTTTATTAGTATTTGCTTGCTGTTATTTAGAGTATTGTTTTGCATCTTTTATTTCAATAAAAGTGACAAGTATAGCCTTTACCATGCTTATTTTGCAAGTCTATATGTTGTTGTCTTGAAAACAGAAAGTTTTCTATTTTTGTCTGAATTCTTATGGAAAGTCAGAACATGATAAAATCTTGAAATTTTTACACAATTAGTAACAACAAATTTTCTACATTTGGTAATTTTTCAGAATTTTTGGAATTAGGGAAGTATGAGTACAATTGCACTCTTTACAGACTCTCCTGTTTAGACAGATTGCTGTTATGTTTGCATTGTTTGCATATGTTTACTTGTTTAATGATTCTATTTGAGGGTAGGAGTATTAAATATGCAGAGGCATTTAATATGCAATGTTAAATAATAATTTTAGTGATTTGCTACAGTAGAGAATGATAAGGTTTTGCATTTGATTTATACTAACTTATCTCACGAGTTCTTGTTGAGTTTTGTGTGGATGAAGTTTTTAAGATTTAGGGAAACCGTGATATAAAAGGAATTAAGGAGACACAAAAGCTCAAGCTTGGGGATACCCAAGGCATCCCTAATATTTCAAGAAGTCTCAAGCATCTAAGCTTGGGGATGCCCCGGTTGGCATCCCACCTTTCTTCTTCAACAATGATCGGTTAGTATCGGTTGAGACTAAGTTTTTTCTTCTTCACATGCTATGTGCTATCCTTTGAATGTCATTTTATTTTATTTTGCTTGCTGTTTGAATAAAATAATTAAGATCTAAATTATTATTTATGAGAGAGAGTCTTCACATAGCTACTTAATTATTCGACTACTCATTTATGTTCACTTATATCCTTTTTGGAGTAGTTTGTCATTTACTCGTGTGCTTCACTTATATCCTATGAGTAAATGGTTGAATGAATTGAATATCATAAATCTGAAATTATATATGTTTCATATGCTTATCCCATGGGGAGTAATGACTTCACATATAAGAAGTATAGGTGGTAAATTTATTGAAAGTTAGCAAACATAGTATTGGTCACTTGAACAATTCATGAAAGAATATTGAAGGAAGAGAGGTTTCACATATAAATATACTATCTTGGACATCTTCTATGATTGTGAGCCCCATTAATTATTTTCAAACTTGAGCAAATTAGTTGAAGTTGAACAAGGAAGGCAACATAATGAGTTATGCTTGGGTATATTTGTATAGAAGTTATATTGTTATGGATCCAATATGTGGTGCTTGTTTTTTTAGAATCTTTTTCTAGCCAAAATTTTTGTACTAAGCGGGAATACTGCTTGTGCATCCAAAATCCTTAAACCCAGTTTCTTGCCATGAGTGTCCACCATATCTACCTATGGATTGAATAAGATCCTTCAAGTAAGTTGTCATCGGTGCAAAAAGCAATAAAAATTGCTCCTAAATATGTATGATCTTTTATTGTAAGGGAAAATAAGCGTTGTACGAACTTATGATGGTAAAGAAATAAAAGCGATGAACTGCATAATAAAGGTTGCTATCACAAAGGGTAATACAAGATGACGTTCCTTTGCATTAAGGGTTTGCACATCCAAAAATAAAAAGCGCATGACAACCTCTGCTTCCCTCTGCGAAGGGCCTATCTTTTACTTTTATTTTTGTTGAGTCAATTTCTTTTTCCAACCTATTCTTTAGTTGGCAAGCATCATGTGGTGGGGAAAGATCTAAGCATATATGGCCATTCAAATATATTTGATCATGAATTATTATTGTTGACAATTATCTATATGATAAATAAGTTGGGAGGCGAAACACTAAGCCCCTATCTTTCTCTGTGTTCGATGGATGCTATTTGTTCTAAAAATATGCTTTGAGTGGTAGCAATCATGGAAGACTATATGATAGTTGAGTATGTGGAGTTTGCTAAATCAAAGCTCTTACATAGACCCTTCCTGAAAATAAGATGAATTGCAATTGTTTGATGACTGAGAACATAGTTTGTTAGTTTTCAAGAAAGTTTATGGTCTATGCTTTAACATGTGAATAGCTTGTTACTTGATCATGAGAGGTTTTATGAGATGAGCTACAGTTATGATATGTAATGATGCTAGAAAAAGTGATTGAAATTATCATTGATCAAACTTGTGCACTTGCTAGCATTCACACTTCATAAATTATTTCTTTTATCATTTACCTACTCGAGGACGAGCAGGAATTAAGCTTGGGGATGCTGATATGTCTCCAACGTATCTATAATTTATGAAATATTCATTCCATGTTTACAACAATTTTATATGGTTTTGTTATGATTTTATTAGAACTAACCCGGACTGAAGCTGTTTTCAGCAGAACTACCGTGGTGTCGTTTTTTGTGCAGAAATAAAAGTTCTCGGAATGAGCTAAAAATTTACGGAGAATATTTTTGGAAAATATAAAAAATACTGGAGCAAAAAGATACCGGAGAGGAGTCCCGAGGCAACCACAAGGGTGGGCGGCGCGCCCCCTGGCTTGCCGCTGCCTCATGGACCCCCCTGATGTGAGACCGACGCCAAAAACTCCTATAAATACAGAAACCCCCGAAAAGAAACCTAGATCGGAAGTTCCACCGCCGCAAGCCTCTGTAGCCAGGAAAAACCAATCGGGAGCCCATTCCAGCACCCTGTCGGAGGGGGAAACCATCACCGGAGGCCATCTTCATCATCCCGGCGGTCTCCATGACGAGGAGGGAGTAGTTCACCCTCGAGGCCGAGGGTATGTACCAGTAGCTATGTGTTTGACCTCTCTCTCTCGTGTTCTTGATTTGGCACGATCTTGATGTATCGCGAGCTTTGTTATTATAGTTGGATCATATGGTGTTTCTTCCCTCTCTATCTCTTGTTGTGATGAATTGAATCTTGCTCTTTGAGGTTTCGTTATGTTGGATTGAGTATTGGATTTGAGAACACTTGATGTATGTCTTGCGATGGGATATTTGTGGTGACAATGGGATGTTCTATTGATTCACTTGATGTATGTTTTGGCACTCAACTCGCGGATTCCCAAGGTGACATTGGGGTAATCTATGCATAGGGGTTGATGCACGTTTTCGTCCTACGTTCTCCGATAGAAACTTTGGAGTGATTCTTTATTACACGTTGAGGGATTGTTATATGATCCAATTATGTTATCATTGTTGAGAGAATTTGCACTAGTGAAAGTATGAACCCTAGGCCTTGTTTTCAAGCATTGCAATACCGTTTTTGCTCACTTTTGTTACTAGTTACCTTGCTGTTTTTATATTTTCAGATTACAAAAACCTATATCTACTATCCATATTACACTTGTATCACCATCTCTTCGTCGAACTAGTGCACCTATACAATTTACCATTGTATTGGGTGTGTTGGGGACACAAGAGACTCTTTGTTATTTGGTTGCAGGGTTGTTTGAGAGAGACCATCTTCATCCTATGCCTCCCACGGATTGATAAACCTTAGGTCATCCACTAGAGGGAAATTTGCTACTGTCCTACAAAACTCTGCGCTTGGAGGCCCAACACGAGTCTACAAGAAGAAGGTTGCGAAGTAACATCAGACACCCGTCCAGAGGCATGTCGAGCAGGCTAGCAAGAAGATGATTAAGTGGCACGGCAGGCTTGCCGAGCTTCACCCTCAGCATGACACCTAGCAATGCATTTAATGCACTTTGTCCTAACTGCCAGAGTTAGGTATGATAGCACGGTTAGCTATCTAATCACCAGATAAAGACTGTTTTGCCACTTTGGTCACCCCTTAAGCTATAAAAGGTGGTCCAAGGCTACCTAGAAAGGAATTCGGCCCCCGCACACTTGTACGCGCGTAGCAGCTCTCCCTGAGGCCACATTGCCGGGTTTGAGCGTTGCATGCCCATCGTGTTCTTCCATCCAATCCACTAAAGCAAGAGTAGGGTTTTACGCCTCCTAGCGGCCCGAACCTAGGTAAAAAACCACCAGTGTCACCATTGTCGTGCTGCTTCATGGTTTCCGCTCTTCGTGCAACGTGACCTCCCCCTTTGCCAAACCAGAAAGGGGCCGATGGCCCCATATGTGATTGTGTTCATCCACGACAATTTACCTACTCAAGGACGAGCAGGAATTAGCATTCCACATCAAAAATTCTGTTTTGATCATTTACCTACTCGAGGACGAGCAGGAATCAAGCTTGGGGATGCTTGATACGTCTCCAACGTATCTATAATGTTTGATTGTTCCATGCTATTATAGTATCAATCTTAGATGTTTTATATACACTTACAAGCAATTATATATCATTTTTTGGGACTAACCTATTAACTTAGTGCCAGTGCCTGTTGCTGTTTTTTGCTTGTTTTTGGTTTTTCAGAATATCAGTACCAAACAAAGTCCAAATGCCACGAAACTTTTTGGAGTTTTTTTTTCTAGTAATTAGAGACCCTGGAAGCTTCACGGGGGATTGAGAAGATGGAGCAGTGGCCCACAAGGCACCAAGGCGCGCCCAGGGGGGTAGGGCGCGCACTGGTGGCGTGTGGGGCCTACTTAGCTTCGTTTGACCTAACTCCGCCTCTATAAATTCTCTAAAATCGGGAAACCAACAGAGGAGTCCACGATACTTTTTTCGCCGCCGCAAGCCTCTGTTCTCGAGAGATCACATCTGGGGACCTTTTCTGGCACTCTGCCGGAGGGGGAATCAATCACGGCGTAGTTAGTAGCTAGATGGCTTCTTCTCTCTCGATGTTCTTCAATACAATGTTCTCCTTGATGTTCTTGGAGTTATATCCGATGTAATTCTTTTTTGCGGCGTGTTTGTTGGGATCCGATGACTTATGAGTTTATGATCCGATCTATCCATGAATATTATTTGAGTTTTCTCTGAACTCTTTTATGCATGATTAATATAGCCTCGTATTTCTTCTCCAATTTATTGGTTTGGTTAGGCCAACTAGTTTGATTTATCTTGCCATGGGAAGAGGTGCTTTGTAATGGGTTCGATCTTGCGGTGCTCAATCCCAGTGACAGAAGGGGACATGACACGTATGTAGCGTTGCTATTAAGGGTAAAAAGATGAGGTTTATTCCTACGTGAGTTTATCTTGTCTACATCATGCCATCTTGCTTAAAGCATTACTCCTTTTTCCATGAACTTAATACACTAGATGCATGTTGGATAGTGGTCGACGTGTGGAGTAATAGTAGTAGATGCAGGCAGGAGTTAGTCTATTAATCTCTGATGTGATGCCTATATACTTGATCATTGCCTTGGATATCGTCATAATTATTTGCTTTTCTGTCAATTGCCCAACAGTAATTTGTTTACGCACCGTATGCTATTTTCTCGAGAGAAGCCTCTAGTGAAAACTATGGCCCCTGGGTCTATCTTGTATTTTTGTCATATCTATCTATCAAAAACTATACAATTTAATCTTGCTCGTAATCGTTGAGGGATTGACAACCCCTCTACACATTGGGTTGCAAGTATTTGTTTTTTGTGTCCAGGTGTTGTTTACATAGTGTTGCTTGGTTCTCCTACTGGATTGATAACCTTAGTTTCACAGCTGAGGGAAATACTTATCTCTACTGTACTGCATCATCCTCTCCTCTTCGAGGAAATCCCAACGCAACTCACAAGTAGCAGGAAGAATTTGTGGCACCATTGCCGGGGAGACATCATCAACATCTATCAAGTACCTACGCATAAACTTCATCTCCTTGCATTTACTTTATTTTCCATTTGTCTCTCGTTTTCATCGCCCCCACTTCTAAAAAGTTCTACAAAAATACAAAAATATTTTCCGTTTGCCTTTTGCGTTTTTGCCTTCTTGTTTGAAACTGTCATCATGAGTGATTTTGGTATGGTAGAAACCGATGATGGTAGAACTCTTAACATTGGAAGTTCTACCAATCTTGATGCTAAGACCTTTGTGTTGGGACAAGGGAATGTTATAGGAAAAAGTGTCATCTAAGAATTCTGTAATTGCATTTAGACTTTGGCTTGTGATGACGCTCCTATACTTAAAAGAACCAAAACTTATGCCGATGTTATTTCCGCACTTGTTCTTAAACTTGAGAGAAGATTTATTCGCACCCATCCTACTTTGCAAAGATTATTTTATGAGTTGCTAGTTATAAAAAACCCTAGGGCTAAAAAACTAGCTACCCTTGTCCTCATGAATGAATTTGATCACATAGTGCGAGAGGCAAGAGAAATCTTTGATTTTTATGGTACGAACCATGAAAAACCGGTAATAGATGAGATCCTTTATAATAGTGATTATATGTTAAGGCATTTGCTTCGCAATGATCGCATCTTTGATGAGAATATTAAAAAGGAAGTCCCTCCTTTGAGTATGATTCAACAAGTTTTCAATGATGTTAACCAACAATGCTCTTGGATTGTAGCCGGTAATCAAAAGGGGTTTATAGATGGGCAACTTGCTAATGCTAAAATTTCTATGGATGATATGTTCCATGCTATCTTTAAAAAGCCTCCTGATGAAAACACATCTTTGGAAAAGAAGAAAAACGACAATACTTGAAACTATGCATTATGCCTAACTAGGGGCATAAAACAATAGCGCTTGTTGGGAGGCAACCCAATAGTTATGTTTTAATTTTTTGTTACCTTGCTGTTTATCAATAAGTACACAATTATGCTACTGTTATGATTGTGTTTTTATGTTTTAATTAGTGTTTATGCCAAGTAAAGCCTTTAGGATGATGTTGGATGATAGTTGACTTGATTCTGTTGAAAAACAGAAGGTTTTGCATCCAGTAGAAGAATTATCAAAAATTGCTGAAATGTGGAAAAATTCTGATTTTTTTACACATGATTGATATATGAATTTCCCACGTCGTCCTAAGTTTCAGAATTTTTTGAGTTATATACATATGAAATTAATTCAGGTTTCTACAGACTGTTCTATTTTTAACAGATTCTGTTTTCGTTGCATTGTGTGCTTATTTTGATGAATCTATGGATTGTATCGGGGGGTATAAGCCATGGTAAAGTTAGAATACAGTAGGTAATGCAATGATAAAATACGAATGGGTTTGCAATAGTACTTAAAGTAGTGATTTGTCTTCTTATACTAACAGATCTCATGAAGGTTTTGTTAAGTTTTGTGTGATTGCAGTTTTCAAGTTTTGGGTGAGATCACGATGGATGAAGGAATAAAGAGTGGCAAGAGCCTAAGCTTGGGGATGCCCGAGGCACCCCAAGGTAATATTAAATGACTCCCAAGCAACTAAGCTTGGGGATGCCCCGGAAGGCATCCCCTCTTTCTTCTAACGACCATCGGTAATTTTACTTGGAGCAATATTTTTATTTGTCACATATCATGAATTTTGCTTTGAGCATCATGTATGATATGAGTCTTTGCTTTGTTTTCTTTTTAGTTTGTCACAATCATCCTTGCTGAACACACCTATTTGAGAGAGCCATATGTTATCATGATTTGTTAGAATTGCTCTATGTGCTTCATTTAAATTTTATGAGCTAGGAAATTGCTCTAGTACTTCACTTAAATCTTTTAGAGCACGGTGGTGATTAAATTTTGTAGAAATACTTGAACTATCATTCTTCACTTAAATATTTTTGAAAGTTGATATGATTAAATTTTAAAGAAATGCACTCTCATGCTTCACTTAAATTATTTTGAGAGTTGATATGAAAAAAATAAAGAAATATTTGTGCTCTCGTGCTTCACTTAAATCTTTCTGAGAGTTGATAATAGCAATGGTAATTTGCATGAGATATGAATTTGGTCCCAAAGTGATGAATATTCAAGAGGGATATAATAAAAACTTTCATGAAAAGATCATTGAATATTAAAAACTTGATTCCTTGCAATAGTTTTGCGATACGGAGATAGTAATATGTGAGTCATGTTGGTGAGTAATTATGCTTTAGTAAGAATATTGGTGTTAAGGTTTGTGATTCCCTATGCAAGCACGAAAGTCAATAGTTATTCAACGAAGTTACATCCTACTTATCGTGCATTATTCAGTGTTAGTTATGTTCAATGCATGTTTATGATCATTTTCGTTTTTTTGGTTGGTCGTTCTCAATCTATTTGCTAGCCTTCATTTGTACTAAGCAGGAATGCTGCTTTTGCATCCAATTCCTTAAACCCAAAGTTGTGCCAAATGAGTCCACCATACCTACCTATATGCGGTGTTTCCTTACCGTTCTAAGTAAATTTGTATGTGCCAACTCTAATATTCAAACTAAATTTCCGTTTTGTGTGCCCGTACCGCTCATGAAGCGGCAGGGGGTGGCCAATATTTTCCATGCTAGGTGGGTTATTCTCATGATGAGTGTTTATTCACTTGTTATTGCACGAGAGTGTGGCGGGTAATAGGGATGCCCATTCCTGAAATGAAAAAAAATTAATATGATGTTAATAATAAATTCCTTGGAAAGTGTTGGTATGGAAGGCACCCGTGGATATGGCTAGCCATGGATTGTGTAAGAATGGTGGAAAGGAAATAAACTTTATTTTTTGTTTGGGAACTGCCTATGATTTATCTAGCATGTAAGATATTGGGAATTTTTGGTCGTTTTCGTTGACAGGAAAAGCATGCCTCTCAAAATGATTTTATCTCTCAATTTAAGCAATGACCTCTAGTACCTCTACAAATCTCTGCTTCCCTCTGTGAAGGGCTTGTCTAATTTTTTTTATACAATTTTTATTTTTATTTTGAGTCTCCATCTTCTCTTATAAAAGCACCAACTAGGGAACACTATGTCATACTTGCGCATTGGATGTAGCTAATATTTGAGTGTGTTTCATGAATGGATCAATGATTGAGCATAATGGGCTAGGGATAACTTTCTTTAGCGTTGATATTTTGAAAGACATGGTTGCTTGTTGATAAGCTTGAGCATTGATGTCTTCATGTCAAATTATAGACTATTGCTTTGAATCATTCAAGTCCAAATGCCCGTGCTATAAAAGAAAAGATTGTATGATGATTATGATAGGTAGCATTCCACGTCAAAAATTCTGTTTTTATCATTTAGCTACTCGAGGACGAGCAGGAATTAAGCTTGGGGATGCTTGATACGTCTCCAACGTATCTATTTTTTTATTGTTTCATGCTATTATAGTATCAATCTTGGATGTTTTATATACATTTACAAGCAACTTTATATCATTTTTTGGGACTAACCTACTAACTTAGTGCCCAGTGCCAGTTGCTGCTTTTTGCTTGTTTTTTACTTTGCAGAATATCAATACCAAACGAAGTCCAAATGCCACAAAACTTTTTGGAGATTTTTTTCCGGCGATAAGAGACCCTAGAAGCTTCGGGAGGCCACGAGAATACGAAGGAGTGGCCCACTAGGCACCAGGGTGCGCCAGGGGCCTCTATCGGGCCCTAGTACCTAGTGGGGCCCACGAGCCTCCGTTTGACCTAACTCCGACTCTATAAATTCCAAAAATCAGAAAACCTACGTGGGAGTCCACGAAATACTTTTTTTTGCCGTCGCAAGCCTCTGTTCTCGAGAGATCCCATCTGGAGACCCTTTCTGGCACTCTGCTGGAGGGGGGATTGATCATGGAGGGGTTCTTCATCAACCTTGTCGCCCCTCTGATGATGCGTGAGTAGTTTACCACAAACCTACGGGTCCGTAGTTAGTAGCTAGATGGCTTCTTCTGTCACGATGTTCTTCAATACAATGTTCTCCTTGATGTTCTTGGAGTTATATCCGATGTAATTCTTTTTTGCAGTGTGTTTGTTGGGATCCGATGAATTGTGAGTTTATGATCAGATCTATCCATGAATATTATTTGAGTTTTATCTAAACTCATTTATGCATGATTAATATAGCCTCATATTTCTTCTCCGATTTATTGGTTTGGTTTGGCCAACTAGATTGATTTATCTTGCCATGGGAAGAGGTGCTTTGTAATGGGTTCCATCTTGTGGTGCTCAATCCTAGTGACAGAAGGGGACATGACACATATGTATCGTTGCTATTAAGGGTAAAAAGATGGGGTTTATTCATACGTGAGTTTATCTTGTCTACATCATGTCATCTTGCTTAAAGCATTACTCCTTTTTCCATGAACTTAATACACTAGATGCATGTTGGATAGTGGTCGACGTGTGGAGTAATAGTACTAGATGCAGGCAGGAGTCATTCTATTAATCTCGGACGTGATGCCTATATACTTGATCATTGCCTTGGATATCATCATAATTATTTGCTTTTCTGTCAGTTACCCGACAGTAATTTTTTTACCCACCGTGTGCTATTTTCTCGAGAGAAGCCTTTAGTGAAAACTATGGCCCCCAGGTCTATCTTTTATCAAATAAAAATCTTAAAAATACCTTGCTGCAATTTTCTTTTATTTATTTTATTTTGTATTTTGTCAGATCTATCTATAAAAAACTATACAATTTAATCTTGCTTGTAACCGTTAAGGGATTGACAACTCCTCTACGCGTTGGGTTGCAAGTATTTGTTGTTTGTGTGCAGGTGTTGTTTACATAGTGTTGCTTGGTTCTCCAACTGGATTTATAACCTTGGTTTCATAACTGAGGGAAATACTTATCTCTACTGTACTGCATCATCCTCTCCTCTTTGAGGAAATCCCAATGCAGCTCACAAGTAGCAAATGCTACCTATCATATTCATCTTATAATCTTTTCTTTTGTGGCATGGATATTTGGACTTGAGTGATTCAAAGCAATAGTCTATAGTTTGACATGAAAACATAAATACTCAAGTATACCAACAAGCAACCATGTCTTCCAAAAATATCAACGCTAAAGGAAGCTATCCCTAGCCCATTATGCTCAGTCACTGATCCATTCATGAAACACACTCAATATTAACTACATCCAATGCACAAGTATCACAATAGTGCTCTCCAATTGGTGCTTTATGAGAGAAGATGCAGACTCAAATTAAAATAAAAACTACATAAATGTAAAATAGATAGGCCCTTCGCAGAGGGAAGCAGAGATTGGCAGAGGTGCCAGAGCTCAAAGTTTAAAATAGAGAGATAAAATTATTTTGAGAGGCGTGCTTTTCCTGTCAACGAAAACGACCTAGAATTCCCAATATCTTCCATGATATACACATTATAAGCGGTTCCCAAATAGAAAATAAACTTTATTTCCTTTCCACGATTCTTTCACAATCTATGGCTAGCCGTATACACGGGTGCCTTCCATACATAACTTTCCAAGGAATTTATTATTATTATTATTATTATTATTATTATTATTATTATTATTATTATTATTATTATTATTATTATTATCATTTCAGGACTAGGCATCCCTATTACCTGCCTCTATCTCGTGCAATGACAAGTGAATAAACACTCATCATGAGAATAACCCGCCTAGCATGGAAAATATTGGCCACCCCCTACCACTTCATGAGCAATACGGGCACAAAAAACAGAAAAAAAATTAATGACTAGAGTTGGCACATGCAAATTTACTTGGAACGACATGTAAATCCCGCTTATAGGTAGGTATGGTGGACTCATTTGGCACAACTGTGGGTTTAAGGAATTGGATGCACAAGCAGTATTTCCTCTTAGTAGAAATGAAGGCTAGCAAATAGATTGAGAAGCAACCAACCAAAATACAAAAACGGTCATAAACATGCATTGAGAATAACTAACACTGAATAATGCACCATAAGTAGGATGTAACTTCGTTGCATAACTATTGACTTTACGTGCATGCATAGGGAATCACGAATCTTAACACCAATATTCTTACTAAAGCACAATTACTCACTAGCATAACTCACATATTATCATCTCCATATCGCAAAACTATTGCAAGGAATCTGACTTATCATATCCAATGATCTATATGAAAGTTTTTATTATATCCTTCTTGAATATTCATCACATTGGGACCGAATTCATATCTTGTACAATTACCATTACTATTATCAACTCCCAAAAAGATATAATTGCAGCATGAGAGTCCATCTATTTCTTCAAAATATAATCACCGCCGTGCTCAAAAATATGTAAGTGAAGCACATATAGTATTCTAACAAATCACAAAAAATGTGTGTACCTCTCAAATAGGTGTGTACAGAAAAGATGATTGTGACAAACTAAAAACCAAACAAATCAAAGACTCATATAATACAAGACGCTCCAAGCAAAACTCATATCATGTGATGAATAAAAATATTGCTCCAAGTAAAATTACCTATAGACGGTAAAAGAAAGAGGGGATGCCTTCCAGGGCATCCTCAAGCTTAGTTGCTTGGGAGTCCTTGAATATTACCTTGGGTTGCCTCGGTCATCCCCAAGCTTAGGCTCTTGCCACTCATTATTCCCTCATCCATCGTGATCTCAACCAAAACTTGAAAATTTCAGCACACAAAACTTAACAAAACCTTCGTGAGATCCGTTAGTGTAATAAAACAAATCACTAGTTTAAGTAATATTGCGAACCCGTTCATATTTTATTATTAGATTATACCTACTGTATTCTAACTTCACCATGGATTATACCCCCCGATACAATCCATAGATTCATCAAAACTAGCAAAAACGCAACGAAAACAGAATCTGTCAAAAACAGAACAGTCTGTAAAGATCTGAATTTTAGTCATACTTCTGTAAACTAAACATTTCTGAAAATGTAGGACAACGTGCGAAATTTGTATATCAATCATGTGTAAAAAATACAGAATTTTCCACATTCCAGAAAAGTTGTATAATTCTGCTACTGGACGCAAAAGTTTCTGTTTTCTCACAGAATCAAATCAACTATCAACCAAATCATCCCAAAGGATTTGCTTGGCACAAATACTAATTAAAACACAAAAACACAACCATAACAGTAGCACAATTTTGTGCACACTCAAAAATTGTAGCAACCCGACCCGAAATCGGTCAAGTCTCTGTGTATCAGTACCATCCCAAGATCATGCTGGCACACACAGTACATTGATGAAAAATTCAAAGCTCAATCACACCTGATTTATTACATGATTCTCATATAGAGTCTTTATTACAATAGAATGAATTCGGCTGAAGGCCAACTCATGAGAAAAAAAACTAAAGGCTGCGAAAGCGTAGACGATAGGTGAGTCCATCCGACTCCATAGGGCAATCACCGAGCGGAGATCGTAGCCTCACTCCTGGTCGGAAAACTCCTCTGCAACATGAGACGTTGCAGCCGTGTAGGTCAGCATTTTGAATATGCCGGCAAGTAATAGAGAGAACAATAATAATAATGCTAACACTATATGCAATTTGGCTGTGGGTCTCTAAGTTATGTTTTTGCGAAAAAGCCAATTTTTTCCTAAAACAAAATGGACTTGCTTGCAATTACTACAAAATATTGGTTGTTATTGAGATGCTTCCGCCAACCAGTGTCTCATTCCTGAAATCATTAATAACCCATTAATTAATTAATTATGTTCGGTGTTGAGATTTCCGAAATACTCCAATTCCAGAGGCTCAGTTGTCCGTAACCGGGGACACGGCTAATCGATTAGGTTTCCACTCTGCAGAGTCTTGTGCACTTTACCTGCAAGAATCGTTCCCTCCTTTGAGTCCTCACACTGCCTGGTGTTTGAAGATGGGCCGAACGAAACAGGGTCTTCTGTAGAGTTTCTCTGGGCACTGCCAGTGCCCATCCATGTCCTATCGTTCTTCTACATCTGTTGGCACCGTCCGTCCAGAGTCACGCCTAGGGTCGACCAAGCCAGAGCCCATAATGGCTTGCGGCTGCACAGGTAAGCTTCCGGTCAAGGTGTATCCATCCGTCTCTTCGTGGCTGGGTGAAGCTCTCCGCAAGATGTCATGGCGCTTCTTCATCCATCCCGGCCATCCGTTGGTTTCTCTAGGGTGCCCATCAATCCGTCCTCCACCCAGTAGTGAATTTGAAGTCCATCTTGAATCTTGAAGTCATGGGGTTGTCATCATCTTGACTCTCACATCTCCCATATAAATCACTCAACCAACCCCGTCTTGCTACGAGCATAGCAAAATAAACTACAACGTCCCGGGCAATGGTAACATAGGGATTTGGGTCAACCTACCACATGTCACTACTCAAGACTTGATTCAATTTCTCCTACTGCATGCATGGTGGGAAGAAAAATACTACTAATGCAATAAAACATAGGTAAATAAAGTCATGATCAAGACTTGCCTTGCTGACGATCTTCGAAAGCTAGCGCCTCGTAATAGCAAGCCTCGCACTCCGGGAATTTTATCGAAACAAACAAAGCATAATAAGCATATATCATACATTATACTAACATCACAGAAAGTAACTTAGTAAATGACAAACAACATAACACGTAATGAAATCCAAAGAAAAAAACCAAAGAAAGTCATAAAAGCAAAACCAAGTTTTTACTATAAGTGAAACCAACTACAAAAATAGTTTTCTTACCAATAAAACTTTCTTTAATAGAACTAAAATAAGGTTTTTATTAAATAACAGAAAAGAAAACAACAAATAAATTTTATGCAAAAAGAATCACATTAAAAGCTATTATAAAACTCCTTTTATGCCTAAAACAAGTTTTTAGTATGAAAACGGAAATAAACAACTAAAACATTTTTTCCTTCAAATAAAAGTCCCATTATTAATTCTATAGAAACTAATCTGAACAAAAAAAAAGAAACTAATTTAAAACAAAGGAAATAATGCAAAGGTCAATAAATAATAAAACAGTACAGTTTTTGCTGCTAGACTAATTTTTAATTATTTCTAAAATTCCAAAACTAAACCTACTGATAGCCAAGGTCACAAGAAAACAGTAGCAAAAAGAATCGCCTAAAACTATTAATCCTAGCTCTAGTTATTGCAAAATTGGTGATCTGAACAAAATTCATACAAAACAATTTTCAAAATCTCAAACATGGACAAAAGTTATATCCACAGAAACTTTAGGAAATTTTCCAACTAGAGCAAAAAGAATAACTAGGAAATATTAAATAACCTAAGAGAAATAAATTTTTCAAGATTGGAACTTTTCTGTTTTAAAAACAGGAACGAAATTAACTAAAAAAACAAACGGGCGCTATTGGGCTTAGGAGGTGCGATCTGTAGTTATCTAACGCACGGGCGGAAAAGAAATAAAATGCATACGGCCTAACAAATAAACCGACCGGTTTGATCTAATCTAACTAAATCGAGAATAAACCGTAACTAAACCGATCTACTAAAAACACCTAACTCTTCACTAGTTCTAATCTAAGCCGTAGATTAGGGATCCAACAGTGGAGGGGAGTCCGACTTACAGTGGCGGTGGTCGACGGCGAACAGAGGACGGCGGCAGGTCGGGCATGATGGTGGCGGCTGCTCCGGTGGTCCGGGGTGGCGGCGGCGACGTCGGGGCGAAGTGGTGGAGCGAGGGGAGGTCGGTGGTGTCCTCGGTTGCTGTCAGGGACGACGGGATCGATGAGGGCGATGCGGTGGTGCTCGGTGTTCCGGCGATGGGCAGACGAGCTCGAGTAGCTCTCTGCGGAGGACAAAGATGAGCAAAAGGGTGTTAAGGGAGTGCGGGTAGTTGGGCTAGGCCGATGGCCGAAGATTGAGGGGTGGTGAGGGCTGACCGGCGTCAGTGGCGGTGGTGGACTGCAGCGGCGGAGGCGAGATCCTATCATCGAGAGCGTAAGCTACGACGGGGTTTTGCGAGGGGGTTTTAGGGGGGTCGAGGGAGGAGAGCGAGGGGACTTTATAGGACACATTCCTTGGAGAGGAGGGCGACTCGGAGCGTGATTCCGGGAAGATCGCGGCAACGGGTGCGCTCTGGTTGTGCTCCGGCCTGGCGAGGCGTGGGCGAGGGGTTAGGGTTGGGGTGGACCCCACGGTCAGTGAGAGAGAAGGGAAGGGAGAGAGCGGGCGACTGAGGGGGAAAGGGTTCGGCGCGGCGCGGGTGGAGCAGGCCGGCTCGATGCTGGCTGGGCCGGCGCCTGGGTTTTCCTTTTTTTTGAAATAAGACAGAGGGGAAATAAAATAAACTAGAGAAAATAAAATAGTTTTATATAGGACATATATATATCAGAAAAATATAATCTATAAGATGGACTCTTTTTCAGAGGCAAAAATAAAAACTTTATAAAAAACATTTTTTTGAAAAATCCAAATAAAACTCATATTTGAATTCAAAACTTTTGGCATGGTTTTCTTCTGACATTTTTGGAGTGTCATTTTAGCTCCTCTCATACTTTTTCTCAAGTATTTGTCCGGGATATTTGAAATGAATTTTCAAATGCCCAGTTGAATCCAAATTCAAATAAAACTCAAATGCCTCTGAAATTTCCAAATGCTACTCAATTCAAACAAAATGCATAGATGCTTAGCTAATAATTGTAAAACATTCGAAATTGAAAATTTGGGATGTTACAAACCTACCCACCTTAAGATGAATCTCGCCCTCGAGATTCGGGTTGGCTAGCAAATAGGTGCGGGTGGTCTTGATGGAGATCTTCTTCTCGCTCCCAGGTGGCTTCCTCCTCGGAATGGTGGCTCCACAGAACCTTGAAGAACTTGATGATCTTGCTGCGGGTAACTCTGTTCATAGTCTCAAGAATTATGACGGGTTTCTCCTTATAAGTCAGATCACTGTCAAGCTGTATGGCCTCTAGGGGCACTGTGTCTCTCAAAGGAATATCGGCCATCTCAGCATGGCATTTCTTCAACTGGGAAATGTGAAAGACATCGTGAACTCCTGACAATCCTTTCGACAATTCCAGTTTGTATGCAACTTCGCCTCTGCATTCGAGGATTTTGTATGGACCTATGAACCTAGGTGCTAACTTTCCTTTAACACCGAACCTCTTGATTCCTCGAAGTGGGGACACACGGAGGTATGCTCGGTCTCCTGCTTCGTACGTTATCTCCTTGCGTTTACTGTCGGCATAACTCTTCTATCTCGACTGAGCTATCTTAAGTCCCTCTTGAATCAGCTTGACCTTCTCTTCGGAATCTCTGATAAGATCGGGACCAAAAAGTTTTCGGTCTCCAACACCATCCCACAACAATGGTGTTCTACACCTCCTTCCGTATAGAGCTTCGAAAGGGGCCATCTTCAAACTAGTCTGATAGCTGTTGTTGTACGAGAACTCTGCGTAGGGTAAATTATCATCCCAGCTAGATCCATAGTCTAGCGCACAGGCTCTCAACATGTCCTCCAGAATCTGGTTGACTCTCTCGGTCAGTCCATCTGTCTGTGGATGAAAAGTTGTACTGAACTCCAGCCTCGTACCCAAAGTTTCATGCAACTGATTCCAAAACTTTGAGGTAAATTGTGTTCCTCTATCTGACACGATACTCCTCGGAACTCCATGCAGACACATGATCCTGGTCATGTATATCTTGACTAACTTAGCGCTGGTATAGGTGGTCTTCACAGGAATGAAATGAGCTACCTTGGTCAAGCGATCAACCACTACCCAGATAGAATCATAACCTGAACGAGTCCTGGGTAATCCTGTGATAAAATCCATTCCAAGTTTTTCCCATTTCCACTTAGGTATCGGCAGAGGTTGAAGTAACCCTGCCGGCTTCTGATGTTTCGCCTTTACTCGCTGACAAATATCGCATACTGCTACGTACTCGGCAATATCCTTCTTCATACCTGTCCACCAGAAACTTTCCTTCAAGTCCAGATACATCTTGGTGTTGCCTGGGTGAATCGAGTACGGTGAATCATGGGCCTCCTGAAGAATTAACTTCCTAACTTCTGGGTCATTGGGCACATAGATACGATCCTCAAACCATAAAGTTCCGTGCTCATCCTCACGAAAACCTTTAGCCTTTCTGTTACTCATCCTTTCCTTTATCTCTACAATTTCCTTGTCTGTCTTCTGGGCTTCTTAGATTCTTTCGGCCAGAGTGGACTGAATATCTAGGATGGCGACAAATCCTCTCGGTACTATCTCCAGTCGGAGATCTCTGAGATCGTCGGCTAACTCCTGTGGTAATCCTCCAGCTATGAGGGTGTTCACATAGCAGTTATGGCTCAAGGCATCTGCTACAATGTTTGCCTTCCCTGGGTGGTAATGCAATCTCATGTCATAGTCCTTGATCAACTCTAGCCATCTCCTCTGCCTGAGGCTCAACTCCCCCTGCGTGAAAATGTATTTCAAGCTCTTATGATCCGTGTAAACATCACAACTGTTTCTGACAAGGAAATGTCTCCAGGTCTTGAGTGCATGCACTACGGCTGCTAGCTCCAAATCGTGTGTGGCATAATTCATCTCGTGAGGTCGTAGCTGTCTGGAGGTATAAGCTAGAACTTTTCCTTCCTGCATGAGCACTGCTCTGAGTCCTTGTCGAGAAGCGTCACAATATACCTGGTAATCCTTGTGTATGTCCGGCAAAATTAGCAATGGGGCTGTAACCAAATGTTTATTCAGCTCCTGAAAACTGGCTTCACAATCCTCGGTCCAAACGTACTTGGCTTCCTTCTTCAACTGTTCATTCATGGGTTTAGCAATCTTGGAGAAATTCTCAATAAACCTTCGATAATATCCTGCAAGTTCGAGAAAACTGCGGATCTCCTTGACTGAGGTGGGGGACTGCCATTTGGTGACTGATTCAACCTTGGTGGGGTCGACTGCTATTCCTTCTCCTGAAATAACATGTCCGAGGAATCCGACTTCCTTCAACCAAAATTCACATTTGCTGAACTTGGCATATAACTGATGTTCACGGAGTTTCTCCAGAACTAGACGCAAATGTTCCTTGTGCTCTTCCTCGCTCTTGGAGAAAACCAATATGTCATCGATGAACACCACAACAAACTTGTCCAGATATTCCATAAATACCTTGTTCATCATGCTCATAAAATACGCAGGGGCATTAGTCAATCCGAATGACATGACTGTATACTCATATAAACCATACCTTGTGGTGAAAGCTGTTTTGGGTATATCATGTTCACGAATCTTCAACTGATGATACCCTGATCGAAGATCGATCTTGGAGAATACTTTGGCTCCGACTAGCTGATCAAATAAATCATTAATCATCGGCAGAGGGTACTTGTTCTTGATGGTCACGTCGTTCAATGAACGATAATCCACAACCATTCTCAGGGTTCCATCCTTCTTCTCTACCAAAAGAACTGGGGCTCCCCAAGGTGACGAGCTTGGCCGAATATATCCCTTCTCCAATAGCTCATTAATTTGCTTCTTGATCTCTTCCAAATCATTCGGGGGCATTCGATAGGGTCTCTTGGATATTGGGGCTGTGCCGGGCAATAACTCAATCAAAAACTCAATGTCTCTATCCGGTGGCATTCCTGGTAATTCCTCTGGAAATATATCGAGAAAATATTGCACTACTGGCACTTCCTCCTGAACGACTCGCATAAGGGAATTCACATGATTCTTCATCGGTGTGCGTCTGGATACATACTTGATCCTCCTCTGCTCCGGGGTGGTGAGCAAAATCGTCTTGCGAGCACAATCGATGTTTCCTTCAAACTTTGTCAACCAGTCCATGCCTAGGATCACGTCCAGTCCCTGGGATTCCAATACTATGAGGTCTGCAGGAAAATCATGGTTTCCGATGCTGAGGGTCGAATGACAGCCTAAGCCTGCCATCATCTCTCCTCCTGGGGAAGTGACCTGAAGAGGGCTTCTAAGGGTTCTAGCGGGCAACCCGTATTTTTCCACAACTACCCTTGATATGATGAATGCGTTGCACCGGAATCAAAGAGTACCAATACTGGACGTGAATTTAATAAAAACTTACCAACCACAGTCTCTGGCTGATCATAGACGTCCTCCACGTCAATGTGGTTCACCTAAGCACGAGGAAAAGGGTTGGGCTTCTTTGCGGAGCTTCCATTGCCGTTGCTGTTTCCATTTCCCTGCTTGGCCTCCGGACAATCGGTGGCATAGTGTCCGTCTTCTGGCACTTGAAACAGGTGATATGACTTAGATCCTTCTGAGTCGGAGCGGGACGGTGCTGGTTGCCATTGCCTCCATTGCCAGACTTGAAGTTGTTGCTGTTCTGACGATTATTCCCATTCCCTCCATGGTTGTGTCCTCCATGGTTATGTCCTCCATGATTATGTCCTCCATGGGTGTGATGGGTGTGTCCTCCCGAGTATGGGGCATAGCCGGGCTTCTGCTGAGCTCCGGAGTTGTACTTCCCCTGCCATACTTCCGCTTGCGGCTATCAATCTGCTGCTGCTTGCCTTCAAGTATGGTGGCCTTGTCTACCAGCTCCTGGTAGTTGTTGAAGGTAGCCACCATCAGCTGCATTCCCAGCTCATCATTGAGTCCCTCGAGAAACTTCTCTTGCTTTGCGGCATCTGTGGCCATATCATCTGGGGCATAGTGAGCTAACTTGCTGAACTCATCCACGTACTGCCCCACAGTACGATTCCCCTGGCGTAAGTTGCGGAACTCACGCTTCTTCAAACTCATGGCTCCAGCTGAGACATGAGCGGTGCGGAAGGCCTACTGGAACTGATCCCACGTGATGGTGGTGATGGGATAGGTGGTGGTGTAGTTTTCCCACCAAGAGGTTGCGGGTCCATCCAGTTGATGTGCGGCAAAACACACCTTCTCAGCATCTATGCATCCAGCAGTTGCTAGCTCCCTTCCGATCTTGCGGAGCCAATCATCAGCTACAATCGGCTCGGTGCTGCTAGAGAACACCGGCGGATTCAGCCTCAGGAAACGGGTCACGTTGTTGACAGGGGGTGGTGGCGGTGGATTGTTGTTATTATTGTTGTTGCCTTGGTTCTGGATGAGCATCGGCATCAAGGCATTCTACTATTGGATCAGCTGGGTGAGCTCCGGGGGGAAGGTGAAACCGGGGTCACGTCTCGGAGGCATCTGGTGTTTTGGAGTGGATGAGAAATTAGAATAGAACAAGGGTCTAAGAGAAATAGCACTACCCATATGAATGCACAAATATTATCACACCAATCATTTATTCATTCCACTCAAACATAGTTCAATCTCGGATTACAAAATCTCAGGACTAATAAACAATAACAGCCTAACTAATCGACGATAAAATAAAAAGTAACATGGCTGTCGACTAAATGTTCTCCTCAGATATCCTTGCGTCCTCCAGCGGTGCGTCTTCTGGTGCGGTGTCTTCTGGCGGGGCGTCTCCTCTTGCTGTGTCCTTTAGTGGAGCTCTCCTCGTAATCCTTATCATTGCTCACAAGGGGTCCATCATCTCCACTCGGAAAGAGGTCTTCTCCCTGGTCCATCTTCTCCTCCAATGCAGCAACATAAGTCTCCAGGTTCTCGATTCTCTCCATAAAATCCTTGACCTCCTCTTCATGTTCAAGGAAGTCCTCGCGTGCTTTCTCCTCCAGTTCCAGTTCACGGAACAACAGCCTCCTGAGTACCTTCGAGCTTCTGCGTGCCTGAACCTCTAGATTCCTGACGTGAGTCTCCAGGTCTTGAACATATGAGAGAATGGAGTCGTCATCCATGGTGCGCACTATATCTCCATTTCTATCTCTGCGAGAAATCATGGCGAGGTCTGATGGGTCGAGCTCAGACCTGTACTCTTCTCGGAGATGTCCAAGTGCATGATGAATCACCATGTCTCTTCTGAGGATCCAAGTGAAAGCGGTAAACTCGAAGTCGATGGGCTCTTGGAAACTTCCGAAAGTCCTCCCTGGAATGTGCACCATAATCCTATAGCGAGTGTCCGTTGGAAGTGCATTGGTAGGCTTCCCGGTGATGGAGGGCAGAGCAATCTTCAACTTCTTGACAATCTGAACCAGCTTCTTGCCAAAAGGCATCATCTCATCCGGCTGGCAAAACTCCGGCAGCAGAACTGGGGTGTACTTGACGGCCATCTAGAATGTAGAAATCAGAGGGAAGTCAGAAATGAATAGGGGAGAATTACGGAAAATAAAGACATAAATAAAATAGTTTCTTCCTATGGCCTTATGATCCTAGGGGTTACGTCCTACTGTCATCGTGTGCTCTGAATACCATCTCTGTAGCGACCCGACCAGAAATCGGTCAAGTCTCTGTGTATCAGTACCATCCCAAGATCATGCTGGCACACACAGTACATTAATGAAAAATTCAAAGTTCAATCACACCTGATTTATTACACGATTCTCATATAGAGTCTTTATTACAATAGAATAAATTCGGCTGAAGGCCAACTCACGAGAAAAAAACTAAATGCCGCGGAAGCGTAGACGATAAGTGAGTCCATCCGACTCCATAGGGCAATCACCGAGCGTAGATCGTAGTCTCACTCCTGTCGGAAAACTCCTCTGCAACATGAGACGTTGTAGCCATGTAGGTCAGCATTTTGAATATGCCGGCAAGTCATAGAGAGGACAATAATAATAATGCTAACACTATATGCAATTTGGTTGTGGGGCTCTAAGTTAAGTTTTTACGAAAAAGCCAATTTTTCCGTACAACAAAAAGGACTTGCTTGCAATTACTACAAAATATTGGTTGTTATTGAGATGGTTCCGCCAACCAGTGTCTCGTACCCGAAATCATTAATAACCCATCAATTAATTAATTATGTTCGGTGTTTAGATTTCCAAAATACTCCAATTCCAGAGGCTCAGTTGTCCGTAACCGGGGACATGGCTAATCGATTAGGTTTCCACTCTGCAGAGTCTTGTGCACTTTACCTGCAAGAATCATTCCCTCCTTTGAGTCCTCGCACTGCCTGATGTTTGAAGACGGGACGAATGAAACAGGGTCTTCCGTAGAGTTTCTCTGGGCACTGCCGGTGCCCATCCATGTCCTACCGTTCTTCTACATCTGCTGGCACCGTCCATCGAGAGTCACGCCTAGGGTCGACCAAGCCAGAGCCCATAATGGCTTGCGGCTGCACATGTAAGCTTCCGGTCAAGGTGTATCCATCCGTCTCTTCGTGGCTGGGTGAAGCTTTCCGCAAGATGTCATGGCGCTTCTCCATGCATCCCGGCCATCCGCTGGTTTCTCCAGGGTGCCCATCAATCCGTCCTCCACCCAGTAGTGAATTTGAAGTCCATCTTGAATCTGGAAGTCATGGGGTTGTCATCATCTTGACTCTCACATCTCCCATATGAATCACTCAACCAACCCCGTCTATGAGCATAGCAAAATAAACTACAACGTCCTGGGCAATGGTAACATAGGGATTTGGGTCAACCTACCACATGACACTACTCAAGACTTGATTCAATTTCTCCTACTGCATGCATCGTGGGGAGGAAAATACTACTAATGCAATAAAACATAGGTAAATAAATTCATGATCAAGACATGCCTTGCCGACGATCTTCGAAAGCTAGCGGCTCGTAATAGCAAGCCTCACACTCCAGGAATTCTATCGAAAGAAACAAAGCATAATAAGCATATATCATACATTATACTAACATAACAGCAAGTAACTTAGTAAATGACAAACAACATAACACATAATGAAATCCAAAGAAAAAACCAAAGAAAGTCATAAAAGCAAAACAAAGTTTTTACTATAAGTGAAACCAACTACAACAATAGTTTTCTACCAATAAAACTTTCTTTAACAAAAATAAAATAAGGTTTTTATTAAATAATAGAAAAAAAAATAGCAAATAAATTTTATGCAAAAAGAATCACATTAAAAGCTATTATAAAACTCCTTTTATGCCTAAAACAAGTTTTTAGAAAGAAAATGGAAATAAACAACTAAAACATTTTTTTTCTACAAATAAAAGTACCACTGTTAATTCTACAGAAACTAGTCTGAGCAAAAGAAAAGAAACTAATTTAAAACAATGTAAAGCAAAGGAAATAGTGCAAAGGTCAATAAATAACAAAACAGTACTATTTTTGCTGCTAGACTAATTCTTAATTATTTCTAAAATTACAAAACTAAACCTACTGATAGCCAAGGTCACAAGAAAACACTAGCAAAAAGAATCGCCTAAAACTATTAATCCTAGCTCTAGTTATTGCAAAACTGGTGATCTGAACAAAATTCATATAAAACAATTTTAAAAATTTCAAACATGGACAAAAGTTATATCCACAGAAACTTTAGGAAATTTTCCAACTAGAGCAAAAAGAATCACTAGGAAATATTAAATAACCTAAAAGAAATAAAAATTTTCAAGATTGAAACTTTTCTGTTTTAAAAACAGAAACAAAATTAACTAAAAAAACAAACAGACGCTATTGGGCTTAGGAGGTGCGATTTGTAGTTATCTAACGCACGGGCAGAAAACAAATAAAACGCATACGGGCTAACAAATAAACCGACTAGTTCGATCTAATCTAACTAAACCGAGAATAAACCGTAACTAAACTGATCTACTAAAAAAACCTAACTCTTCACTAGTTCTAATCTAAGCCGTAGATTAGGGATCCAATGGTGGATGGGAGTCCGGCTTACAGTGGCGGTGGTCGACAACGAACAGAGGACGGCGGTGGGTCAGGCGTGACGGTGGCGGCTGCGCCGGTGGTCCGGGGCGGCGGCGGCGACGTCGGGGCGAAGTGGCGAAGCAAGAGGAGGTCGGTGGTGTCCTCGGTTGCTGTCGGGGGTGATGGGATCGATGAGGGTGATGCGGTGGTGCTCAGTGTTTCGGCGATGGGCGGACGAGCTCGAGTAGCTCTCTGCGGAGGACAAAGATGAGCAAAAGGGTTCAAGGGAGTGCGGGTAGTTGGGGTAGGCCGATGGCCGAAGATTGAGGGGTGGTGAGGGCTCACCGGCGTCGGTGGTGGCGGTGGATTGCGGCTGTGGAAGCGAGATCTGATTGTCGAGAGCGTAAGCTACGGCGGGGTTTTGCGAGGGGGTTTTAGGGGGGTCGAGGGAGGAGAGCGAGGGGACTTTATAGGACATGTTCCTTGGAGAGGAGGGCGACTCGGAGCATGATCCCGGGAAGATCGCGGCGACGGGTGCGCTCTGGTTGTGCTCCGGCCTGGTGAGGCGTGGGCGAGGGGTTAGGGTTGGGGTGGACCCCGCGGTCAGTGAGAGAGAAGGGGAGGGAGAGAGCAGGCGACCGAGGGAGAGAGGGTTCGGCGCGGCGGGGTGGAGCAGGCCGGCTCGGCGCTGGCTGGGCCGGCGCCTGAGTTTTCCTTTTTGTTTGAAATAAGACAGAGGGGAAATAAAATAAACTAGAGAAAATAAAATAGTTTTATATAGGACATATATATATATATCAGAAAACTCAGAAAAATATAATCTATAAGATGGACTATTTTTCAGAGGCAAAAACAAAACTTTATAAAAAACATTTTTTTGAAAAATCCAAATAAAACTCATATTTGAATTCAAAACTTTTGGCATGGTTTTCTTCTGACATTTTTGGAGTGTCATTTTAGCTCCTTTCATACTTTTTCTCAAGTATTTGTCAGGGATATTTGAAATGAATTTTCAAATGCCCAGTTGAATCCATATTCAAATAAAACTCAAATACCTCTGAAATTTCCAAATACCACTCAATTCAAACAAAATGCATAGATGCTTAGCTAATAATTGTAAAACATTCCAAATTGAAAATTTGGGATGTTACAAAAATAGAAAAGATAACTATTGGGTTGTCTCCCAACAAGCTCTTTCTTTATAGTCATTAAGATAGGCTTAATATTTTAATGATGCTCACATGAAAGATAATAATTGAAACACAAAGAGAGCATCATATAGCATTTAATAAACACATTTAAGTCTAACATACTTCCTATGCATAGGAATTTCATAAGCAAACAAATTATCAACATATGAAATATCTAGTATATGCAAGGAAGAAGAATAAAATATTGACGATCTCAACACAATGAGAGGTAATTTAGTAACATGAAAATTTCTATAACCATATTTGCCTATCTCATAATAAATACATGTAGGATCATAATCAAATTCAACAATATAGCTATCATATAATATTTTCTCTTCATGATCCACATGCATAAAAGTTTTATAATCTTCCAAGATAGTGGGATTAACATCAACTAAAGTGACGACCTCTCCAAACCAACTTTTATCAAAAAAAGTCACAAGATTGATAATTCTCCAAAGTAGTGGGATCATTATTGCCTAAAGTTGACGCTCTTCCAAACCCACTTTCAATATTATTGCCAATATTATAATCAATAAAATATTCATCATGAGGCTTAAATAAATTTTCAAGATCATAAGAAGCATTATCACCCCAATCATGATCATTACAATGAGTAGTGGACATAACTAAATCATCATCCCCAAGCTTGGGGGTTTTTTCATATCATTAACACAATTGACATTAATTGAATTTATTATAACATCATTGCAATCATGCTTTTCATTCAAGGAGCTATCGTGAATCACTTTATAAATTTCTTCTTCTAACACTTCATCACAATTTTCAGATTCACGATCTTCAAGCAAAACTTCATAAAGATCTTTTGAAAAGATTAGCAAGTGGATGAGGATCCATATGTCTTTACTTTTCCTTTTCTTTTCCTGGTTTTGGTGTGTTGAGATGTAGGCAAAAAGCAAGCAAATAAGCAAAAAGGTAAACAAAAAATATTTTTGTGTTTTTGTAAACACGTTTTAGAAGTGGGGGAGGTGAAAACGACAGGCAAATGGCAAATAGAGTAAATGCAAGGAGATGAAAGTTTATGTGTAGGTACTTGATAGATGTTGATGAAGTCTCCCTGGCAACGGCGCCAGAAATTCTTCCTACTACTTGTGAACTGTGTTGGGATTTCCCTGAAGAGGAGAAGATGATGAAGTATAGTAGAGATAAGTATTTGCCTCAGTTAAGAACCAAGGTTATCAATCCAGTAGGAGAACCACGGAACACCTTGTTAGCAGCACCTGCACACAAAATAACAAATCCTTGCAACCCAACGCGAACAAGGGGTTGTCAATCCCTCGGCGGTTACGTGCAAGATTAAATTGTGTAGTAATTGATAGATAGATTGAAAATACAAAATAAAATAAATAAAGTAAAATTGCAGCAAGATATTTTTAGGATTTTTAGCATATGATAAAAGTAGATCCCGGGGGCATAGTTTTCACTAGAGGCTTCTCTCTTGAAAGTAGCATACGATGGGTAAACAAATTACTGTTGGGCAATTGATAGAAAAGCAAATAATCATGACGATATCCAAGGAAATGATCATGTATATAGGCATCAAGTCCGAGACAAGTAGACCGAAACGATGTTGCAACTACTACTATTACTCCACACATCAACCGCTATCCAGCATGCATCTAGAGTATTAAGTTCATAAAGAACGGAGTAATGCCTTAAGCAAGATGACATGATGTAGACAAAGTAAACTCACGCATGAATAAACCCCATATTTTTATCCTTAATGGCAATGATACAAATACGTGTCATGTCCCCTTCTGTCTCTGGGATTGAGCACCGCAACATCGAACCCATCACAAAGCACCTCTCCCATTGCAAGAAAAAGAATTCTAGTTGGCCAAACCAAATCAATAGATCAGAGAGAAATACGAAGCTATAATAATCATGCATAAAAGAGTTCAGAGAAGACTCAAATAATATTCATGGATAATCTGTTCATAAACTCACAATTCATCGGATCCTAACAAACACACCACAAAAAGTGATTACATCAAATAGAACTCCAAGAACATCAAGGAGAACATTGTATTGAAGAGCAAAGAGAAAGAGAGATAGCCATCTAGCTACTAACTATGGACCCGTATGTCTTTGGTAAACTACTCACACATCATCGGAAGGGCAGCAAGGTTGATGTAGAGCCTCTCCATGATTGATTCCCCCTTCGGTAGATTGCCGGAATAGGCCTCCAGATGGGATCTCACAAGAACAGGAACTTGCGGCGATGGAAAAAGTATTTTGGGTGGCTCTCTGTTAGTTTCCCAATTTTAGAGAATTTATAGAGGCAGAGTTAGGTCAAACGGAGCCACGTCGGCCCCACGAGCCACCAGGGCGTGCCTACCCCCCTGGGTGTGCCCTGGTGCCTCGTGGTCCACTGCTCCATCTTCTGGCCCTCTCCCGAAGCTTCCAACATCTCTTATGTCCAGAAAAAAATCTCCAAAAAGTTTTGTGGAATTTGAACTTTGTTTGGTACTAATATTCTGAAAAACCAAAAACAGGCAAAAAACAGCAACTGGCACTGGGCACTAAGTTAATAGGTTAGTCCCAAAAAATGATATATAATTGCTTGTAAATGCATATAAAACATCCAAGATTGATACTATAATATCATGGAACAATAAAAAATTGTAGATACGTTGGAGACATATCAGTACCCAAGAATTGTACGCCATCACTAGGACTGTCATAATGCCTGTCCCTCGTAATGCTTTCGAGGATGAAGACGACAAAGATGATGAAGGCGATGTTGGAGGTGCTGGAGGTGATGTAGGTGCTGTTGCAGGGGTTGTTACAGGGGCTGGCGATCCTGGAGGCTGTGGTGTTGGAGGTGCCATTGCAGTTGCTTGAACACTAGTAATAATGCCTGCTCTTTTATGGAACTAGTGAAGTAGAAGACTATGTTTATGTATGTTTGTTGTTTGCCATGTTTGAAGTGGCAACATATGCAACTGAACTTTTATGATGTTCTAAGTGCCAGAAAATGTGAACTTATGTGAAACTTTAAGTGCCACTATATGCATGCACATTTTGATGCTTTATGGAACTTTAGATGTATGTCTAATTATATTATGGAAATTTTACTTTTCGCCACTCTTAATTTGTTGCCAATTTTGCTTACGCCACTCTAAAATTTGACATTTCACTCTTGCCACTATAGATTTTGACAATGTATGACAACTGTCATTTTGTGGCAAAAGCAAAAAATATTAATTCATCGTTCCCACTATTAGCTTTTGACAATGTATCACAATTGCCACTTTATTTATTTATTTTTTGCTTTTGCCACGGAATGTCAATTGTGATACATTATCAAAACCTAAGAGTGGGAAAAGTGAAATGTCAAATTTAAGTAAAATTGGCAAAATCTAGAGTGGCAAAAACATTATTTTCCCATTATATTATGTAGGCCAGAGTGTTCATGGTGGGCCAAAAGGGTCCGTTTGTGAGCATGTCATTTTTTGACATCCGTAAAATGGCCCAATTTTTTTAGGGTTTAGAGTTTCTGAGCCCCACACGTGCAGCCGTTCACATATCTAGCTTATCCAAATATCTTTCACCCCAAGGTTGTTTCAATGACCAGTGGCCTCCACCCCACTTGGCAGTCTCATGGGGGGGGGGGGGGGGGGGCAAATTATCTAATGGAGAAGTAAAGTGGGGCAAAATATCTAATTTCCCCTGTCTCTCTCGCCCTTCACCGCCGTCGACATCACCGTGGCGCCCTTGGACGTTGCCACCACCATGCTAGCCCTCCGGCACCTACTAGGTTGGCGCGGCCCCCTCGTCCTCGTTGCCCCCATCGCCTTTGCCATCCTCAACCACCGGATCGGACGTCATGGCCGTCCACCGCCGCCTTGAATGTCCCCGCCGTCCCTGTCGCCCTCGCCTTTCGCCAACTCCAACATCCACCGCATCCCCGACGTCCTCAACGTCAGCTATCGTCATCCTCAGCCTCCCCATCTTCTCCATCGCCCCGGTAAATCACATCTTTCTCTTTTATTGTATACTTAGATTGTTGTTGTTGTACTAGAAAAAGTTAGTACTAGATGTAGATTTTTTTGGGGTGTAGATATACTTTATCATAGATGTAAATTGAAGATGTACATTTTTTGGGCATAGCATAATATTTAGACTAGAAAAAGTTAATACTAGTTATTAGATAGTGTACATGTAAAACTAAAAGTTTGTACTAGTTATTCATGATGCAGGTGTTCATAAGGAGTGCTAGTGTTTTGGGAAACGTTGATTAAGTTCTGTTTTACCAAATTTCTGGCACTCAATATGTCGGGTTAGTAGCAAAGGTTATGCTGATTTTTTTTGTACAACACATCGACTGATATATTTTGTTATATAGTTGCTTTCAATGAAATTGCTATGATCGATTCTTCTGAACGTATTTTTTATGTTTTTATAAAGATTGCTATATGCATGTTTAATTTGCTTACATATGAGCCGACTACATTAGTTTGTGATTCATATTGTCTTCAATTTATAGAAAGTGGGCGCCCCTAATTGAAAACCCAACATGGTCAAGATACAATGGCCCGACCTCGCCGAGGCGGCAAACGCAGTTTTGGTAATGTCTGATCACACGTATTAACATTGTGATTTTTTTGTTGATTTTTGATCTTCCATCTATGAACAAAGCAAATGAATGAGAATGAGCTCGATGGGATCCCCGGGTACCCCTACTATTCTGGCAACGCGGGTATGTGCGACGATCCTCATCTAGAGGACAATAGGTACTTCTCGCTAACACTTCAAGAGGACTACAAATATTATACGGTAATTTTTGCACATATTTTATTCTTAACTAAACATGTCTCAAGGCTTTTGTTTTAACCTGTAATTTCTTTTCTCTCTCAATCCGACTAGTGCATACCCTACTATGCAAGGCCTTTTGTCCTAGAGAAGCTGCATGTCAAAGACAGATATGACATTGGTAAGTACTTTTTACTTGAAGATGAAACATGGTTTTGTTTTCGAAGCTAGGATCTACAATGAATTAGATCACACATATTTAGTTGCACTAATTGGGAGGATTATGCAAGGCTTTTGGATTTGGGAGGGTATGATTATAACCTTTGATATTGGCATCTTTCAAGGCACCTTTCCTCATTTTGATCAAGGCATTTGGGTGGAAATAGACATGATTCCTATTTTTCCTCCGTGTGGGTTTCTTGAACACATTTGTTAAGTAATCTAACTTAAAATATTAGTTATTCACTCCTAACTTAACATTTTAATTAAAGTCTACAACTTATTTTCTATCTTGACGAAAAATACGAAATATAGTAGACGAGACCTATTACACTACTGGCTTAGAGCTTACTTGGGAGGAGAAGAATTATCTTGTCTCCTTTGTTAACAATGTTGAGTCGTTTAAGGGCACTTATGGAGCTGGTCCAAATACTACACCATACATGCCACTAGTCCACAAATTGAGAAATACCAACAATCATAAAAAATGCATGGTATGATTTTGTACTATTATTGTAGCACTAGTCCATCTTAAATAAACTGCACTTCTTACTATGTTACTATGTTGTTCTTCAATACAAGCTCCCAAGAGTTGTTGTGCTTGCAGCGATGGATGCGATAGGTGAGATGACAATTATTTGCCATCAGAAGACCAATTTCAAAGGAACCTACTCGACTACAAACCCATGAGATGGACGCCCCAAAATTGATGAATGGCGGCAAATATTGAATGAGTGCAGACCAGAAATTGGAGATCGGTGGATCTCCATGCTCCACCATGGAGATGCAAGGGCATTCTTATTCTTTGCAATTTATCCTAAAAGAGAGGAGTAAGTCATAGTCCTTTGTCATTATCAGGACTAATTAACTGGTGGATGTTTGTATCGTCATTCGTGTTTTGCCTACTATGTGTTGGCTGCTACCTAGCTACGAATATTTAGTTGGTGAATTTGTAGTCATGATTGACATGTTGCGGGGAGAGCCACACTAGGAGCGTGATAAACAGGAAAAGCCCACGAAGTAATATGGTCCATATTTTAAGTTATATGTAAAAATAAAAGGATTGATCATTATAACCTTCATATATAGTTTTACTTGCAAATCTAACAAGGATATCTAGCCATTACAAAGCGAAGTTCAATCATAGTTTTGTCAAATCCCCTTATACTTTTTCAACTATCTCCAAATCTACGTTAATCTCGAAACGTACCATAATTCGAACAACTTGTTTCGGAATTTCATGAAAGTCAAAAGATATCACATCATATCTACTATGGAGGTTTCCCTCCATCTTGGATTGAGATGATCTAAAAGGCAAATTTTGTCCTTTTGACAAGGCGAACAACTTTCATATTGACCACTTTTTCGTTGGAAGCCGTCTTGAAGTGGAAATTGTTCATGTATTAATAAAATATGCACGCAAGTAGGATACTTTCTTCTTTTGAACAGAATGGCAACATAGAAAGATGGCTAGTACCTTTTTGTTTTATTTATTTCCTAGAAAAATATATGTAGTGCCATCGAACATACTATAAAGATTTAATTTACTAAGTATCATCACTAATCAAGCAATAGCCTAGTGGTAAACCTCCAAAATGAATGTGTATTGAAGCATGAGGTCATGGGTTCAAATCCCACATACTCAATTTTTTTTGTTTAGATTTACTTCGCTAACCCCTGAGCATTTTGTGTGACATTGAAAACCGTCCTAGAAAATGGAAATGAATTGTTATGCTCAAATGTGTCACCTAAAATCAAACCGAATCGTCACCTAAGATCCTAGGGTTGGCCGTCCCGGGGGTTATTTTTTGGTGACGGCCACCGTCACATAAAATGATTTTCAACTACGGTTTGTTCTTCGTCACCCAAATTTTTGTCACTAAATAGAGCAAATTTTACAGTGTAAATCTCTTTCCTCCATGACAATACTGAAATTATGATCACGGAAGTGTCCACCTCCATGACGATAAATGTCGCGTCATGGAAGTGTTTTCGTCAAGGGTAACCGATATGTGGGTTCCACTGTAATGGGTCACCGTTAAGCTATCGAGTTTCAGTTTGGATCCGATAACCCGTTAACAGCCCTGAACAATGGGGATTTTCCACGTGTAAAATTGACATTGGCTAGAGGAACCACGTGCCAGCTCCATGTCGCGACAGATGTCATTCATCCAATGGATGAGACGGGCCTATATAAAAGTGAC
The DNA here is from genome assembly GCA_011799875.1 of Thinopyrum elongatum. Classification (NCBI taxonomy): domain Eukaryota; kingdom Viridiplantae; phylum Streptophyta; class Magnoliopsida; order Poales; family Poaceae; genus Thinopyrum; species Thinopyrum elongatum. The sequence goes on from CM022303.1 coordinate 562,779,544, forward strand.
TCGTGGCACAGGCCAACATTGGCCCATTTAGGTTAAAAAGGCCGGCCCAGTCAAAGTTAGCGGGCTGCCCATTAACGGCCTACTTGCAGATGGCCCATTTGAAGTTAAGGCCCATAGGAATAGTGTCAAATCGGCCCGTGACCGACCCATTTTAGATTTCTCATCATTGTAGCCCATGGTCACTTCTGGCCCATCAACAGTCCGCTAAGTATTTGGGCACAATTACGGCCCGGTGTGTTTCCGGCCTGTTAAAGGACATGCTACATTTGGGCCCATTTATTGCCCGATGAAAGTTTCTGCCCATAAAATGACTGTCAAGGAATTTGGCCATTTTTGGTCAGGTATGACATTCGGTCTGTAAGCGGCCCACTGTAGGTTTGGGACACTTCCAGCCCGTATCATTTTTTGGCCTGTTAAAGGACGATGAAACCCATGGGCCATATGTGGCCAGACGTCATGTTGGGACTATTAACGGCAAATATACTTGATGACACAAATCAAGCCGCCCGCACTTTCGTCCTGGTAAATGCGTTTGTAGTAGGTCAGCACAATTACGACCCGTATGATTTTTGGCCTGTTAACGATTCGTGTTGTAAATGGGCACCATGAGCTGAGATACATTTCGGCCTACTAATGACTAGTGGGTTAGTTGGCACATTTGAGGCCCAATCATCTTTCGGCCTCCTAAAAGCCCTAAGAATATTCTGGCCCAATTAAGGCCCAATCTGAATTTCGGCCTGTTAAAGGCCCTTGTTATTTATGGGCCATATTAGGCCCATGAGATATTATACATGTTAACAGCCTGTTGTTACTAAGGGCCCAAATTAAGTTGAGGTCTGTTAACGGCCCACTACGGCCACAGGCCTACCAGAAATAAGAAAAGCTTACGCTGATTTAGGCCCAGATAATTTATGTGGGCTACATGCCGATTTCGGCCCATAATCATTTTTAGCCAATTGGAATTGTGCACCGGAGGAATGTTGGCCCGTTGGGCTCCTATGATGCTTTCGGCCAAAAGGAGAACGATGATGACAAATACATTACTAAGAATAAACCTACACTATACAAAAATAGCTCATAATTTCTACGGCCTTTGGCAGCACGATAAATGTTGTATCCCAACAAAATAAATTATAGCCGTACAACAAAAGGCATGTTGGCATAAAAGTTTAGAGTCCTTGCAGATAAATGCACCATCAGATGTATAGAAGCACAAATCATTTGACCTGAGTGCTAATGTTTCAGGCTGCAGAATTTGATGGAGCAGCATGACCTTCCCCTTTTTCCGCCATTGCTCTTGAACAATGAAGCAAATGTCTGATAGTCTGGTTTCAAAACCATTCATATCTTGACGACATTTGTCAACCACTATTCTTGTTTCAGAAACAACCACCATTAGGGATTGGACTTGTGTCTGGAGCATAGATATATCACTCTGTCTTGCCAGAAGATTTTTTTAGTAGGTGTTGGGGATATAACCCCACGGTGTGACCCGCCCAAGAGGAGCCAGGTTACACTGTTGGCGACTCAGAGATAAGGCCCAGGTAGGCCCAATAAACCAGACATGGAACCCAGAGGGGTGCGAGACCCGGCGCTGTAAGCCGCCCAACGATGACTTGCCTAATATGGCAAGGCGACTTAGAACCCATGTCGGTCACGTTGTATGATCCGGCTTGGACTCTTGTAAGCCCAGGGCCTTGGCCTGTGTATATAAAGGCGAGACCCTGCGGCGGGTTAACTCAAGTTACAATCAATCGATAGCTAGGTCAAGTGATTCCGCTCCCTTGTAATCGATACTCAATCAATACAACACAAAGCAGGACGTAGGCTTTTACCTCGTTGGTGAGGGGCCGAACCTGGGTAAATTCATGTCTCTCGTCCCGTTCAACCCCTTTAAGCTAAGCTATGTTGCGATGGCTCCACACCTAAGTCATTTCACAAGGGCATCTCCCGTGACAAAACCACGCAGTTGGCGCCCACTGTGGGGCCAGCGGATGGTGGTTTCGAGTTCTTGAAGGGCTCTTTCCCAGGGATCGAGGGATATGCCGTTGGCAGGATGACCAAGAGTCACCGCGGCAGGCTCTACATCGATGACGCTGGCTGGGGCCCCGAGGCCGACTCAATTGAGTACGGGTACCGGGTCCCCTTCGCCGGGATTCACGTCTTCATCGGCAAGATTGGCGGATCAGAGCCTGAGCCAGACATCTGCACTGACATCGTCGAGCCGGCTCGCACTACAAAAAAAAACACATCCGTGACATTTTGGGCCGAACAAATTCTTTTCTATCATGCTTATGACACTTCTATGACGATAATTGTGACAAAAGCACGTATCATCATAGATGTGGTGGGCTCCTACTTCTATGGCAAAAAATCATGAAAGAAAATGGGCTTTTCGTCCTGGGCGGGCCGGGGACGCACCTGCATGACATTCTTTGGGCCGTCCATGACGAAAAAAATCGTGGTAGAAGCGAGGGCCAGGAAAATTTCAGGGAGTTCCCGGTTACGGTAGGTGGTCAGGGCCGAGCGATGCATGGAGGTTTGCGCATTTCTCTCATACACGTATGCGCGTGTGTGCGAGGTGTTGGGCTCTAACTGAACCCGAGCGAGGCTTTGGGCTCTAACTGAACCCGAGCGATTGCACTAGCTACGTTACTGAAACCCGATCGATCCCTTGACTGTTAACTGAACCCGAGTGATTCCTTTGCTACTGCTGCTAACTGAAGCCGATCGAAGCTGCCTCTTGATGAACAGTCCCCGGTGGGGGTTGGATGAACTGTTCCTGGTGGGGGTTGGATGAACAGGATCCCGTGGTAGTAGAGGCCGTTGCCACTGGATGAATAGGACCCCGATCGAGGAGGTCGGGGTGGATGAACAGTAGCTGGTGGAGGGACCTCGTGGAGGGCTGGTTGAACAGGACCCCATGGAGGGCTAGCTGAACAGGACCTCGTGGAGGGCTGGTTGAACAGGAGCCGGTGGAGGCTGGATGAACAGGCCCCGTGGAGGGCTGGTTGAACAGTAGCCGATGGAGGCTGGATGAACAGGACCCCCGTTGAACAGTAGCTGGTGGAGGCAGGAGGAAGTCGACGGTGGATGAACAGTAGCAGGTGGAGGCTGGAGGAAGTCGATGGTGGATGAATAGTAGCCCCGTGGAGTCCCATTTTGCGGTACGCCACACCCCTCTCGATGAACAGGACCCCGTTTTGACCGTAGGCGCTCCAACACAAGTCCGTTTCCTCCGTTTTGCGGTACGCCATGCCCCTCCCGATCAACAGCACCCTGTTTTGACCGTAGGAGCTCGAACACAAGTCCATTTCCTCTGTTCTGCGGTACGCCAGACCCTTCCCGATGAACAGGACCCCATTTCGACTGTACGCGGTCGAACAGAAGGCCGTTTTCCTCCGTTTTGCGGTACGCCAGACCCCGTTCCGACTGTTTCGTCCAAGCCGGTTGGCTCCCGATGAACAGGACGACGTCGCTGTACGCGTTAGAGACCCCGCCCGTATGTACGTACGTAGCCGTATTTACTATCTTGCAGCGTGGTTGTACGTACATGTACACGATATAGACGGGACTGTGTGACATGCTACATCGGCGCCTCTACTTCAACACGTGCCGCTCCTTACTCGGCCACGGTACGTCGCTGTAGAGAGACCGATCGACCGCTATGTACGTACACGTTCACGGCCAGACAGATAACGCTACCTTCGGTTCAACCTGGTGGGTCCCTACTGTCAGGGGGTAAGAAGGCAGTTCCTTCTGTGCGAAGATAAAGCCGGGTGGAGGAATCATTATTTTGCGCGTAATAAGGAGGCACTTCCTTGCGTCCAGCCATGGACCCCGCTGTCAGCCTCTCCACTTACAGTCCTCTTCTGATGGCTGTCGTTCGTTGACCACGTTGATGACGCTGTACTGCCCGAGAGCACCAAAGTGGTGGACGACGGCGCGACCTAGGAAGGGAACGACCCGGAGCCGGGGAGTACGCAGCAGTGGATGCCCACCCGGAGGGGAATATAAGGGTTGACTGGTTCAGCTACGGTTTGAGGCTGTCATCGCCGGAGAATAACATGGGGTGTAGGTGAGTAGAGGGAAGGCCTGGCCAGCGGTGGGAGTAGGGTGGGGCGGTGATGCCAGCATGGCAGCATAGCAGGCCACAGGAGGCAGGATCAGGCGGCACGGCCGGTACTGGTTTGGGCAGCTGGAGCAAGAAGACCAGAGGTTGAAGAAGCACGACGACCGTTGGATGGACATAGTAAGGTCACCGCAGCTAGAATCATTTATATTGACTAAGTTGACAAAGCCCTGCGTCCACGTCAACTTAGTAGGCCCACAAGTCAGCCTCCAAATATGGTGGGACCGACCTAGCAGCGGGGGTATTCATTATTTTTGTGCGTAATAGTTGGTGGATCCGAGCTGTCAGCAGGGGGAATGTTGTTTTTGTGAAATACAAAGGCCCTTCCGGTCGGTCTCAGCTATCAGGAGGAGGAATCATTATTTTGCGCGTAATAAGGAGGCACTTCCTACTCGCAAAAAAAGGAGGCACTTCCTTGCGTGCGGCCGTGGACCCAGCTGTCAGCCTCTCCACGTACAGTCCTCTTCTGATGGATGTCGTTCATTGACCACGCCGTGCCGAGAGCACCAAGGCGGTGGACAATAGCGAGGCCAAGTAAGGGAACGACACGGAGCCGAGGAAGACTCGGCAGTTGTTTCCCACGCGGAGTGGGTACAAGGGTTTACTTGTTCGGTCGCAGTGTGAGGCTGCCGTCGCCGGAGAATAACAGGTGTTGTGGGTGAGTAGAGGGATAGCCAGGCCAGGGATGCGAGTATGGTGGGGCCGTGAGGCCTGCCCGGCAGCACAACCGGCCACGGGAGGCGGGAGCAGGCGGTTCCACCGGCGCTAGTTTGGGCGGCTGGTGCAGGAAGATCAGAGACCTGAAGAAGCACAATTGCCGTTAGATTGACATCTAACGGTCTGACGCTGGTATAGTTGACTAAGTTTCTTTTTTTGAGAAACCTTGTGTACGCATGAACTTAGTAGGCCCACAAGTCAGCCTCCAAATCTGTGGCAGACAACATAGAGCCCATTTGCTATTTTTTTAAATAATTTGCAGCCCATTTATTAATTCTTAAGGAATTTATTACAGCCCATTTTCTGCCCAGGACCACGGTCAAAAAGTTCAACATAATTTTGCATATTTCGGTGGAGTCCGAATTGTTTTAATCCAGAAATGATAAACATTTATTTTTAAGAACTTATTGATTTGCCAAATAAAATATTGTTTTATTTTTGTAAGCTAATAAGACGTGGGACAATTGAGTTGGTTTTAGGGAAAACCAGTGGTAAAAAAATCAGCGCTGCGAGGGAAAAAAATAAGGATGTAAAGATGAAAAGGGAACTTTATGTATTTTCAATATAATAATACGTGTATATGAACTAGTAAAACTATAGGTAGAGATTAGAAAATGGACGTAGGACATGGCGTTTCAAGAGGAAAATAGAACTGGGTTGTGTGTTTGATTCAGTAAAAAAACTGCCTGCGGATGTTCAAAGAGAAAATATAACTAAGGCTGGTGGGCCAGAGGCCAGTTGATACCTGCTGGATCTTTGTGCCCCATTGTCATCAAGTGCTAGGCCTGTTAAAAACAAAACCAAGCCTGGGCAGTCTATAGCCCAGTTGAAACTTGCTCGACCTAAAAAAACAATATACCTGCTGGATCCCAGTTATCAGTCTGTACTAGTAGAATTCTCTCGTTTATTAACTATGTTGAAAACTTCATGGGTTTCACTGTCTCAGACGTCAGCATTATTTTTCCATTGTGATAATAAGTGCATACACTTGCTTGCGTCCGGCCATGGACCAGCTGGTTCCGTACGGTTAGGCTCTGTATGGACAGCCGTCTTGTGGTTCCACGGACGAATTTCATGCAAATCGGATGATTTTCAGTGAAAGCGGACTAAATTAATTGCTTTTTACATATTTCTTTTCATTATGGAATATTTTACATATTTCAACTAATAATAACCGACTAGGTCTTTTTTTAGTCCATGGGAGGCGCTTCACGATTGAGGTCACGACACTTAACTGTTCTGGAAGGCCCAAATCCATCGCTCCTCTCTTTTAACAATTTGCAGCTGGGCTTGGCATGCCACAACCCAGTTTCGACATGCTGCGTCCAACTGTCAGCCTATGAAACCGGATGGATCCCATGCGTACTTTGAAGATGTAAAAAAATTGGAGAACTGGGAATTCGAACGGCAGGTGCTTATGCTACCCATCAAATAAAAATCAGGTACCTCAAAATTCGTTTCGAAACAAATGATTCAGCTTTATATCCACGTCGACCCTCGACATGATGGTTGGAAGCAAATGCCAAGTTCATACTGAAAGATCCTTAACAACAATACCAACTTGCAGACGACCAGGTAGTACAAGTACCAATACCAAACTAACTTATAATCTTTTTAGTCCTGGCCCTAGTGTTCGTCTGGTAGAAAATCTTGCAGAGGACCAGCTCCTGCTCCTTCTCTTGCTCCAGGTCCCCAAGGTGGTACTAGTGCGTCACCCAGTTGGTCCTCTGCTAGTCGAAGTTCTTGTTGGTGTGCAGCACCAGAACCTTTTTGCTGCCTGTCTGCCGGCAGTTGACCATCACCGGCAAGGTATTGCCGGTCTTGTGCCACGTCGCGTGCATGCCGCATTCCGACTGTATCTTGCGACGCATCTGCGTGCCCCATTTGAACACCCTGGAGTTGCGCTGGAAGAAATGCTTGCTTAGGCCACTCAGTGTGCTACCTGCAGTATTGGCGAATACAGGTTTTAGGGTACGTAGTTGGCATTTTCGTAACATCTTTGGCATGTTGCAGTCACTTGTTTCACTTTTTATTAACTGTCAAATTGTAATTGCTTCACTAGGTCTGCGTCTAAAAAGAAAAATAGAGCTATAAACAAAGGAATATGTTTGTGCAAGTAGACGGCCGATCGGTGTCTCACCTGGAAGTTTCTTAGGATCGGTGTAGCATATGCCATGCTCGCTGTCGATGGTTGGTATGAACAAATCGATGAGAGGGTGAGATCTCGCGCTGTCAGCACTCACTTTGGCCTCAAGGTGCTCGATCAACTCCTGATCCATGGGATCGAACTTGACGCCAGCCAGCAGCACCGGCCAATCCTTCTTGGACTTGCATCGGTTAATTTCAGTTAAATGGTACTCAATGTATGATCAATCAACTGTTTTAAGTAAATGATGAAAGATTTCGACAGATAAGTTGTACTCCAAATCTGAAGTCCACAATACCCGAACAAACTGGGGTCTCGGCTTCATTACTACATGTAGACTCTAAAGACTTGAAAACCCCCATAAAGATCGAAATCATCATACAGGGCGACAGGACGAATACTCACAGGAGCGGCCTCACTGGTTCCTTCCTTCATCTGGCTAGCTTGAAGAGCATCCTTGTTGAGATCGATTTTTTCAGCGTCTTCCTTTTGACTACTTGCAATGAAGTATAGCAACTCCAGTAGCTCATCGCTCATCGTACCAAATGGATCAGAACAAGGCGGCGGCTGGGAGGCGGGGAGACCGGGAGAGAATGGGAGAGTGATTTTGTAGAGAATGCGAGAGTGCTGTTGTAGTACGAGAGGGGTGAGGCTCACTTTGGTGAACCGAACACGCCGCCGGGACTCTTGTGTCACCTCACGCGCATCGTGTTGTCACGTCAATTCAATGTGAGGACATGATGAATAATTTGACCAACGTATACTAGTACTACTGTACTACTTACTAGTCTTTTTAGTGTCACATTTTAACCATAGGTTTAACTAACAAAATGTCAATGCATGTCACCGAAAATTATACCATTGGAAACTATGTTCAAATACGAATCCAACGATATAATTTTTTGTGACATGCATTAACATTTAGTTAGTTAAATTTATGGTCAAAATTTGACACAAATTACGAAGGGGACCAATAAACCAGGAGGGAGGTAGTAGTACGAGTAGTGCAATATGCGGTATAGAGGACTAGTACAAATTTAGAAATGGAGTACGAAGTTACAAGGCTGTGCGACAGACTTTGTAGGCTACATGAGTAATACAAAATATAATTCCCATTGGACAACACTTTCACCAACAAGTACGCACTAGAAGCCTAATTGATATATATATATATATATATATATATATATATATATATATATATATATATATATATATATATATATATATATATATATATATATATATGGCTTCTGCACAACATCTCCATCATCATTATCAGTACATCCTACGCAGGTGAGTTAGGATGCACTTGATCCCAGAAAGGTATCTATCCTTCAAACTAACTACAGTATATAATATCCAACAAAAAAGGGTCATGCTACAGCAGCAGGATACATGGGTCAGTCTAGATATCACTACGAATCAAGTTGTGCATATTTGCTGTTGGCATGAACCACATCGCCGCATGTCGGGTTTGCAAAAGCCATTCGTCGCTTGGAAGCTTGATGCCTTTCACACACTGAAGATTATCTGGCAACAAGCTGTGTCGACGAATCTCTGGATATGGTGATTCATGAAACCCATGGTACGATGTGTAAACACAGTTCCCCCTGGCGAATGGAAGTTGCATAGCACGGTAATCATCGCCGGTGATATGATCGATGATTGGTTGGATGATCGGATAATTGAGCCCGAGGAACATGGAGTGGTTGCCGAGGCTGTAAACCCGCCTCCAGTTGAATACGCCTGGCCTAGGATCTTTCTATAACATGCAGCAGCCATAGCCATCACAGTCACGAACGCCCCAGGCATTGTACTGCATGTGGTTTGATGAAATGGTTTTGTCAATTTGGTACGTGCGAATGAGCATCAAATGACCGCCGTCAGTTGAACGAGCGATAAACCACCACCCATTGACTTGTATATTTCCAGGTCCTGGAATTATGAAGGCCAACGCATTTGCGTCTGCTACAACAAATCAAATTGGAGACCAAAAGGACAAAAATATACAATCATGTTCAGAGTATGTGTGGAATTAAGATTATTATAACAGTGACACAGATCATAGACAGAAAATTGCAATGCCGTGGTCATAATCATACCCCAAGTTAAAAAAATTAAGCCAATGGCTTTCATATTCTAGCAATATGTCATGGTTCAAACATCATGTAAAAATGAGAGGAAAATAGCTATGAGAGGGCCTACTCATATTCTACCATAGCAGTTACTATTGTTCTTATATTAACTCTAACAATAACATGCGTGGTTATAAAAATCTTCGAAATGAGAGTAACATATAGCAATCATGAGGTTGTACTCAAAATATCTATTCTAACAATCATTAGATGCCAATTGTTCTCATATCAACTCTAACAATAACATGTGTGGTCATAAAAATCTAGGAAATGAGAGGAACATATAGCAATGATGTGGTTATAGACATACTATCTATTCTAAATTTCTAACAATCAACAGGCAGTCGTTTTCATAAGGTAAAGATGAGATGAGATAGAACAATTACACGATGATAGATTCCACCAGTATATGCAGCCAATCTGTGCGTCGATCGCTTAAACGATGCCATCATGCACTATAGCATCAGACAGAAATGGAGGGTCAACAGGATTGATGATGAGCCATAACCATGTATGGCGACCGGATTTCAGATAGACTAATCCCATGTCAAACAAGGCAATGAGCTTGTAATCCATGTAGTCTTCTGATGGTGTGGGCACTTCACAGATTACAACCTTCAGCAAACGAAGGTCGCACCAAAAGCTCGACGCGTCTCGTGCATAGTAGGCAGGAGTGTCCGGCGGGCCGCGAGGCTCGATGCCGGTGGTATCCAACGATGGAAGGGTGATCTCTCACTGGGTGTAGATATCCACGAGACGCCACGGACTACCGGATTGGTGGATGAGGACGATCCAGTTGGCCTTCATGCCCGCCCAGTAGTGGCCACGCATGAAGGATAGGTGGACGGGTAGTGGTAACATGTCGAGGGGCACCACAACAACCTCTGTAGGATCATCAAGTCGGTGTTTGGGCCACCTGCAAGGATCGGGCATCAGCAAGCAGGGTGTCTTGAAAAGGGCCGGCCAGTTGCGGATGAGTAGACGGTACAAAGACAACGAGCATGTGGCCAGACGCACGGTGCTGAGCAGGTCCGTACGATTACAGATCTGCTCCAAGAGAACATCGGGGAGGGAATTCCATTCGTGGCTCTGCGTGTCAGTCGGTTCTGCCATAGGTTTTTTAGGGTGCTAAGTGATTGGGGTTTTTAGTGCCTGCGAGCGAGTGGGGAAGTGGGTTCGGGCAGGCGAGCGAACAAGATGGCGTGTGTGGCCGAGCAGTGAGCGGGAGGGGGGGGGGGGATATGGTACGTGCGAGCTACCAAGGAAGATGGCGCGGGCGGGCGAGCAGTGAGCGGGGGGAAATGGTTTGTGGCCGGCAATGGGGAAGAGAGGAGGAGGAAGAAGAGATGAGGAAGAACAGGGAAAGACGGGCAAGAAAGTGCATTAAATCTCAATTCTACTAGTACTACTACTAGGATATACCGTCCTTCGGAGTGTAAATAGTTAAGCTGATGACATGTGGGTCTACCTCAAGAGGGCCCATATGTCAGTTAATGGAAGAGAGAGGTGCGTAGGCGTATTTGCGGAAGCGTGCTCCACTGGTAAATATGATGGCAGTACTGGGTAAGGCTGATTTAGTAACACCAACACGCTGGTTCAGCTTATTAATTAAGTGTCCCATCTGCTGCAGCGTGTATTGTCACTTCACTGTGAAGACTAGTTAAATAGTTCTCTCTGACTGAGATGGGGAATAATGGATCGCCAAGACTTCCTATCTACAGTATCCCTGTGCCTCTACTCTCATCCTGTCCAACAAGATGAAACATTGGCCAAGTCACCCGGCGCCAATAATGTAGGAGTACTAGTAGTATTTTGTGTCAAACTTTGATCATCTATTTAACTAATAAAATGTTAATGCATGTCACCAAAAATCATATCACTGGATTCGTATTTGAATATAGTTTTTAATGGTATAGTTTTTTATGACATGATTTGACACTTTGTTAGTTAAATTTACGGTCAAAATTTTACACTAAGTACAAAGGGGACCAATAAACCGGGATGGAGGTTTATATACAGGTCAATAAAAAAATCATCAACCAAGGTAGTAGTAAATGATGAGTGCCCGAAGAATTTTTTTTCCGAAAGTACTCAATAATGGGCTCGTTTTCCTTAAGAAAATTGTGTTTATGAACGTATTAATTGGAATCCATGCATGAGGAACAAAAGACCAGAACTTTTACACACATTGGTGAGTTTTCTCTTAATTTTTGCATGCAACGTTTTAATGAAGCTTGAAATATGAACATGTCAATGGGAGGGAGTAAAAGCCTCATGCATGCAACATGCAACACTCACATGTACACATGCACGCACGCAACACTCATGCATCCATTCGGCACACAACACACGACGCAACACACACACTCACGCTCAAGTGCTCAACCTACTCCCTCCGTCCGTGAAAGACTATACATATAGAGATTTACACATTGACCAAGAGGAACCAGAACTTCATGGCATAATTAACGCCCAAAAGTAGCAGACTTATGTGTGCATGCGAGCATTGAGAGAAGAAGATTAAATGAAGGGTGTTGCATGCTGTAATTAAGGATAGACATGTAGCCTATAGCTAGAGCACAAGTTGGTGCATTACTCAATCAATAACGATTAGATTAAAGGCTAAGTGCATTGGAAGTGTAGATGTACACTCTTTGTTGGAAAATTTTCTAATGCTAGATGTACAGTTTTTCACAGACCGAGGGAGTACACGTGCATGCACTCACATACACAGCCAGGGTGGTTCGCGCGCAAGGGTTGGACTCCTGTCGCGCCTGTGTAAAGTTTTGTTTAACTGGTTTCTTTGCTCTGCCAACTGACAGGTGGGACCCAGAAACCAGGTGTCAATTTAACCAGTCAACAAAGTGCCACGTCGACTATTTGGCCGGTCAGTAAGGTGCAATACGGTGCTCTACGGTGAGCTAGTGACCGTATAATCACCGCAAAACTATATAGTGACCGTAATGAGCGTATTGTTACATACGTTGACCGCTAGTGTATTTTTCTCGTTTCAAATTAAGCCATATTAACTGGAAAGGACACAGTATGGACTAGTACTACTTTGATGTGTCCCGTCAACTCGCCGAACGAGGATAAGCTTGCTTACTACGCCCTCTCCCTCGCCCACGCGCGGTGGCTCACAGGACAAGGAGAAGCTTGCTTACTACGTACTCCTACGCTCTCTCCCTCGCCCACGCGCATGGTGGCTCACAGGACGAGGAGAGGGTTTTGACTACAGTGCCCTCTCCCTCTCCCTCGCCCTCGCCCTCGCCCTCGCGGTGGACGTGCAACAGTTCATTCAGTGTCAGATTGCCAGAAGCATATTGTACTGTAGTATCATAATTGTTGGACCTTCTGAAGAGGTGAAGAGCCAAGTGCAAGGTTCACAGGAGTACGAACTGTTGAACCTCCCGAAGAGGCAAAGAGCCAAGCGCAAGGTTTATAGGAGTTTTCATCCTAGTACTACAACTATAGCGAACGATCGCTACGATATGATGCCACCATGTCACCTATATCCAAAGCTGTGCCACCTTTTTTTTTTCTCACAGAGCGTGTTGGAGCCCCTGCAACAGCCACACAAGTTGCATGTACTTTCGCAGACTCTCTCCTTTCTGTGGCAGGAGCTGCAAGTCGCTGGGCCGCCCTGGTTCTTGATGGCCACCCGTGAAGGCGCCAACAAACTCACGGCACAGGTCAGCCCAGGTCGAGATGGAATTCTCTGGCAAATGCATCAGCCAAGACCTCACATTTGGCTTGAGTGCCAAAGGGAAGTAGTTGGCGAACACCTTCTCATCTCTTCCCCTAACAGCTTGAATGGCGATGGTGTAGATGCTCAAGAACTCTGCCGGGTTCAATCTTCCATCATACTTCTCTGGTATTTCTGGCTTGAATGTGCGAGCAGATGGCCAATGGACTTGCCGCAGCTCACGAGTGAATGCGGGGCACCCAACCTTGAAAGGTAGGTACCCACCTTCACCGGGCATGGGCTCGTCGACGTTGGGGCCATTGTGCCTATCAGACTGGCGTTGGGTTTCGCGGCGTCGTTCGATGGTGGCGCGCGCGTCTTCTCTCCGCCTGTCTTCCAGGACTCGCCACTGGTCTCATCGTGCTCGAGGATCGGATGAAGCCATCGATACATCATCGGGTTCTTGGTCGCGTGGCTCTAGCTGCGGCCCCTGCGCTTGCTGCCACGGAGGGGATTGCACCGTGGGGGTGGCCCCTTCGGTACGGCCAGCGGCTCGGGCCGTTGTCGCCGCCTGCGGAGGCTGTGACGGGCCCGCTCGCTGTGATCCTCCCGCCTTGGCGAAACTAATCAGGCTCTGAATGGTGGCTCTCCACTCATCCATCTGATCGTTCGCCGGCAAAAATCTCAATAGGAGTTGGGACCGCGCCATGGCCTCCGAAGCAGTGCTCGGCATGGATGACGATGTAGACCGTAACGTCGCCTGGCTTCTGACGGTGCCAGTAGTGGCAGTGCCATGCTCTCGTCGCCGTGTGCCAGTCGCCAGGGTGCTTGGGGATCGGCGGCTCCGTTCGGCGCATCGGCTTGGCCAACCCATTCCGGGGGTGGCGCGTGCCCTGCGGCCGCACCCGCAGCGGGGGCGGTCGGAGGGTTGCGGATAGCCCCAGGGTGAGCGCCACCGATGTGGCTGTGTCCTTCAGTGGGGCGGAGAGGCGCGGACAGGATGATCTCTCCACCCGCACCTTGTGGAGCGTGGCCGCTGGGAAGTTGTTGGCGCTGTCCTTCTCCGGTGCCTCCCACTCCCGTTTCGGCCATAGGGGAGGTGGTGATGATGCCACCTGTGCCGGCCGCGTCCCCCGCAGCGTCCACGTCCCCGTGCGCCCCTGTAGGCCCCACGGCGTCGGCGGCCGCGTGCGAAGGGGCCTTCGTGGTGGACGGGTGAGTAGCTGCACTGGGTTTCTTCTTGGGCGCCATGGATGATGAAGCCGTCGATGAAGAGAATGATGATGAAGATGATGCGCTGCGTACGCTCTCGGGTTCGCGCAAGCGCTTCGCCCCTACCTGGTGCCCCAAAGATGTCGTGGGAAAACACGGCCACCAATGAGGCCATCGGCCCCTTGTGGTTCGGAAGTGGGGAAGGACACATTGCACAAAGAGCGGAGGGCGCGGAATAGCATGACAGCGATCACATGGGCAATTTTTACCTAGGTTCGGGCCGTCGTGAGGCGTAAAACCCTACTCCTGCTTTGTTGGATTGATGAGAGGACCGAGGTGCAGATGCAGCGCTCTAGCCCGGCAGGGTCGCCTCGGGGCGAGAGCAACTACGCGGGTATGAGTGTACAAGGGTCCGAATCCTTTCTAAGGTTGCCATGGCCCTCCTTTTATAGATCAAGGGGTCACCACAATGGCAAATCAGTTAGTGCATACTGATTAGATAGCAAACAGTGCTATCATACCTAACTCTGCAGACAGGACAGAGCGCATTGAATGCGACGCTTAGTGTCACATCGTAGCGTAGCCCGGCAAACCTTGCCATGCCGTTCGGCCACCTTCTCGCCTGCCTGCGTGACACGTCCCTAGATGGGTGTCATTCGGAGGTGGTTTCCTCTGGAAGTGGCCACCACGTGCCAAATAGCGGCCACTTAGCCACTTGGGGGCTCGACACCGCACCAATCGATGACTTGCGTTGCTGTGAGGTGGAGCGGTGGAGCCTTGGCGGGGTAATCTGCTCTCGGCGCCCCCGGCAAGCCTGCCGGGGCAATCTGGAGACTTGTCTTTGGGGCAACCTCGTCCCCGCCAGGCTCGCCTGCCCGACAAGGGAGGTTTTTCCTTAGTGGTATCTTGCTCCTTTGGTTAGCCTTGGTCTTCTTGATCCGCCCTTTGATTTCTCAAAGAGCTTATCTCTTCTGCTTGGTCTTGTCTTGGACGCTGCAACCTTGTTCTCGAGCCTGTGTACAATTTGGGCAACACACCTGGGGTTTGTTGCACCGACAAATGGTGTTGTTCTGATGCCACCTATTGGTTGCATCAGACTGCTTCATGTTCTCTATGCTTAATTACACATCAGCAAACTAGCTTGTGGTTCCGCTGCTTTTTGTTGTTTTTGCCCTACATTTTCCGATGCTAGCTATTACATCACTGCTCCGAGCCTCTGTTCATTACTTTTTTGTGTGTTCTTGATCTTCCCAAGTTGCATGACTAATTTGATGCTTCTATTAATTATGGAGCTGCCAACCCATCAAGCAAAATATTTGTTCTTTTGGGGCTGGCACCTCGAACAAGCATAAAAATAGAGTGAAGCACATATATTATCATGTAAGCACACACCCTTCTTTCATTAGTTTAGATTAACCATTGATGATCAATTCGAACCAGTGCATGCGATTAAAATTCATTTTACCTAAATAGAGGGTGCAAAATAAACTACAACAACTAGATTTGCAACCATGGGATGCTGACGATATCTTCAAAGAACATTGCAACAGCAGCGATGCTTCACAGCAACATATAGTAAGCCACTGTGTTTTAGTACATGTGAAATGTAATGCGTGTGGGCTGCTTTCTTGGCTTGTGCCCTCAACCTGTAATCCTACAGAATTACAAATACTTCAATTGTCTGCTTTGTTGTATTGCTTGATTTGAATGCTTGTTTGTTACTTGTTAGGCTATACCTGAGTTGGCCAATATGTCAGAAGTGCCTGCTGTACTATCGTAAAGAAATGCATGCCTAGTTCATTTGACTCCTTAACATTTCCTATGAACATCATCACAAGACTGTCTTCGAGTTTATATGAGGCCACACTGTTAAGTGCTTTCTCAGATTATTTCAACTGCTTAGATGCCTTGGCATCTTAAATATAGCGGTGGTACACTGCCTTTCATCTAGGGATGTCAACTGGGTCCTGTTTAATCCTGATTAAAGTACACTAATGGTATGATAGTTCAAAAGAGTTTTTGTTTTTTGAGGAGAATGAACTAGCGAGCTAGCAAAAACTAAGTAGATGGGACTGGTGGATGCCATTTATTTGCCACTTACATCCCTAGTTTCATCTTACCATTTTAATTTGTTTTCGGCTGATGCTGCTTTGAACCATTTAAATATAGCTTGCCATGCTCGGCAATAATTCATATGTCGTTTACCATGTAAGCTTACTGCCTGGATCAAGCGATAACTATCTCTTACTTATGTCCAGCGGAAACCTTTCAGGATGCCGTTCGCACTAGGACACAATGCACAACCCCAGAATCTATTTGTGGAAGCAGTGCGCCATCCATGTTACCAGATGGTAGCAGTTCAGAGGCAACACCGCTAGAGAGCAGTCTGAGCACAGATATTATAGTTCTTGAGGCTCTGCTAGAGGCAGAAAGAGATGGTGTGGCTGCCCTGAATGAGGTAATCTTGATCTTGAGGCTGGAAATTATGCAATTTACTGCACGCATTATGCAAGCAACCCAAGAATTGGAGGAAGTAAGAATGTTGCATTTGAAGACAGAGGAGGTCCTGCTGCTTCTGCTATCTGAAGCCCAGGGTAATCCCAGTTCTTCTGTAGATACTAGTTGAAATTGTCATAGATTAGTATACTTGCATGTTGTGTCATGTCTCTGAATGGATTATGTTGTAAGACCCCCTATGTTGTCCATGTGTTGTAATGATCTGAATTTTTTAGGCGAGGTAATCCTCAGTACTTGTATGATTGACATAAGGTGAATTGTTTTTCGTGTGAGCATATTGTATTGGTTGAAATAACTGTTTGACTCAAAGTGTATCCAGCCTACTGAATTCGAAGATTATGGCATTTCTAAATCATATTCATATATAAAGGTGGAATAAATCTTTGTCGTGGTTTTGAAGAAATAAATAACAAAATGTGGAATGATGTATGGATATTCGTAATCGAATACAAATTGGATTTGAATTTAGTTGCCAGGGCCCATGGTAAACGTGAATGATAATTCTCCCAAATTTTGAACGAAGCGGCAAAACACCCACTATCATTTGTCGGCTGCCCGAAGCAAGTGTTTGCGAGATGGAAATTACTGTCTACCCCTGACACTTCACATCCTAATCAACCCGATTTCCACTGCTGTCGATAGGGGTAGACTAGTAACTTCTATCAGACGTGACACGACCGCCTCTGAGCACATTCAGACACGGTGGGCGCCAAACGTGGGCGGAAAAACACATTTGATTCAAGCTCGTCCGAAAGACCTGTGTCTGTCCCTCCATTTCCCCAGTCATACACGGTGGGCAGCAAAACAAACTCTCTTCGTCCGAAATCGATGTAGGCAAATATTTTAAAAAGGGGCAGATGTGTAACTTCCCTCAGACGTGACACAACCGCCCTACCTGTCAGCCCCGTTCATACACCGTGGGCGCCAACCGTGGGCGGGAAAACACCCTCTCCTCGCCCGAAATCGCTACCGGTAAATATTGGGGAGATGCGAGATTACTGCCCTATCCCCAACCGACGAGATGTCCGAAATTTTAAACGAGGGCTAAGTTCGTAACTTTCCCACATTTCAGACAAGCGCGTCCCAAAGTTTGAGATCCCCCTCCCCCTCCATTTCCCCATTCATACATCGTCGGCGCCACAACAACCTCCCCACTCCGGCCAGCCTCCTCCGTCCGCCACCCCATCCTCCACCTTGCCGGAGCCGCTACCCCTACCCCGTCGTCCACTGCAAGAGATGGACGTCTCTCATCCATGGTGCCGGACCAGGATCCTTTCATCGCGTCCTCTCGCTTCATCGGCGCCGTCGTCCACCTTTCCGTTGCCACTCCTACGATTGCCTCGTCCACGGCAATAGGACTTATCCCCCGACCCGGCCGTCTGCCGTCTAAAGTTTTCTTTCGCGCCGCCGACAGCCATCGCACCTGCAGCACCCTCAACGTATCAGCAGGGGCCTACACGGTGTCACAAGAGAGGTAGTACTCTTTCATATCTGCTTAAGTTATTGATCTCACCCGGAAAATAGATCGTAACTTGTTTACTATACTTTTCTTGTCCATACGAAATTGTAGTGGCTAGTTGAAAGCAAACATTGGTTGCGAAGTAGCCTTTGTCCGGTTTGCACCTTCAGATCAGCCATGGCACGGTCACTATACTCGTGAAGCTTATGGTTTCCCCCCTTTATATTCACTACCATCATCGTAGGTGCTTCGTGTTGTGCTAGCACTGCTCCTCAAGACCTCAACCCATCAAGCGAAACAACATGCCACTCATAATTCCAAATCTTAGTTGTTGAAATACGAATCTGATATGATGCTCATATTACTAAAACAGAGAATGTTTAATTGGTCAACTAATGTTCCTATATTCATTTCGAAAAGCATGTGCGCCACATATAGAGAGACAGCAGGGATTTGCATTTCTCTCTGAGCTCTAGTTCATCATGGGTGGGCAACACACATTGTATTATCTAACTAGCAAGTTGCCCGTGCGTTGCACGGAACATCAAGATGCATTTGTATGAGTAGTTTATCTTGTGGGAGAAAAGGATGAATGAGGGAAGGCCTTATTTGCAAATGTGGAGAGGGGTGTGGGTATCTTTTTGCAAAATTGCCATAGTTTCCTTGCTATCCGTCAGATATAAATCGGACGGCCTATATTGCAGGATGGCAGGCACACCATCATCACCAACTTTGTTTTTTATAAGAGTATATATATATAGGGTGGGTATATTATGATAACACCCCTTAAGAGTCTTATTCTGCTAATACTAGTGTTATTCTGCTAACACTTCTGCACTCCTCCGTCCACCTGACCCGAACCGCACAGCAACCGGAGAAAACTGCGCTAGCCCACCCCCCGCACCCCACCTAGCGCTAGTTGCCCACCTTCTTCCCCACCACCACCACTACCCACCACCCCCACTCCCGTGGCCCCCACCTCCATCCTCCGCCGCACCTCCCCCGATCCACCTTCTGCTTCGGCCGCGCGGCCTCCTCCTGGCCGCCGCCGCCCTGTGTGCGGGCTCGCTGCATCCTCTTCGGCGCCACAGCCATGTCCTCGGACCCGCAGCCTCCTCTCCGGCGTCATGGCCTCCTTCCCGGCCTCGCGGCCTCCTCCGCCGCGCACCCGGCCGGCGCCACCCGGGGGGCGACCTCTCCAGCTCCTATGGCGCCTGCGCGTATCTCCCCTCACCGTTGCACCGGGTCTAAACCCCGCTCCTCACCCTCCCTTCCCCATCCCAGATCCGCCTCCATGGCGGCCGGATTCGCCTCCTCCCGCGGCATGGGATCAACTTCGACCTTCCCCCATGGCTACCCTCCCCATTCCATGATTCGGATACAGGGCGTCGCTGTGCAGCTTTCGCCGGTGCGGCCCAGCACACTGGCGAGTCTCCCCCCACTCTTGCTTGCCGCCCACTCCCGACCACCTCCCCCCGCGCGGTGGCTACCTCTCCCCTTCCCAGTGGCACCCGGCGGCGGGGAGCTGCTCTGACCAGCAAACAAGGGACAACAAGGGTGGTGGAGGCAGCGGCGCCATGGCCTCCCCCTCCCCCCTAAGCACCCCCACCTGTAGCTCTCCCATCCAGTGCAGTTCACCGGCGGTGGCGGGGAAGGGAAGGCGAGTGGACTGCACCATCGGATCCTAACTCCCTGCCGGCTGTCTTATTTCTCCCCCGCTGTGCCCCTTCTCCTTCTACTTCTGCTCCGTCGGGGGCAAGAACGGGCTCTGCCGCACCGGGAGCAGTTCGCCGGGCCTGGGGGCGACGCCAGGAATGAGGGATCTCAGTCTGGCCTCCGCGCTGCTCTTGAGCCATGGACCAGCAGCGGGATCGAGATGCGTCGGGCCTGGGAGCGTCTCCTTTGACTCTGGCAGCCAGGAGATATCACTACTGGGAGGGCATGAGCGGTTCGGTTGGCACAACAGTGCAGCTCAGTTGGCGGATAGAGGACGGCCGTGACCTGTTGTGATGCAGATGGTTCGCCACACCGGTTCCACACACCCGCCAATGAGCCGGCCACTGTCCCCATCTTCCAACTCCGCTCGTCCCTCGCTGGAGCAGCACGGGCATGGCGATGCAGTGCACTGCGATTCCGCGTGTAGTGCAGATCGGGCATCCTGCGAGGTCGCCGTTGTGAATTTTTTGGGAGTAATTTTGCAGTTCACTCCATTTGGCGAGCGGTTCGGCGGGCATGTTCCCATGCAGTGCGGCATGTGTGTTCGTGCAGTGCGGAAACATCGGTGTTCACCTCGATGGTTCACCGTGCAGTTTACTCGATGCTCATGTGCAGTGCCGAGCGCATCTGCTTGCAGTCCGCGCCGGATGCGTGTGTAGTCTGCCTCCTGCCGCGCAAATGCGTGCACTACAGTTTTCCATGGAAAAGTTGGGCGACGCAGTTCACTCCATTCATGTTTTGCATTTTTTGGAGAAAGTGTTTTGAAAGTGCAATCAGTTTGTGTAAAAAGAATATGTTTCATTACCCCTATGTATGAAGTGCAATTTTTTTCGTGTGTTTGAAAAAATCAGTTGACTATATCAACACCTGCGGTGCATTTGGTCCTCAGATGTGGTTCACTTTTAAGAGTGATGTTGTTCACTTGTGCCCAAAAATGAAAGTGCTAAAAATTTAGCGCAACAACAAAGATAGTAATGAGGTTCACTTTGATACATGTCGCGGTTCACTTGCCTCCTCTCTGCGGTCCATTCTCGTTCACAAAAAAGGTCCACTCTCGTTCACAAAAAAATTGAAAAAAAGACAACAAAAACTCGTCTGAGAAAAATTTATGTTCGACAAAAGAAATTATGAAGTTTACTTGACCGTCTGACGCAGTGCGGTTTTCAGTCTAAAGCAGTGCGGTTTTCTGTCTGATGCAGTACATACGACGATTTTGGTGTCGCGAAAAAGCAGTGTCCGCATTTCGTTAAAATCAAAATTACTCTTAAACCGTAAGGAATCAGAGAGAGTGTTCTAATGAAAAAGCTGCACCTCATCATATCTTTCCAACGGCGTATAATTTGAATCATTCCGATCAGCGGTTTGTGAAAATTTCACGAAAAACGGCCGCTGCCACTCATCGTCAGCCGCACCATTTTCAAAATTAACTTAAAACCGTAAGAAATCTCAAAAACATTTCTACATATGAAAGTTGCGCCTCGTCCGTAGCTTTCCAACGGCGTATCACACGCCTCGTTTCGACAAATGGTTAAAAAACTGTAGCGAAAACAGTACAGAAAATTTCAAAAAAAATTGAAAAACACAATTCCGTGAATTAGTAAATTTGAAACTACTCTGAAACCGTAACGAATTAGAGAAAATAATAGATATGAAAAAGATGCACCTCGACGATATCTTTCCAATGGTGTATCATTTGCTTCATTCCGACGAGTGGTTTAGAAAAAAAATATGAAAAAACGCTCGCTACCATTCGTCGTGAGCCGCACAATTTTTGAAACTGCTGTTAAACTATGATGAACCTCGAAAAGTGTTCAACATGGCGAAGTTGCGCCTAATCCATAGCTTCTCAACGGTATATTACACGCGTCGTTCCGATAAACGATTAAAAAACTAGAGCGAAAAAGGTACCGAAAAAACACCGCGTGCCGTTTTTTCCGACACGAAGTTCACTAGTCTCTGTATTGCGGTATCTTTGCTACTGAAAGTGCAGTGCCCTCGCGTTGATCGTGTAGTGCGGAAGTGTTATCAGAATAGTTATTCTGCTAATATTAGCAGAATAGACCGGTTGTATATATATATAGGTAAATTGTTTAGGCACCTAGGTGCCCAGGCACCCAGGCCCGTTGTGGCAAGTACTATTCACTAGTGCATGATGTACAATTGACAAACTCATGACTTTCCATGTTTTGTTTGCATGTATTAGTATTCTAAATAGTAAATGATTGCTTTCCATAACAAAAATAGTATGAACACTTATACGTGGGTACGTATATATGCACATGTACCTGAGATACCCACGTGTATATGTTATTAGACTGTGATACCAGTTAGTGGGTATCATACATTTTAATAAGTACATGTTGATATTATACCCAATGAAAATATACACATAAATATACCTCGACGCGAATATGCAAATGAATATGTACGTGTTGTGTTATACCCAATAAAAATATAAACATAAATATACATACTTGATCTCGTTGTTAATATGGGTATAGATATTGCATGCATACCTGCATTAGTACTTTCCTATTTATTTGCATGGCGGCATTGCTTTGGAAAGTAATAAAGGTTGCCTAATTGGGCCGTGTCATTATTTGTCCCTCCATAATTGGAAATTGTAATTAATTATTTACCTTACTCGTTGCCATGTATGACAGGTGCATAATAATTAATTCAAAAAATACCACGTAACTTTTTTAGCACGTACGCCAACACGTACATATTTTCATTGGGTATAACACCAACATGTATGTATTTTCATTGTGTATAACACCAACACGCACATATTTTCATTAGGTATAATACCATTAACTAGTATCACGGTCTAAAAATGTACACGTGGGTATGTCAGGTACATATACAACTTATAAAATGTGTGACAATTTACCTATATATATAATATATATATATATATATATATATATATATATATATATATATATATATATATATATATATATATATATAAGAGTAGAGAAAAAAGTAGAGAAATCTGCTTGCTCTTTGTTATCTTGTTCCTCTTCTGTTCTTCTTAATAAGTATATTACTTCCTCCGTTCCTAAACTGCCTTGGGTTCGTGCGTGTGTTGTGGTGGCGTGCGTTTGTACCGGGTGTTGTTAATCATTGCTTTATTTATAAAGCGGGGTGAAAGCCTTTTTCGGTAAAACATAAGTCTTTTTAGATATTCCAATAAGAACTACATACGGATGTATATAGACATATTTTAGAGTGTACATTCACTCATTTTGCTCCGTATGTAGTCCGCATTCGAATCTCTAAGAGATTTATATTTAAAAACGGAGGGAGTAGTACAGTATGTTCCTTGTCGGGAAGTGGAGCAGGGACATTTGCAGTCGACAGGTCTATTGGGTCGCTTCAGATGGATGCTTTCAATGATTCTAGATGGTCTGCCATAATATCCAGGAAATGCTGGGAGCTATGTCGTCTTTGATAGTCTAGACTGATAGTAACAGTATTGTGCCTTCAGTTGAATAGAGCTGCCCCTTTTGGGGCCGAAGCCTTTCTTGTCGTACCGGCAATACAAGCCCATATGGTCCAGCTAGTTTCACTTTCCTGATTTTGCTCTTGATGCTTAGGGTTTTCCCCTTTTATCTACCCTACTATGATCTGCATAGGTGCTTTATGTCGTACTAGCAGTACTCCACTCTTCAAACTAAACAACACAGCACTCATAATTCCAAAGCTTAGTTGTTCAAATATGATTGTGATATGATACTGATATTAGTTAACAGACACATTTAATTGGTTAGCTAAAGGTCCCACTTGAGTTTCCAAATGCATGTCGCGACATATAGAGAGACAGCAGAATTGCATTTCTTTGTCACTTGTAAACTGTACTTTCTTGTCCATATCAAATCTTAGTTATTATTTCAAAGCAAACATCGGTTGCTAACTACCCTTTGCGTGGTTTGCAGCTTCAGATCTGCCATCCCACTGCCACAGTCAACACTATACTCATCATGCTTACGGTTTCCCCATTTTATGATGACCACGATCAGCCTACGTGGTTCGTGTCATAATAGCACTACTCCACCCATCAAGCTAAACAAGCTTAGCTGTACAAATTCAAATATGATATTATGCTGATATTAGTAAAACTGAGACATGTTTAATTGGTCAGCTAAATGTTCCTACTTTAGTTTCGAAATGCATGTGAGCCACATATGGAGAGTCCGGAAGGAATAGTATTTCTCTGTGCGCTCTGGTTCATCATGGGTGGGCAACAGACATTGTATAGAAAGACTTGTAATATCTTCAATCTGCTTGCTCTTCTGCTCTTCTTTAACATGATCCTCTTCTCTTCATTAATAAGTATGTTCCTTGTTGGGAAGAGTAGCAAAGATATTTGCGGTCGACTGGTCAGGTCGAGTTGTTCTCCCTTAGTATATTTTAAATCTGTCAGGTCGGGTCGACTTGTTCTTCTTTACTATATGTTGAAGCTGTCATATGCGAAGTATCATCACTTCTGGAGCTCTCCTATTTTGAGTAGTAGGCCACATTATATTAATGCACACACCCAATTACAGCATGCATGGCATCTCTCAGAAGAATTGCAGAGATAGCACAAAGGGGTTTACAGGGAGGCAGTATTGGATTAGAATCACTTCTGCATTACAAAGATAATCTCACTTGTTTTTATGTTTTCATGCATGTTATGTATTGAACATGATCAAAATGAATATGAGAATGGGCGCACAAGAGGAATATTGCGGAACAATCCACTGGCTAACAAACATGGCATGGTGGAGGATGGCCTATCTTATTCACCCATCAAGGTGCTTGCTCTAACTTGGCAAGGTTGTATTGGTCGCACATATTTTGCAGATGACCTCTTACATTACTTCTACTTTGTTACACCACCATCTGCTTAGTTTAAGCATCATATATGAGTATATGCCATACCAATCCATTTTCTGTACCTATTCCATGTGCCATCATACTATGTTTTTCCAGTCAAATGTTGTTCTTTCATAATAGATGTCCAAAAGGAAGAGGGTGAGTGCAGATCTTCAAGGAGTACAAACTAGGTATTTGGAAAAGGTAGTGATACCTGTTAAATCAGATAGATCAGCAGCCACAGAAAACACAGGCCCAACTGTACCAGACTTTATCCCTACTCCACTGGCCAAACCCCTATTAGAACTGCAGAGAGCCTAGCATCAGGTACTGTCTATGATATCAATTCAAAATTTGAACTCCTAAATTTCTGCATGTGCCTTACCTTCTCTCTTGTATGAAAACTAATTTCAGATGAATCTCCTTTCTCAAAGGATCATAGGATCTCACAACAATACTGGGCACTGCATTGCTCTTGTCAGTACCTCTTGCCCTTTGTCAGTATACTTACACTCATTGCTATTTGATTATGTAGCATCACTGTAAATGTTCGCTTCTTTATCCTCCCTTTGCTCGAAATTATAAGATCTATATTTACTCTTAGATAAATGTAGAATTAACACAATGGTTATGAAGTTTTGGATTGCTCATGTAAGTACCTATTGTCATGTACTCCCTCTGTATCGAATTAATTGTTGCTCAATTGGATGTATTTAGAACTTAATAGTGCTAGATACATCCATTTGAGCGACAAGTAATAATGGACGGTGGTAGTATTACTATACTTGCATTGCGAGATAGTTGATTGTCTAGAATTACTCTGCATCTTATCTGCCCTGCCCTCCACTTTCTCCAAATTATCAAATCTACATTTACTCATACCAAAATGTTGAATAAAGCCAATGCCACTGCACACGTTGATGTCTGCATTCCTCTTGTCAGTACCTTTTGCCTTGTAACGTTGTACTTAATTATTTGCTATTTGATTATGTATCATCACTCTGCACCCGAGCTTCATTATCCTGTATTTCTTCCAATATTATTTGATCTATATTTACACTTTACAAAATGTAGAATAAAGTTAACGCTTATAAAGAAGTTTCTTTGGGGAATTTATTGAATTATCCTTCCATCGACATGGAGAAGGGCTTTGTCCAGCCCATGTTAACATGTAATGTAAGTTCATCCTTCTCAAGCCTTCAAACTTTGTTCTAGTATAGATTTGGATAGGCATCATTTCCTCCACTGCTGTTTACTTTGGTGTTTACATCTGATTGGATGTTTGCAACAGCTACCAGTTTTAAATTGTAGTTGTAAAAACATGTTCCTTATGCAGAACAGATCCATTTATTTGCTTATATAATTGTGAAACCTGTTACGTGTCTCCTTGTTTCTCTTTCTGAGTCGTATCTCTTATGCCAGGCAGAACTTTAGAGAAGATAGTGAGCCAAACCATCTTGAAGAGAGCGAGATGACCCCAAGGTCATGTCTTGATAAAGACAGTGAGTTGAAGCTACTCACCAGCAGCTGTGAGACAACTTCTGTGCAGTTGCTACCTCAATCAGTTCGACTTCTTCAGTCTCAACTTAAAGTGGAAAGGTTTGCTTCAGCTCAGCTCCAACTTGACGTCAATGATGTAAAGAAGGCCGCAGAGGACACCCATGCGTGCTTTCTTGCTAAGCAGCTATGGTTAGAGCATCTATCGTTGACACAACTAAGGTCTCATTAGCTTGTTCTACTACTTTTGGTGCACTGCCAGGGCAGGCCTAATGCCTTCTGAAGTGCTCTCAGTTTTGTATATTCTTTTGTCGGCGCGTTTATATGCACTGGTGGCGACCTTTGATGCCCAGTGTATGTAATCCGCGGTCACGTTGCGCTTTATTATCACCGATGGCGAACTTTGATGCGCAGTGGATGTAATATGCCGTAATTTCTTTATTGTATAGTCTAGGTTTATTCTTGGTCGGTATGCTGTAATTTAGGCCAGAAGCTTCAATGGATCTCAATGTTGTCGGTCTTCAGGCCGGCCCGTAACTTGCTATATATGGGCCAAAACGTGGGCCTATAATCGTCTTGGGCCATTAGTAGGCCTAAACGTATAGTAGTTTTCCGCCTTTAACAGGCCGAGTAAAGTTCTGGCCAGCTGGGCCAGAGAATACCATGGGCTTTTAACAGGCTAAAAACTAGATTGGGCTAGCATTGAGCCAAACAATTCATGGGCCAATATAGGCCAAAACTGCCTTAGGCCCATGTTTGGCCCAAAGAGAACGAGCCGTTAACAGGCCAAAATATATCTCAGGCCCTGTTTGGCCCAATAAAATTATGGGCTTTAAGCAGGCCGGTATCAACGCGGGCCATAGCCCAACAGTGTCACGGGCCATTAACAGATGGGTTGTAAGCAGGCCAGATTCAACGCGGGCTGTAATTAGGCCCAACTGTTACACGGGACATTAACATGCCGATAGGCCAGTTGGGCTGAAATTTATCCATGAAGACTACGGGCCGTTAAGAGGCCTAAAGTTACTTCGGACAAGAAATAGCCCAGTTTTTGCATGGGCCGTTAAATGGCCTAAAGTGAAACCGGGCCGACAATGGCCCAGATGCACCACGGGCCGCTAACAGGCCGAAACTATTATCGGGCCGAACTAGTAAACAGGCATTTAATAGGCTGAAATACAAACCCGGCTTAGAATGGGCCCAAAAGAACAGTGGTCTGTTAACGGGCCTGATCTGATATGGGTCGTAATTTAGCCCAAAACACGACAGGCTATGAACGGGCCTGATCTGATATGGGCCTTAATTTGACCCAAAACATGGCAGGCTGTTAACGGGCCAGCCCACTAGTGTCTGAAAAAATATGGTGGGCCTTTAGCTGGGCCGGCCTTTTACCTTAAATGGGCCACCGTTGGGCTGTGCCACGTGTCGACATATCATAGGCGTCTTCCATCCATTGTAGGGATGACATCTGTCCCAATGATGAGCTGACACGTGGATCATCCGGCGAATGAGAATTTTACATGTGGAAAATCCCCATTGGTCGGGGCTGTTAATGGGTTATCGGATCCAAACCAGAACCCGATAGCTTAACGGCGACCCGTTACGGTGGATGCCACGTGTCGGTTACCCTTGACGAAAACACTTCCATGACGCGCCATTTATCGTCATGGAAGTGGACACTTCCGTGATGATAATTTTGGTTGTCAAGGAACACTTCTACGACAGCACAGGTATGACTATCTTGATTTTGTCATAAAATCGTCATGGATGTACATGCATGTTAGAAAACGTGACCTACTGTGACAAACACGTATCATCACGGAAGTGTATTTTTTTTTGTAGTGTCGGCGTGCGCAATCCGCCAGGGTTCAGCCTGGCCAGAAGCGTGTCTTTGTTGGATTTGCGCATGGCACAGACCTTGCGGAGGATTCTGTGTCCGGAGGAGAGACTCTAATCTACTTAGGTGATGAGTCCTCGACTGGAGAGACGGAGTTGATCTACCAGCTTCAAGACGGCGGGCTTTGGGGCTATTCTGATGGTGACAGTATTCCGGACCCCTATGAGCCGCCGTGCCGGGCTGCTATCTTGATGGCTGGCACAGGGCCGACTCTCAATTCATCAACAACCGCAGCTATGACGTCTAGTTCGGCGGCTGCGGCGGCTGCGGCCGGCAGGTCAGCTCGGCCGCCGGCTCAGGTTCTCTCTGAACTCTTGGGCACTTTGACGACCCTGTTAGCAATAGAGGTTACTACGGTGAATCAAGCACAGCATAATGCAGAGGTTGCAAAGGTGCGAGATTAGGTGGCCAAAGGTCAGGAGGATCTTAACACAAAGAACGCTAGGATGGCAACAGAACGAGCTCTGATGGATGTCGAGTCATAGCGTATAAGGGCGCAGGCTTTTCGCCTGAGTCTGGATCAGAATGCGTCCAATGGTGTTCTTCGAAGGAGACACCAAACCCGCCTGCCTTTGCAGTATGAGGCACGGAACCTTTTTAATACACCTGGGGCAGGGCCAAGTAACCTGCCAGGTACAGCCCGGGCTGCTGAAGTCCTAGGAAGCGGGGCGGCGGCTCAGCCTCGATTATCAGACCCGCCCCGCAGGGATAAGATTCCGCCTCGGCGTTTTTCAACACCATCTGGCCATTATTCTAACCCGATGGATAACATGACAGCGGTGGCTACCCAGCTCAATGCGATCCTTACTACGGATGAGACGCCTTTCGCAGCTGAGGTGCGGAACACAATTGAGCTCCTGCAGACGGCGGTTGCACAACAAGAGAAATATTCACAAAGTCATGATCGGGTGCATTCGACCCCCTCCCAAGCCACAGTTACAGCCGTCGCATTGAGCCACCGGCGGTTTCCAGTAGCGAACGACGTCGTCGACCGAATCAGGATGACCTGCCCCATGGGAATAACCCACCCCTAACTCATGCTCAGGCGATTGTGGACGAAGCCAGAGCTCGCCGAGAGGCAGAGGCAGCAGCGGCGACTCAACTAGGGGCTTATCAGCAGCCTCTGGTGACCCCTTTGGCCCTAGTAGGTGCTGGTGTAATTTCTAGGTCTATTGGGGTGCTCTGTTTAGTACCAGCATTACGTAATGAACGTCTACCTAAGGTTTCAAGGGTCCTCGTAAGGTGGCTAACTACGCAGCTGATCTCCCCCCTGAGGCCTGGATTGAGAGTTATGAGTTAGCCATGGAGATGCTGGATGTCAATGATGCTATATGTGCCAAATACTTTACTATGATGTTGGATGGGCCAGCTCAAACCTGGTTAAAAGGATTGCCTCCTAATTCCATCAATTCATGGGCAGAGTTGAAAGCATGGTTCATCAAGAACTTTCAAGGGACGTGCAAGCAGCCTCTGACGATTATCGATCTTGATAACTGCGTGCAGCATGAGGATGAGTCGGCCCATCATTGGGTCCGAAGGGTCTCTGCTATTATTCACTCATCAGATAGTATTGCAGCGGGTCAGGCGGTTTTGGTCTTGGAGAAGAACTGTCACTTTACCCCCCTTAAACAGAAGCTTGGGCGGCTTAAGCGACATTGTAATGACATGGGTGATCTCATGGCGGCTCTCATTAAATATGCCGACTCTGACACTACAAAGGACCCTGGAACTGATGATGAGAAATCCAACAAGGGCAAGAAGAGTGGCAATGGTAAGGGTCAGCAGCAGAATGTGGCGGGTATAATGGCTCTAACCAGGGCAATGGTGGTAAGCGCAGACACCCTGATGGCGGGTCAGATCTAGTAGCTAACACCAACACTGGGTATAATAACCAGCGCCACAACGGTAATGGTAAGCCGCCGTATGGCAAGGGAAAACCTTTTAATCTTGAGGCAGCGCTTAA
Organism: Thinopyrum elongatum; assembly: GCA_011799875.1. NCBI lineage: Eukaryota > Viridiplantae > Streptophyta > Magnoliopsida > Poales > Poaceae > Thinopyrum > Thinopyrum elongatum. The sequence continues at coordinate 562,809,486 of CM022303.1, forward strand.
TGACCCATGCCCAAAGCACAGTCTTCCTGAAAAGCCGTCCACTCACGCTTGGAAGGATTCTTGGATTATGTGAGAGTTCAGGAATTACGGCCCCAATCAGAATCACGGTAATAAAAATGGGCCGCCCGGCGGGTCAGGATCCGGCTCACAAGGGTTCGGCTTTGGTGGTGGCGGCTCAAACACTGGCTATCAAGGTCAAGGTAACTAGGGTGGTTATAATCAACAGTCTGGTCAAGGTAACCATCAGCAAGGGAATCCGTCAGGATATGAGAGTAATCCAAAACAACTCAATGGTGGCCAGTACCATGTTTTCACCACAAGTCTTTGCAAACGAGACTAGAAGGTTCATAAGCGCGCGGTCAATACTATTGAGCCGGCGGTGCCTCAATACTTGTAGTGGTCAGAACATCCAATCACATGGAGTCGGGAGGATCACCCGCCCCGAGTTGAGAATCCGGGTAATATGGCATTGGTGGTAGCCCCTCAGGTCGGGGCTTATAAATTCACTAAGGTGCTTATGGATGGTGGCAGCAGTATCAACATCCTGTATTATGACACCTTTCGCCGGATGAACTTAACTGACAAAAATTTTAAGCCGTCTTCTATAGTCTTCCATGGTGTGGTGCCTGGTAAGTCGGCGTATCCTGTGGGAAAGATTGCCTTGGAGGTTGCCTTTGGTGATGATTATGACTACAGAGCAGAGACGTTGTGGTTTGAAGTGGTCAAAATCAAGAGTCCATATCATGCGTTGTTTGGACGGTCGGCTTATGCTATGTTCATGGCTCGCCCTTGTTATGTTTATTTACAGCTTAAGATGCCAGGACGAAAAGGCACAATTACGGTCCACGGTGATCGGAAAACCGCTTTGGAATGTGAGGAAGGAGATGCAGCTTATGCAGAGTCAGCTTGTGCTACCGAGGAGCTTAAGTTTTACAAGGATAATGTTGACCCGGCTGATATGACCCCTTTGAAGAAGCCCACCACTAAGCAAGACCCTTTGTTGAAGTTTAAGTCGGCTGATGATACTAAGCAGGTTGACTTTGTCCCTGGCGACTCATCTCAGCAATTCAAAGTGGGGGCTAACATGGATCCTAAATAGGAAAGCGCGCTCATCGAGTTCATCCGTGAAAATCCGGACATCTTTGTATGGAAACCTTCTGACATGCCAGGTGTACTGAGAGAATTCGCTGAGCACACTCTTAATGTGGATCCTAAGTTTAAGCAGGTTAAGAAATTCCTTCGTCGTTTCAATCAAGAACGACGTAAGGCTATTGGAGAAGAGGTAGCCCGGCTCTTAGCGGCTGGGTTTATCATCGAAGTTTTTCACCCTGAGTGGTTGGCTAACCCTGTGCTTGTACTCAAGAAGAATGACACATGGCCTATGTGTGTTGACTACACAGATCTCAACAAAGCTTGTCCAGCTGACCCATTTGCTCTTCCCCGTATCGACCAGATCATTGATGCACCGGCGGGTTGTGAGAGCTTATGTTTCCTGGATACTTATTCTGGTTGTCATCAGATCAAGATGGTAGTTAAAGACCAAGAGAAGACGGCTTTCATTACACCTTTTGGGGCTTTCTGCTATGTTTCTATGCCTTTTGGACTCAAAAGTGCTCAGGCGACTTCTCAGCGCTATGTTCAGAATTGTTTCCACAGTCATATTGGGCGCAACGTTCATGCTTATGTGGATGATATTGTGGTTAAGTCTATAAAGAAGGAGACTCTCCTGGATGACCTGAAAGAAACTTTTGACAATCTCCGGGTCTATAAAATAATGCTTAACCCGTCCAAGTGTGTCTTTGGTGTGCCTGTAGGTAAACTGTTTGGATTTCTGGTCTCAGAAAGGGGCATCGAAGCTAACCCGGAGAAGATCAGGGCTATCACCTCACTTTCTAAGCCGGCGTGTGTCAATGACATCCAGCGTTTGGCGGGTCGTATTGAAGCTTTGAGCCGTTTTATAAGTCGCCTGGGAGAGAAGGCAAATCCCTTGTACCAGATGATGAAAAAGACAAAGCACTTTGTCTGGAGTGATGCTGCTAATGAGGCATTTGAGGCGCTCAAGAAACAATTAGCTGAGCCGCCCGTCCTTGTTGCTCCCATTGAGAAAGAGCCTTTGCACCTGTACGTGGCAGCTAATAATAAGGCAGTCAGCGTGGCAGTTGTTGTAGAGCGCAAGGAGGCGGGTAAAGAGTACCTAGTTCAGTGGCCGGCTTACTATGTCAGTGAGGTGTTGACAGAGTCCAAGCAACGATATCCACATTGGCAGAAACTAGTGTTTGGGGTGTTCATGGCAAGTCGCAAGTTGAAGCATTATTTTCTTGGCCATCCTATTACTATGGTCAGCTCTGCTTCTTTAGGAGATATTATTCAGAACTAGGAGGCTACATGCCGGGTTGCTAAATGGGCAATTGAACTTGGACCTCGTAATTTGAAGTATGTGCCAATAACAGCCATCAAATCTCAGGCTTTGGTGGATTTCATAAATGACTGGACAACGTTACAGACACCAGAGGAGAAACCTGACAACACATATTGGACAATCCACTTTGATGGGTCCAGGCAGTTGGAGGGCTCGGGGGCTGGAGTTATTTTGACTTCCCCACGAGGTGACAAATTTTGTTATGTTTTAAGACTAATGTTTCCTTGTACTAACAATGCAGCTGAGTATGAAGCTTTACTCCATGGCCTTTGTATGGCTAAAGAGATGAATTTAAGCCAGGTCAGGTGTCTGGGCGACTCAGACCTTATGGCTCAGCAAGTCTCAGACAAGTGGGACTCTAAAGACCCGCTCATGGCGGCTTATCGCCGGGCGGTTGATAATATTGCTGGTCACTTTAAGGGTTATCAGGTGGATCACCTTGATCGACGGAAGAATGAGGCGGCTGATGCATTGTCCCGACTTGGGTCTCAACGTAAGCCGGTACCTCCTAATGTGTTCCTCGATGTTTTGCACAATCCTTCCGTCAAGTTGCCATCTAAAGAAGACCTTGTTGTCCCTGACCCGGAGGCGCAGTTGGTGGCGGCTCTTCAGGCTATTCCTGACTGGACGCTGCCTTATTTAGCTTATATGACCCGGGGCGAGTTACCCGAGGATGAAATTTTGGCGCGACAAATAACCAGGAGGTCTAAATCTATGACTATCATCAACGGCGAGTTACACCGATGCAGTGTGACAGGTGTGTTTCAACGTTGTGTTTCTCCTAAGGAGGGCCATGAAATTTTCCGAGAGATTCATGAAGGCGATTGTGGTCATCATGCCGGCTCTAAGTCTTTAGTGGCTAAAGCTTTTTGTCATGGGTTTTATTGGTTGATGGCTCATGCTGATGCAGAGGACATCGTTAGCAAGTGCAACGGGTGTCAAAAATTTGCAAGACAGGCTCACGTGCCGGCTCAAGAGTTGCGGATGATCCCAATAACTTGGCTGTTTGCAGTTTGGGGGCTTGATATGGTTGGACCGTTCAAGAGGTCTAAGGATAAGAAGACCCACCTTTTGGTGGTGGTTGACAAGTTTACTAAGTGGATTGAGGCGGAGCCAGTTAGCAATTGTGAGGCGGCAACATCTGTTCAGTTTGTTAAAAAGATGATTTTCCATTTTGGATATCCTCATAGTATCATCACTGATAATGGCACCAATATTTCTAAGGGTGCTATGAAGGAGTTTTGTCAAAAAGAGCATATTCGTCTTGACATTTCCTCAATGGCTCATCCACAGTCCAATGGTCAAGCAGAACAAGCAAACCAAGAAATCTTGAGAGGCATCAAGCCTCGGCTTATGGTTCCTTTAGTGGGTACGCCAGGTTGTTGGGTTGAGGAGCTACCTTCAGTGCTTTGGAGTATGAATACCACCCCCAATAGGTCAACAGGCTATACGCCTTTCTTCATGGTCTATGGTGCAGAGGCAGTTCCCCCAAGTGATATCCGTCATGACTCGCCTAGGTGGCGGCTTATGTTGAAGCTGATAATGAGACGGCACGTCAAAACTCACTTGATGCTTTGGATGAAGAGCGTGACCTTGCGGCGACTCGTTCAGCAATATATCAACAAGACCTACGTCGCTATCACAGCCGTAGAGTTCGAAGCAGGGCCTTTCAGGAGGGCAACTTAGTGCTCCGGTTGATTCAAGACCAGACAGGGATGCATAAGCTTTCGCCTCCTTGGGAAGGACCTTTTGTGATAAGCAAGAATCTCAATAATGGGTCTTACTACCTCATTGACATATGAGAGAACAAAGATTCCCGCACGTCTGAGAAGGAGACCAACAGGCCGTGGAACATTGCTCATCTTCAGCCTTACTGCACTTGAGTCATAACCTCTCATCATTGATGTACATACTTTTTTATCAGTATAATAAAGCCGGCATCCCCAAGATTCGGGGCCTCTATCATTTCATCTCAAATCTTTGGAGCAAGAGTCATTATTGGTTACTCACAAGGTCATTTGGGTGCTTCCTGCTCTATGAGCATAGCATATAACCCTCTTGATCAGCTTTTATGCCCTGTTTGGTCATTTTGGGGCTTCCTGCTCTATGAGCATAGCGTATAACCCTCTTGATCGGCTTTTATGCCATGTTTGGTCATTTGGGGGCTTCCTGCTCTATTAGCATAGCATATAACCCTCTTGATCAGCTTTTATGCCATGTTTGGTCATTTGGGGGCTTCCTGCTCTATGAGCATAGCGTATAACCCTCTTGATCGGCTTTTATGCCATGTTATGGGTCATTTGGGGGCTTCCTATTCAATGAGTATAGTGTATAACCCATTTTGACCGGCTTTTATGCCATGACTGAGTTAAACCTGCCTGTTTGCAACTTGCCACTCGACCAGGTGACCCGCCGAACTTTTGACAGTCAATCTTTTAAAGACCCTGAACTAGTCAAAGTTAAAATGGCGGCTTATGTCATGGGAGGGCCGGCTTACAGTGAGCTAGGACAAACTCACATGTCTGCTGTAGTCTCTCTGCTATGTGGCCCATTCATACTCTTAACAGTTAATCTTTCAATAAGACCCTGAACTAGTTAAGGTTTAAATGATGGATTTCTGTCACGTGAGAGCCGGCTTACGGGATTGCTGGCTTTTATGCCAAGCTTCTTTGGAGCAAAAAATTGAATTTTTTTTCAAAAACCAATCTATCTGGTCGTGCTTTGCAAGCCGGCTTAATAAATATTTGAGTTATGCATACTCTATATGTGTTTGTTTTTGCAGAAACCTTTTACAGGTGAAAAGTTGCCGGGTTATACTGATCTGGATTATATTGCTCTATATTGAGGTTATTATGCTTATAAGCCGCCAAGAGGATCTGTTCAAAAGCTGGATATGACTATAAATCGCCCTGGTTGTTGAGTTGTTTAACTCACCAACGGATTGTGATTATAAGCCGCTAGTTGAGGGATTAACAGTTATTTGACAGATTTTATAAGCCGCCAAAGTTTTTGGTAATACTGCGAAATAGTTATGCATCATAAAGGTCACAGAAATTTAAGTTGTTGAAGCATAAATTGGTAAGAACATGCACGAAGGCATGGCAGAGCAAACAATTGTTTTCAGCTACCTATTACATGGCTTCAGCTGAGCCCAAAAAATTTGTGAACAAGTGTTTTTTGGAGTTAAGTTACTCCAGTGAGCCGACGTCAGCGCCGTCCGGGTTTTGGCCTGGCGGGTTGTTGTCATCTTGCTGCCTTGAGCTTGAAGCCCCCAGATCATCCTGTGCCGGCTCTTCGTCGATGGCCATCTAGAGATTGGCCGAGGTCCAGTCGATGCCTATTAAATCTTCAAATGTGTCTTCATCGTTAAGTATAATAGAAGGATCAATATCAGGGGCCAAGGTATGCTTACGCCTTGGAGGAATAAGGTCCATAACATCATGTGAGGGCGGCTTAATCTTATTGTTGTTGTCATCGTAAGCTGGTGTGTACTTGTTTAAATCCAGCTCTTCTATAAGTTTGCATGCCACGGGCCGGATCTCTCTGACGCATTTGTTGAAGTCTTTCTCTTCAAAGATCGACTCGTCATCCTTGAACTCTGGGCATCCGGTAGCTATTTCTTCCGGGTCAAGTTCTAATTGCCACGCCTTGGCCCGGCCTAGAGCAACAATGGCTCCGGCTCGGGCAGCTGATAATTTAACCTCCTCAATTTGAGCCGGCACCATTGAGAGATGATCCAGCACAGTCTTGATATGAGTTGGAGGTTTTTTGCCACCTGACAAAGCTACAAGGCTGCACAGTGTTCCAGCATACAACTGCTCAGTCAATGAATAAGCCACCTTCAATTTGAGCAGCATGTTCTGACCAAGACTGGCGCTTCTGGGGCCTGTTCAATTTTTTGCACAAGAGTCGCCAGGCGGGTTAAAGATTATATATTATCAGTCGCCAAGCGGGTTAAAGAAATATCAAAACAGATAATGAGTTGCATATTAAGCTTATCAAAGATGGCGGCTGACATTTGAGAGATATGTTGCTTTAAGGCGGCTAACTCTTCGGTTACCGGTTTTAGCTCAGCCTTAGCATTTTTTGCTCTTTTTTGCAGTGCAACCTTGTCGGTTTCCCAGGTGGTTCTTTCAGCATCAAAACCCGCCTTGATTTTTTCAATTTCTTCCAATGAAGTTTTCAGCTTTGACTCGGCCTTGGAAGTTTCTGCTTGTTGCAGTTCTATATTCTTCTTTAAGTCGCTAAGATGCGACTCTTTCGCGTTCAACATCTCTTGAAATACAATATTGAGGCAATGGTTACAACACAAGGAGAAAGTTTTTGTGATACAGTTAATCAAGTCCCAAGCACATTGCAAGCAATATACTTGGCACTTGGGGGCTAATGTAGGTCATTTCAATCTCTATTAAGACCCGGCTCATCTTATCAAAGTTAAGCCAGCCCTTGGGGGCTACATATTTGGTTCTGTCAAGTCATTAAGACCCGGCTCATCTTATCAAAGTTAAGCCGGCCCTTGGGGGCTACACTCTGGAAAATTTCATAAGTCTCAAGCATACTCAATAATTTTCCTATACTTCAGACTTGGGGGCTAGTATGGACATATGTATATGCACAAGTCTAAAGAGGGGTTGGATATCTTCATACCTCATATTTCTGCTTCATCAACTGGACTAACCCAGCCTCCAGGTCCCGGCTTGTGTGAAGGCGGCTCAAATAGCCCGCGTACACATCACCTGCACTGAAGGAGGAATAGCTCTCCAGATCCAGTTTGGCTTTGCCTTTCTCCAAGGAAGGTGATTCTTCTTTGGTACTATGCTTGCTTAGCACAGTTGAGGCTCCTGGCGCTGTATAAGCCGTCCCAGTGACAACAATATCATCATAATCCTTCTCAGGAGAGATCTCTTCAGTTGGCTTCATAGGAGTCGGTGACTTAGGGCTTGGCGGGTCATGACTGGCGGCCGGGTCAATCTCAGTATTCATTGGCTCAAAGACTACAACATCAGTTTGCGGTGGCAGATCATTGGCAAGGTCTTCAGGATTTTGGATTGATGCCTCAGGGGCTTCTAGCACCTGCCTCTCCGGCTCAGCAGGTTTGGAGTCCTTTGAAGAACCGCCCACCTTTTGTTTCTTGCCCGCCTTTGCTACACCTCTGTGACAAGAATACAAGAGTCCATGAGTATATCACTACAAGTCATTTATGAGCAAATGAAAATACTTACCCATGGGCAATCTTGAAAGCAGGCATTTGAGTTCCAGTAGAGTCACCGGATGACGGAGGCGTCCCCTGATAATTTGAGTCGAAAGTATTAAGAGGTTGATGAATAAGACCGGCCTTTGGAAGGGAAAGAGTCGGGCTATGTGGCACCTCATTACGGCGCTTTCGAGGAGCTGGGGTGTTGGGTAAGCCGGACACAAGATCTCCAGTGCCATCACTCCGGGTCATACGCCTTGATTCATGCTACTGCTTATTCAAAAGAAAGTTGGGGTCCAAATAAGCAAGAGGATGAGAAAATCTTACTTTCCAGATGGCCCACCGTGTTTTCTTTCTTGGCAAAGGTTCTGAGTCGGAGGAGACAAGAATTACCTCTGCTGCGTCGGCGTGGCTTGTCCCTACCTCGTCCTGAGAAGAATCAGCATCAATAAGTTGCATAAAGAAAATGCCAAGGGAGTCAAGTTCTACCTACAACTCATCTAGCTCAAAGAGCTCTTGTGCTATTGCTTTCTTGTGGCGATTCGTGCCACGAGATTTAGCTGCTGTAGTCTTCTTGGCAGGTTGAGCAGTGTTTACCTTCTTCTTCCAGAAAGGAGAGTCGGCCTATATACATGTGAACATAAGTAATGGTTGAAAGAGTATGAAGCACAAAAGATAGATAAACAAGGTGAAGTGTTTTGAGTACTTACGGGAGGAGCCGGGTTAAGAGTGCAGAAAGGGTTCAGACCCACTTTGCTGCAGTTCTCTAAAGATTCTCCAAGCAGCGTCTTAACCGTGTCATTGATCTCTTTGTCGGTTAGGCGAGTTTGGTTGTAACGTTGCAGATCCTTTGTGTCACCAGTGTACTGGCACATTAAGCCGGGGCGCCGGCTCAGTGGCAGAATTCTCCATGCAACCCAGCAGCGGACCAGATCAATTCTGGTTAGGCCATTGGCGATCAAAGCTCTTACCTTTGAAAAGGTGGAGGCAAAAGCAGCGCGCTCTGCGTCAGTCAATCGGCCTGGAAGCAAGCCGGTGGTGGTGAGCCGGAAGGGATGGAAACCCAGCAAGGCTCTCCAGCTGGAGAAGTGTCTCTGCAATAAAACTAGGTATAATTCCAGTCTTTGGGATGACTGGGCAGGGCGGCTGAAGGAAAAGTTACGTCTCTTCGTCTTTGGATGGAAACACCTCCAAGTTCAAGGCTGGGCCCATCTAACATCTCAGTCTGGTGGTTGATATAAAAATAGTCTCTGAACAGATCGACAGAGGGTTCTTCCCCAAGGTACACCTCACAGAACACTTGAAAGTTGCATATGTTGGAAACAGAGTTGGGACCAATATCTTGTGGATGAAGATTATAGAAATGCAGAATGTCCCGGAAGAATTTTGAGCCGGGCGATGAGAAGCCACGGAGTAGGTGGTCTGTGAAAATCACAACTTCACCCTCTTGGGGCTGAGGGGGAAATTCGGAGCCTGGAACCCGCCAGTGGATGACCTCTTTGGCAGGTAAAACCCCCATGGTCACATAATCGTTGAGTGTGTCCTCTAGCTACAGTTAGAAGGCTACATATTATGATGAACCATTAAAGGAATTATGTGCCGCCTTAGCCATGGAGTGGAGTAATTGTCAGGTTATGAGAGCGTGGCGGGTTAAGTTATGAAAGCATGAGCCGGCCACATGTTGGCGGGTTAAATAAATCTTTGAAATTCTTGGCGGATTACCAATTCATTATTAAGTCGCCCGAACAATGAATGGCGGGTCAAATACCTTCAGATCCAAATTGGTGGAAATTTTGCTAAGTGTTGGACAAACAAGTTTTGCAGATTGCAGCTACAATTACAGATCTACGGCAGTTCAAAAAAGGGGCATAATTATTAAACCTAGAACGTGGCCGCGAAAGAACTAGTAAGCTGGGTATTGATTCGCAAGAAGGGATCTAACCAGGATATGAGATAAAGGCTAAAACTGCTACCGCGCTACTTCTGTTTAGTTTTTGGATTAAAAGTGCGACTTCTGGGCAGAGCATGGATGAACTTGACGAACGCGAACAAACTATCATGAACTGACATGACCTAATGTGGATCTGAGAAAGAAGAAGGACGTTACCTAATGATTTGGGTGAAGAGCGGATGAGCGCCGCAGATTTCTGGTCCGAACAGGGTGATGCAGCGGCCTCCACGGAGTGGTCGGTGCGGTTCAGCGGCAGTGGTGGAGCTCCAGTGCCGACGGATGACGCGAGGAAGAAGAAGAAGAGGGAGAGATGGGGGTAAAAGTGAAAAAGGATACCTCTCGTGCCTATTTATAAGGAAAAGTTGGTGAAATAGTGAAATGGCATGCGGAGAAATCGGGGAGGCGCCATGATTATCTTAACAGAGGAGGCGCCTTGATTCTCGGACAGCTAGTTAATGCAAAAAAGATCCGTTGTGATGTCATAAGTTTTTCTGGATTTATTTCACATGACATCATGGCGGGTTACAGGGATTTGTTCAAGATTAAGCATTGGAAGGAATCAAAGAAGACTCGCCAATGAGAAGCAGTGGAGATTGACATGAACAAGTTCAAATCAATCTGGGGCCAAATGTTGGGGATATAACCCCACGGTGTGACCCGCCCAGGAGGATCCGGGTTACACTGTTTGCGACTTAGAGATAAGGCCTAGGTAGGCCCAATAAACTAGACATGGAACCCGGAGGGCGACTTATGTGGTGAGCCGCCAGGGGCCCAAGCCCAGAAGATGGTGCGAGACCCGGCGCTGTAAGCCGCAAAATGATCGGCAAGGCGACTTAGAACCCAGGTCGGTCACGTTGTATGATCCGGCTTGGACTCTTGTAAGCCCAGGGCCTTGGCCTATGTATAAAGGCGAGACCCTGTGGCGGGTTAACTCAAGTTACAATCAATCAATAGCTAGGTGAAGCGATTCCGCTCCCTTGTAATCGATACTCAATCAATACAACACAAAGCAGGACATAGGCTTTTACCTCGTTGGTGAGGGGCCGAACCTAGGTAAACTCGTGTCTCTCGTCCCATTCAACCCCTTTAAGCTAACCTATGTTGCGATGGCTCCACACCTAAGTCCTTTCACAAGGGCATCTACCATGACAAAACCATGACAGTAGGCGATTTGGATGGGGTTACCTTAACAACCAACCCAGAATTACACAGGAAGGAGCTTTTTGTACTGTTAGTGGAGAGATACTGAAGCATTGCAGCAAGAGGTGACATTGTGCATGTGGTAGCCTCGTCACCTTCAGGTGGTTGTGGCTGTTCAATCATTTGTTCCTTAGCTTGCTGAAAGTTTGAATTTGTAGATTAGTGTACCGGATAAGTTACTAATGAGACAAAAACAAACAAAATAGCTTTCACATTTATACATAACTTATTTTGGTGAACTACTACAATACATTAGCATGTATTTTAGTCCTAACTACATAATAAAATCACTTTTGGAACATATGTCCATGTAGCATGCCTACTGTATTGTCTATTTCCTCACATTTATTGAGATCTAAGGATAAAGAGACATGGTTTAAAATAGGATGAACATAGTATGATATTATTCATATCACGGGAAAACAGATGTGAAACAAATAGGCTATTGTAGCATTGTCTGGGCTCGTGAACATCACAACTAGATTACAGATCAAGACCAAAAGAATATCCTTCCTCTATTTTAAACTGTGTAAGGTGAAATGATATGTTAAAACAACTGTGTATAAAAGTGAACAGGGTAACTGATATTGGCTGCAAACCAAGCACTTAAATGAACACATCGCAATAACAAGTAGTTCAAAGGCATGAGGAGTAAGGACTTACAACAGCGGCTTGAACTGGTGTACTCATGGCCTTAATCTTGCTGGTGTGACAATCCTTGAAGATTTGCACTACATTCAATTCAGGTTCTTTTTGGTCCGCACGGGCTTTCCTCTGTATTTGGAACAAGTCAATATAGATACAATGATATGGCACAGCAAAAACAAGGAATATAGAACAATGCAGCTATTTACAAGAGCCTCGCAGTGTGCAATATAGCTACGAGATCCTGTTGTCTGTTGGAATTTCACTTTAGAATGGTTGGTCTTGTTCTTCAAACAGTTATACTAGAAGAAGATAGACTTGTAAGGCACATACCTAAATAAGAGTTCAATTTGTGATCTGATCACATACATATACCCTACCTAATACTTCGGATCAGACTAGTGTTTAACAAGGGTTGTCAAGTCTTCGTCCATAATATTTTCCACTCGAGATGTTTGGGCGATTTCATTGTTAGCCTTGCCTTCAAAGTGAGTTTTTCTAAGGTGATACTGATATTGTCGCAGAGAAGACTAAAAAACATGAGTGCATGCTTGTTTAGTTGCATCATCTTTCGGATCCAACTTGAACCTCATCTATTGAAAAAAGAATGGGAGTTTGATAACCCACAAGTATAGGGGATCAAACATAGTCCTTTCGATAAGTAAGAGTGTCGAACCCAACAAGGAGTAGAAGGAAATGACAAGTGGTTCTCAACAAGGTATTTTCTGCAAGCACTGAAATAGTCGGTAACAGATAGTTTGATAGCAAGATAATTTGTAACAAGCAAGTAATGGTAACGGTAAATAATGTGCAGCAAGGTAGCCCAATCCTTTTGTGGCAAAGGAGAGGCCAAAACAGTCTCTTATGATAAGCAAAGCGTTCTTGAGGGTACACGGGAATTTCATCTAGTCACTTTCATCATGTTGGTTTGATTCGTGTTCGCTACTTTGATAATTTGATATGTGGGTGGACCGGTGCTTAGGTGTTGTTCTTACTTGATCAAACCTCCTACTTATGATTAACCCCCTCGCAAGCATCCGCAACTACGAGGAAAGTATTAAGATAAAATTTAACCATAGCATTAAATTTTTGGATCCAAATCAGTCCCTTACGAAATAGCGCATAAACTAGGGTTTAAACTTCTGTCACTCTAGCAACCCATCATATAATAGCTACTCCACAATGCATTCCCTTTGGCCCAAGTATGGTGAAGTGCCATGTAGTCGACGTTCACATGACACCACTAAGGGAATCACAACATACATATCATCAAAATATCAAACACATATCAAGTTCACATGATTACTTGCAACATGACTTCTCCCGTGACCTCAAGAACAAAAGTAACTACTCACAAATAATAATCATGCTCAAGATCAGAGGGGTATTAAATAGCATAATGGATCTGAACATATAATCTTCCATCAAATAAACCATATAGTAATCAACTACAAGATGTAATCAACACTACTAATCACCCACAAGCACCAATCTAAGGTTTCGGTACAAAGATTGAACACAAGAGATGAACTAGCGTTTGAGAGGAGATGGTGCTGTTGAAGATGTTGATGGAGATGGCCCTCCCAAAGATGGGAGAGTTGTTGGTGATGACGATGACGATGATTTCCCCTCCGGGAGGGAACTTCCCCCGGCGGAATCGCTCCGCCGGAGGCAAAAGTGCTCCTGCCCAAGTTCTGCCTCGAGACGGTGGCGCTTCGTCCCGAAAGTCCTCCCTCATTTTTTCTAGGTCAAAATGACTTATATACTAGAAGAGGGGCACCAAAGGTGGGCCGAGGAGGGCACAACCCACCAGGGCGCGCCTGGGCTCCTTGGCGTGCCCAGGTGGGTTGTCCCCACCTGGTGGGCCCCCTCTGGTAGTTATTTGCTCCAATATTCTTCATATATTGCAAAACAATTCTCCGTAAATTTTCCGCTCATTTGGAGATGTGCAGAATAGGTAACTCTGACATAGCTTTTTCATGTCCAAAATTCCAGCTGCCGGCATTCTCCCTCTTTGTGTAAACCTTGCATATTATGAGAGAAAAGGCATTAGAAATACTCCAAAAAGCATCATTATGCATAAAAAACATTATAAATAATAGTAGGAAAACATGATGCAAAATGGGCGTATCAACTCCCCCAAGCTTAGACCTCGCTTGTCCTCAAGCGAAAACCAAAATCGAAAAACATGTCCACATTCTTAGAGAGAGGTGTCGATAAAAACAAAATACGGACATAGAAGCATCATGCATATTATTATAACAGCAAGGGATTTTAACATAAAACTTTATCAAATAACTTTCATCATATAACTTCTTATGAACAAGTAACAATTCATCACAACATTGAAGTATAAAGCATAAACCTTATTGAAAACCAACAAACTATGTTCTCAGTCAACTTTGCAACCATCATTTAATCTTCTATGATTCCTAACACTTACAGCATACCTATGAGCAAAAAGTTTCAACCGGACACATAGAAAGATAGGGGCTTATAGTTTCGCCTCCCAACGTATTCACCTCAAGGGTGATGTCAAGAATAATAACTCATGCCTACTCATATCCAACTGGATATATGTGCCTAGATCTTTCCTCACCACATGATGCTTGCAAAAAGAGAAAAATAAAAAGGAATAGGGGAAGATACTTTGACTCTTACATAAAAGTAAAAGATAGGCCCTTCGTAGAGGGAAGCAGAGGTTGTCATGCGCTTATTTGTTTGTATGCCAAATCCCTTAATGCAAAAGAATGCCATGTTATATTGCCCCTTATGATAGCAACCTTTATTATGCAGTTCGTACAACACTCAATTTCGCCACGTTATATTGCCCCTTAAGATAGGTTGCTTTTATTACTTTGCCATCACAAGTTTGTACAACGCTCAATTTTCTCTTACACTAAATGATCCAACACATTTAGAAGAAATTTTTATTGCCTTATTGCACCGATGACAACTTACTTGAAGGATCTTACTCAATCCATAGGTAGGTATGCTGGACTCTCAAAATAAGATTTGGGTTTAGGGTTTTTGGATGCACAAGTAGTACTCTAGTTGGTGCGGAATTGTTGGCTCAAAAAGATAGAGCAAGCACCACATGTTAAAGGATCTACGACAATATAACTTGTATGTGAAAAGGAACAAACATAAATCATTACGTTGTCTTCCTTGTCAAACGTCAACTATTTTGACACAAAATATTTAATGGGGGCTCACAATCATAAAAGATGTCCATGATAGTGTATTTGCATGTGAATCTTATCTTCCCTTATTAATTCTTTCATGAATTGCATCATTGACCAATGCTATGTTTGTCAATCTCCAATAAATTTTACCACTTATACTTTTCCTTATGTGATGTCATTACTTACCATAAGATTAGCATATGATCTTTTTCATTTATTTTCCTTTCTTTTTATTGAAACATTAAAGTAAAGAAACAAAACTCAAACTACTCTTTATTATATATCTCGCACACGATTACATCGATAGGTAGATCACCAAGCAAGCACTCGAAAAGAAAGGATCGAACTAAACTTTTATTCACCTAAATCATAGGAAAACTAAAGATCAAACTAAAATAGATAAAAGTGAGATAGTGGTGGTGATACGATACCGGGACACCTCCCCCAATCTTGGCACAAGCCAAGGGGAGTGCCCATACCATGAACTCAAGTCTCCTTTGGTGATGAAGAAGGTGGTGGTGGTGTAGCTTCACACTTCAGGCTCAGGAGGTTTTCCAATCTATGGATGATGCTTCGGAGGGCGATGATGTGCTCTTGCAACAGAATATTTTCACAAGTGAGATATTTATTTTGCACACAGACCGTTTCAACTACCCTGAAAGCTTTAATTTCAGTAGGGGTAAGATAATCATAGTAAGGTTGAAGGATGTCTTCTTCTTCTGCTGTTGGAACGGCCTGCCCTACTGCCGGAACTTGATCTCCCGCGGCTTCCTTGACCTTATCACCCTTGATGGTTTTCTCTGGTTCCTCTCTCTTTAGTTCCATCTTCATCAACCAAGCATCTTCTTCTACTTTGTTGGAGGGAGAAGACATGATGCCTGGCTTAACAGATCTGACAGAAAACAGCAAGAAAGAAGAACAGAAGATTTCTCCGCGATGCGGTGGTCAATACGTTCGGGGGGTATATAAAGATTTTTTATCTTGGGAAACAAGCAAACAGGAGGAAAACGGAGTCGGGAAGGTTCCCGTGGTGGGCACAACCCACCTGGGCGCGCCAGGGGGCCCAGGCGCGCCCTCGTGTCTTGTGCCCCCCTCGGGTGCCTTCCTGGTTGTTTCTTATTTTCCTAATTTTTAAAATATTCCAAAACTGATAGAAAATATTTTTGCGGATTTTTCGGAGTCCGTTTACTTACTGTATCACGTACCTCCTCTTTTTAGGGATTCTGGAGTGTTCCGGAAGGTTTCTTTTATGTGTTCCTCCGGTGTCATGGTTTGAATAATATTGCTTTCAACATTAATAGCCATACCTGAGATATAGTGTTTAATTCTTTGCCCATTGACCACCTTCGGGATAGTACCTCCGACATTATTTATTTTAATAGCTCCAGAGAGGTAAACCTCCTCGATGATATATGGTCCTTCCCATTTAGAGAGAAGTTTTCCTGCAAAGAATCTAAAATGAGAGTTGTATAAAAGAACATATTCTCCAACTTTGAATTCCCGCTTTTGGATTCTTTTTTATGCCATCTTTTAATTTTTTCTTTAAATAACTTGGCATTTTCATAGGCTTGGGTTCTCCATTCATCTAGTGAGCTAATATCAAATAACCTCTTTTCACCGGCAAGTTTGAAATCATAGTTGAGTTCTTTAATTGCCCAATATGCTTTGTATTCTAACTATAGAGGCAAATGACAAGCTTTTCCATAAACCCTTTTGTAAGGAGACATACCCATAGGATTTTTATAAGCTATTGTGTAGGCCCAAAGTGCATCATCTAATTTCTTAGACCAATTCTTTCGGGACCTATTAACGGTTTTCTATAATATTACTTTTATTTCTCTATTTCTAAGTTCAACTTGACCACTAGATTGAGGATGATAGGGTGATGCAATTATATGGTTAACATCATATTTAGCAAGCATTTTACGGAAAGCGCCATGAATAAAGTGTGAACCACCATCAGTCATTAAATATCTAGGGACTCCAAACCTCGGGAAAATAACTTCTTTAAGAATTTTAATGGAAGTGTTATGATCAGCACTACTAGTTGGAATAGCTTCTACCCACTTAGTAACGTAATCAACAGCAACCAAAATATGTGTATACCCATTATTGGAAGGAAAAGGTCCCATATAATCAAAACCCCAAACATCAAATGGTTCAACAACAAGTGAATAATTCATAGGCATTTCTTGACGCTTACCAATATTACCAATTCGTTGACATTCATCACAAGATAAAACAAACTTACGGGCATCCTTGAAGAGAGTAGGCCAATAAAAACCAGATTGCAATACCTTGCGAGGAGTTCTATCTCCCGCATGATGTCCTCCGTAGGCTTCGGAGTGACATTTCCATAGGATTTGTTCCTGTTCATGCTCAGGTACAGAACATCTAATAATACCATCTACTCCTTCTTTATAAAGATGTGGGTCATCCCAAAAATAATGTCTTAAATCATAGAAGATTTTTTTCTTTTGTTGGTATGTGAAACTAGGTGGTATATATTTAGCAACAATATAATTAGCATAGTCAGCATACCAAGGGGTGTTATGAGAAACATTTATTGCAGCTAGTTGTTCATCAGGAAAGCAATCATCAATAGGTAGTGGGTCATCAAGGATATTTTCTAACCTAGATAAGTTATCAGCTACGGGGTTCTCAGCTCCTTTTCTATCAGTGATATGTAAATCAAGTTCTTGTAGCAAGAGAACCCACCTAATAAGTCTAGGTTTAGCATCTTTCTTTTCCATAAGGTATTTTGTAGCAACATGATCAGTGTGAACAATGACTTTAGAATCAACAATGTAAGATCTGAATTTCTCACAAGCAAACACAACTGCTAAAAATTCTTTCTCAGTAGTAGCATAATTTCTTTGCGTACTGTCTAGAGTTTTGCTAGCATAATGGATAACATTCAATTTCTTATCAACTCTTTGTCCTAGAACAGCACCAATAGCATAATCACTAGAAACACACATAATTTCAAAAGGCAAGTTCCAATCAGGTGGTTGAACAATAGGTGCAGAAGTTAAGGCTTTCTTAAGTTTTTCAAAGGCTTCTACACAATCATCATCAAAAACAAATGGAACATCCTTTTGTAAAAGATTTGTAAGAGGCCTAGAAATTTTAGAGAAGTCTTTAATAAATCTCCTATAGAAACCAGCATGACCTAGGAAACTACGAATACCTTTAATATCTCTAGGACATGGCATTTTCTCAATTGCATCAACTTTAGCTTGGTCCACTTCAATACCTCGTTCAGAAATTTTATGCCCCAAAACAATACCTTAATTAACCATAAAGTGGCACTTCTCCCAATTCAAGACAAGATTAGTTTGCTCACATCTCTGCAAAACTCAATCAAGGTTGCTCAAGCAATCATCAAAAGAAGTTCCATAAATAGAAAAGTTATCCATGAAAACCTCAACAATCTTTTCACTAAAATCAGAGAATATATTAGTCATACATCTTTGAAAGGTAGCAGGTGCATTGCATGAACCAAAAGGCATACGTCTATAAGCATAAGTTCCGAAAGGGCAAGTAAAAGTGGTTTTCTCTTGATCGGGTTGTGAAACAGGTATTTGAGAAAAACCAGAATATCCATCTAGGAAGCAAAAGTGTGTGCGCTTGGATAATCTTTCTAGCATTTGATCAATGAAAGGCAAAGGGTAATGATCTTTTCTAGTAGCTTTATTTAATTTTCTAAAATCAATTACCATTCTGTAGCCAGTAACAATTCTTTGTGGAATGAGCTCATTTTTATCATTAGGAACAAAAGTAATACCTCCCTTCTTAGGGACACAATGAACAGGACTTACCCATCTACTATCAGCTATGGGATAGATTATACCTGCTTCCAGAAGCTTTAATATTTCAGTTCTTACCACTTCTTTCATTTTAGGATTCAGACGTCGTTGATGATCAACAACGGGTTTAGCATCAGGTTCCATATTAATCTTGTGCTGACAGAGAGTGGGACTAATGCCCTTAAGATCATCAAGAGTATATCCAATAGCAGCTCGGTGCTTCTTCATAATTTTCAATAATCTTTCTTCTTCATGTTCTGAAAGGTTAGCACTAATAATAACAGGATATATCTTTTTCTCATCAAGATAAGCATATTTCAAAGTGTCAGGCAATTGTTTCAATTCAAACACAGGATCACCTTTAGGTGGAGGAGGACCTCCTAGAGTTTCAATAGGCAAGTTATGTTTGAGTAGAGGTCGTTGTTCAAAGAAAAAATTATCTATCTCATTTCTTTCATGCATGTGCATATCATTTTCATGGTCTAGCAAATATTGTTCTAGTGGATCAGTAGGAGGCACGGCAATAGATGCAAGACCAATTATTTCATCCTTACTAGGTAATTCTTTCTTGTGAGGTTGTCTATTAAACTTGGAAAAATTAAACTCATGAGACTCATCACCAAAGCTATCGCCGACAGTTTGTTTTTCACAATCTATTTTAGCATTGACAGTGTTCAAGAAAGGTCTACCAAAGATAATGGGACAGAAGTCATCTTGTGGGGAACCAAGAACTAGAAAATCAGTAGGGTATTTTATTTTCCCACACAAAACTTCAACATCTCTAACAATCCCAAGTGGTGTGATGGTGTCTCTATTAGCAAGTTTAATAGTAACATCTATGTCTTCTATTTCAGCGGGTGCTATATCATTCATAATTTCTTGGTATAAGTTAAAGGGAATAGCACAAACACTAGTACCTAAGTCACATAAACCATGATAACAATGATCTCCTATTTTAACTGAGACAACAGGCATGCCAACAACGGGTCTATGTTTACCTTTTTCTTCGGGTTTGGCAATTCTAGCAGCTTCATCACATAACTAAATAACATGCCCATCAATATTTTCTACCAGGAGATTTTTAACCATAGCAACACTAGTTTCTACTTTAATTTGTTCAGCAGGTTTAGGTGCTCTAATATTACTTTTGCGAACCACAGTCAAAACCTTAGCATGTTCCTTTATCCTAACAGGGAAAGGTGGTTTTTCAATATAAGCAGTAGGAACAACTGGATCAGCATTGTAAATAATAGTTTCATCTTTAGCTATGACGGGTTCTTTAATTTCTTCTTTGATAGGGGGATGATATTTAAACCACTTCTCCTTAGGGAGATCAACATGAGTAGCAAATGATTCACAGAAAGAGGCTACTATCTCAGAGTCAAGTCCATATTTAGTGCTAAACTTGTGAAAAGCATCGGTATTCATAAAATATTTAACACAATCAAATTCAAGCTTAATACCTGACTCTTTACCTTCGTTGATTTCCTAATCTTCAGAGTTGCATTTAATCCTTTCTAAAAGATCCCACCTGAATTCAATAGTCTTCTTCATAAAACAACCAGTACAAGAAGTATCGAGCACGGATTGATCATCATGAGAAAGCCGAGCATAAAAATTTTGAATGATAATTTCTCTTGGGAGCTCATGATTGGGGCATGAATATAACATTGAATTAATCCTCCCCCAAGCTAGAGCGATACTTTCTCCTTCACGAGGCCAAAAATTATATATATATAATTCCGATCATGATGAACTAGATGCATAGGATAATTTTTTGGTGAAATTCCAATTTCAATCGATTCCAGTTCCAAGATCCAATATCATCGCATAGCCTATACCATGCCAATGCTTTTCCCTTCAAAGATAAAGGGAAAACCTTCTTAGCTTCATCTCCGGGCAAACCTGCAAGCTTAAATAATCCACAAATTTCATCCACATATATCAAGTGCATATCAGGATGTTCGGTTCCATCTCCTGCATAAGGATTAGCTAGCAGTTGTTCTATCATACCCGAAGGAATTTCATAACCAATATTTTCAGTAGGTGCAGTAGGTTGAGGGGCAACTACTTGTGGTTCCGGTCGAGGTGAAGATACCCCGAACAAACCCCTCAAAGGATGATTCTCCACAGTAACAAGTGACAATAAATTTCAGCACGTAGTAATAATTTTTCCTTACCAAGAGCGCTTCACTCCCCGGCAACGATGCTAGAAAAGAGCCTTAATGACCCACAAGTATAGGCGATCAATCATTGTTCTTTCGATAAATAAGAGTGTCGAACCCAACGAGGAGCAGAAGGAAATGACAAGTGGTTCTCAACAAGGTATTTTCTGCAAGCACTGAAATAGTCGGTAACAGATAGTTTGATAGCAAGATAATTTGTAACAGGCAAGTAACGGTAATGGTAAATAAAGTGCAGCGAGGTAGCCCAATCCTTTTGTGTCAAAGGACAGGCCAAAACGGTCTCTTATGATAAGCAAAGCATTCTTGAGGGTACACGGGAATTTCATCTAGTCACTTTCATCATGTTGGTTTGATTCGTGTTCTCTACTTTGATAATTTGATATGTGGGTGGACCGGTGCTTAGGTGCTGTTCTTACTTGAACAAACCTCCTACTTATGATTAACCCCCTCGCAAGCATCTGCAACTACGAGAAAAGTATTAAGATAAAATCTAAGCATAGCATTAAAATTTGGATCCAAATCAGTCCCTTACGAAATAGCGCATAAACTAGGGTTTAAGCTTCTGTCACTCTAGCAACCCATCATCTAATAGCTACTCCACAATGCATTCCCTTAGGCCCAAGTATGATGAAGTGCCAGGTAGTCGAGGTTCACATGACACCACTAAGGGAATCACAACATACATATCATCAAAATATCGAACACATATCAAGTTCACATGATTACTTGCAACTTGACTTCTCCCGTGACCTCGAGAACAAAAGTAACTACTCACAAATAATAATCATGCTCAAGATCAGAGGTGTATTAAATAGCATAATGGATCTGAACATATAATCTTCCACCAAATAAACCATATAGTAATCAACTACAAGATGTAATCAACACTACTAGTCACCCACAAGCACCAATCTAAGGTTCCGGTACAAAGATTGAACACAAGAGATGAACTAGGGTTTGAGAGGAGATGGTGCTGTTGAAGATGTTGATGGAGATGGCCCTCCCAAAGATGGGAGAGTTGTTGGTGATGACGATGACGATGATTTCCCCCTCCAGGAGGGAAGTTCCCCCGGCGGAATCGCTCCGCCGGAGGGCAAAAGTGCTCCTACCCCAGTTCCGCCTCGAGACGACGGCGCTTCGGCCCGAAAGTCCTCCCTTATTTTTTCTAGGTCAAAATGACTTATATACCAGAAGAGGGGCACCGGAGGTAGGCCGAGGAGGGCACAACCCACCAGGGCGCGCTTGGGCTCCCTGGCGCGCCCAGGTGGGTTGTGCCCACCTGGTGGGCCCCCTCTGGTAGTTATTTGCTCCAATATTCTTCATATATTGCAAAACAATTCTCCGTAAATTTTTAGCTCATTTGGAGATGTGTAGAATAGGTAACTCTGATGTCGCTGTGTCAGGTCCAGAATTCCAGCTGTAGGCATTCTCCCTCTTTGTGTAAACCTTGCATATTATGAGAGAAAAGGCATTAGAAATACTCCAAAAAGCATCATTATGCATAAAAATCATTATAAATAATAGTAGGAAAACATGATGCAAAATGGACGTATTAGAGTCTCATTTGGAGGAAGCTAGGAAATATGGGATAGGGCAAGACAACATTACAAATTGCAATGAATAACATTACTTACAGATAAATGGTCAAGGAAGGTGTTAAACTGGGTATCGTCTTCATCATTCCTGTACTGGATCCACGTTGGGAGGATATGTGCATGACACCTAACGGCAATGGCTGCCTCTGATACTAACTTGGGTAACTCTGTATCATCACGTGGCCTTTTTAAACATGCCTCAAAATGGATCTCCATTCTTACTCCTTTAGATTTTGTTAACATGTCAAGCATTATCCCTGATGTTTGTTTCCTCTTGCGCCGTTGTGCTAGTTCGACAACGAATATGGAAAGTGTTAGTGCACATCAAACTATGAGAGTATATATAAAGGAGCATGCAACTGCAACTTGACTAGGTCAGGTACCATCTTGGTGTTGATGCTCATGAGGTTCATCTGATCTTGCCAAGTCATGTAGTGTCAGCAGTGCTTTAGAAGTAGTGTTAGGTGTGAAGGCAGCTTGGGAACATGCCACTTGCAGAGCATTCGAATGCATAACTCATTGAGATGTCCGTTCAGTTGAAGGAGGTGATGCAGCTGGTGGAGCAGGGGATACTGTGTTTGTAGATTTAGCCAGTGGACTTGGACCTTCTACTAAACTATAAGTACCAACAAAATCTCGAGGGAAGCTCCTTCTCTGTTGCACCCGACGAGTAACACCATCCCCTACTATATTCTTTTCATTGCTCTTTTTTAACTTTGCCATGTCAAGCCGTACCCGCACCACAAAAGAATAAAATTCGCTCTTCAGAACTAATTTTTGCATGATACAGACAAGCAATACTTTGATGTAAGACAACTGTATGAGAAGGATGGAATATGTACGAAAAACAGGATGGCATGACATATTCACACCTATGATGTGTAAACTAACTAGAAGTATTTTCAACAAATTAGAAGCAATGCAAGCTAGAAACCATATGAAAGATGCAACCAATATCACTCTGCCAAGTTAAAAGTGTCTTTTCATGAGTGGCATTTCCAAAAATTAGAAGCATTACAAGCTATAAATCAATTCTAGATGCAACCAATATCACGATGCCAAGTTAAAAGCGTCCAATTATAAGTGATTGATGTGGCATACTCAACAGCAGTTGTCGGTGTCAAAACCGGCAGACCTCGGGGTAGGGGGTCCCGAGCTGTGGATCTAGGATCGATGGGTAACAAGGGACGACGAACACAGTGTTTACCCAGGTTCAGGCCCTCTCGAAGAGGTAAAACCCTACGTCCTGCTTGATTGTATTGAATCTATAACATGGTTTAAAGAGTAGATCTACCTCGAGATTAGCATGAGCTAAATCCTAAGGCTATGAGGTGATGAATGTAGCTCTTCGCCCTAATGGCTACAACCCTCGGTTTATATAGACACTGATAGGGCTAGGGTTACCGAAGATAGATTACAACAAGGGTTTGAAGAGATCCTGCGCCTTCTCGACTTGGAGGGCACACCACGGCTTCATGGATCTCCCGTCATTATACGGCTCCACCAGTCCGGCCCATGTACAATGGGCCGTCGCCCCGAGGACCCCTTAGTCCATGACTCCCTCAGTAGCCCTCGAACTTGCCTCCAACGCCAAAACTTGTATCCGGTATCCATCCATCCGACCAGTATTTGGCTTGCGGGGCGAGTTCCTTAGTATGTCTCTCCCCTGTTCGGAACCAAGTGATGTCCGAAATCTGAAACGGTAGTTTTACTTAACACCGAAGGTAATAATAAAAACATTGCTCAAGCGCAAATAGTGCCTTTATCTAACAACTTTTCCTCTTTCAATGAAGAGTCGCTTCCGGCCATAACGCCAAGCAGTTACTATTTCTCGAAGCACGACCCAAGGCTGACGCCATGTTTGACACATCCCCTCAAGGTGGAGATCGTGTCCCGCTTTTCGGGGGATATGGTTAACGATTTCGATTCCCCTCCCCGCTCATAATGTTGCGGAGATATCGGGAAGTGGAGAGGCCAGCGGCATGGAAAAAGGAATCCCCGGCCTGCCAACAGTCTATAAAGGGGGGCCGCTACAGTCTGCATCCCACGCCCTCTTCCACCTTCCGCTCACGCAGACCTTCAGAGCTCCAACGCCCTTTCTCTCTGCTTCCACAGTGAATCCCACTTAACCTCCTTCGACCATGGCCGGATCTGGCACCAATGGGAAGTGGGAGGCCTCCTCCGTCACCAACGAGGACATTCTGAAGCTGAAGGAGGCCGGCTACTTGCCGGCCAATGTCGCCCATCGGGCCCCCAAAGAGGGCCAGATCATCCCTACGCCCGAGCCGGGCGAAAGGGTAGTTTTTCTCCCCCATTTCCTTAAGGGGCTCGGATTTCCCCTGCATCCCTTTGTGCGGGGGCTGATGTTCTTCTACGGGCTAGATTTTCATGATCTAGCCCCCAACTCCCTCCTTCACATTTTGACCTTCATCATCGTCTGTGAAGTGCTCCTCCAAGTCCAGCCGCACTTCAGTTTATGGCTGAAGGTGTTCAATGTCAAGCCCAAGGTGGTCGGCGGCGAGCATGCGGACTATGGAGAGGCCATGATTAGTAAGCTGACACGGGTCCAGTGGCCGGACGGCCACTTTGTTGACACCGTTCGGATGTGCAGAAGGAGTGGTTTTATATCATCGAGCCGAGGGGGGCCACATGGGAAGCAGCCCCCGCATTCAGGTCCAGACCCCCTACCAGATTGGCCTCCTGGACCACCAAGAGTCCGGACTAGGGGTGTGTTGCCAACACAAAAACCCTGCAGAAGCGCGTCGACAGCATAATAGAGACCGGTGCAAAGCTGGTCGACGTGGTCTAGATCATGCTCCACCGCCGGCTCCTCCCTTGCTAAGCGAGGGCCAAGCCCATGTGAGAGTACGAGCCCGAGGATCCGGCCACCGTGCGACACCTCTACGACACGACTCCTGACAAGATATGGGGCCAACTATTCCAGCCCCAGAAGGAGTGGCTAGTCGAGGGGAAGGACGTCAGCCTCGATGCTGCGAACCCCACAAGAGAGGTGAGCGGCATTTTTTTCTTTGAGGAGTGTTCGGATATTCATACCACGTTTGATTCGGTCTAACCCTGGTATGTGGATTTTGCAGGGCTGGCTTGCCAAGGCCAAGAAGATCCACGGCCCGGCGCCTCTACCAGAAGGGCCCCGATCAGAGCAGCTAGAAAAGCTGCTGGTCGTGGTGCCTTATAAGGCGCCCGCCAAGAATGTCAAGAAGAAAGAAGTGTAGGAGGCCAAGGAGGGCCTCTGCCGCAGGGTTCGTCCGGGCAATTGGTCCGGAGATGTTGCGGCCTCATCCGTGCAGGTTGGAGGCGACGATGAGGATGAGGAGGAGAGTGCCTCCTCGCATTCCAAGAAGAGGGCGGCGTCCGAGGACGTCGAGGAGGTCCAACCTTCTCCGGCCCCGAAGAGACGATGCCGGCCCAAGCTGGTTCTGTCCGATAGTTTAGACTCCGACGAGAAGTCTGAAGTGTCCGAGAAGGTCCCGGAGAAGGATCCCCGGGTCAAGCCCCCGGCCAGCAGGTAAGGCGTTGGCATTTTTAGCTATCTCATTTTCAGTAATTTGCTTTAGTTGAAGGTTAACCCCTTCGAGTTGCAGTCCCCCACGTGGACGCCCCACCGAGCAGACTTCGTAGGGGACATCTCCACCCGCTGAACTGGCGGACAGTGGGTCTATGGCGCACTCCGCACCTCCTTCGATCCCCGAAGAGGTTGAGGAGGTGCGGTCCCAAAGGACTCCTCCTCCTCCGAACACAGAGGGGGAGGCGAATGCCATAATGACCGACGTTAACACCTTGGTCACCGAAGACCAGGAGCAAGCGTCCCTCCTGGCTGGCAAGGGAAAGAAGTACGGACCATCCGAACCCCGACCGTCGACCGCTCCCGAGCCCGCAAGGCCTTCGACGGCATAGGCTCCTCCCAGCGGGGGAGGGGCCGGGGAGCCAACGCCAGCGCCGAACACCTCTACACGGGTGGCAGTTGGCTGGCCAGACGTTCTGGAGGAGCTGGTGAGCAGCTCCATCATCGTTGATGGGCACCACACTCTAATGAGTGCGGTTATGCAGAGTGTTCGTTCCGTCCAATCCGGACTGAACGACGTTGTCCAAGGCCTTCTAACAGGCTTTGAGGTAAGTTAAGTAATGCTCTTTCCTCATAATGCAGTTGTAATTGTTAGTTTAGGTAGGCCGTATACATAGCAGCCCCCGAGACTCTGCCAGGACCTCAGAGAGACCTGCAGAGGATCAAATTCGGTAAGCCGAATAATAATGTCGACATATTTTTTGTTGACGCAGGCATCTTCCGTGGCCGTGGCTGCTAATGCCGCGGCGTTAGAGGAGATGGATCAGAAGCTCAAGCTTTCCGATCAAGAGCTTGACCTTGTCAACAAACGGCTTCACGAGGCGCAAGGTAAGCCCTGTGAGAAGATGTGTACTTGCTTGACGCCAGATATTGACGATCCAGACTGTATGCTAATCCCTTATCTTGATGACCCTGTAGCTGCTGCCGCCGAGGTTGAGGGCTTGAAGGAGGCCCTTAAGAAAGCTAAGGCCGAGGCGGCCGAGAAGAAGATGGCCGCTGAGAAGGCGGTGGCCGAGCTTGAGAAGGCCAAGCTTACTGCTGAGCAACATGAGGCTCGGGTGACCGAAGTCCAAGTGGAGCTCCAGGATGCTGCCAAGAAGCTGGAGACCCTTGAGAAGGGGCAGGAGGAGCAATCCTCCCGGCTATCCAAGGCAGAGTGGGAGCTTCAGGAGGCGAGGAGTGACGCTCGAGGTGTCCGGGAGGAGCTCCGGCAAGCCGCGCAAATTGCCAATGGTAAGAAATATTTACTATAGAGTGTGTTCGGAGGCAACAGATTCGCCCTGCTGACGAGGGTCTGGCGCTCCGCAGGCATCTTCACCGAACTTCCGAAGAATGCGGCAGCGGCAGCGAGGCACTATGCCAACCTCGAGGAGGACTCCACGCAGCGGCTCTTCTGGTCATAGTTTCCAGACTCCGAGCGTCCACCCCTCCTCAGCGATCAAATGAAGCAGCTGATGGAGATGCATCAGATGTCTGACCTGGCCTTGAAGGACCTCTGTGTCAGCCTGTGGCTGGACAAGCCCATTCCGGACACCTACTTTGGCCTAGTGCAGAAGCTGCGGGAGGCGCCGCTCCGGATTGACGCCGTAAAGCGGTTAGCGTGTCTTGAGGGGGCAAAGCTCGCGTTTGCGAAGACTCTGGTTCATTGGCCGAGGATGAATCCAATGGAGATGGCCACTGGTCCTCTGCCCAAGGGGAAGGAGCATCGCCGCCCCGAGCAGTACTTCGAGCAAGTGATAGCCGGAGCG
This sequence comes from Thinopyrum elongatum, assembly GCA_011799875.1. Taxonomy (NCBI): domain Eukaryota; kingdom Viridiplantae; phylum Streptophyta; class Magnoliopsida; order Poales; family Poaceae; genus Thinopyrum; species Thinopyrum elongatum. The sequence continues at coordinate 562,837,001 of CM022303.1, forward strand.
CAGGCGATAGAGGGCCAGTGTTCGAAAGATGTAATGTTTGAGTAGTTGTATTAAGTTTGTATCAAGTGGGACTTATGCTTCATTATGCACCCGACGGACTTATTTGATATTGCAATGGTTAAATTTTAACTCCTGTGTGGCCGTATGTTTATTCTGAAAGCTACCAGTCGTCGGCTTCAGCCCCCAGGTGAATATCACAAGGGGTGTTTTGTCTCCGCACTGTTACACTTAGCCAACGTCTTGGTGCCCGGAGGCGGTAGTGCGGGAGCGAAACCAGTCTATCAGACTATTCAGTTTTACTGCTTTCACTTATCCTTAGGAGCTTGACGGTGGGCACTAGGGACTAGCCCCCGGTGTATTGTGATATACTTAGGGATCAAACCCTGCCCTTTTTTATCACATGGTTTGTGTTAAGACAAACCCTTCGTGTGACACGGCGAAATCGCCAACGATTTTTAGAGTCAAACCTCGTCATCGGATCGCGGACCCGTTCACGCTTACTATGACGGTCAGTTTTCGGCTTTTTCCTCCTGAGGTACTTGACTGGGCAAACCAGAAGTACAATTGCAGGGGTTCTCCCTATGCCCTCTTAGCCGAATGTGCGAAACATAAGAGGCAAGCATAGGAGCCGGGCAACCCAACTATTGAACCAAGACATAGTTCGGAACAGATGCATATAGTGCAATATCCGAGACGCCGAACACCTAGCAGAAAGCGGTGCCGGACTTGAAGATATTGAGCTAATACATAAATCAAACTCTTGACTAGTTAATATATTTTCATGCCAGGCTGTTCGAAGAGCTAGTGGGGAATCCGGAAAGATACAAAAAAAATTGCAAGATGCGGATATCCGAACACTGTAAAGGGTATTTTTATTATTTCTCGTAAGCTCGGGACGTCTAACCATACAATTCGAACTACGAAGGCAGTAATTGTAAGAGAGAAAGAAAAAGAAAATTTACAGAGTAAAGGTTGACGCAGGGCCTTGATATGTGAGTTGAAGCCTTCACTGTGCCCTGCTGCACGTCTGCGCCTTTACCTCTGATAGGTGGGGGTTGGGACCTTCGATGAGACCTTGATGGGCGAAGGCCCTGCTGATGGAGCTTTAAGCTTGGGGATATCCAGAATTGGTCCCCGGGTCGTCCGAAGACGAGGTAATTCTGAATTTCGGTTTAACCGAATATGTACTTCAGATTAATGTATATCTCACGGCTGCCCATGGTATTTTGAGTGCGAAGTTGTGCTGACGAGGCACGTGGAGCATGAAGAATGTGGGCGTGTCATGGGGCGCGTATCCCTATTTGTGGCGAACGCATGCGGGTTCCCATGATGGGGAACGGGTTCGAACCCGTTTACTATTGCCACCGGCCCTTATGGCGGGTCGGCATCCGGGCATATATGGGCCGGTGTGGTCTTCGGCCGCTAGGGCCGCAGTGTGCTCTTCGGTTCGAAGTGAGCGTTCTGTGTTGTCATTGATAGTTATGACACCCGAAGGACCAGGCATCTTCAACTTGAGGTACGCATAATGCGGAACGGCATTGAATTTGGTGAACGCTGTTCGGCCGAGGAGGGCGTGATAGCCACTACGAAAAGGTGCGATATCGAAGATCAAGTCCTCGCTTCGGAAGTTATCCGGAGATCCGAACACTACTTCAAGCATCACGGTGCCCATGCAGCGGGCCTCCGCTCCCGGAATGACCCCCTTGAAGGTGGTGTTACTGGGTTTAATCCTTGATGGATCGAACCCCATTTTCCTCACTGTATCCTCGTATATCAGGTTGAGGCTGCTCCCTCCGTCCATTAGGACTCTAGTGAGGTGGAATCCATCGATGATGGGGTCTAGCACTAGGGTTGCAGACCCTCCATGGCGTATGCTGGTGGGATGATCCCTGCGATCGAACGTGATCGGGCAAGCTGACCATGGATTGAACTTCGGCGCTATTGGCTCGACAGAGTATATGTCCCGTAGCGCTCGCTTCCTCTCCTTCTTCGGTATGTGGGTTGCATAAATCATGTTTACCGTCTTGACCTTGGAAGGGAAGGGTTTCTGGCCTCCACTATTTGGCCTGCGGGGGTCGTCATCGTCCTCGCTTCGTGGGCTTTTACCCGAGTCTTCGGCTGTGAGTTTGCCGGCCTATTTGATCACCCAACAATTTCGGTTGGAGTGGTTGGCGGGCTTCTCTGATGTGCCGTGGATTTGGCAAGGCATGTCCAGAATTGTGTCCAGTCTAGACGGGCCATCACCGTTGCCTTAAGGGCTTTCTTTCGGGTTCTGGACTTCTGGTTTCGGAATCCGGCATTTACTGCTGTATCCTCACCCTCGCCATCATTGTGGCAACATTTATTCTTGCTGCGTCGGGGCTTTCCATTTCCGTCCCAAACCTCGGAGGTATCGGGTGTGTCTGGGTTGGTGTTCTTGCGAACAAGCCAACTGTCTTCGCCCACGCAAAAGCGGGTCATGAGGGAAGTAAGGGCTGCCATAGTTCTTGGTTTGTCCTGGCCGAGCTGCCGTACAAGCCATTCATCCTTAACACTATGCTTGAAGGCAGCCAAGGCTTCGGCATCCGGACAGTCAACGATCAGATTTTTCATGGTCAAGAATCGGTTCTAAAACTATCGGGCAGATTCTCCGGGTTGTTGCGTGATGTGATTTAGGTCGTCAGCATCCGGAGGCCGGACATAGGTGCCCTGAAAGTTTGCTCGAAAAGCGTCCTCAAGCTCTTCCCAGCAACCTATAGAGTCTTCGGGAAGGCTGTTCAACTAGTGCCGAGCTGGGCCTTTAAGCTTTAGCTGCAAATATTTAATGGCGTGGAGGTCATCTCCTCGCGCCATGTGGATGTGGAGGAGGAAATCCTCTACACATACAGCAGGATCTGTGGTTCCGTCGTATGATTCGATGTTCACAGGCTTGAAGCCTTCCGGGAATTGATGTTGCATTACCCTCTCTGTGAAGCACAAGGGGTGTGCGGCGCCCCGAACTTGGGCTACATTGCGTCGAAGGTCTTCGGCCCTCCTAATCTGCTGCTGCTCCCGGACTCTATCATTTCGGTTTAACCGATCGTAGTATCCTTCCCAGTACACGGGCAGGTCCTCTCTGGGTCCATAGATGGACCTGGTGCGGCCTCCACGAGCGTCTAGGTCATGGCGGAGGTCGTACTCGTAAGTGGGTCGCACTTGATCCTTGCCGTGAAGGCGAGGTGGGGCGGCTGGGTGTTCGGCCTTGTCAGCTTTCCTGTCCCGCCCTCTAGGGGGGCGGTCCGGCTATTCGGCATTTGTGTATATTGGGCGTGTGGGCTCTACGGCCTCGTCATCGAACTGTGGCAGGAGTCTTCGCTTGGGATAACTCCTGGTTGGCTGATCGTGGTCGTACCCCTCTTCGGCAGCTAGGACTTTAGTCCATCGGTCATTGAGGGTGTCCTGTTCGGCCTTGATTTTGCGTTTTTGCTTCTTTAGGCTGTGAGCGGTGGCTAAAATCCTCCACTTGAACTGTTCTTGCTCCAGAGGGTCTTCGGGGACGATGAAATCGTCCTCCCCAAGACTGGCCTCCTCTTTAGAGAGTGGGAGGTAGTTGCTATCCTGGGAGCCGTTGGGGTTTTCTGAATTGAGAGGGTCCTCCTACCCTGCGAGGTCATCCTGATGATGTTCGAAGGCTGCGTCTCCGGCGAGGTCATCCGTATTATTTACGGTGCCGTTCTCCGCAGATTCCATGTTGCTTGCATGGCTTCGACGTGGCTTTGATCGACGATGCTATTTTCGGCGTTTTGGCAGCTAATCTCTGGGCTTGCCTCTGTCCTGATTGGGGGTGCCGTCGCCGTCCTTGGGGGTGTCCACGTCCACCATGTAAATGTCATAGGTGGAAGTGGCCGACCAGTGGCCGGTAACCGGGGGGGGGGGAGGGGGGAGGGCAACATCGGCACTGGCCGTGTCTCTGTCCCCCTCGTCCATGTATTCAGTATTCTCCGAATTATAGTCTAGCATATCGGTTAAATCATCGATAGTGGCTACGAAGTGGGTGGTGGGTGGGACGCAAAATTCCCTATAGTACGCCTCGACGGGTTGACGATCGTGAGCGGGGGAGAGATCCTCCTGGATAATCATTTTCTGAATTTGGTGCAATGCCTCGTTTATCATAGCAAGGGTCGTCGAACTCGAGGGCTCTAGGCCATATTCCGTTGCAACGGGGGTAGTTAATGCCCTAGCGAGTCCTTGATTTCTACAGGCTGAGCTAAGCTCGGGGTGCGGGATCGGATCTTCGAAGGGGTCCGGACAGTCATCGGAAGTCAAGGACGGATTTTGATCCCTACGTGTGGATTCCACGCCGGGGCTTGAGATCGAGTTGCTTTGGGCCGAGAGTAATTTCTGGCCATTGGACGCCACTTCGTCATGGGAGTTCACGGCTGGGTGAGCATTGTGGAGGAATGGTTCGGCCGAGATTGATTCCTGGCTTTCGCCTCCTGATCCTGCCTCGAAGGTCGAGGACAATTCTTCCGTGGACATGATGGGTTCAGGTGAAGGTGGAGTCTGGCCGCCGCTCGAAGCAGAGCTCTCCTGGCTCGAAGCTGCTAGGGTCGATCCGTAGATCGGATTGGAGGGAGACTCCGGGGCGGGCACGACGAGGCCTGCGTGGGTACGGGAAGGGGTAGTGAATCTGGCGAAGACCAGATCGCCCCGTGAGTCTGCCGCGTATTCCAGGTTGCCGAATCGAATTCGGTGTTCGAGGGTGAAGTTGTCGATCTGATCCAGACAACCAGTCGGGTCAGCGTGCAGGACAATGCTGCCGAACGTGAAGAGTTGGCCGGGAATGAAGAAGTCCCCGGATCCGATGCCTTCTCCTATGTTCAGGCGAGCCATCGATCCTTTGGACGACCCCACAGCAGAACTCTCAATGAAAGCACCAATGTCGGTGTCAAAACCAGTAGATCTCGGGGTAGGGGGTCCCGAGCTGTGGATCTAGGATCGATGGGTAACAAGGGACGACGAACACAGTGTTTACCCAGGTTCAGGCCCTCTTGAAGAGGTAAAACCCTATGTCCTGCTTGATTGTATTGAATGTATAATGTGGTTTACAGAGTAGATCTACCTCGAGATCAGCATGAGCTAAACCCTAAGGCTATGAGGTGATGAATGTAGCTCTTCGCCCTAATGGCTACAACCCTCGGTTTATATAGACACTGATAGGGCTAGGGTTACCGAAGATAGATTACAACAAGGGTTTGAAGAGATCCTGCGCCTTCTCGACTTGGAGGGCACACCACGGCTTCATAGATCTCCCGTCATTATACGGCTCCACCAGTTCGGCCCATGTACAATGGGTCGTCGCCCCGAGGACCCCTTAGTCCATGACTCCCTCAGTAGTACTTTTATGTAAGAACATGGTGTGATAGATAGATGCAGTGTATTCTAGAAATAGAAAGGCATGTCATATGCACATGTATAACGTATAAACTCAGCAGGTGCAATTTAATCAAATTAGAAGAAATACAAGCTAGACATCATATGCAACATGCAACCAATTATCACACTGTCAACTTAGAACAAGCACCTGCGATGGTGGAGTAGTGGAGATGAACTCATGCATCATATAGACTTGGAACTTCAACTGCAATAGCAGTAGCAGTGGCAAATCTTGAGAGCCTCCATTTGCGTTGGTCCGGAGGACAACCAACATCCCCTAACTTACTAGTTTCCTTCATCTTTTGATATTGCCTTCTGAAGTCAAAACCACAATAAAAGGAATAAAATTAGCTCCACGTAACTTGTTGATGCATGATAAAGACGAACACTACTTTGATGTAAGGCAACTGCATGATAGGAGGATGGAATATATACGAAAAAAAGGACAACATTGCATATTCACACCTAAGATAGGAGGATGGAATATGTATGAAAAACAGTAAGTAGAAGGCATTTCAACAAAACTAGAAGATGAAAGCTAGGCACCATATGAACATGCAACCAATATCACTCTACCAGGTAAAAAGTGTATCATCATCAGTGCCATTTCAACAAATTAGAAGCAATACAAGCTAGAAGACAATGCAAGATGCAACCTATATCACACTCCCAAGTTAAATGTGTCTTATGGTAAGTGATTTTTGCAGGATACACAACATTACTTTGATGTAAGAACATGGTGTGATAGACAGATTTAGTATGTTCTAGAAACAGGAACATGTGTCATATTGACAAGTATAATGTGTAAGCTAAGCAGATGCAATTCAACAAAATTAGAAGCAATACAAACTAGACATCACACGGAACATGAAACCACATATAAAGTGCCATGTTAGAGCAAGCACCTATGATGGTGGACTAGGGGAGATGTGCTCATCATCTACACAGCTATGTTGACTGTCTAGCCTTGCGTTGTCTTTCGAATCTTGTTGGGAGGATGGCGGAGTACAATCTGTAGAGGCACTCTATTTCAGTTGCTCGGAAGGACCACCATCATCCACTTCCTTACTAATTTCCTTCTATTGTATTGATTTTGCATTGTGAAGTCAAACCGACAAGAAAAAGGAATAAAATTTGCTCTTCAGAACTCATTGATGCATGATACTGACGAACACTACTTTGATGAAAGGCAAAAACATGATACGAGGATGGAATATGTATGAAAAACAGGACGGCATGACATATTCACACCTATGATGTGGTAACTAAGAAAAAGGCTTTTCAACAAATTAGAAGCACTGCAAGCTAGACACCATATGAAAGATGCAACCAATATCACTCTGCCAAGTTAAAATTGTCTGGCATTTCAACAAATTAGAAGCCGTACATGCTAGAAATCATATGCAAGATGCAACCAATGTCACAGTGCCAACCTAAGGGTGTCTCATCATAAGTGATTGATGCGGGATACACAAGAACAGTATTCTGATGTAAGAACATGGTGTGATCAGATATAGTATGTTCTAGAAACAGGAACACATGTCATATTCACACGTATAATGTGTAAAGTAAGCAATACAAGCTAGACATCGTACGCAACATGCAACCACATATAATAGTGCCAAATTAGAGCAAACAACTATGATGGTAGAGTAAGGGAGATGTGCTCATCATCTACACAGCTACGTTGACTATGTAGCCTTGCATTGTCTTGCAAATCATGTTGGGAGGATGGCGGAGTAGAATCTGTAGAAGACGCTCCATTCAGTTGCTTGAAAGGACCACCAGCATCCAATGCCTTACTATTTTTCTTCCGCTTAATTGATTTTGCATTGTGAAGTCAAACCGACAAGAAAAAGGAATAAAATTTGCTCTTCAGAACTCATGCGTGCATGATACTGATGAACACTACTCTGATGAAAGTCAAACTCATGATACAAGGATGGAATATGTACGAAAAACAGGACGGCATGACATATTCACACCTATGATGTGGAAACTAAGCAGAAGGCACTTCAACAAATTAGAAGCACTGGAAGCTAGACACCATATGGAAGATGCAACCAATATCACGTTACTGAATTAAAATTGTCTCGTCATAGACGGCGTTCAACAAATTAGAAATAGTACATTCTAGAAATCATATGCAAGACGCAACCAGTATCACTCTAGCAACTTAAAGGTGTCTCACCGTAAGTGACTGATGCAGGATACTCAAGAACAGTAGTTTGATGTAAGAACATGGTGTGATAGACAGATATAGTATCTACCAAAAATTGGAAGGCGTGGCATATTCACACGTATAATGTGTAAGCTAAGCAGATGCAATTTACACTAATTAGAAGCAATACAAGCTAGACACCATACGCAACATGCAACCAGATGTCACACTGCCAAGTTAGAGCAAGCACCTGGGATGGTGGAGTAGGGGAGCTGAGACTTGGAACTTGTAATGCACTAGCAGTACAAGGAGAATCTATAGAGATGCTCCGTTTACGTTGCTGCAGAGAACCACCACCATCCCCTTCCTTCCTCTTTTTTGATTTTGCCTTGAAAAGTAAAACCGACAAGAAAAAGGAAAAATATTTGCTCTTTAGAACTCATTGATGCATGATACTGATGAACACTACTTTGATGTAAGGCAACCACATGATAGGAGGATGGAATATGTATGCAAAATAGGACAGCATGACATATTGACACCTATGATGTGTAAAGTGTAAACTAAGCAGAAGGTGTTTCAACTAATTAGAAGCAATGAAAGGTAGACACCATATGAAAGATGCAACCAATATCACTCTGCCAAATTAAAAGGGTGGCCCCATAAGGGTATTTCAACAAATTAGAAGCAATACATGGCTACAGGCTAGAAATCATATGCAATATGCAACGAATAAAGGTGTCTCGTCGTAAGTGATTGATGGAGGATACAGAAGAATAGTATTTTCATGTAAGAACATGGTTAATAGATAGATGTAATATGTACCAAAAACAGGAAGGCATGTCATATTCACAGGTATAATGTGTAAACTAAGCAGATGCAATTTACCCTAATTGGAGGCAATACAAGGTAGACACCATATGCAATATGCAACCACTTATGACTGCCAAGTTAGAGCAAGCACCTGCGATGGTGGTGTAGGGGAAATGTGGTCCACAACTACAGAGCTACGTTGAATATCTTCATCCAGCCTTGATGTTTCTTGAGAATCATGTGGGGAGGATGAAACTGCACTCTTTCTAAGAGTAGCGCGGCTCATACTAACCCACGGGCGTGACTGTCTCATCATAAGTGATAGATGCAAGATACACAAGAATAGTAGTTTGATGTAAGAACATGGTGTGATAGGTAGATGTAGTATGTACCAAAAATAGGAAGGCGTGTCATATTCACATGTATAATGTGTAAGCTAAGGAGATGCAGTTTAACAAATTAGAAGCAATATGCACCATATGCAACATGCAACCAGATATCACACTGCCAAGTTAGAGCAAGCACCTGGGGTTGTGGAGTAGGGGAGATGAGATTTGGAACTTGTACTGCAGTAGGAGTAGCAGGAGAATTTGCAGAGACCATGTGTTTCGGTTACTCCAGAGGACCACCGTCATGCCGTGCATTCATCCTTTTTTATTTTGCCTTGTCAAGTCAAACCCACATGAAAAAGGAATGAAATTCTCTCTTCTAAATTTGTTGATGCATGATACTGATGAACACTACTTTTATGTAAGGCAACCACATTATAGGAGAATGGAATATGTACGAAAAACGCTAAGTAGAAGGCATTTCAACAAATTAGAAGCAATGCAAGCTCGACACCATATGAAAGACCAACCAAAATCACTCTACCAAGTTAAAAGTGTCTCATCATAAGTGGCATTTCAAAAAATTAGAGGTAGTACATGCTTGAAATGATATGCAAGATGCAACCAATATCACACTGTCAAGTTGAAGGTGTCTCATCAGAAGTGATTGATGCGGGATATAGAAGAAAAGTAGTTTGATGCAATTTACCCAAAAACAGGAAGGCATGTCATATTCACAGGTATAATGTGTTAACTAAGCAGATGCAATTTACCCTAATTAGAAGCAATACAATGTAGACACCATATGCAACATCTAAGCACATATCACACTGCCAAGTTAGAGCAAGCACCTACGATGGTGGTTTAGGGGAATTGCGGTCATCAACTACAGAGCTGCGTTGACTATCTTCATCTAGCCTTGCTGTTTCTTGAGAATCATGTGGGGAGGATGACACTGCACTCTTTAAAAGAGTAGCGCGTCTCACAGTAACCCACTGGAGTGACTGTGTCATCATAAGTGATTGACGAGGGATACACAAGAACATTAGTTTGATGTAAGAACATGGTTAATAGACAGATGTAGTATTTACAAAAAATAGGAAGGCATGTCATTATCAAAGGTATAATGTGTAAAGTAAGCAGATGCAATTTAACCAAATTGGAAGCAATACAAGCTAGACACCATATGCAACATGCAGTCACATGTGACACTAATGTCACTTGAACTATGTCGGTATTTCCCCAAAGAGGAAGGGATGATGCAGCCTAGCTACGGTAGGTATTTCCCTTAGTTATGAAACCAAGGTATCAATCCAGTAGGAGAACCAAGCAACACTATGTAAATGGTACTTGCACACAAAGAACAAATACTTGCAACCCACGCTTATGAGGGGTTGTCAATCCCTCTTCGGGTAACGGCGCCAGAAATTGTCAAGTTGACGGGATAAAATTTGTGTAGATAGGATAAAACGCTCTCGATAAAATGCGAAATAAAATAAGTAATAAAAAAGTGCAGCAAGGTATTTTTGGGTTTTTGGAATAATAGATATGAAAATAAAAGTGAATAAAAATAGATCTCAAAGCAAATATGATAAAGAATAGACCCGGGGGCCGTAGATTTCACTAGTAGCTTCTCTCAAGAAAATAGCACACGGTGGGTAAACAAATTACTATTGGGCAATTGATAGAAGATTGAATAATTATGATGATATCCAAGGCAATGATCAATATATAGGCATCACATCCAAGATTAGTAGACCGACTCCTGCCTGCATCTACTACTATTACTCCACACATCGACCGCTATCCAGCATGCATCTAGTGTATTAAGTTCATGGAGAAACGGAGTAATGCAATAAGAACAATGACATGATGTAGACGAGATCTATTCATGTAGGAATAGCCCCCATCTTGTTATCCTTAATAGCAACACAAAGCACCTCTTCCCATGGCAAGAAAAATTGATCTAGTTGGCCTAACTAAACCAAAGATTTGAAGAAGAAATAGGAGGCTATAAATAATCATGCATATAAGAGATCAAAAGAAGACTCAAATAATATTCATGGATATAGATCTGATCATAAACTCAAAGTTCATCGGATCCCAACAAACACACCACAAAAAAGAGTTACATGAAATAGATCTTCAAGGGACCATTGTATTGAGAATCAAAAGAGAGAGAGGAAGCCATCTAGCTACTGCCTACGGACCCATAGGTCTATGATGAACTACTCACGCATCATCGGAGAGGCACCAATGAGGATGATGAACCCCTCCGTGATGGTGTCTAGATTGGATCTCGTGGTTCCGGAACTTGCGGCTGTTGGAATTGTGTTTCGGTGACTCCCCTAGGGTTTCTGGAATATTTGGGAATTTATAGGGCGAAGAGGCGGTGCGGGAGGTCATCGAGGGGGGAACAACCCCCCTGGGTGCGCCTGGCCCTCCTGGCGCGCCCTGGTTGGTTATGCCCACCTCGGGCCTCCCCTCTGGTACTTCTTTGGCCCACTGGGTGTCTTCTGGTCCAGAAAAAATCTCCAAAAAGTTTCACTGCGTTTGGACCCCGTTTGGTACTGATATTCTGCGAAGTAAAAAACAAGCAAAAAACAACAACTAGCACTGGGCACTAGGTCAATAGGTTAGTCCCAAAAAAATAATATGAAGTTGCTATAAAATGATTGTAAAACATCCAAGAATGATAATATAACAACATGGAACAAGCAAAAATTATAGATACGTGATGTCGCTTGAACTACGTCGGTATTTCCCCAAAGAGGAAGGGATGATGCAGCACAACTACGGTAGGTATTTCCCTCAGTTATGAAACCAAGGTATCAATCTAGTAGGAGAACCAAGCAACACTATGTAAACGGTACCCTCACACAAAGAACAAATACTTGCAACCCGACGCTTATGAGGGGTTGTCAATCCCTCTATGGGTAACGGTGCCAGAAATTCTCAAGTTGACGGGATAAAAATAGTGTAGATTGGATAAATAGATCTTGATAAAACACGAAATAAAATAAGTAACAAAAAAGTGCAGCAAGGTATTTTTGGGTTTTTGGAATAATAGATCTGAAAACAAAAGCGAATAAAAATAGATCTCAAAGCAAATATAATAAAGAATAGACCCGGGGGCCGTAGATTTCACTAGTGGCTTCTCTCAAGAAAATAGCACACGGAGGGTAAACAAATTACTGTTGGGCAATTGATAGAAGATCAAATAATTATGACGATATCCAAGGCAATGATCAATATATAGGCATCACATCCAAGATTAGTAGACCGACTCTTGCCTGCATATACTACTATTACTCCAGACATCAACCGCTATCTAGCATGCATCTAGTGTATTAAGTTCATGAAGAAACGGAGTAATGCAATAAGAATGATGACATGATGTAGACAAGATCTATTCATGTAGGAATAGCCCCAATCATGTTATCCTTAATAGCAATGATACATGCGTGTCTTGCTGCCCCTTCTGTCACTGGGAAAGAACACTGCACAATCGAACCCATCACAAAGCATGTCTTCCCATGGCAAGAAAAATTAATCTAGTTGACCTAACTAAACCAAAGATTCGAAGAAGAAATACGAGGCTATAAATAATCATGGATATAAGAGATCAAAAGAAGACTCAAATAATATTCATGGATATAGATCTGATCATAAACTCAAAGTTCATCGGATCCCAACAAACACACCGCAAAAAAGAGTTACATCAAATAGATCTCCAAGAGACCATTGTATTGAGAATCAAAAGAGAGAGAGAGAGAGAGAGAGAGAGAGAGAGAGAGAGAGGAGGCCATCTAGCTACTGCCTACGGACCCGTAGGTCTATGATGAACTAGTCATGCATCATCGGAGAGCCACCAATGAGGATGATGAACCCCTCCGTGATGGTGTCTAGATTGGATCTCGTGGTTCTGGAACTTGCGGCGGCTGGAATTGTGTTTCATCGACTCCACTAGGATTTCTGGAATGTTTGGGGATTTATAGGGCGAAGAGGCGGTGTGGGATGCCACCGAGGGGGGCACAACCCCCCTGAGCGTGCCTGGGCATCCTGGCGCCTCCTGGTGGGTTGTGCCCACCTCGGGCCTCCTCTCTGGTACTTCTTTGGCCCATGTGGTGTCTTCTAGTCCAAAAAAAATCTCCAAAAAGTTTCGCTGCGTTTGGACTCCATTTGGTACTGATATTCTGCAAAGTAAAAAAACAAGCAAAAAACAGCAACTGGCACTGGGCACTATGTCAATAGGTTAGTCCCAAAAAATGATATAAAGTTGCTATAAAATGATTGTAAAATATCCAAGAATGATAATATAACAGCATGCAAGAAGCAAAAATTATAGATACGTTGGAGACGTATCAGCATCCCCAAGCTTAATTCCTACTCGTCCTCGAGTTGGTAAATGATAAAAACAGAATTTTTGATGTGGAATGCTGCCTAACATGTTCATCACATATTCTTTTCTTTTGTAGCATGGACATTTGGACTTGTATATGTTTCAAAGCAATAGTCTAGTTTTGACATGAAGATTTCAATACTCAAGCATATCAACAAGCAACAATGTCTTTCAAAATATCAACACTAAAGAAAAAGTTATCCCTAGCCCATCATGCTCAATCATTGATCCGTTCATGAAACACACTCGCATATTCGCTACATCCAATACTCAAGTATGATCATAGTGCCCCTTAGTTGGTGCTTTATAAGAGAAGATGGAGACTCAAATAAAAATAAAAATTTCATAAAGTAAATAGATAGGCTCTTCGTAGAGGGAAGTAGGGATTTGTAGAGGTGCCAGAGCTCAAAGCTTAAATTGAGAGATAAATTTTTTTGAGAGGCATACTTTTCCCGTCAACGAAAATGACTGAGTAATTCCCAACACTTTCCATGCTAGATATATCATAGGTGGGTCCCAAACAGAAAATAAAGTTCATTCCTTTTTCCACCATACTTTCACATTCCACGGGTACCGTCCATACCAACACTTTCCAAGGAATTTATTATTAGACAACATAAAGTAAATTTTTTCTTTTTCATTTCGGGACTGGGCATCCCTATTACCGCCGCACTCTCGTGCAATGACAAGTGAATAAACACTCATCTTGAGAATAACACATGTAGCATGGAAAATATTAGCCACCCCCTGCAGCTTCATGAGCGGTACGGGCACACCAAAAGGAAATTCATTTTGAAAATTAGAGATGGCACATACAAATTTGCTTAGAACGGCACGAAAATACCACATATAGGTAGGTATGGTGGACTCATATGGCAAAACTGGGTTTAAAAATATTGGATGCACAACTAGTATTTCTACCTAGTACAAGTGGAGGCTAGCAAAAAGATTGAGAAGCAACCAACCAAGAAACGAAAAATTAGATAACCGAGCATTAAGCATAACTAACACTAAATAATGCACCACAAGTAGGATGTAATTTCATTGCATAACTATTGACTTTCGTGCTTGCATAGGGAATCACAAACCTTAACACCAATATTCTTACTAAATCATAATTACTCACCAACATAACTCACATATCACTATCATCATATCTCAAAACTATAACAAAGAATCAAGTTTATTTTGTCCAATGATCTTCATGAAAGTTTTTATTATATCCCTCTTGAATATCTATCACTTTGGGACTAGTTTCATACATTGCAATTGCTTTTGACAAGCTCAAATAAATCTAAGTGAAGAACATGAGCATAATTTTTTTCGTCTCTCAAAATAATATAAGTGAAGCATGAGAGAATTTCTTCAAAAATTTACTAACACTCAAATTAATCTAAGTGAAGCATGAGAGCATTTCTTCAAAAATATTAAAGCACACCGTGCTCAAAAAGATATAAGTGAAGCACTAGAGCAATTCCTTAGCTCAAAAAATTTAAGTGAAGCATAAAGAGCAATTCTAACAAATCATAGCATAATTTTGGCTCTCTCCAATAGGTGCGTCCAGCAAGGATACTTGTGACAAAATAGAAAGTAAAACGAATAAAGACTCATATAATACAAGACGCTCCAAGCAAAACTCATGATATGTGACGAATAAAAATATAGCTCCAAGTAAACTACCGATGGTCGTTAGAAGAAAGAGGGGATGCCTTCCGGGGCATCCCCAAGCTTAGTTGCTTGGTTCTCCTTGAATACTAACTTGGGGTGCCATGGGTCATCCCCAATTTTAGGATCTTTTCACTCCTTATTCCTTCATCCATCGCGATCTCACCCAAAACTTGAAAACTTCAATCACACAAAACTTAACAAAACCTTCGTGAGATCCGTTAGTATAAGAAAACCAATCTTTACTTTAAGTACTGTTGTAAACCCATTAAAATTTTGTTATTGCATTATATCTACTGTATTCTAACTTTTCCATGGCTTATACCCCCGATACAATCCATAGATTCATCAAAATAAGAACACAATGCAAACAAAACAGAATCTGTCAAAAACAGAACAGTCTGTAAAGATGCGAATTGTTCCCATACTTATTTAACTCAAAATATACTGAAATATTAGGAAAACATAGGATATTTTCATATCAATATTGTGTAAAAAAATTCAGTATTTTCTGTCGCTTCTGTGAATTTAAACAATTCTGTTACTGGATGCAAAAGTTTCTGTTTTTCAACAGGATCGAATCAACTATCACCAAAGCTATCCCAAAGGCTTTACTTGGCACAAATACTAATTAAAACATAAAAAACACAATCATAACAGAGGCATAATTGTTCAAACACTCAAGAACAGAAATAAAAAGGCAAAAATAAATTTTATTCATTGGGTTGCCTCCCAACAAGCGCTATCGTTTTATGCCCCTAGCTAGGCATAATGCATAGATTCAAGTATTGTCATCTTTGGTTTTAGATCCATAGGATGCCCTCAAGATTGATTCATATGGTGGCTTAATTCTTGTTCTAGGGAAGTGTTCCATACCCTTTCTTAGTGGAAATTGAAATTTAATATTGCCTTCTTTCATATCAATCACGGCACCAATAGTACGTAAAAACGGTCTACCAAGTATAATTGGACAAGACGGATTGCAATCAATATCAAGAACAATAAAATCTATGGGCACATAATTTCTATTTGCAAGAATAAGAACATCATTAATTCTCCGCAAAGGCTTTTTAATAGTGGAATCCGCCAAGTGCAAATTAAGAGAACATTCTTCAATATCGGTAAGACCAAGCACATCACATAAAGATTTCGGAATTGTGGAAACACTAGCACCCAAATCACATAAAGCAAAACACTCATAATTTTCAATCTTGACTTTAATAGTAGGTTCCCATTCATCATGTAATTTTCTAGGAATTGAAAGCTCTAACTCCAATTTTTCTTCTAAAGCTTTCGTCATGGCATCTACGATATATTTAGTAAAAGCTTTATTTTGTTCATAAGCATGGGGTGAATTTATCATTGATTGCAAAAAAGAAATGCATTCAATCAAAGAGCAATTATCATAATTAAACTCTTTGTAATCCAAAAGAGTGGGCACATCACTAGTTAAAGTTTTGACCTCTCCAAACCAACTTTTATCAATTTTTTCATCAAGATTTTCACCCTCCGAATTATCGGGACGCCCTCTAACTAAAGTTGACTATTCGTCAGTCCCTTTATCATCAATTTTAATTTTACTAAACAAGGAATCAATAGAAGAAACACCAATCACTTTAAGATCTTCATCATTTATATGAAAGCAAACACTAGAAAACACTCTTTCTAAAAATTCTCTTTTAGCTCTAAGCATAGCGGTTCTTTTCTTACTTTCATCCATAGAAACATATAAAGCTTTAATTGATTCATCAACCTTGGGTACAAAAATTTTCAACTTGAGATTTTCTACATCGTGAGAAATTCTATCAATGCTTCTAGACATATCATCAATCTTATTCAACTTTTCTTCTATCGTAGTATTGAAAACTTTTTGAGCATTGATAAATTATTTAATATTATTCTAAAGATCAGAGGGGTTCCTATTATTATTGTAAGAAGAATTACCATTGGAATTACCATAATTATTAGAGGAATTTCTAGGAAAAGGCCTAGGATTAAAATTGCCTCTATAAGCATTGTTATTAAAATTGTTTCGCGAGATAGAATTCACATCTACGGGATCACTATTTTGCTCAACCAAAGTAGACAAAGGCACATCATTAAGATCAATAGGAGCACTTTTATTAGCAACCAATTTCATAAGAGCATCAACTTTTTCACTCAACGTACTAATTTCTTCAACCGAATTAACTTTTTTACTAGTAGGTGTTCTTTCAGTATGCCATTGTGAATAATTTGCCATAATATTATCAAACAATTTAGTAGCTTCACCCAAAGTAATTTCCATAAAAGTACCACCCGCGGCGGAATCTAAAAGATTTCTAGAAACAAAGTTCAATCCCGCATAGAAATTTTGTATGATCATCCAAAGATTTAAACCATGAGTAGGACAATTTCAACTTCATTATTCCCAAGATTGTGCGACACGTTCATGCTCAAGTTGCTTAAAATCCATGATTTGAGTTCTAAGGGAAATAATTTTCGTGGGCGGAAAATACTTAGTAATAAAAGCATCTTTGCACTTATCACAAGAATCGATACTAGTGCGAGCCAAAGAAGAAAACCAAATTTTTGCTACATGCGTGTCTTGCTGCCACTTCTGTCACTGGGAAAGAACACCGCATGATCGAACCCATCACAAAGCACCTCTTCCTATGGCAAGAAAAATCGATATAGTTGGCCTAACTAAACCAAAGATTCGAAGAAGAAATATGAGGCTATAAATAATCATGCATATAAGAGATCAAAAGAAGACTCAAATAATATTCATGGATATAGATCTGATCATAAACTCAAAGTTCATCGGATTCCAACAAACACACCGCAAAAAAGAGTTACATCAAATAGATCTCCAAGATACCATTGTATTCAGAATCAAAAGAGAGAGAGGAAGCCATCTAGCTACTGCCTACGGACCCATAGGTCTATGATGAACTACTCACGCATCATCGGAGAGGCACCAATGAGGATGATGAACACCTCTGTGATGGTGTCTAGATTAGATCTCGTGGTTCTGGAACTTGCGGCGGCTGGAATTGTGTTTCATCAACTCCCCTAGGGTTTCTGGAATATCTGGGGATTTATAGGGTGAAGAGGCGGTGCGGGAGGTCACCGAGGGGGGCACAACCCCCCTGGGCATGCTTGGGCCTCCTAGAATGCCCTGGTGGGTTTTGCCCACCTCGGGCCTCCCCTCTGGTACTTCTTTGGCCCATGTGTTGTCTTCTGGTCTAACAAAATTCTCCAAAAAGTTTTGCTGCGTTTGGACTCCGTTTAGTACTGACATTCTGCGAAGTAAAAAACAAGCAAAAAACAGCAACTAGCACTGGGCACTATGTCAATAGGTTAGTCCCAAAAAATGATATAAAGTTGCTATAAAATGATTGTAAAACATCCAAGAATGATAATATAACAGCATGGAACAAGCAAAAATTATAGATACGTTGGAGACGTATCAATATGTTGGAGACGTATCAGCATCCCCAAGCTTAATTCCTACTCGTCCTCAAGTAGGTAAATGATAAAAACATAATTTTTGATGTGGAATGCTACCTAACATGTTCATCACATATTGTTTTCTTTTTGTAGCATGGACATTTGTACTTTTATATGGTTCAAAGCAATAGTCTAGTTTGGACATGAAGATTTCAATACTCAAGCATATCAACAAGCAACCATGTCTTACAAAATATCAGCACTAAAGAAAGTTATCCCTAGCCCATCATGCTCAATCATTGATCCATTCATGAAACACACTCGCATACTAGCTACATCCAATGCTCAAGTACGATCATAGTGCCCCTTAGTTGGTGCTTTATAAGAGAAGATGGAGACTCAAATAAAAATAAAAATTGCATAAAGTAAATAGATAGGCCCTTCACAGAGGGAAGTAGGGATTTGTAGAGGTGCCATAGCTCAAAGCTTAAATTGAGAGATAATTTTTTTTGAGAGGCATACTTTTCCCGTCAACGAAAACGATCGAGTAATTCCCAACACTTTCCATGCTAGATATATCATAGGTGATTCACAAACAGAAAATAAAGTTCATTCCTTTTTCCACCATACTTTCACATTCCACGGCTAGCCGTACCCACGGGTACCGTCCATACCAACACTTTCCAATGAATTTATTATTTGACAACATAAAGTATTTTTTTTCTTTTTCATTTCGGGACTGGGTATCCCTATTACCGCCGCACTCTCGTGCAATGATGTGATGCCCCCGGCCCGATCGTGCACTTACCATACACGCAAATGCACATGATCAAGCCTAAGGACTCACTTGAAGATATCACAACACAACTCTAGAACATAAACAAGACATACAAGCTTTATATTACAAGCCAGGGGCCTCGAGGGCTCAAATACATAAGCTCGCATACAAGCGTTAGCGGAAGCATCAGATATCTGAATACAGATATAAAAGAAAGACAGATAAGCCTTAAGAAGGTGGGGTAAAAGAAAACACTACGATCGAAAGGCGCCGGCCTCCTACCTGGGACCCTCCGATCCTACTCCTGGTCGTCGGCCAGCTCGTAGTAGAAGCCATCATCGGGGTAGTAGTAGTGATCATCGACAAGTGCAGCTGTCTCAGGGGCTCCGTCATCTGGTTGCATCAAATGGATATGGGGGGAAAAAGAAAGCAAAGCAACCGTGAGTACTCATCCGAAGTACTCAGCAAGCAAGGATCTACACTACATATGCAACATTATCAAAGGAAGGTTGTATATGTGGACTGGGCTGCAGAAATCCCAGAATAGAGGGGAAAGCCTAGTCCTATCAAAGACTAGCATCTTCAAGCATCTTCGAGCGTCTTGCATCATTTAGAAGAGTACAGAAGAGCATCGTGTAAAGGAGTAATAGTCATCATCCTCACCCAGAGATCCTTTCTCGACTCCCTTCAAGAAAGCAATCCCAGAGCCATAGTAGTAGTGTTATCAACCTCGCCCAGAGATCCTTCCTCGACTCCCAGCGAGAAAGCGATCCCGGAGCCACATATCCAGGTATCATCTCAAGTTCTAGTTGTATCGATCGGGATACAACTCCGAGTGTCCGTTACCGAGGATCCGGCTATGCATAGATTAGTTCTTCCCTGCAGTGGTGCACCAACTTACCCACCACGCTCGCTTAACTCCGGCCGGACACACTATTCTGGGTCAGGCCCGGCCTCGGCCAAACGACACACCGCAGCCCTACCTAGAGCTCAGCCGAGAGGTCCTCGCCGGTCTACATCCTAAGCACTCACGGGTCTTGGGCCATCGCCCTGTGCACTCCGGGTCGTTGCGCACACGGTGAAGCCAGGCACCACCACTACAGGATGGCGCCAGTCCGTCCGTGCCGCCATGCTAAACTAGACGTCTGACAGAGCTTTCGGCTAATGCATACGATGCAGAGTGCCCGTAACTTTTCCCATGTGATGGTTAGTGCTATCGGGCCAAAGGCCTACTCAGATCACATATCCAAATCATTAGTACATTGGGGGTGCGGTAACGAGCAGAGAATCATGATCGATGTGACCCCGTCGCCCCGTCTCGAGGACTTGCGGCAAGGGCTAAGAATTCCCGGCCATGCCTCGTATTCATCTCTCGGGTACCGTCCAGGTCAACCCGTCTCCACATCACTCGCGGGTACCCCTCAGGGTTGACCCGCCTTTCCAAGTAACAGTTGTGAAGTCCAAGTATCCGTGTGTCCATAACATCAAGGGAACCGAGGTATCACCCTCGTTGGATTCCTACTCGATGTATCCGTTAAGGTGAACTCAAAGGAATCACCCTTGATGGGTTCACACTTGAGGTGTTGCACGACATCGTCGTTATCGGAAGTGGTGAAGGAGGAATCACCCTCGAGGACCACGACCGAATAGCTACTCTACAGAGTTAACATCAGAAGTGCTACACGAGGTATCACCCTCGGCACTCGATAGTAACGCTGTAGTGTCGTACAACTAAGGGGGGGGGGTGATGTGCGGTGCTGGGGCCTGGCTGTCGATCACGTTGATCGGGTCATCTGATAATCCAGCGGGGGCAACTGGGGACAAAGTGGGGTCTCTGGTGGGTCTCTATCCAGCCTATACTAAGCAGTTTAGGATAAGCAGGTAAGGTATCAATAGCAGGTTACAATAAACAGGCTATGCATCAGAATAGGTAAAGCAGTAGCAGCAGCAATTCTAATGCAAGCACAAGAGAGAAGAGAATAGGTGATATCGGCATGCTCAAGGGGGAGGGTGCTTGCCTGGAAGCTCTGCTCAGAGGGGCTAGTCGTCAGAAGGCTGCTCGTCCGGAGCGTAGTCGTACTCTGCTGCGTCGGCATCAGTCTCGGCGTCTATCGAGAGAGAAGGAGGGGGAAGAAACAATAAATTCACGGCCAAAATGTAAACAATATGCATGACATGCCTAAATGATACGTAGAGGTGTTCTACTGCCTAACTAAATGATTTAGTTAATTTAGGAATTTGTTTGGATTTATTTTATTAAAGTTGACCACTATTCATTTATCAAAGTCAGTCAAAAAGTTCCATGTTTAGATAGTTAGGGGCATCTGACAGCAATACGAAAGGCGTATTCAGATTCGTCTCGCTTTTCTGAGCAACTTTCGTGTACAAAGTATTTTCATCGGAGTTACAGATTATTTTATATGATTTTCCGAAATTTTAGTCATTTCTAAAATTTCTGGAATTATTTAATTTGAATTATCCAAAACAGTGCAAAACCCTTTTATACACAGCTGCAGCTAGCCTTAGAGTATGACAGGTGGGGCCAGGTCAACTGTTGACTCAGGAGTCAACTGTTGACCGGTCAAAGGTGAATAGTTATGTGGGACCTACATGTCATAGTCTCAGCTTTTAACTAGAGTTAAATAAAACCTTTTATATTGCCCAGGGGCCCACATGTCATTGACACAGTTTTAGTAAACTTATTTAGCCATTTTTATTAGCAGGAGGACCCACATGTAAGTGAAGGGTTGGTAAATGGTTAAGTTAGTTGAGTTAATTAGGCCCCCTAATCTATTTTGGGTTGGCCCACTAGCAGAGGCACAACCGGCCTCCCAGGCAGGGCACGCATGAACGCCCAAGGCGTCGGCGGCCAGAGGCCTGCTCGCGGCCATGGCAGGGAGCCCAGCTTGGCGCAGTCGGCCAGCGGGGCTGCGGTGGTCGAGCACGGCGGGCGCACGCCGGCAGCGGCGTGGCGCCAAGGGAGCTTGGCCGGGAGCAGCAGAGGGTGCGTCCGGGGACGCGGCAGCTGCGGTCGTTCGTGGCAGCGGCGCGGGAGGAGAAGCAGGGGGCTGCCGCGGGCGTCGTCGGGCACGGCGTGGACGCGTCCGGATGAGGCGCGGGCGAGCACGGCCGTGGCGCGAGGCTGCGGAAACACGCGGGCAGCGCATGCAGGGCTCAGCCAGGGCACGGCCAGAGCGCAGCAGGGGCGCGGTGATGTCGCGTCGGGGGGGGCGCAGTCGTCGCCGTGTCTAAACGGGGGGAGGGAAAGGAGAAGGAGGAAGGAGTGGCGGCTCACCCCCGTTGCAGGGGAACGCCGGCGAGGCTCGACGGAGCCGTGGCGAAGCGGGACGACGGAGGGGCGGCAACGAGTGATGGGTGCGGTGTCAACTGGCGTCGGCCGATGAGGGAGAGGCGACGGGGGCGCGAGGGAGGAGCTGCGAGGCGTGCGGCGTGGCGACGGGGACGGGCGCCGGCGTGGGCGCACTGCGTCGAGGCTCGGCCCGATCCAGAACTGGATCGGGGGGAAGGGATGGGGGGCGAGAGGGAGAGTGGTGGGATCGTGGGGGGGAGTGGGGTGGTTAGCGGTTTAGGGTTTTGGGGGATAGGGCCATATAGGCCAGGGGAGGTGCGTGGGGCCGGCCTGGTTGGGGTGGTCAGCTGGTCCGAGGCCCACGGAGGGGGGGGGGGGGAGGGTGTTCCTTTTTGCTTTTATCTTTTTTGATATTTTGCCTTTAACTTTTCTGTTTATTATTTTTAGCCTCAGTTTTGCATTTTCTTTTAGTAACAAATGAGTTATGTTTTGAACAAAACTTGGCACATAATTCTAACACAATATATTGAGATGGAACAAAAAGTATGGGGTCAAAAGGAGTTGTCTAACCATTTTTAGAAATTGAAAAGGCCAATTTAATTGCTGCTGGACCAAAGAATAAATTCCCAGGGGCAAATTGGGAATTGCAAAAATGTTGATTTCAACATGACAAATATTTAGAGATTATTTGCCATGGGATGAACTATTTTGTTTGCATGACAGAAGAAATAAATATTTGACATGCATTTGAATTTTGAATTTGAAGCAGATTTTAGACAAGTGGCATTTTGGCTTAGTAAAGCATGATGTCAAGGCCACCATAAGAGGGGGATTACTGTAGTGTGAGGCTGGGGATGTTACAAATCTCCTCCACTACAAGAAATCTCGTCCTGAGATTTAAGTGGGGAAGTAAGGGTAACTTCAGGAGAACTGACCCTTATAGGGTTGATTATCTGATGGACAATTCAGCGAATGTGGTAGAAATATCTCTCGAGTTGAAATTTAAGAAAACATCAAGAGCAAAGTATGAAGGTATGATAAGAAGTTTCAAGCGAACAGACATCTGATCGATACTTGAACAGAGTGTGAAAGGGGTTCAGAGCATTGGGAATGGATTATCTCTCGGAGGGTGGCGCGTGATAACACACAAAACCAAGGGCATATGATACTTCGGAATCAAGGATGTACAGGAGAGTCAGGTTCCGATCCTGTGGAACTATGGAGGGGTGTCGATCAAAAATATGGAGAACGGTGACATCTTACCGGTCTCGACAACAAGGTATGTCAGAGGATAGTCTGTCAGTTATGTCGGTGACAACATCGGTACCAAGGGCGAGGGACGAAGAGAACCATTTTCCTGCTCGTTAAAACGAGGCAGACCAATAGGCAAAGTTCTCGTCCATCGGGGGTTACCGGAATGTCATCAACAATAGTAACAGGGTCACACTGACACAGTTGTAGACCGAGGTGTTTTCATAGGTAGAGAATTAATACTGCCTATGTCATATAGCTCACAAGAAAAGTTAAACAAACCAATGGAAAGGAAAATGTGATTATCAGAATTAAACAGACCACTGGAAAGGAAAATATGTTTTCTCTCAAGAACTAGGAGCATATCCTTTCCAAGGAAAGGCGAAGCATGATATACATGATTGGACAGCAAGTTCAAAAGCATTTAGATGAAGGGGCGAGGGAAGAATCATGATATTACCCATACAACGGTGTTTGGATAATAGATGAAGAAACATGTAGCATTGAGCTTCCACTATTCTCAATGATATTCGGAATACCACAGTCATGCTTCGAGGTAGCAGTAACATGGTGTTTCAAGCAAAGATTGCATTCGAACATCACCAAAAGTGCAAAGGAACAATTTCAAGAGTAGTAGGGAAATCAAGGTGTAAGCAAAACAATATGATGAAGATAGTTTGACACAAGCTTAGCCCATTGTCGGAAAAGTGCACCGGAAAGGAGGACCAGGTAGCACGGTTAAGATTAGCATGATAATGATATAGCCGATTAGGCTACGAATGATGTGATGGAGTATCATCCCAATAAGAATTCACAAGAGGTAGTGCAATGACTCAATATCGTCGAGATAGCATGGGGCAATACTTGAAGGTAGATCAGAATAGAGGGTGGACAGGTGAAATGATCTGCAGAAGACAAGTATTTTAACTTGTCCGGGAAATGGAATTGAGGAGAAAATATGGTCGGAACCACGATTGCAAAGGATCAATTCACAGATACAAGATAAACTTATTCCAAGGAAATAATTAATTTTACAAGCAGCTTCCATGATAAGTTCTACATCGTTTCCATGGGCATGAACACAAAGGTTCAAGGTCAACTCCCACTTCTTCAATGCATAACCTTTCATTCACTTCTCGCTTTCGATGGAGTTGTAGTGTTGGAATTTATCTGGCAAAACACCAGAAGAGTATGACTCGCGAAAATTATCGGGTTCACATAGATTGGAGAAGGCATAGGTTCAACCCGTTGGGGCATCTCAGGAACATATACCACAACTTTAGGAGTAAATAACACAAGCTCAAAAGCAGAGCAAGGTTGACAAAGTGGAGAATACAATTTACCAAAGGCATTATGTATCCGAGGAAAGGCTCGCAAGGTTATTGAATATGAAAAACTCTGTCGGATAATAACCCAGCAAAAGATCAGATGGTCGGCAAAGGATCTGATGTGAGTATCGGTACTCAACCAAAAGATGAAGAATGCAAAAGCATCGGATTGCAGAAATAACTGAATAATTTGATGTTTAAATACAAGGAAATTATGACTTTCAGAAAGAACGATCAGAGGCAGAGGCTCTGACAAAAAGATGAGTATGTTGAATAGAATTAGATGGCCAATCAATCAAGGATTGATTTACTCTGAACCAGTTTATGTCCAGAATGACGTCAGAGCCGGAAGGATGAATTAGTAGGAAACAACCAATGATTGCGAGTATTCGTAGCAGATTGAATCAAGGGACTCAAAATGGTGATGACAAGAGATGTCAATGGAGATTACTAGACATAGGGAATTAACCATAAGACAAGCAGCCAGGAATTTCAAGAGCAATAGGCTGCAAAGGATTTTTGGGAGATCAGATAGCAATTCAATGTGTTCTGGAAAGCACTTGAATATCTGGGGATGAATGGACCCCGTGTAAGTATGAGGATTTATTCGTAGGTGTGTTCAGGCGGAAAGGAACTGCAAGGCAGTAGGTTCAGAGAATTCTCGAAATGTCGGATAGTATTTTGATATGTCGGATGGAACCCGGGAGTAACTGAAATGAATATATGAACGACGAGTGTAAGTAGTTATCCATCGGAGTTTATCGGTGGTCAGGAAATGCAAAGCAGTGGGCATAATGGTCTCAGGAAACTTCGAGGAGTATCTTCGAAGTCTTCTGATGATGACACGCCATCTTCTGGAATGAGGGGGGGCTCTCCGGGAGAAAGCGGTTACGAGAACCTAGTGTTGGAGTTAGCAAAATCTTTAACCTGAATAGAAGAGAGATTAGAGTCCCAGAGTAAAGACGAGGAATAAAAGATCCTAATACCACCCAATTGGCGACATGGGCCCGTAAGCCACACAGCCAAGTTAGTAAAACAGTTTTTGGATACTAGACTCAACTTCGGCCAAGGAGTTGGAAAGGGGCTTCCTACAGGCAGTCGGCTTTGATACCAACCTGTGACACCCCCGGCCCGATCGTGCACTAACCATACACGCAAATGCACACGATCAAGCCTAAGGACTCACTTGAAGATATCACAACACAACTCTAAAACATAAACAAGACATACAAGCTTTATATTACAAGCCAGGGGCCTTGAGGGCTCGAATACATAAGCTCGCATACAAGCGTCAGCAGAAGCATCAGATATCTGAATACTGATATAAAAGAAAGACAGATAAGCCTTAAGAAGGCGAGGCAAAAGAAAACACTACGATCGAAAGGCACAGGCCTCCTGCCTGGGACCCTCCGATCCTACTCCTGGTCATCGGCCAGCTCGTAGTAGAAGCCATCCTCGGGGTAGTAGTAGTGATCGTCGACAGGTGCAGCTGTCTCAAGGGTTCCGTCATCTGGATGCATCAAATGGATATGGGGGAAAAAAGAAAGCAAAGCAACCGTGAGTACTCATCCGAAGTACTCAGCAAGCAAGGATCTACACTACATATGCAACATTATCAAAGGAAGGCTGTATATGTGGACTGGGCTGCAGAAATGCCAGAATAGAGGGGAAAGCCTAGTCCTATCGAAGTCTAGCATCTTCAAGCATCTTCGATCGTCTTGCATCATTTAGAAGAGTACAGAATAGCATCGTATAAAGTAGTAATAGTCATCATCCTCACCCAGAAATCCTTTCTCGACTCCCTGCGAGAAAGCAATCCCAGAGCCATAGTAGTAGTGTTATCAACCTCGCCCAGAGATCCTTCCTCGACTCCCTGCGAGAAAGTGATCCCAGAGCCACATATCCAGGTATCATCTCAAGTTCTAGTTGTATCGATCGGGATACAACTCCGAGCGTCCGTTACCGAGGATCCGGCTATGCATAGATTAGTTCTTCCTTGCATGGGTGCACCAACTTACCCACCACGCTCGCTTAACTCCGGCCGGACACACTATTCTGGGTCAGGCACGGCCTAGGCCAAACGACACACCGCAGCCCTACCTAGAGCTCAGTAGAGAGGTCCCCGCCGGTCTACATCCTAAGCACTCAGGGGTCTTGGGCCATCGCCCTATGCACTCCGGGTCGTTGCGCACACGGTGAAGCCAGGCACCACCACTACAGGATGGCGTCGGTCCGTCCGTGCCGCCATGCTGAACTAGACGTCTGACAGAGCTTTCGGCTGATGTATACGATGCAGAGTGCCCATAACTTTTCCCACGTGATGGTTAGTGCTATCGGGCCAAAGGCCCACTCAAATCACATATCCAAATCGTTAGTACATTGGGGGTGCGGTAACGAGCAGAGACTCACGATCGATGTGACCCCGTCGCTCTGTCTTGAGGACTTGCGGCAAGGGCTAAGAATGCCCGGCCACGCCTCGTATTCATCTCTCGGGTACCATCCAGGTCAACCCGTCTCCACATCACTCGCGGGTACCCCTCAGGGTCGACCTGCCTTTCCAAGTAATAGTTGTGAAGTCCAAGTATCCGTGTGTCCATAACATCAAGGGAACCGAGGTATCACCCTTGTTGGATTCCTACTCGATGTATTTCCCTCAGTTATGAAAACAAGGTATCAATCCAGTAGGAGAACAAAGCAACACTATGTAAACGGTACCTGCACACAAAGAACAAATACTTGCAACCCGACGCTTATGAGGGGTTGTCAATCCCTCTTTGGGTAATGGCGCCAGAAATTGTCAAGTTGACGGGATAAAATTTGTGTAGATTGGATAAAAAGCTCTCAATAAAATGCAAAATAAAATAAGTAATAAAAAAAGTGCAGCAAGGTATTTTTGGGTTTTTGGAATAATATATCTGAAAATAAAAGCGAATAAAAATAGATCTCAAAGCAAATATGATAAAGAATAGACCCGGGGGCCGTAGATTTCACTAGTGGCTTCTCTCAAGAAAATAGCACACGGTGGGTAAACAAATTACTGTTGGGCAATTGATAGAAGATCGAATAATTATGACGATATCCAAGGCAATGATCAATATATAGGCATCACATCCAAGATTAGTAGACCGACTCCTGCCTGCATCTACTACTATTACTCCACACATCAACCGCTATCCAGCATGCATCTAGTGTATTAAGTTCATGGAGAAACAGAGTAATGCAATAAGAACGATGACATGATGTAGATGAGATCTATTCCTGTAGGAATAGCCCCCAGCTTGTTATCCTTAATAGCAACGATACATGCGTGTCTTGCTGCCTCTTTTGTCACTGGGAAAGAACACCGCAAGATCGAACCCATCACAAAGCACCTCTTCCCATGGCAAGAAAAATTGATCTAGTTGGTCTAACTAAACCAAAGATTCAAAGAAGAAATATGTGGCTATAAATAATCATGAATATAAGAGATCAAAAGAAGACTCAAATAATATTCATCGATATAGATCTGATCATAAACTCAAAGTTCATCGGATCCCAATAAACACACCGAAAAAAGGGTTACATCAAATAGATCTCCAAGAGACCATTGTATTGAGAATCAAAAGAGAGAGAGAGAGGAAGCCATCTAGCTACTGCCTACGGACCCGTAGGTCTATGATGAACTACTCATGCATGATCGGAGAGGCACCAATGAGGATAATGAACCCCTCCGTGATGGTGTCTAGATTGGATCTCATGGTTCTGGAACTTGCGGCGGCTAGAATTGTGTTTCGGCGACTCCCCTAGGGTTTCTGGAATATTTAGGAATTTATAGGGCAAAGAGGCAGTGCGGGAGGTCATCGAGGGGGGCACAACCCCCCTGGGCGTGCATGGGCCTCTTGGCGTGCCCTGGTGGGTTGTGCCGACCTCGGGCCTCCCCTTTTGTACTTCTTTGGCCCACTGGGTGTCTTCTGGTCCAGAAAAAATCTCCAAAAAGTTTCGTTGTGTTTGGACTCCGTTTGGTACTGATATTCTGCGAAGTAAAAAACAAGCAAAAAACGGCAGCTGGCACTTGGCACTATGTCAATAGGTTAGTCCCAAAAAATGATATAAAGTTGCTATAAAATGATTGTAAAACATCCAAGAATGATAATATAACAGCATGGAACAAGAAAAAATTATAGATACGTTGGAGACATATCAGACAATGCGAAGTTAAAGCAAGCACCTGGGATGGTGGTGTATGGCAATTGAGATTATCAACTACAGAGCTACGTTTACTATCTCCATCTGCTGACACCACTGTTCATGATATCTTCCGGTATTCTGATAAATTGGCCGGTTTATCGCTTACCGTTTTCTAACCGATAAGATAAATCGGCCGATATGGCGATAAATCGGCTGATATGCCGATAAACTAGCCGATTTACCCCTTATCATGGGTTGACCGATAAGTTCCCGATAAGCGATATCGCCAACATTGGCTGACACTACACCCTTTAGAGCATTGAAACGCTTCAGGCTTATCAATGTATTATACTGGAGCGACTTCCCTTGTTTCTTTTGTGAATTTGACAATAGTGTGTTAGAGTCTGAAATACCCATGCATAAAAAAACATTAGTGTGAGTATGGGTGAAGTGTGTGCACAAGTAGTACACAGTAAAAGTAGCAGATAGTAGGAGGGTCAAAAATAAATGATGGCACACATATGATAGCTCTAGAAATGCATGAGACACGAAATTAGATTCTAGGATTTTGAAATATGAGCACAGGGATAGTTTGGAAGTGCAGGTAATCCTCCGGCAAAGCACCAAGTGTGGTCCTATGAAAATAATAGTCAAATGAAAACAAATAGGTCGGTCCATTTTTTCTCCACTGTCCGATGTACAAAGAACGGGTAGATGGCCTTCATCTACCTCCAGCCAGTCAGTGTTGACGATCTTCCTCGAAGAGCCAGCGACCACCAGCCCAGTCCCCTGCCTTCGCCCTACCCTGACCTCACCCCACCGCCGTGCTTGCCACCCCCTCCCCGGGCATCCCTTTAATACCCGCCGACCTCCAGATTGTGCGCCAGCAGCTCCTGCGCCCCACACCCTTAAGATAAACACCGATGTGCCGCTAGAGTAGGTGCTCCGCGCGCCTCCGCGTGTGCTGCTTCCTTTAATTGGGAATCAACTGACCCTGAATTGAAATCCAGGCAGGTGACGGACATCTAGCTAAGGTGAAATAGTAAATGGGGGGAAACCTTGTGCATGGTGAGTTACTTGGAACATTTAGTATCAGGAAGAAGGTGCGGTAAGAAGCAATCAACTAGTTTATTTTGTGGGATGAGTACCGTGTGAGCAGAGACAAAAGATTTGCACGAATACAGGAAGAGGAATACCACTTGCAGCTGGCAGTGATGTGTCCTCCTTTTGTTTTTTCCAGAATCTTCTTGTGGTTCGCTGGGAACAAGATGTTGTGCAGGACGGTGGAGCCTTGGACGAACCCATGGCCAAGTTGTTGAGAGTGGTGCGGTGGTCATCTGTCAGCGGCAAGGAAGAAGATCTAAGGCGGTGAACGATAGCGTAGCGGGAACAGCTCCAGTGCGGTGGACGGTTGCGATAGTGGAGCGGCAGTGGTGAGGCGTAGGACGGCGTGGTCGAAGTGGTTTAGGTACGGTGCACGTCGGCATCGTGGAGGCAGCTGCTACTTCTTGAGCTTGCGTTGATTTTTTCCTTCAAGAGGAAAGGGTGATGTAGCAAAGTAGAGATAAGTATTTCCCTCAGTTAAGAACCAAGGTATCAATCCAGTAGGAGGAACACACAAGTATCCAATAGATGCACCAGCACAAACTAACAAACACTTGCACACAACACGAAAAATGGGTTGTCAATCCATTCACGGTCACTAGCAAGAGCGAGATATGATAGAGATAGGTATAAAAGATAAGTAAAAGTGTAAAATAAATTTAATATAAATAAATTGCAGCAAGGTATTTTTGGGTTTTTGGTTTTATATATCTGAAAATAACATGAGAGAAAATAGACCCGGGGGCCATAGGTTTCACTAGAGGCTTCTCTCTTGAAAGAACACATACGGTGGGTAAACAAAGTACTGTTAAGCAATTGATAGAAAAGCGCATAGTTATGATGATATCCAAGGCAATGATCATGAATATAGGCATCACGTCCGTGACAAGTAAACCGACTCCTGCCTGCAACTACTACTATTACTCCACACATCGACCGCTATCCAGCATGCATCTAGTGTATTAAGTTAACAAGAACGGAGTAACGACTTAAGCAAGATGACATGATGTAGAGGGATAGATCCAAGCAATATGGTTAAAACCGCATCTTTTTATCCTGAATGGCAACAATACAAATACATGCCTTGCTACCCCTACTATCACATGGTGAGGACACCGCAAGATTGAACCCAAAACAAAGCACCTCTCCCATTACAAGATAGATCAATCTAGTTGGCCAAACCAAATCAATAGATCGGAGAGAAATACAAAGCTATCTTAATCATGAATAAAAGAGTTCAGAGAAGACTCAAATAATATTCATAGATAACTTGATCATAAACCCATAATTCATTGGATCTCAACAAACACACCGTAAAAGAAGATTACATCGAATAGATCTCCAAGAACATCGAGGAGAACATTGTATTGAAGATCAAAGAGGGAGAAGAAGCCATCTAGCTACTAGCTATGGACCCGTAGGTCTATGGTAAACTACTCACACATCATCAGAAGGGCAGCAAGGTTGGTGTAGAGGCCATCCGTAATCGAATCCCCCTCTAGCAGAGTGCCGGAAAGGGCCCCAAGATGGGATCTCACGAGAACAGAAGCTTGCGGCAGTGGAAATGTATTTTTGGTGTGCCCTCTTGTATACGGGAAATATTTGGGTATTTATGGAGCTGAGATTAGAGTTAGGGGACTCCTGAGGGACCCACAAGCCTGGGGGGTGCCCCGCCCCCTAGGGCGCGCCTCTAGGGCTTGTGGCCCTCTCGTGGCTCCTCTAGCCTCCTCCCGAAGCTTCGTGGTTGTCTTCTGGTCCAAGAAAATCCTCAAAAAGTTTCATCCCATTTGGACTCCGTTTGGTATTAATTTTCTGTAAAAGACAAAAACGAGGAAAAAACAACAACTGGCACTGATACGTCTCTGGCGTATCTACTTTTCCTAACGCTTTTGCTCTTGTTTTGGACTCTAATTTGCATGAAACTAACTCGGACTGACGCTGTTTTCAGCAGAACTACCATGGTGTTGTTTTTGTGCAGAAATAAAAGTTCTCGGATTGGAACAAAACTTTTGGGAGAATTTTTATGGAATAAAAGAAAAATACTAGAGCCAAGAACCACCGAAGGGGGGCCCCTGGGTGAGCACAACCCACCAGGGCACCCCCTACTGGTGCGCCCAGGTGGGTTGTCCCCACTTGGTGGCCCCGCTGACCCTATCTCCGATGCTATAAAATCACATTTTCAGAGAAAAAAATCAAGGAGAAAGAATTATTGCGTTTCACGAGACGGAGCCGCCGCCACCTCCTGTTCTTCATCGGGAGGCCAGATCTAGAGTCTGTTTAGGGCTTCGGAGAGGGGAATCTTCGACCTTCGTCATCACGAACCCTTCTCCATTGCCAATTCCATGATGCTCCCCACTGGGAGTGAGTAATTCCTTCGTAGGCTCGCTTGTCGGTGAGGGAGTTGGATGAGATTAATCACGTAATCGAGTTAGTTATGGGCTTGATCCCTAGTATCCATTATGTTCTGAGATTGATGTTGCTATGAATTTGCCATGCTTAATGCTTGTCACTTTGGGCCCGAGTGCCATGATTTCAGATCTGAACCGTTTATGTTATCATCATTATATCTATGTTCTACATCCGATCTTGCAAGTTATAGTCACCTATTGCCTGTTAATTATGATCCGTAAACCCCGCAGTGACAATAGTCGGGATACTTTTCAGTGATGACCGTAATTTGAGGAGTTCATGTATTCACTGTGTGCTAATGCTTTGTTCCGGTTCTCTATTAAAAGGAGGCCTTAATATCCCTTAGTTTCCTTATGGACCCTGCTGCCACGGGAGGGTAGGCAAAAGATGTCATGCAAGTTCTTTCCATAAGCACGTATGACTATTTACGGAATACATGCCTACATTATATTTATGAACTGGAGCTAGTGCCGTATCACCCTAGGTTATGACTATTATATGATGAATATCATCCAACAAATTCACTGATCCAATGCCTACGAATTTTCCATATATTGTTTTTGCTAAGTTACCATTGCTATTGCTGCTGTCACAACTGCTACAAAATCATTGCTATCACTGTTACCGTTACCGCTACTGTTACTACTGCTATCAAAACTATAATATTACTTTGCTACTGATCATCTTGCTGCAGATAATTAATCTCCAGGTGTGGTTGAATTGACAACTCAGCTGCTAATACTTGCAAATATTCTTTCGCTCCCATTGTGTCGAATCTATAAATTTGGGTTGAATACTCTACCCTCGATAACTGTTGCGATCCCCAATACTTGTGGGTTATCAAGACCTTTTTTTGGCGCCATTGCCGGGGAGCATAGCTATGTTTGTTGAGTCACTTGGGATTATTATCAATTTATTACTATGAAGAATCTGAAGGATACAAAAACCAATATCGTTCCTTGTAGGATGAGGGGAGGTAAGGAACTGCCATCACACTCTGCACTTGATTCACCTTCTGTTTTGAGTAGAGTTGCAACACCACCACATGCTATTAATCCTGATATGTCGCAAGTTATTGATGATGCTACTTCTATGAATGCTACTCATGATGATACTAGTACCTTGCTTGATGATGGTGTGCCACTAGGTGATTTTCTTGATGAACAAATTGCTAGAGCTAAAGAGCATGAAATTACTGAAACTGATGAGATCATTGAAACGGATGAAATACCTGAAACTGAAAATCTTGAAACACCTATTAGACCTAGCTCTCCTAGATATGAATTGCCTAAGATAACTAAAGGTTATGTTATGGATGAGGAGATAGCTAGAGATTTTGTTGCTTGCAATGATAGAGATGATCTTAAGAAATTATTATGCAAACTGAAAGAGAAATCTTTGAATGCTAGAATGAAATGTGATCCCAAGTTTGCTACTTCACCTATCTTTGTTGATTATAAGGATTATGAATTCTCTGTCGACCCAAAGTTAATTACTTTGGTTGAATCTGATCCTTTCCCTGGCTTGGAAACTGAAACTGTTGTGTCACACCTCACTAAATTAAATGATATAGCCACCCTATTTGCTCATGATGAGAAGATTCACTTTTATTATATCCTCAAATTATTCCCGTTCTCATTAATGGGTGATGCTAAGATATGGTACAATACCCTTGCTCCTGGTTGTGTGCGTAGTCCCTAGGATATGATTTATTACTTCTCTAAAAAATATTTTCCTGCTCATAAGAAACAAGCTGCCTTACAGGAAATATTTAACTTTGTGCAAGTTGAAGAAGAGAGTCTCCCACAAGCTTGGGGGAGGCTTCTCCAATTGCTTAATGCTTTGCCTGATCATCCTCTTAAGAAAAATGAAATACTTGATATCTTCTATAATGGACTAACCGATGCTTCTAGGGACTTCCTAGATAGTTGTGCTGGTTGTGTTTTCAGGGAACGAACTGTTGAACAAGCTGAGGAATTATTGAATAATATATTAAAAAATTATGATGATTGGACTCTTCCTGAACCACCGCACAAACCCACTCCAAAGAAGAGGGGTATCTTATATCTCAGTCCTGAAGATATGCAAGAGGCAAAGAAATCTATGAAGGAAAAAGGTATTAAAGCAGAGGATGTTAAAAATTTACCTCCTATTGAAGTGATACATGGACTTGACACACCACCACCCAAGGTGGTAGAGGTAAACTCTTTAATGAATTTTGATGAAAGGGACAATCCTTATAATATGCGTCCTAGCCAATGCCTTTATGAGTTTGATAATTACATTAGGAAGCAAGATCACTTCAATGAAAATGTTATGAAACAAGTGAAATATAATTCTGATATGATTGCTCACTTGAGTGACTTGTTATTTAGAATCTCCAATGATGTTAGAGGTGTAGGAAAACATGCCTCTATGGTTCAAACTCAACTAGAACAAGTTGCTAAATCTCAAAGAGAATTGCTTGATGAAATGAATAATAATATGAATGATCATGCAGTTAGAGTAATGACTAGAGGAGGTAGAATGACTCAGGAACCACTTTATCCTGAAGGTCACCCTAAAAGAATTGAACAAGACTCTCAAAGAATCAACACTGATGCACCTAGTCCTTCTAAAAAGAAAAAGAAAAAGAAAATGATAGGACTTTGCATGCTTCTAGTGAACCTGAGATAGAAAAACCTCCTGATAACAATGATGTTTCTATTTCTGATGCTGAAACTCAATCTGGTAATGAACATTCACCTAGTGATAATGAAAAAGATAATGATGATGTTCATGAAGATACTCAACCAAACAATGATAAACAACCAGATAATGATGTTGAAATAGAACCAACTGTTGATCTTGATAACCCACAATCTAAAAATAAAAGATATGATAAAAGAGACTTTGTTGCTAGAAAACATGGAAGAGAAAGAGAACCATGGGTTCAAAAACCCATGCCCTTTCCACCTAAATCAACTAAGAGAAAGGATGATGAAGAATTTGAACGTTTTGCTGAAATACTTAGGCCAGTCTTTTTGCGCACTCGCTTGACTGATATATTAAAGATGGCCCCTTATGCAAAATATATGAAAGACATCATCTCTAATAAAAGAAAGATACCTGAAGCTGAAATCTCCACCATGCTTGCTAATTATTCTTTTAAGGATGGAGTACCTAAAAACTTGGAGATCTGGGAATACAAACTATACCTTGCTCCATAAAAAGAAATTATGTCAAAACTGCTTTGTGTGACCTAGGAGCTAGCGTTAGTGTTATGCCTTTCTCTTTATATAAAAGACTTGATTTGAATAAACTCACACCTACTGAAATATCTTTGCAAATGGCTGAAAAATCAACTGCCATACCTATCGGTATTTGTGAGGATGTGCCCATTGGTGTTGCAAATGTTACTATCTTAACTGACTTTGTTATACTTGAGATGCCCGAGGATGACAACATGTCGATTATCCTTGGTAGACCCTTCTTGAATACTGCAGGGGCTGTTATTGATTGCAATAAAAGCAAAGTCACTTTTCATATCAATGGTAATGAGCATACGATGCACTTTTCGAAGAAACAATTCCAAGTGAATGGTATTAATGTTATTGAAAAATCTCTGACACTCACTATTGGAAGTTTTCAACTACCACTACCTAGTGCCAAAAGGAAATATGAAGTGCTTATTGTTGGGGACATGCATATCCCTGTTGAGGTAACTTAGTGTTTTAGAAAGTTCTTCGGTTTCATGCTAATCGAAAGTGGTTGTTAATAAGACTTGATCAACCTTATTAATGGATCATTTTTTAGAGGTATGAAGTTGATGAACTTAGTAAGCACAACTTTCTGTTTCCAACGTTTGTTTTCTGTTTTTCTTAGTTAAATAAAATAAAATGCCATGTTTTGTCTATTTTCTGAATTTCCCGTGCAATAAAAAAATGACCAAAAAATAAAAGTTCTCAGAATGCCCTGAAAATTTAATATGATTTTTTTCTGATTATTTAAGAATTTTTTATGCAAATAACATCAGAGGGGGTTGCACCAGGTGGGCACAACCCACCTGGGCGCGCCAGCAGCCCCAGGCACGCCCTGGTGGGTTGTGGTCCCCACGTGGGCCCCCTCACTTATCTCTTTAGCCCATGTCATCACCTACCTCCAGAAAAAAATCACCATTGCTCTCTCTCTCTCTCGTGTTGTTTCTCTCAAACCCACGAATTTTGATCTCTTTGCTTGAAGCTCCGTTTCCGAAACTGTTTTGGGGAATTGCTACTTGGTATGTGACTCCTCCATTGGTCCAATTAATTTTTGCTTTAGTGGATTATATTTTGAATAATTAGCTACCCTTGGTGCTGCTGTAGATGAGCTTGCATGTTGAATTCTTAGAGTTCTAAGTAGTTTGAATGCTCAATATGGCCTTTATGCATCTCTATGAGTAGTTGCTATCAATCTTGTGAAGTTCCGTTGACAAAAATTTTATGGACTAAAATTTTCAGAATTTTGTTCATAGGAATAAGATGAGTTTCTTTAGGAAGTTTGCTTCCAAGAAGAACTCTAAGGGAGTCATTGGGGAGTTATCGGACAATGATCTCCACACTCGGAGAAGGGAGGAGGTGCAGTCATGCGAATGGCCGCATAACCCCTTCATGGATGGAGCTGGGATCCGTCAAGAGTTCGCACAATTTGCTGCTAATGCTGGTCTCACCGACTTCATCGCAGCTGAGTGTGAACAATACCATCTCCTTACAAATTCCTTTGGGCAAAGCTTTCATTTTCTGAGTAGGAATAATCCCCCTGAGGTGCAGTTTAGTTTATATGCTGAGACCCGTCAGATACCACTTACTGATTTTTGTGACATATGCTTGATCCCTTCTGACGGGGAAATAGGGGAGCCTAGGCCCGCAGAGTTTGAGGGCTTTTATCGTACTCTATCAGTGGGGGATGAGAAGGGCGTGTCGAGTGTCACCGCTACTAGTTTGCAGTTTCCTGCTGTGCATTATTTTGCTCTATTTATTGCTAAGTGCTTAATTGCTAGAGAGAAGGTTGGTGCACTATGTGCTCCGGACTTCGCCATCTTACGTCGTGCACTTTATGGCGATAACAGCTATAGCCTTGGGGCTATTATTGCACGTCACCTGCACCTTAATAGATCCAAAGGTAAAATTCATGGCAGTATTTATGCGACTCATTTAGCAAGTCACTTTAACATTCAGATTCACCAGCATGATTATTGTTTACCTAAGGTTTATTTAGATCACCAGGCGATGAAGGATCACCAGTTTACTGATATGGATGATTCTGTTAACCATATTCCCTACAACCTGGTTTTCAGTGAGAACACCCATGATATTATTCCGTTGCCTGCACCTGCTTTGATTGATTCTATTGCTAGGGGTGGATACAGGATCATGCCAGATGACATTATTGCCTACCGGAACAACCAGGCAGTGGCTGAGGAGGAGCCTCAGGAGTGGGATGCTCAGGTGCCCGCTCCACAGCACTTCAACGTGGGACCGGAGGGCTACTACTAGTGGTGATTACCAAGCTAGGCCAAAAGCCTAAGCTTGGGGGAGTACGTATTTCCACCGACATTATATTCATGTTCACACATTGCATTCCATTTGTCGGTGTTCACACTTTTTAATTGCATTATCCATGCTAGATTTATTTTCTCGCTTTCTTCTTGTGTGTTTGAAAAACTTTGAGAAAATCACAAAAAAATGTTGCTTGCTTCTTTTCGGTTTTTCTTTCTAGTTTAGTTAGTTGTAGTATTTAAAAGAAAACCCAAAAAATTTCCTTGTTCTTCTTTTGCTTGTTGGGAGCTCTCCCGTGTAATTAGTTTTTCTCATTTTTGTTTTTCTCTTTAATTTGCTTTCTTCAAGAAAAACTAAAAAATCCAAAAATATTTCAGTGTGTTTCTCTGAAATTCTTTTCCTTTTATTGAGTCATACCGAGGAGAAGATCACGATGAAAATGTTGAGTGGCTCTCATATGCATTATTGTTGATCTAACAAAGAGCTCAAATTGCCTTGTCTTCTCCTTTTGAATAAAATGTTTGTAGATTCCAGCTTAGTCCACGGCACTCTTGCACTATTATTATTTTCATATCATTCGGTCATGCAAGTGAAAGGCAATAATGACGATATTTGATGAACTGGCTGTGGCAGACAGAAATGGGTATGAACTCAACTTGTTCTGTTTTTGTAAATATGTTTAACCTAGTATCCATGATTCAGCCTATTATGATCAAACATGTTTGCAATGACAATTAGAGATTATAGTTTCTCATGCCATGCTTAAGAAGCTAGGAGTGGATAATGATTTATCTTGGATGCCAACATGCATTAAAATGATTGTGACGTGGTATGATGATATGGTATCCTCCTCCGAATGTTTCGGGTGGCTTGACTTGGCACTTGTTCATGCATGTAGTTGAATCAAAACCAACATAGCCTCTATGATATTTATGTTCATGGTATTCATATCCTACTCATGCTAGTATCCAATGTTACTTATGCATAATGCATGTTCATGACCGTTTTCGCTCTCTAGCTGGCCGCTTCTCAACCTATTTGCTAGCCTTCGCCTGTACTAAGCGGGAAAACTGCTTGTGCATCAAAATCCTTAAACCCAAGTTATTCCAGATGAGTCCACCATATATCTACCTATATGCGGTATTACCCTGCCGTTCTAAGTAAATTTGCATGTGCCACCTCTAAAAACTTCAAATAAACAACCGTTTTTGTGTGCCTGGATTGTTCATAGAGTGACAGGAGGTAGTCAATATCTTCCATGCTAAGTAGGTTATTCTCATGATGAGTGTTTATTCACTCATCCTTGCATGACAGGGGCGGTAATAGGGATTCCTAGTCCTGAATTCAAAAATTGCAAATAATTAAACAAAACTCCCCCAGGACTGATGTTGGTATGGACGGTACCCGTGGATTCGGCTAGCCGTGGAGTGTGTTTGTTGGTGGAGGGGGAGTAAACCTTTACTTTTATCGCTTGGGAACCGCCACTAATGTGTTTAGCATGGAAGATATCGATAACTAATGGTCGCGAAGTAAATAGGAAGGGTGCATTTCTCAAAGTTTCATTTATCTCTGTTTTAAAAAATCTGAGCTCTGGCACCGCTGCAAATCACTGCTTCCCTTTGCGAAGGGACTATCTATTTAATTTTATGTTGTGGCATCACCTTCTCAAATAAGCGCTAGATCTGAGAGCACTATTGTCATCCTCATGCATTGGGTATAGCTAATGTTGGATGCATCATGACTGGATCTTTTCTACCATGAATTACAATGTTTAGTCATTGTTTAAACTTTGGAGGTGCTCTGCATTTATGTTTTGCGGTCTCAGAAAGTGCTAGCGAGATACCACTATTGTCATATTGTATCATGATTATTTTGACAAAGTGTTGTCATTTGAGATGCTTTATTATTGCTCGCTAGTTGCTTATGCCATTGATATGGGTTAATATAATTTCTAAGAGTTATTATTGACATGGTTAGTTATAATCTTTGCTGAAAACCTGGGTGCTACTTAAGCTTATTTATGTAAACAAGAACAAAAGAGTTCGTAAAAGTTTTTCTTTTTCACTTTCAGTTTATCAACTGAATTGCTTGAGGACAAGCAAAGGTTTAAGCTTGGGGGAGTTGATACATCTCCGGCGTATCTACTTTTCCTAACGCTTTTGCTCTTGTTTTGGACCCTAATTTACATGATTTGAATGAAACTAACCCAGGCTGACATTGTTTTCAGCAGAACTACCATGGTGTTGTTTTTGTGCAGAAATAAAAGTTCTCGGATTGGAACAAAACTTTTTGGAGAATTTTTATGGAATAAAAGAAAAATACTAGAGCCAAGAACCACTGAAGGGGGGGGGGCCTGGGTGAGCACAACCCACCAGGGCGCCCCCCTTCCTGGCGTGCCCAGGTGGGTTGTCCCCACCTGGTGGCCCGGCTGACCCTATCTCCGACGCTATAAAATCACATTTTCAGAGAAAAAAAATAAAGAAGAAAGAATTATTGTGTTTCACGAGATGGAGCCGCCGCCACCTCCTATTCTTCATCGGGAGGCCAGATCTGGAGTCCGTTTGGGGCTCCGGAGAGGGGAATCTTCGATCTTCATCATCACCAACCCTTCTCCATCGCCAATTCCATGAAGCTCCCCACCGAGAGTGAGTAATTCCTTCATAGGCTCACTGGTCGGTGAGGGAGTTGGATGAGATTCATCATGTAATCGAGTTAGTTTTGTTAGGGCTTGATCCCTAGTATCCATTATGTTCTGAGATTGATGTTGCTATGACTTTGCCATGCTTAATGCTTGTCACTTTGGGCTCGGGTGCCATGATTTCAGATCTGAACCATTTATGTTATCATCATTATAACTATGTTCTAGATCCGATCTTGCAAGTTATAGTCACCTATTGCGTGTTAATTATGATCCGTAAACCCCGGA
This sequence comes from Thinopyrum elongatum, assembly GCA_011799875.1. Classification (NCBI taxonomy): domain Eukaryota; kingdom Viridiplantae; phylum Streptophyta; class Magnoliopsida; order Poales; family Poaceae; genus Thinopyrum; species Thinopyrum elongatum. The sequence goes on from CM022303.1 coordinate 562,877,986, forward strand.
GTGACAATAGTCAGAATACTTTTCGGTGATGACCGTAATTTGAGGAGTTCATGTATTCACTGTGTGCTAATGCTTTGTTCTGGTTCTGTATTAAAAGGAGGCCTTAATATCCCTTAGTTTCCTTATGAATCCCGATACCACGGGAGGGTAGGACAAAAGATGTCATGCAAGTTCTTTCCATAAGCACGTATGACTATTTACGGAATACATGCCTTTATGAACTGGAGCTAGTGCCGTATCGCCCTAGGTTATGACTGTTATATGATGAATATCATCCAACAAATTCACCGATCCAATGCCTACGAATTTTCCATATATTGTTTTTGCTAAGTTACCATTGCTATTGCTGCTGTCACAACTGCTACAAAATCATTGCTATCACTGTTACCGTTACCACTACTGTTACTACTGCTATCAAAACTATCATATTACTTTGCTACTGATCATCTTGCTGCAGATAATTAATCTCCATGTGTGGTTGAATTGACAACTCAGCTGCTAATACTTGCAAATATTCTTTGGCTCCCCTTGTGTCGAATCTATAAATTTGGGTTGAATACTCTACCCTCGAAAACTGTTGCGATCCCCTATACTTGTGGGTTATCAGGCACTGGGCACTAGGTTAATAGGTTAGTCCCAAAAAGTGATATAAAATAGCATATTAATGCATATAAAACATCCAAGATGGATAATATAATAGCATGGAACAATAAAAAATTATAGATACGTTGGAGACGTATCAAGCATCCCCAAGCTTAATTCCTGCTCGTCCTCGAGTAGGTAAATGATAAAAACAGAATTTTTGATGTGGAATGCTACCTAACATGTTTATCAAGTAATCTTTCTTATTGTGGCATGAATATTCAGATCCATAAGATTCAAAACAAAACTTTAATATTGACATAAGAACAATAATACTTCAAGCATACGAATAAAGCAATCATGGCTTTTCAAAATATCATGGCTAAAGTTATCCCTACAAAATCATATAATCTTGTCATGCTCTATTTTCATCACACAAAGTATTTATCATGCACAACCCCGATGACAAGCCAAGCAATTGTTTCATACTTTTAATGTTCTCAAGCTTTTTCAACTTTCACGCAATACATGAGCATGAGCCATGGATATAGTACTATGGGTGGAATAGAATATGATGGTAGAGGTTGACAAAAAGGAGAAAGAAATTCTCACACCAACTAGGTAAATTAATAGGCTATGGAGATGCCCATCAATTGATATTGGCGCAAGTGAGTAGGGATTGCCATGCAACGGATGCACTAGAGCTATAAGTGTATGAAAGCTCAAAAGAAAACTAAGTGGGTGTGCATCCAACTCGCTTGCTCACGAATACCTAGGGCAATTTGAGGAAGCCCATCATTGGAATATACAAGCCAAGTTCTATAATGAAAAATTCCCACTAGTAATATATGCAAGTGATAACATAGGAGACTCTCTATATGAAGAACATGGCGCTACTTTGAAGCACAAGTATGGAAAAAGGATAGTAACATTGTCCCTTCTCTCTTTTTCTCTCATTTTTTTATTTTTTCTTTCTTTTTTTCTTCTTTTTTTCTTTTTGGGCTCTTTGGCCTCTTTTTTTATTTTAAGTCCGGAGTCTCATCCCGACTTGTGGGGGAATCATACACTACTAGGGAAAACCTTATACACAGAAGCTTACCAGTAGCGCGGGTTAAAATGAGGCACTACTGCTACTTAGCAGTAGCGTGTGGTCTCAAAGGGCGCTACTGCTATCCACATAACAGTAGCGCGTCAAGAAGAAAGAGCGCTACTACTATAATTGCCACGTTGTTGCCGCCAGACTAGGTATAGTAGTAGCGCCCTTACAGAAACCACGCTACTGCTAACCAAATAGTAGTAGCGCATTTTTAGGGTAGGGCGCTACGGCTAATTTTGAACTTGGCCACATGGCGGGCCCCACTTAGCAGTAGCGTGTCTCCCAGAAGGGCGCTACTGCTACATCTTTAGCTGCAGTGTGTTTTCCATAAGCGCGCTACTGCTAAGGCGCAGCCACCATGTTTTCCTCCCCCCTCCCCCTCCCCCATCACTGGTACTGTGAGGTGCTATACAAACGGTTTTTAACCCCTTTCCGCGATGGCCTTTGGAACCGTCGCCAAGTGAGTGACTGCGATAGGGGGGTCCTTCCCACACGACCCAGAAACCTTCAGGGATAGGGAGACTTGATGCATACAGTTGTCCCTAAAAAACTGTTTCTGATATCTCGAATATCCCAAATGCTTCATCCTTGCTACTCATTTGTGCTCGCATTGCCATCACAGTCGGAGTTCTGTGGTTTTACCTAAAACCAGGCGCAGTCCAGGCACATTCCAGGCATGGGAGTTTTCCAGGCACGTACCAAACTGGCTCTATGTTTATGATGCCTAGCACATCACAAACAGTTCATGATTGTAAACCGTGTACGATAGGTCGACAATCACACACATTTAGTTTTCCCGCACCGTTTGTGATATTGTCTGACATCACACACGCTTTGCAAACGGCAACTGTGTGCATGGTTACACACGTTTCCTCTCCGTGAACCGTGTCGGATTATGATGTATATCACACACGCTGTGCCTTATAGACCCTGCGCGTCATAATGACCTGCAGACCGTAATTTCACCCTAATTTAATTGCTGCTATTTAAAATTGTACCTAATTTGAACTTGAAAGTAGGCTATAGCTTTATTCATTTCCATCAGGTTCAAACAACCAATGCATTATTCAATTCACAGGTACATATGTTCAAGAATTACATAAGCACCAAATAAAGAATGATGAACCAGGGTTCTATACTTGTACTATTACATAGGGTAAAGAAAGAGGCGACAGACATTCTGGTTGCTGAACAAGGTGAAGCGGAATGGCCCTATTGTGCTCTCCTGGATGCAGAAGGCACGCACGACTCTAGTCCAACCCCTTGTGATGGCCGGCCGCCAATCATGTAGTTTGAGAGGTAATCTTGAGTAAACTGCTTCGGGATCCACTGCAAAGGAAAAAGATTCAGACATTGTCATCTAACACAACTCATTACGGGCAGTAAAAAGAAGGCTACAGAGTTCTTACTTACCATCCTGCAGTTCACTGTTGTCTCGCATAAACTGTAAACAAATAGTTCGATTGACATCTTTTGACCCATTTTAATAACAATCTTTATCATTTTCCTCACTTGATGTTGGTTCATGAATATCTCATTGCCCCATATGCAGAAAGGGTCGAAGTGTGGATCTTTGGCAATGACATATGTACCTAAAAGCACCAGGTTAATATTAGAAGCTAAATAACAATTGCAAAATGATGTAGTACAACACTCCCTCCATCCCATTATATAAGATTTTATTACATGTATATCTAGACATCATCAGAACATTAAGGTAACACTCTTCCTTGTTGCTATGTAGCCTGGGATTGCATATTTAGTCATTCAGTACAATGCATGTTGCTATGTAGCCTCAGATATATTAAATATGGCCCTAGTTAACTTACTGATAAATGGGTTACAGATATATTCAGTGAAATGTCTGATTCAACGATTAATCTCTTATCAGCCCCTAGGCTATATGGTATCAGCTACCGATATCCTGAACAGTGAGTACATATAAGCAATGCAATGAAACTAACCTCGATGGAAAACAGCACTGTTCTCAATATTGTCCTGTATAAGTACATATAAAGGCATGTTAAGCACAACAGGCTAAACATCAACCAAATATATCCATGGTAGACAACATAATCTACAAATGATAGCTTCAGTGTGCAGATTTAAACATGCTAGTTAAACAAAACAAGAAGTGGAAAGGTGTGTTAACTGCATCAGACATATCATTTAAAAACAAGCAAATAGTCATTCAAACTGGTATTGTGCAGGTCTAAAGTACACTAGTTATTGTCAAAAAAACGAAAAGGCATGTTAACTGCAACATCCTTAACAGCAACCAAATATCGTAATTCATAGTTGTATTGTTGAAACTGTTATTGATGAAATTGAACTGCATGGCAAATAGTTGCACATATAGAGCATCACATTGTGAAGAACTGAAATAAACAAGGCATAAGGCCATCTCTAGCCAATCCTTTAAAAGTTAACGGACTAAAACCCTTAGTGGATATATATATACTCCTGTAATTTTTGGCCATTTCTAGTCGATCCCCTAAACTTAACGTTGTAAACTTCAATTTGATCAAGTTCAAAGCTGGTTCAACCGAAAGTAGCATGCATTCAAACATAAACATAGATAGTTTTGCATAACCGAACATAAAACATAAATTTAAACTAAACTAAACTACTTTCGATCGAAGTGGAGGTCGAGCCAATCCTTCCTCGTCAGGTACGGTGTGCCGTGAGCCGGGTCCGGGCCGGTGCCGTCATCGGGGTCGTTGGGGAAGACACTCCTCCACTCGTCGATGTCGATCTCCTTGTCCTCGCCGCCCACCTCGACGCCCTCCGTGCCGCCGTCCTCGCCGCCTTCGACCTCGTCATCGGAGGAGAGCACGATAACCTCGCCGCCCTCCGCGCCGGCAAAGACCACCCGCTCCGCCTCCACGAGCTCCAGGTGCTGCTGGCGGAGCTCTTGCATGTAGGCCTCGTCGGCGGCCTCGGCCTCGAGGCGCTCCCACGCCTCGCTGTGCTCCCGCGCCATAGCCAAGCTCACCATCCCTGGCTCCGATGAAATGAGGTCGACCAGACCTGTGCCGAAGGGGAAATTGAGCCTAGCCGCCGCGCCATGGTAGCGGACCTGCCAGCGGTCGTACTCCATGGCCGCGAGCTCAGCCGTGTGGAAGCTACCGAGCCACCGACGGGTGTGGGTCTCCTGATCCATAATCTTGGTGACCCACGTCCCCCATCGGCGCTGCCGAACCCCGAGGTAGGACCTCGTCGGCGGCCGGGCCTGAGGGAGGACGGGGAAGTCCTCGAACCGGCGTAGGGGCGCGGCGGTGGGTGGATCGGGTGACTGACGACGACGGATCGATAAAGAGCCCACGGAGGACGATGGGGACACCTCGGTGGCCACCTCGCCCGCGTCGGGCGAAGAGGCCGCGATAAACCTCTTTTGGGCGATTGGCTCCTCGAGCTCCCCGGCACACAGGCAGAGGTTGAGGATGGAGGCGGCGGTGGCGGCGATGGTGGTGACCTACCAATGGTTTCGAGCGAGGGAGGGGTGGTGTGTGTCTGTGTGAGCGGTGGTTTTGAGGAGTGTGTGGTGTGTGTGGAGGGGGCAAGCTGGTGTTTAAGGAAATACAGCGACAACTAAAAATTTTACTAGGCGGGAGTAAAATGCCGGGCTACTGAAAATTTGGATCAAGGGCGAGCAGATATTTTTGAGATTGTGAGGGATGGAGAGGCAGGAGTAACAAGGCGGGGTACTGAAAATTTGAATCAAGGGCGAGCAGATATTTTTGAGATTGCGAGAGATGCAGAGGCGGGAGTAAAATGTTGGGGCTACTAAAAATTTGAATCAAGGGATTGAAGCAGAGCGGGAGTAACAGACATCGCACATGGTCCGCACATACTAATCGTGTGCTATCAAACATTAAAACCTTCCAGGCGGTAGATATTTTTGAGATTACGAGGCAGTAAATATTTTTGGGAGCGTGAGGCAAGCCTCGTGGAGCCCAATCTATTGTGCTGATGTGAGTGACTGCAGGGGCACGGGCGTGGCACACGGGTAGTCTGACCGAACTATGTCTGTTGCGTACCCAATCGCAGACGGTTTCTATATCCAACTCGTGTGCTGTTTATAAATTTGGCAAAAAGAATAATGCAGGAGAGGGTCAGAGCACGAACACACTTGCCTGTGGACCAAATATATGTATGAAAAGGGTGGTTTGATGTTCGAATACCCAATGCACAACTTTGATGTGGCACCTGTCGTACAAAAGCATAGTATTGCTAGTCAACCACCCCCTACGAACACCACTTCGTGTCGGTGGTAAGGGAATCCTAGCTACGAATGCATGCCCCCAAATAGCTAGGTCTGAAATCTCACCCTACCGTAACACAAAACCTATAGGAGTCCATCATATATATGGTCAAACTTCCCCTTTCGCTTCCCGACAAAGGTGGACCATGTGCCGACCCACAAATGTATGCTTTAGGCACGAGATGGGCGAGACCACATACGAACCACCTGGGGGTGGCCCTACTATATGTATGAAAAGGGTGTGGTATTATATTTAACTACCATTCACAACTTTGATGTGGCACGTGTGCCTTGCAAATTAACCGGACTTCCCCGACCCCACGGAGGTTGCAGGTAGTGCAAAGTAGCCCACCCCCCCCCCCCCCCACACACACACATGTCAGGGGGAGGGCATCTCACCAACACGTACTGTAACACGGACCAAGCAGAATCCAACTTGGTCATACAACCTCTCCCGCTCGTTGTTGGTCAAAGTGATGGACGTCCACCTGGCCCGGCAAAATGGGCTAGCTTGTCGCCGATAACCTTGCGAGGGAGTACTGTATGAAGACAAACCCATTCTGTGCATGTGGCCCAAGTATGTATATGGAAGTGGTGTGTGTGGTGTTCGAATACCCAATGCGCAAATTTGATGTGGCACCATGCTTTGGAACCGTAAAATCCCCACACTGAGCGAGGGTTCACGACACGTAGGATGCGCTCAAACTTAATTAGGCTTGGAATGATCGACCTACTATACGGTAACTCGAAGCAAACAAGAAGAATCCACCCTGGTAACCTTTCTCGTCGTTGGTCGAAATGATGGACGACCACACGGGCCCACGAATATATATAGGCTTGCCGCCCATAACCAAGTGAGTGAGAGTGTGTCCAAAGACAACCATTGCATGTGTGTGTCCCGATCATATTTATGGAGGTGTGTGATGCATGCATATGTGTTGAATACCCATCCCAATGCACAACATTGATGTGGTGCATGCGTTGAAAATCGCAGAGGTCCCCACACAGAGCAAGAGGTTCATGACATGTCGTGTGCTCGCCCCCCCCCCCCTCCTCGATCCAGCGGGATGGATTCATGTGTACACATGCGCTATTAGATATATGTAATCTCACATCATGATCTATATTGTGAGACAAACAAAAATTAAGCCCCTCCTAAGTCAAATTAATTAACCTCTCTCGCTGTCGGTGAAAGTGATGGACCAAGCGGGCCGACAGATGGAAGCACCGCCGATAACTGTGTGAGTGAGTGCCATAGGACAACAACCATCGCTTGCATGTGTGCCAGAACATATATATGGAGAGGTGTGTGGTTGTGATGTTTTGAATACCTAATGCACAACTTTGATGTGGCATTTGCCTTAAAAACCGTGAAGTCCCCACACAGAGTGAGGTTCATGTGACACCTAGTATATATATGCTGGTCACCCCCCCCCTTCGACACATACTATACACCTAGTAACACATCCCTAAAAGAATTAATCCTCCTTGTTCGTCAAACGTACCTCTCTCTCGTTGGCTCAAAGTGATGGACGACGAACTCGCGGGCCCACAGAAAGCGAAGCGTACGTCGCACGCGAGTGAGCATCCTATATAGGACTACGTACCATCGTCTGCATGTGGCCCAAAGAGGTGTTTGTGTGATGTTTGAATACGCAATGCACAACTTTGATGTGGCACCACATATATAGGAAACCAAAAAGTCCCCACAGAGAGCGAGGTTCATGATGCGTGGTATGTGCTATATGTACGCCTCCATTCAACGCGTGGTATATATGTACTTCTAATGTATAGCACAAACCAAAAAAGAATCATTCCTTGATGGACAACCTCGCATGCCCACGGATGGAAGTGCCACACGCGAGTGAGTTCCTATAGGGCAACCACTGCCTGCATGGTATTGCATGATGTTTGAATACCAATGTACAACTTTGATGTTTACCTGCCTCGGGAACCAGAAAGTCCCCACATGGAGCGAGGTTATGACATACGCATATATATAGAGTATTCATGTTGCCCCCTCTTTGACATGTACATACTCCTACCATGCATATACGTAACACAAACCAAAAAAGAACCATCCTTGTTGGTCAAATTAACCTCTCTCTCGTTGTACGTTCAACTGATCGACGACGACCTCGTGGGCCCACAGAGAGAGTCACACGCGAGTGAGTGTCATAGGACAAAACCACAGCGTGCATGTGCCCGTGTGTTATGTGATGTTTGAATACCCAATGCACAACTTTGACGTGGCACATGCTTCGCAAACCGGAAACGCACTACACCACGATGCGTAGCCCCCTCACTTCAAGTCGGTGGGAGGGACTCATGTGTACGCATGTGCCCGAACTTTGATATGGAATCTCACCATGATCCACACCACACACATGCCAAGATGAATCCACCTTTTGGTCAAATGCCTCTCGTTGTCGGTGGAAACTGAAAACCTTTGTGGGCTAACGAATGGGCACGTCGCTGATAACCGCACGAGGGAGAGTGTCCGAGAGGACCACCAATGCATGCATGTGGCCCGAACATGTATGTATGAAAGGGTTGTGTAATGCTTTAAATAACCAATACGACTTTGATGTGGCATATATGACTCACAAAATGATCAATAATCCCACACGAAGGCTCACGACTCATAGTGTACTGCCGGACCCCTCCCCCCCCCCCCACCCCACACACACAGACACACACATCCCGCACCACCACAGCCACTCTGAGGCATGTCAAACTTTTTCTGCAGTGAACATGTGACCTAAGGAGTGTCGTGTTAAAATTTAAAAAAAAACAGACATCATTCGATCGTTTTTATACATTGATTGATTTCCTAGGGATTTAATGTGCAAAAATCAAATTTGAGCTACATGTGCACCAAAATGGATTGCAAAATCATATTTGTGTCCCTGGGTGCATGTTTCCCCATGCAAGAGATTTCAAAACATTGAGAATATAGATTTTTAAAATTCGGTAAATCTAAAACTTAGTTGAAATTCATGAAACTTATCGTGGTGTCATATATGGACACCAGTAGACTGTGATATTGTATTTTTTGTCAAATTTGAGACACATTTTGATATAATCTTCTTACAAACGGGAGATTGTTAATAACTGGCAACCAATATCTCATACGGATTATTTATTCAGACCGTGTGCATTAGACCGTGCCATGCTTCGGTTAAGCAGTAAAGCGGCAGAATGAACCATCAAAAAACAAAAAAATATACATGCTGCCACGCGCCCCGTGTGTCGTGCGAGCGGGCGTGAGTTGACGGGACGCATGCGAGCAGTCCGCCATGCAGGCAGACCGGGAGGCGTGCGTGCAGGTGTGTGAATTGATGGGAGGCATTTTCGCTGTGCAGTGTCACCGGGAGGCGTGTGAGTAGCTGTGTGAAATGATGGTAGGAATGCCAGAAGTCCGCCGCGCAGGCTCACCGGGAGGCAAGACAGCCTTTGACTGCCGCCCGCCTCGCTCCCACTGGTCCGTATTAATTGCGCGCCCGAGCCGCCGGCCATAATAGGCGGCCGCACCCCCAGTCCACAGTGGTCACCAACGTCTGGACTCTGGAGTGTCTGAGGATGCCGCCGAAGCGCACCATCGGAGGGAGTGGCGATCCCGGGGCTGGTGAAGCACCCGCACAACGTGTGAAGCTGGGAACAGAGGTTGCCGTCGCCGCCGACGAGGTCTCGCGCGGGCAGCAGCACAACCTTGATTTCGTCGGCGCCGTCGTGCCCCCCCTCCCCCCAGCCGGAGCCAGAGGTCAACAGCAACTCCGGCAATGACTGCGACTCCAACAGAAAACCGGTTAGTCATCTATATACCCATTTGTGCGGCAAACATATCATGTGTTTTCTCTGGTTACTCCCCCCCCCCTCTCTAATTTTTTTGGAATACAAATCCTATGGTTATGTTCTCTCAGTCCATGAAATCAGAGTAATTAAGATCCGTTAGATGCACGTAGTGTATTGATTGTTTGAATGTTATCTGTATAGGGTTAGTGATTAATTGTTTGTTCTGTACAAATGATTTTTGTTAATAATCCGACTAGGGTTAGCGTGCGTGCTAATAATTTGTGGACAGATCTTGAGAATTGATTTTGAATGTCCTACATATATGTTTGTGCCTTTTTTTCTTCCAGATCTTGAGAATTGATTTTGAATGTCCTACATGTATGTTTCTGCCATTTTTTCTTTCAGATTGGTATGTACACAGATGAGGCTCCAGCCAGCGCCGCCGCCGGATGTAGATCTTGGACTCGGCTGCGCGGCTAGAAGCGGCCACGCCCCCCTGGACCTGAGGAACGAGTAGAACCTCCAGTAGACCGCATCAGCAATCTCCCGGACGGCATCCTTGGGGAGATCATCTCCCTTCTTCCCACCAAAGATGGCTGCCGCACACAAGTCCTCGCATCTCGGTGGCGCACTCTGTGGCGCACCGCGCCTCTTAATCTCGACTGTCGTCAGCTATCTGTCGATGATGATTCTGAACTCCCCGGAGCCATCATCTCCTCCCACCAGGGCTCCGTTCAACGCATCTGCATCCCGGCATGCTACCTGCTGGACATACCCTGCATAGTGGCCCCCTGACTGACATCCCGTCAATTCGATAAACTCCAGCAGCTTGAGTTCTACCATTACTACAGCGATAGGTTACCACCAAGAGCTGCATCTGTGCCCTCACCACCGATGCCCATCTCACGGTTTTCCTCCTCTCTCCGCACTGCCACCATGACCCGATGCCATCTAGCAGACAATCTGGTACAAATGCTTCGACTCCCACTGCTGAAAAAACTTGCACTTGTGTTGGTTCATCTGTCGGAGGCCTCACTGCACAGCATCATCCACTCCAGTTGCCCTGCCCTGTAGCGTTTGGTGCTTGTTTTTGGAAATGGAATCCATATCCCTCGTCTCAAAATAAAGTCGCCTCACCTTGTAAGCATTGGAATTCATTTTGAAGGATAGGAGCTCATCATCGAAGATGCCCCTTCACTTCAAAGGTTGCTCCTTGATTGTTGTTATAAACCTTCGTAAATAATTGTGGTCTCTGCGCCTAAACTGGAGACCTTGGGTGCAATTCGTGATCCGTTTAAATAGTTCGAGATGGTGTTTGCCTCCACACCTATTGAGGTATTGTATATTATTCATGTACACTTTTGTAATTTGCATTTTTCGTTTGTGCGCATAAGTTAAGTATCATCTTGGAGTACACTTTCAGTGCTAATATTATGTTCTATGCTCAATGAAGAGCTTGTCCATCCTATCAGTGGTGGTGGATTCTGTCAAGACCTTATATATTAGTATGTGGTGTTTTGATCTCAACATCATTATTGCCTTGCTGCAATGATTCCCATGTCTGGAGAATTTGTATATAAAGGTGACGATTTCACGCACATTGAAAGCCCGTATATAATGTACTATAATTAATCGTTCAGCTACCGCTCTTTCAACATAATCTTTTTTAGACATTAACTGTTTTCAGTCTCCATCTCTATTTAGGCACTAACACATGGAGAAAAAGGTATAACCAATCGATGGTTCAAGAAGCACCGGGATTTTCTCATATCTCATGACATTCATTTGAAGACAGTAACACTAGAAGGATATGCATCCAACAGTGCAAATACTAGCTTTGTCACATTCTTCATGTTGAATGCGAGGGCACTATTGTCTGTGAGAATTAAGTTTTTCAACAAGAAATTTCTCATGAAACTATATGTGGAATAGCATAAAAAGAAGTTTCAGGTGGACCTAAGGGCTTCTGATTGTGCTCAGCTTATATTTACAACAACTTGTTATCATCATGGACCAATAGATCTTTTGTACCGGGATCTTGATTTTATGGATCGGACTGATCCATTTGATTATGACTGCCAAAAACTTTGGTTGAGTTAGATGTTATTGCTCTGTTCAATCCGGGTTATGTGTAAACCTGATGAACAATTAATCCTCGTGCTTTTGTACCTTTTGTAAGCTGGAGTTAGACATTGTTGCCCTTTTCAACTAGGGTTTGACCCATATTTTCTTTCATACTGGGCGTCTTGTTTGTATAGGTACTACCTCTATCGTGGTTTATTCTTTATTGGCCCCCTTCATATTTTGTAGTACCAAACTTTGACCCTAGATTTAACTAAGAATATATTAATGCATGTCATCAAAAATAATATTGTTGGACGGCTATTCCCGGCTATGTTCATCTGCTATATGCAATAATTATGCATGTGCTTGCTTGCCGTTTAGGCGGCCGTGGCGCGCTCTACTCGCGTGCCTCCGCGCGCTCTACTCGTCGTTTAGGCGCCCTCGGGTCGTGTCCCTCTGCGCGCTCTGCTCGCCGTTTAGGCGCCAAGTCTCGCTCGGGTCGCGTCTCTCCGTGCGCGCTCTGCTAGCGATTGGGGCCGGTGCATGATCATGTTGGGGAAGCTTTAGTTATTTGATCTTAGATTATGTTAATTAATTATACCTCCAGAGCCAGAATCATCCGGCTCTGGAGGTATAATTAATTAACCTAAACTATGATCTCCGGTGCCCGTTCCCGTCGCGCAACTCCATCCTATCGTCGGCCGTTGGGGGTATGCCGGTATGTGTGGGTAACTAGCTAGCAAGTGGACCAGTAGCGAGTCGCCGCCGGCGGCCATTGTTGTGGTTATTTATAGCTAGCAGTTGGCTAGGGGATTGGGGAATTTACAATTCACACATGTGGAGCGCGGGAAGCCTTCACTGGAGAGCGGGAAGCCTTCACTGGAGCACGGGAAGACTTGAGCACACAACCCGACAACCATATGCGGTGTCACGTGTTACCGCACATGTGTTAACATAAGGAAACGTATGTGTGTAACTTACTAATCATCGCACACAAGTACTCGCACACGCATCGTGTGCGATACTCCTAGCCATCGCAAGCAACTAGTATGCATTTTTCAAAGTTTTTAGTACACACAGAATCGCACACGAATTAACTCTAGTAATCGTCTGTGTTATATTTTCTCATCACAAATAGTTCATCCAAGTGGGTTGTTTGCCGCGTATCACACACATCTTGTTTACACGAATCGTTTGTGTTTTTTTGGCTCATCGCAAATAGTTCATCTATGTGAACTGTATGCCGCATATCACACACATCTTGTTAAGTTGAACCGTTTCTGTTGTGTTCCCTAATCGAAAACAGTTCGTCCGAGTGAACCGTATGTCGTATATCACACGCACCTTGATCTGACTAACCATTTCTGTTGCATTACCTAATAGCAAACAGTTCATCTGAGCGAACTGTATGCCATATATCGCACACACCTTGATATGGCTGCCCGTTTCTGTTGTTCTGTCTCATCACAAACAGTTCGTATGGATCAACCGTATGTCCTGCATCGCACACGCAACTAAAATCTGAACCGTGTTTGATGTCTCCGCCATCACAAATGTTTTGCATCATTTTTGATGGTTTTTTTACATCATCGTTTGCGATTAATACATCGCACACAGTTTCGTCAAAGGGTCTCTCGTCGTAATGTCGTGTTAGTAGCATCCTGCAGTAGTGCATCCTCTCTTCCTTTCACATTCCCCTAGCTCCCACCTCCTCTCTCCCTCACTTTGCTTCTTCCTCACTACTTCTCCCCCCCCCCCATTACTCTCTTTCTTCTACCTCTCTTTCTCTCTCTTTATTTCTCCTAGCTAACTACACCACCTCCATTAATGCAACTCCTTTCTCTTTTTCCTCTCCTCCACTAGTTAAAGTCATCTCCTTCCCCAACTAGCTAGGTAGATCTACCCATTTAATGAAGTGACCTATGTACCTCCCTAACTAGATCTAGCCATGTCAAGAAGTAAGCTTTGTCCACTTTTGATCATTCCCTAGGTGTGTGGCGACACCGATCGACATCATCATCACCGTGCTAGCTATATATCTTGAGATAGGTGATTAAAAATTTGTGCTTTTGCAAGAATGGAAATATGTGTATGTGTGCGATATGACATAATTGGGCGATATTATGGAAATTGTGTGTGTGGCATGAGTTGCCGCCGAATTGTGCTTGAGTTGCCTATGTTTTGCCGAAATGTCGATTTATTTCCGTTTCGGTGAATTCCGGGCAAACTCTATATGTCCTATTTTTAGGGAAGGTCATGCCGAATTTTTGTATGACTTTGATGCATGCATGCATTTTTATAATCAATTTGTTTATTATTACCGCGCAGGTGTTCATGATGGTCAGTGGAACGATGGTGGAAAGGTGGTTGCGGTCGGCGGTGCAGGACATGAATGAAAATAACTGGACAAAGATTTTATGCCCGTGTCGAAGATGCAAAGCAGGAGTTTGACTCGACCCCTATGAGGATGGTCGTTTGATGGCACACCTGCTCATGACTGGTTTCATGGATGGCTATACTCGGTGGATAATTGAAGATGATGAGGAGGAGGAGGAGGACGCCGATGGGGCAGGCAATGACGACGCGGGGCAAGACGAAGAGATGATCGATAATGGCGGCGGAGAAGGGGCCGGACATGGTGGCGGAGAAGGGGCCACACATGGTGGAGGAGAATAGGCCGGCGGACATGGCGGCAGAGAAGAGGCCGAACATGGCGGCGGAGAAAACATGGACACGCCGCAGACATCGTCGCTACTAAGTTCAATCGTGCGGGACCCTCATGTTCGAGAATTGCTTCGCAAGGAGATGAGTACTGACAGAGCTGCTTCTAGAGAGGAGGCCAAGCTGGAGCAACTGGTGGTAGACTCAAACACTCCATTGTATGATGGTTGCGATCCCGAGGTGACCCGCTTGAGTTTCATGCTCGAACTTCTAAAGACGAAGGCTAAAAACAAATGGACCGACACTAGCCTCGATGAGCTTCTCAAGTACCTAAAGGATGTTCTTCCCGCGGGGAATCTATGTCCTACTACTGTGGATGAGGCCAAGAAGATCGTGTGCCCTCTTGATCTGCCGCACGTTAGATACCATGCATGCACCAACGACTGCATAATTTATCAGAAGGAGCACGCGGAAAAAACCAGCTGTCCGGTGTGCAATGCTTCTCGATAAAAGAAGGCCAGAAAGAAATCTCCCCAGAAAGTTGTATGGTACTTACCGATCACTCCCCATCTACAACGCTACTTTGTAGACCCCAAGGAAGCAAAGCTCATGCGTTGGCACGCGGAGAGGAAAAAGCCCGACGATGGAGATGATCCGAAGCTGAGACACCTCGTGGATGCAAGCCAGTGGAGTTCAACGATGAATATTGATATTTCGCATGTGATGCAAGGAACATCGTGCTTGGCGCGTGTACCGATGGCATGAATCCGTTTGGCCACCAGAACACCAACCATAGCACATGGCACATGTTTGTATGGATGTACAACATCCCCCCTGGGTGTGCATGAAGTCGAAGTACATACACATGAGCATGCTGATTCAAGGGCCGAAACAACCAGGAAATAATATTAATCTGTATCTGGGGCTACTTCAAGAGGACTTGGACACGTTATGGAAAACATCGGCCAAGACATGGGACGCCATTAAAGGTGAGTATTTCAATATGAGAGCCACGCTGATCACGACGGTGCACGACTATCTCGGTTACGGATATGTCGCAGGCCAGGTGTGCCACGGATATTGCGGATGCACGCGGTGCATGGATGATATGACATCTCAGCAGCTAACGTTAACGAAAGAAGGCGGGTCTGGGAAAATCATGTACATGGGGCATCGAAGATGGCTCAAGAAGGACGACCCGCGGAGAAACCGTGGAGATCTATTCAATGGTGAGGCTGAGCATCAAGGACCTCCACGTAAGCGGAGTGGCGCCAAAATCGATGAGCTGTTGAAAAACTAGGAATAGTGCCCCACGCCGGGAAAGACGATGAAAAAGGCGCTGGAGCCGCTGCTGAAGGTATGGAAGACAAGGTCTGTTTTCTAGGACTTGGAGTACTGGCACAAACTCGACATGCCTCATTGCCTTGATCAAATGCATATCTGTAAGAATGTCCTTGAGAGCTTGCTTGCGACACTGATGAACATGCCGGATAAGACCAAGGATGGGCCGAAGGCAAGAAAAGACTTGCAAGATTTGAAAATCAGGGCAGATCTGCACATGCCACCCCGTAAAAAGTTAGAGGAGACAGAGACGGAGACGGAGGCGTGGGAGATGAAGAAGGGCAAAAAAGTTAAGGAAGAGGATTATTGCCCCCCTTCTTGCTTCACCTCAAGTCTGGCTGAGATCGATCAATTCTTCAAGTGCCTTACCGGAATCAAAGTTAGTTCCGGTTACTGTGGGAAGATAAGCAGATTTCGAGACACGAAGAAGAAAAGGTTCAGCGGGATGAAGTCCCATGACTGTCATGTGATGATGACACAGATACTACCTGTTGCCCTTAGAGGGATAATGGACAAGCATGTCCGTGACACCCTTATTGGTCTCTGCAACTTTTTTGATGTCATCTCTCAAAAGCCGATCAGTGTGAAGCAGCTCCGAAGGCTACAGGAAGAGATCGTTGTGATACTAAATGAGCTTGAGATGTACTTCTCGCCCGCGTTCTTTGACGTCATCATGCATCTGTGTGTCCACATTGTGGACGACATAATAGACCTGGGGCCGTCATTCCTGCACAACATGATGTCGTTCAAGAGGATGAATGGGGTCATCAAAGGATTCGTTCGTAACATGTCCCGTCCGGATGGAAGCATCGTCCAGGGCTATCTGACACAAGAGTGCATCTCTTTCTGCGAGAATTATCTATATGGCAGAGACCAGCCTGGTGTTGGTTTGCCCGTTAAGAAGCACCTTGGGAGGCTCGAAGGAGAAGGTCACTCCAACGGTCGTAGGGAACTGCATGTGGCCTACTCGGATCGATGCAACGACTTTGATAGAGCAAACTTAGTAGTGCTACAACACCTAGACGAGGTAGATCCTTTCGTGACACTGCACAAAGAAACCATCGCAAAGAAGTATCGTGACCGGGGGCTATGCAGGACAAACGCCGAAGTTACTAGAGAGCACAACTCCACTTTCCTACATTGGTTCAAAGAGCATATTCTTGCTAATCCCCCGGAAGAGGGCTCTAAGGATGGATTGCTCATATATGCCTTAGCACATGGCCCCTCAGCCAACCTCGTGACCTATCAGGCATACGATATCAATGGATACACGTTCTACATGAAGGCCAAAGATATGAACAGTGATTTTTAGAACTCAGGGGTGACGATGGAATGCATGACTGGCGACAACGCCGCTTCTAAGAGATTGTACGAAAGGGTCGAAGAGATCTGGGAGCTTGACTACTCTGTACTGCACAGCGCGACGATGTTCCGTGTCAGATGGGCTAAGAATGTCGAAAGAGAGAACCGGTATTTCACTACCATGTCTATACCCGACGCCAAGAGTGCTACCGCGAACGCCATCGCAAAAAACGAGCCATGAGTACATGCTAAGCACGTGACACAATGCTTCTTCATAACCGACCCGAGCAACCCCAGTCGTGTTGTCGTGAGGAGAGGCAAAAGGAACATCATTGGAATGGATGGAGTCGCCAACGAGGAAGACTATGACTAGTATGGCAACCCGATGAGGGAAGATGACAATGACAATGAAGTGTACGTCAAAAGAAGAATCAATACTACATTACCTAAGAAAGATCGTACTCCATGGAAAAGGAAAAGTCACAATGAGGGGCTCAATTATTCGCCAACGAACAAGAAGGGAAAGAAGCTCACTCCAAAAACGAAAACGTTGACGCTGAGAAACCGTTATCGGTCAAATGATGTAATATATATGTTCCTATCTTGTGTACACACTTAACCGTTATGCATGGGTAAAATGATGTAATATATATGTTCCTATTTTGTATAGACACTTATTCATTATGGGTCAAATGATGCAATATATATCGCCTTAGTTATATACATTATATCACCTTCCCTTCATTCCGGCTCTCGGAAAAAAAGGAAAAGAAAAGAAAATAAAGGAAAAGAAAATAGAAGAAACAAACAGGAAAAGAAAAGAAAAGAAAAAGAAAAAGAAAAAATGAAAACAATAGCAGAAGCGCCTATTGAAGAAAAGCGCTATATAAAGCTACTAGTGATAGCAGTAGCGCGGTTACGAAACACGCGCTGTAGCTACTTTAGTTAGCAGTAGCGTATTTCCAGGAAATGCGCTATAGCAACCTTAGCTATAGCGCGTGTTTCAGAACCACGCTACTGCTATGTTGACATAACCCCCCGCGGGCTTCCCTCCTCTACTTCCTCCCCCAAATCCCAACCCCTCTCTCTCTCTGCCCTCGCCACCGGAGCCCCTACCCTCGCCCCCGCCCCCGCCCTCGCTGCCGGATCCCCTACCGTCGAGCATCGCCGCAGCCCATCCCCTTGAGGATCGCCGGAGCACTTGCCACCGGAGCCCTCGCCACCTCACCTCTAGTGCGCCAGCCTCGTCGCCGTCGCGCCTCGTCGCCACCGCGCCACCGTCTCCCCCGACAGCCACCGCCATGCCAGCCTCATCCCTTCCTCCTCCACCTCCCCGCTGCCGTCTCCCCCCACCTCCCCGCTGTAAGCCCTCCTCTCCCCTCCCCTCTTCTCACTCTCTGCTCTCTGTCATTTGAACCCTAGGTTAGTGCCATGTATACCCTATGTTAGTGCTAGATTATGAACCCTAGTTAGGATTAACCCTAGTTAGTATGAACCCTGGGTTTCAAATTAGGACATAAATTTAGGTAGCTTTTGAAATTAGGATAGAAATTTAGGGTTAGGTGTTTTAGGTGTAGTTAAAAGAAAAAACAAAATTTATTATATAGGTTTCTTGCATTTTTCTTCAAGTTCTACAGAGTGTTGATTCATGTGATATTTGGACATGTCATATTTTGGACATGTATGATTTGGAAAATGATGGTCATGTGCAGGGTAAATGATCCGAGTGGCCTATGTTTCACCGGAATGTTGATTGATTTCCGTTCCGGTGAATTTCAGGTGCTCGATATGTCCACTTTTTAGCAAAGTTCATGCAGAAATTTCCCGTGAATTTTGGCATGACTTGTGCTAGAAAGTAGGCATATCGAGTGCCGGGATTTGCTGCGACGGGAATGAAACAGCATTCCGGCAAACCATAGACCTTTTTTATGTCATTACTCATTTTTATTATAGTTTAAGAATTAAACGAGGAGACTTAATCATAGGGAACATGTCGAACAACGAAGAAACCGGGCCTTCTGACCACGATGCAGATGAGATGGATTATGAGGGTGAACAAAACTACCTCAACTATTTGTCTGCTAAGCACAGTCAAGGTTTGTAGGGCGGCCTCGGTGATGGTACTGATGCCGACATCAACACCGATGGCACCGGCACCGATGGCGGCGCCGAGACTGGTGGGGAAGGTACTGGCGCCGAAGCCGCTAACGAAAAGAAGAAGCAGAAGAAGCAGAGGATACGAAAACCTAACAAACTCGGCATCGGACGACTGGTGATCACAAAGATGGCCCCTGGCAAGTTTGAGCCATTAGATCTGGAAGAACCTCGCAAGTGCTACGGGAACCAAGTCGGGTGCATCCTATGGGAATGCGCGAGCATCAACGACGATGACTTAAGGGGTAAAGAACATTTGAAGCAGTTGCTCCTAACGAAGCTGCACAAGAGATTCTAGTTCCCTGACCGGGATGACCGCATAGAACACCCGTGGGATGATCCGAAGATGAAAAATATTAACAATCACGCCATGGGCATGTTCAGCAATGATTTAGCCTCCTAGAAAGGGAGGGTGAAATGAGCTATTGAGGCTAAGGAATCCTTGTCCAAGATTCTGGAGGAAAATCCGACACTTAAGGAAGAGGAGTTCCAAAAGTTCAAGGACACTTGCGCTACCGAGGCAGCTAAGGCTGTGAAATTCAAGAGCCTTCAGCAAAGGAACACGGGGAACCAACGACTCAGAAGCCGTGGCTACCTTGGCAAAAGGCCCATATGGGATAAGGAGGACGCGGAATGTGAAGTAGTGGATCTCCCAGACCCCTTCGCAAAGTTCACCTCCCCCTTGGAGCGTGACTTCAACAGGGCCCGCTACAAGTGGGACAAGGAAAAGAAGGTTTTTTGCACGGACCCGATCATGAGGAAATTGATTAGAATACAGGTAATTATTCTTTTACCACCTTACATTTAGCTTCTAATCAAGTCAACTACACATTCATAAACAGTTCATGTTCCTTCTGCAGGAGAAGCAACACAAGCTTGCAGCCGAAAGCGAGTCTTCGTCGATGAGGCCCAAGTGGGACACCCCTCTCAACCAGGCCTTGAACGAACTTAAGGGACTCCCTTTGGACTAGCGGCCGCAATATGGACGTGTGCACGGTGCCGGAGACAGCGCCACATGGAAGGTCTTTTACAATGAGAGCCCGGAGGCCAAGAAGCAGAAAAAGAAGTTCAGTCAGGCGGACATCGACGAGAAGGTGAAGCTTGCGTTCGAGAAAAAAGCAGCTCAGGACACGAAAAAAGCAGCTCAGGAGAAAAATGAGTTGGTCCAGCAGGCAGTCGCTGTAGCTGTAGATGCCTGCAGAAATGATTTCGCTACTAACTTGATCCCGGCTATCATCAACTGGACGAAGGAAAATCCAGACAAGACGGTAGATGATTTCCCCATGCCTAGCTTCATCGGGAGCAACTCGGTGAACATCACAACCGCACCATCACCTGCTCACACAACCACGCCCGCACCCGCACCAGCTCATAGCAGCCTGTCCTCAGTCTCTGGCACGCTAGGCGGGCCTTCGTCTTTGGCTGAGCTCGATGCCCTCATGGTAATTACACGTCGCACCAACATATATCTAGAATATTCCGCTTTTGTTGCCTTTCGGAAGTTTTATGCCGCAGGCATGTCTTTGCAGGCCAACGAAACCCCGTGCACCATACTCTACTTGATCAAAGGCAAGAAGGTGGACGTGGGAAAGGTAGTAATAATGAAGCCCTTGGAACTCACGTTCCACGGCCAGCTAATCCCTGGTGGCCACTTCAGGGTTACCTTGTCGAGTGTGAAATCAGGGCACGAGGATTTGCCTCCTCCAGTATGGCTCGGGGGAGAGGACGACGAGACCCCGCCCCAGCTTGGAAACTGCAAGGGTTGGATGCTGCTATGGCAGAAGAATCTTCTTCGTCTGGAGGTGGCCGAGAGCACACCAATAAACACACATCAACAAGCAGGTATAAACACCACCACCCCGCCTATGCAATTACCAGCGCATGTAGTGCCGGGTGAGAGCGATGGATGACGCAAGGAAGGGGGTCCAATAGTGGCTGATGTAATTGCCCCCATACAACAAAGAATGGATGATGAGATGGACGAGGATGACCCTCTTCGGTTCCTCAATACAGGCGCCTATGACGACGACTTAGATATGATGAGTCAGCCATATGACCACTCGGGCTATCAGCATGCTGATGAGGAGATGGATGATGTGCCCGGGCCCGTACGTCCTAGCAGGGTTGATTGCAAGAAGTCTCTCTTCATGCAATCCTCACAGGACACGCCTGAAGATGCCGCCTCAACGCAGGCTCAACTAGCCGAGGGTCATACAGTGCTTAGCCCGACAACACTGGGGCAGGGGTTAAGGAAGGGTCTGGAAGGTCAGCCCAAGAAAAAGGAGAGGAAGAGACCGGCGAAGAAAGGCTCTGCTGCCTATAAACAAGCCAGAGCACATAGCAGCCAGATGACGGATTTTGAAGAGCGTGTACCCGTTAAAGGTGCGGCCATGTTCCATGTCACGGGCGAGCCGATGCTACCGCCGAAACCGCTAGAGGCCATATCAGGGGATCTCAGGAGACTTCACGACCATGTGCTGTCGACTGAGAAAAGCCTACTAGCCTCGAAGGATCTAGGATATCCGACATATGCGGCTCGTGTGCCTGAGGGGAAGTGCTACGTCGACACACGGCCCGCGGAGGTGTTCTTCCTACGGTTTGAGCATATCTTTGAGATGTTCCTGACAAGGCGGCTCGATTTTACAATCGTCCGCCTTTTTGCGCTACATATGAGCTCCGTCATGAAGAGAGAACAAGTCTCGCAAATCTGTGTGGCGGATCCATACTACATGCACGAGTCCTTCTCGAGTCTTGGCGACTTTGAGCGTAAAACTGCTAGGGAGTGCCTCGAAAACTTCATGATACAGAATAAGGAACCAGGAAATTGTCCTCCTGCCTTATCATCCAATGTAAGTCAGTGCCGGACAACCCTTTCGTACATTTCAATCATTCCTTTCGCTCATATGGAGAATAATTTGAGGTGTTTTTTCCCCGCAACAACAGGCGCGCCATCCTTATCATTCTTTACCCGCGAGTCTCCCACGCCGTGTATTTCGACCCTACCAGAAACTATGAGAAGAAGGACTACACCCACATAATGAATATTCTAGATGATGCTCTCCAAGGCTTCAGCTTGAGGGGTGGCCACCTGCAGATCAGGAAACAAAGGAACCGCAAGATGGGTTTCTCGCATAAAACTAACTTCTACTGCATCCATGTCCCGAAACCAAGCAGGAACAATGGATTCTACCTCCTCCATCTCATGATGGAGTTCAGAAGGGATCACCAAAAGCTTTGCATGACAACCAGAAGCGATGATCATATCCACAAGTGGGTAGAATCTCAAGGAGAAGCAGATTATAAACTTAGAGATAAGTTCTTTCGCATCCAGAGGGACATTGCGACGATCATCATGAAAGAAGTCATCGAAGAGAAGGGGATGTTCCACCACGGCCCTATATCGCGACCTGACATCCGAACTCGCATAGGCATGCAACGTCAGGACCTCATGCCATTCAAGAAGCTAGGGTGCATCCTCGATGATATGGAAGGATAGAACTTCTAGTGATTCACGATGCCGATGATGATGATATGTGTCGGTTGAACTTGTATACTTTCTGTAGTGATGAAACTTTGTGATGTCCACGGTCCCTGCCAAACTTGTGTAACGCTACTTTGTTAGTTTGGGTACGATGACCTGCGTACCTCTAGTTAATTAGTTTGCGTATGATGAAATTGCGTTGATTATTTATGTTTACTATATGTTGCATCTATTTGCTAACCCTTTCTTTTTCTTGTTGCTCAAGTATATTTTGTTGCATATGATTGTACATTCTCTTGATGAAGATGCACCTCTAACAGGTACCTAGATCCTTGATGGCGAAGAAGCAGTGATATGTCATGTACACAAGGAAGGTTCCGGGAGTGTACGACGAGTGGCCCGAGTGTCAGGCGCAAGTGGACCGGTTCTCGGGCGCCACCCATAAAGGGTTCAAAAGCAGACAAGAAGCAAAAGCTAGTTACCTGAGGTTCACGCTAGCGCGAGAGAGGACTCATAACCGCCGCCTCATGTACTGCATAATTCCGCTCTCACTCATAGTGATAGATCTTCTCGTGTATATCATTGTTTAGATGGATGACGATGTAGTTGCAAGTATTCGAGACTTGTTTCGCTATTTCGAGATGATGATGAGAGACCACTTTGTGTTGGATGATGATTATGATGATGACATGATTTGATGAGACTATTTGTATGTGTATGCTATGATTACATTTGTATGTGTATGATATGCTAGATATTATTGTATAAAGCCTGTACAAATACAAAAGAAATATGCAGAAAAAAATCAAAAACTAATAAAACTAGCAGTAGCGAGGGGAATGAAGTTAGCAGTAGCGTGCACTTAGCAGTAGCGCTGCTTATGGTAAAGCGCTACAGCTATTAGCAGCAGCGCGTTTTGGTGAAGCCCGCTACTGCTACCCATGTATAGCAGTAGCGCGGTTCAACCCACGCTACTTCTATAAGTTAGCTGTAGCGTCATATCAGTAGCATGGGACCCCGCGCTACTGATACACCTTAGACCCGTGCTACTGGTAGGCTTTTCCCTAGTAGTGATAGTCTCCATCATCCTTTCCTCACATGGGACAATGCTCTAATAATGATGATGATCACACTTTTAGTTACTTACAACTCAAGATTTACAACTTGATTCTAGAACAAAAATATGACTCTATATGAATGCCTCGGGCGGTGTACCGGCATGTGCAATGATCTACCATGACATGTATAAAAAATATGAACGGTGGCCAAGCCACAAATACTATGCCAACTATATGATCATGCAAATCAATATGACAATGATGGTGTGTGTCATAATAAACGGAACGGTGGAAGTTGCATGGCAATATATCTCAGAATGGCTATGGAAATGCCATAATAGGTAGGTATGGTGGCTGTTTTGAGGAAGGTATATGGTGGGTTTAATGCGCCGGTGAAAGTTGCGCGGTACTAGAGAGGCTAGCAAAGGTGGAAGAGCGAGAGTGCGTATAATCCATGGACTCAACATTAGTCATAAAGAACTCACATACTTATTGCAAAAAAATATTAGCCCTCGAAATAAAGTACTAATACGCATGCTCCTAGGGGGATAGATTGGTAGGAAAAGACCATCGCTCGTCCCCGACCGCCACTCATAAGGAAGACAATCAAAAATAAATCATGCTCCAACTTCATCGCATAACGAGAGACCATACGTGCATGCTTCGGGAATCACAAACCTTAACACAAATATTTTTACTAATACACAATTACCAACTAGCATGACTCTAATATCACCATCTTCATATCTCAAAATAAATGCAAGGAATCAAACTTCTCATATATTCAATGATCGTCATGAAAGTTTTTATTATATCCCTCTTGAATACCCATCTTATTAGGACCAAATTCATAACCTAAGCAATTGCCATACTATTTTTAAGACTATCAAAGTAATATAAGTGAAGCATGAGAGTTCATCAATTTCTTTTAAAATAAAACCACCGCCGTTCTCTAAAAAGATATAAGTGAAGCACTAGAGCAACTACCTAGCTCAAAAGATATAAGTGAAGCACATAGAGTATTCTAATAAATTCACGATTAATGTGTGTCCCTCTCAAATGGTGTGTACAGAAAGTATGATTGTGGAAAACTAAAAGGCAAAGACTCATATAATACAAGACGCTGCAAGCAAAACACATATCATGTGGTGAATAAAAATATAGCCTCAGGTAATTTTACCGATGGATTGAAGACAAAAGAGGGGATGCCATCCGGGGCATCCCCAAGCTTAGATGCTTGGTTGTCCTAGAATATTGCTTTGGGGTGCCTTGGTCATCCTCAAGCTTAGGCTCTTGCCACTCCTTATTTCGTAGTCCATCAAAACTTTACCCAAAACTTGAAAACTTCACAACACAAAACTCAACAAAAAACTCGTGAGATCCGTTAGTATGATAAAACTAATCTCCACTTTTAGGTACTGTTGTGAACTCATTCCAATTTTATATTATTGTTATATCTACTGTATTAAACTTATCAATGGCTCATACCCCCCCCCCCGAGACTACCCATCGGATTCATCAAAATAAGCAAACAACACATAAAAAACAGAATCTGTCAAAAACAGAACAGTCTGTAAAGACCCAAATATTACTCATACTTATATAACTCCAAAAATTCTGAAAAATTAGGACAACAGAGGAAATTAATATATTAATCTTGTGTAAAAAAATTCAGAGTTTTTCCATGCTCCAGTGAATTTTCACAATTCTTCTACTGGACACAAAAGTTTCTGTGTTTCAGCAAAATCAAATCAACGATATACCAAAGCATCCCAAAGGTCTTGCTTGGCTCAAACACTAATTAAAACACTAAAACACAATTATTACAGAAGTAATATTGCATATTTATTCAAGAACAGAAGCAAAAACAAAAAAAAATTGGGTTGCCTCCCAACAAGCGCTATTGTTTAACGCCCTTAGCTAAGCATAATGCATAGATCTAGGTATTGTCATCTTTGGTATGCAATCCATAAGTAGCCCTCATAATAGATTCATATGGAAACTTAATTTTATTTCTTGGAAAGTGTTCCATGCCTTTCCTTAATGGAAATTTAAATCTAATGTTTCCTTCTTTCATATCAATAATTGCACAAATCGTTCTAAGGAGAGGTCTACCAAGAATAATAGGGCATGTAGATTGCAATCTATATCAAGCACAATAAAATCTATGGGCACATAATTCCTATTTGAAACAATAAGAACATCATTAATTCTTCCCATATGTTTTTTGATAGTAGAATCCGTAGATGCAAATTCAAAGAACAATCATCAAGTTTATGGAAACCTAACACATCACATAAAGTTTTTGGAATAGTGGAAACACTAGCACCCAAATCACACAAAGCATAGCACTCATAATATTTAATATCAATATTAATATTATGTTCCCATTCATCACGAAGCTTTCTAGGGATTGAAACTTCCAATTCAAGTTTTTCTTCAAAAGTTTTCATCATAGCATCAACAATATGTTTAGTAAAAGCTTTATTTTGATTATAAGCATGAGGTGAATTAAGCATGGATCGCAACAAGGAAATACAATCAATCAAAGAACAATTATCATAATTAAAGTCCTGCAAATCTAAAAGAGTGGGTTCATCACTACTTAAAGTTTTGACCTTGCCAATCCCACTTTTATCAATTTTTTCATTAAGATCTTCAACCTCCAAATTATTGGGATGCCTTCTAGCTAAAGTTAACTCATCTCTAGTCCCTTCTTTATCAAGTTTTATATTAGCAAATAAAGATTCAATAGGAGTCACACCAATCACTTTAAGATCTTCATCATTATTATCACGAAAACTAGAAGAACATGTTTTTTCTAGCCAATCTCTCTTAGCACGCATCCTAGCGGTTCTCTCCCTACTTTCATTAATAGAAATTTAATAGCTTTCAGAGATTCATTAATATCAAGCTTGGGTGGCATAGATCTAATATTAAAAGAATCAACCTCGTGAGAAATGCTATCAACGTTTCTAGCCAAATCATCAATGTTAAGCAATTTTTCTTCTACCATAGCATTGAAAATCTTTTGAGAATTAATAAATTCTTTAATATTGTTATCAAGATCAGAGGGTATCTTATTATAATTTCCATAAGGATTTTTGTAGGAATTACCGTAATTATTAGAGGAATTACTAGGAAACGGCCTAGGGTTAAAATTGCCTCTATACGCGTTATTACCAAAATTGTTCCTACCAACAAAATTCACATCCATAGATTCATTATTATTCTCAATCAAGGTGGACAAAGGCATATCATTAGGATCAATAGGAGCACCCTTGCTAGCAATCAATTTCATAAGTTCATCTATCTTTCCACTCAAAGTATTTATTTCTTCAATCGCATGCACTTTTTTACTAGTAGACGATCTTTCGGTATGCCATTGAGAGTAATTTGCCATAATATTATCTAGGAGTTTAGTAGATTCTCCTAATGTGATTTCCATAAAAGTACCACCAGCGGCGGAATCCAAAAGATTTCTAGATGCAAAACTCAATCCAACATAAAAAAAATTGTATGATCATCCGTAAACTTAAACCATGAGTAGGGCAATTTCTTATCATCAATTTCATCCTTTCCCAAGATTGTGCAACATGTTCATGATCAAGTTGCTTAAAATTCATTATATCGTTCCTAAGGGAGATGATCTTAGCGGGAGGAAAATACTTGGAAATAAAAGCAACTTTACACTTATTCCATGAATCAATACTATTTTTAGGCAAAGATGAAAAACCAAGTTTTAGCACGATCTCGTAGTGAGAACGGAAATAGCTTCAATTTTACAATATCATTATCCACATCTTTTTTCTTTTGCACATCACACAACTCAACGAAATTATTTAGATGGGATGCAGCATCTTCATTAGGACTACCAGAAAATTGTTCTTTCATAACAAGATTCAACAAAGTGGCATTAATTTCATAAGATTCTACACTAGTGGCGGGAGAAATAGGAGTACTAATAAAATCATTATTATTAGTGTTGGAAAAATCACACAACTTGGTGTTTTCTTGAGACATCTTGACAAAGCAATCAATCTAGCACACAAGCAAACAAAAAGCAAACGAAAAGACGGACGAAAAAAAGGCGAATAAAAAAGGCAAATATTTTTTTGTTTTTTTTCTGAAAATGTTTTAGAAGTGGGGGAGATGAAAATGAGAGGCAAATGGCAAATAATGTAAGTGCAAGAGATGAGAGTTTATGATAGGTACTTGGTAGGCTTGATGTAGATCCTCCCCGGCAACGGCGCCAGAAATTCTTCCTGCTACTTCTTGAGCTTGCGTTGATTTTTCCCTTGGAGAGGAAAGGGTGATGCAGCAAAGTAGAGATAAGTATTTCCCTCAATTAAGAACCAAAGTATCAATCCAGTAGGAGGAACACACAAGTCTCCAATAGATGCACCTACACAAACTAACAAACACTTGCACACAACGCGAAAAACGGGTTGTCAATCCCTTCACGGTCACTAGCAAGAGTGAGATCTGATAGAGATAGGTATAAAAGATAAGTAAAAGTGTAAAATAAATTAAATATAAAAAAATTGCAGCAAGGCATTTTTGGGTTTTTGGTTTAATAGATTTGAAAATAATATGATAGAAAATAGACCCGGGGCCATAGGTTTCACTAGAGGCTTCTCTCTTGAAAGAACACATACGATGGGTAAACAAATTACAGTTGAGCAATTGATAGAAAATCACATAGTTATGAAGATATCCAAGGCAATGATCATGAATATAGGCATCACATCCTTGAAAAGTAGACCGACTCCTGCCTGCATCTACTACTATTACTCCACACATCGACCGCTACCCAGGATGCATCTAGTGTATTAAGTTAACAAGAACGGAGTAACGCCTTAAGCAAGATGACATGATGTAGAGGGATAGATCCAAGCAATATGGTAAAAACCCCATCTTTTTATCCTTAATGGCAACAATACAAATATGTGCCTCACTACCCCTACTGTCACTGGGTGACGACATCGCAAGATTGAACCCAAAACAAAGCACCTCTCCCATTGCAAGATAGATCAATCTAGTTGGCCAAACCAAATCAATAGATCGGAGAGAAATACAAACCTATCTTAATCATGCATAAAAAAGTTCATAGAAGACTCAAATAATATTCATAGATAATCTGATCATAAACCCACAATTCATCGGATCTCAATAAACACACCGCAAAAGAAGATTACATCGAATAGATCTCCAAGAACATCAAGGAGAACATTGTCTTGAAGATCAAAGAGAGAGAAGAAGCCATCTAGCTACTAGCTATGGACCCGTAGGTCTGTGGTAAACTACTCACACATCATCGGAAGGGCAGCAAGGTTGGTGTAGAGGCCCTCCGTGATCGAATCCCCCTATAGAAGAGTGCTGGAAAAGGCCCCAAGATGGGATCTCACGGGAACAGAAGCTTGCGGCGGCCAAAAAGTATTTTTGGTGTGCCCTCTGGTATACGGGGAATATTTGGGTATTTATGGAGCTGAGATTAGGGTTAGGGGAGTCCCTGGGGCGCGCCTCTAGGGATTGTGGCCCTCTCGTGGCTCCTCTGGCCTCCTCTCGAAGCTTTGTGGTTGTCTTCTGGTCCAAGAAAATTCCTCAAAAAGTTTCGTTCCGTTTAGACTCCGTTTGGTATTGATTTTCTGTAAAAGGCAAAAACAAGGAAAAAAACAGCAACTGGCACTGGGCACTAGGTTAATAGGTTAGTCCCAAAAAATGATATAAAATAGCATATTAATGCATATAAAACATCCAAGATGGATAATATTATAGCATGGAACAATCAAAAATTATAGATACGTTGGAGACGTATCAGCAGCTCTGCCTCGGCTTTATGTGCTAAGTCCTTGAGGGTGTTGCGGTAGCGGTGGACGACGACGTCAGGGTACCGGCTCCAATGTGATGGAGGAGGGCGGTGGTCGATCGGGTGCGATGGGGTGGAGGACGGAGGAGGCTGGGGTTTCACGGCTGGTGGAGAGGGCGTTTTGGCGCCCACGGAGTATGAATGGGGAAACGGAGGGAGGGGGGCTAAGGGAAACCATGTTTTGGTTTGGGATGCGCTTGTTTGAAAATTTGAGGAAAGTTACAAACTTTGCCCCCATCTAAAATTTCAGACATGTTGTGGGTCAGGGGTAGGACAGTAATCTCAGGTGTCCCAAATAGTGGGCGAGTGCGATTTCGGCCGAGCGCATGGGTGTTTAGGCGCCCATGGTGTATGAATGTTTTTTGGAGGCAGTTGACTGGCGTCTTGGTGAATTTACAAACCTATCCGGGTTTAGACCTTTGGATATCAGGCCGATAGGCTACACGGGTCAGAGTGAGGACAGCAATTTCCTTCCACCAAACATTGGTCTCGCGTGGTTTCGGGTGATGAAAGGCTTATTTGGCGCTTCGTTCAATATTTGAGAGCAGAAGCATTAATGTTTACAGTTCTCTTCAATTGAACTTTTAGGATTTATCAAACTTTAAAAATCTTGACTCTTGAAGACAAACAGGCTTGCATGGCAGGGGATGCACTGGTTGAATTGTAAAAAACAGAAATTACATGTTGAAGCAAAGAAGCACAAGTCGTGCTTATTTGTGAAAAAATATTTTTCATCATTACGTACCATAAAAACATCGAAGGTCTCGTCCAGCTTGATGGTGAAGAACCTACCATTTTCCAGGTGATATCTATTGCACATACCCCGGTCGTCGCTGCAGTATTCGCGCTCGGGGATCCTAACATCGTCAGACATTTCCTGTGTTCATGATTCAAAGATTATAAATCGACGCAATTACAAGAAACTCAACACACATATCACTATTCAACACGGGTTGACATTCGGTCTGTCAAGTCTTCCTTGAAAACTCTCATCTCACATGGTGTATATGGTGGGCACTCCCTCTCTGATATATTCGACCAACGGTGATGGTCACTCCTACCTTTGTTCCCGAGTGCATTACACCAAAATGTCTAGCATACAGGAACAAAGGAGAAACGGCCCGCACGATAGCAGTTGGGATTCTTCCTCTCTGATATTTCAACAGTATATGGTCGACACTCCCTCACAGATATTTCGACCGTCAGTGATGGTTGCTTCCCCTCCTTCACTCGTGCATTACCAAGGTATATCACGAGAAGGAGAGGAAACGACCCCCCACGACAACAGTCGGGATTCTTCCTCTCTGATATTTCGACAGTATATGGTGGACACTCCCTCACAGATATTTCGACCGTCGGTGATGGTCGCTCCTCCTTTCTTTCGAAAGTGCATGACACCAAAATGTCTAGCACCTGCTAAAGAAGAAGAAGCCACCCCCATGACAACAGTCGAGATTCTTCCTATCTGAAAGTCACACAAGGAGCCTCGACAAAATGACAATCAACCCATTACATATATCGAGTAATGACATAAAAATGGCCTATGGTTTGTCGGAATGTTGTTTAATTCTTGTTCTATTAAATCACGGGCACTCGATATTTCCTAGTTTATAGCACAAGTCATGCTGAAATCCACAGAAAATTCCGACATGACCTTTGCTAAAATAGGACATATCGAGCGCCTGAAATTTGCCGAAACGGAAATGAATCAACACTCTGGCAAAACATAGGCCACTCATAGGTGTTCCCTGCAAACAATAAAAGCAAAGATAGCACTTGGGCAAACACATACACTTGTAGTAGACATATCCATCATATCATATTTCCAAAATATCAATGTGTGACAGCACTAGTACTACACAACACTACTCCACATATCACATGTCCGAATAGACCATCTTTACTCGCTAGATGGCTGTCGAGGATGCGGGTGTCGTCGGTGATCTTCTGGGCATCATCGAGCGGCTCGTCGGTGATCTACCCTGCACCACATGAGCATTCAACATTCCTCTCCATGTAGAACTAGCAAATGCAAAAAATGTGATTCCAACTCAAAATTGTGATTTTTTTTTATTTCCTTCTCACCAATTTTCCAAGTTCTATATCGTATCACAAGAGAGTGAAGAAATTGTAATGCCCATTCTCTCATGTTTCAAAATCATGCAAAGGGCCTACTATAGTCAACTATTGTTGCTCCTTTCTAATTTCAAATTGTGCAAGACACAAACCTTTTTTGCCGATGGCCTAAGTCCTCGCGTTTTCATTTCAGAAAAAAACTAGCTTCACATTTTCATTTCAAGAAAAATAGTAGCTTCACATTTTCATTTCAAAAGAATACTAGCTTCACATTTTTATTTCAAAAAAATACTAACTCACATTTTCACAGCTACTCATCTACTACATCTATGAAAACATGCATATAGTAGGACCATTTAGCAATTCATTTCCATTTAGACCTAGAACTTGAAGAAATTCCCAAAACCTAGGGAGGAGGGGGGCGGAGGAGGGGCGGCGGCGGCTGGAGGAGAGAGGAGAGTCGGCGGCTTGAGGAGGGAGGCGGGGCGGCCGGCAGCTGGAGAAGGAAGGAGGGGCGGCGGCTAGCTGGAGGGAGGAGGGAGGAGGCTTATCGTGCAGGACAGCGGTGCGGCGACGGCGCGGGATGTGAGGAAGGTAGCGAGAGTGGAGAGGAAGAATGAGCAACGGGCGTCGGTAGAGGATAATGCTGGCTTAGCAGCAGCACGGGTCACAGACCAACACTATTTCTAAACCCATTAGCTGTAGCGCGGGTGCCAGGGCAGCGCTGCTACTAAGTGGGGACGGGCAACTAGGCCCAGGCTGGCCACAGTAGTAGCGCATGCCGTGGGTCGGCGCTATTGCTAATGGGTTTAGCAGTAGCGATGGCCCACGGCACACACTACTACTGTGGCCAGCCCATGGGGACACGGAGGGGCCCGCATAGTAGTAACGCTGGTCTGGCAGGCCCGCGCTACTGCTAATTCCGACCTGCAACGTGGGTACACGGCCTGCGCTACTATGAAATAACAGTAGCGCCGCCCATTAACCCCACGCTATTGTTAATCCTCTACCTATAAGGTATTTCCTAGTAGTGCTAGCTCCCTATTTCGCCACTAGCCGAAGCTCCATCGTCCGCTACGACCCCGCCGTTGGACATCCATGCTCCTCCACCCGCTGGCGTCTAGATGCGTGTGCTTTGCAGGAACTGCATCGGAGGGCGGCGTGCTTGTGTCGGCTCAGCCCGACTGCCCATGGTCGCGATGGCATCATGGGGCACAAGTGGTGCAGGAGCTCGTCGATTTCTCATACAACCTTCCGAACACCATCTCACATTGGCCTGCCCCACTGCATTCACACAACCAAACATACATCTCAACCCATTTAATGGGCTGAATACTGTTCAGAGGTCCAGCCCCAGAACCAAATCGGACTAGCCTAGAATTTAATGGGCTGAATAAACAAAATTAGAGAGATTTGCATAAATACAGAAAGACTAATGGGATCTTGTCGCCTGGCCAATATTTAATACCCAGGGACAAATAGGAAATCTATGGGATAACATATACGACGCTGAAGCGAAAGGTGGCTGGTACCGATCAAATGGTTGATACAGCCAAAGTTAAGTCGCCTCAACCACCGTTTGATCTATCCAGATCGTGTCTTCTAGCAGTTTCGGTGGACAAAGCATGGAGCAGTTGGGTGTGATGATTGGCATCTTTTCATGGCCTTGGGGCGTTTGGGACCACTCAAAGAGCTGGTCACACACACACACGTATGGACCTTGCATGTGATTCGAAAAGCAACATGCGAGGGTCACATGGCGGCTAAATTCACTGTTTTGACCCTTTGGACATACTTTAGCCCGATCTGACCCCATCTACAAAAAAATCGGATCTGACCCTTTTCCTACCACCAGCAGATCTGGCGGTAGGCAAGAACAGGCTACCGCCACAGTCTCTGGCGGTAGGGTCCGGGTCAATGTACACGGCGCCGTCTGACCGCGCTGACATGGATAAGTGCCTACTGCCACAGAAAGTGGCGGTAGGATGTGGTGCCCTACCGCCAGAGTCTGTGGCGGTAGGGTGCTGAATGCTCAAAACTAGTGGCTTGTGTGGGCCCAACAAACCACCCATTCGCCCCCAAATCCTTTCTTCCCCGAGCTCAACTCCTCTCCCCCCTCTCCCCCCCATCCTAGGCTCCATCAAATTCATCTCCATTGCTTGAGTTTTCTTTGGTGGATTGAGGCCATTTTCATCACTCAAGGTACCTCACTCACTCTCTTCTTTTTAGTTGGTTGGAATCAACTTATTTGATGGCACTGATTACTTTTATGCAAACCCTAGTTGTGCTCATTTTTGTGTGAAATCAATGGATTTGATGGATGCTAGATCTAGATCTAGTGTTGTATATGTGTGATTGACCATGTGTAGTATGCCTAACTTTGTTGTTTGTGGCTAGATCTAGGGATATTGTTTGGGTTATTGTAGGGTTAGGGTTAGGGTTAAGCAAAGTCATTATTTAGTTGTTAGGGTTAAGCCAATGATATTTTGTTCATCAAAGCCAGGGCTTCTCGCCTTTCCTTTTGACGGCTCCTATCCCTAAACACCGGCCCCCGATACCAATACTAGAGATTTGCCTTGGCTGTAGTTTTTTAGTTGTTATTTGTTTTGTTGCTTGAATGTATTGCATAGAAATTTTCTTGATCTATGGGATGCATAGTAGATATTCGATCCATATTATGTTGTCGGCCTATCGTTGACTTATTCTTAAATTTATTTAGATGGGTAGTCTCGTTAATCTTCATTATTTGGATAAGGAGACATTTATGAACGGCAATGACGACGAAGGGGAAGAACCCATGGTTTTTTACTCTAGCCCAACCTATGAGGATGTAGTTGTGAAAGTGAGAAGTGTGTTACATTGGATGGACCCAAATAATGAGGTTAAACTTATTGGAAGGTATGATGTTGGAGAGGGGGTGAAGTATCGATTGAAGAGTATGCCTATCACCTCGAAATTGCATTGGAAGGTGTACAAGGGTAAAGTTGAGCAATCGCAAGACAACTCACTTGAATTATTTGCCACCAAGGTTGATGTTCCTCTGCTACAAATTGACTTGAACAGGCACGCCTCCTCCCCAATACATGATGGTAGGGTCGAGGTGTATGTCCCCAATTCTTATAGCCAACCACCAAGTAGCCAATCAAATGAAGCAGAGATGAATGATAGAGCCATAGTAATTCAAGACCCGAAGATTCATGCTATGGCTCATGTTGATGATGATGCTATTGGTCATGATGATGATGATAATGCTTATGTGGAAGAAGAAGAGATTCGTTGCAATCCAATTGGTAACTTGGATGTCATTGTCCATCAACAAGACATGGATTGTAGCCTCCCCTATAATCGTATGTGTGGTTATGGCTCGGATGATGAGGGGTCAGAGGAAGAATTGGACGAGGATGGATTCACAGTGCAAGAAAATCAATTCTTCAAGGAGGCGCATGGCAAGGAAAGAGGAGCCCCATTGTTTCGTGATCTTAGCCTTGCCGACCATGCCATTGTTGATGGTGGCATGAGACTGAGGTTGGTTGAACCAATACCGTGCCTGAGAGTCAGCGATCCAAGGTCAAAGGATGAGGACGAGAATGCTCATTTGAAAAAAGGCATCAAGTTTGGGTGCTTCCAAGAGTTCAAGATGTGGTTGAGTGACTACGCCATTCGGAACCATAGGCCATTTGTTGTTGGTCATTTCAACCAAGAGGTGCCTTACACCGTGAAGTGTGACAAAGAAGGTTTCCCATGGAAGGTTCGTGGAAGAAAAAATTCATGAAACAGGGTAATGGGAGTTGAATAGTTGTGTAGCTACTCACGAGTGCATACCTCTAGACAAAGCTGACCGAAGCAAGGGCCACCGTCAACTCACGTCAGAGTTTATGGGCTACAAATTATTGAATGAGATATCCCATGACCCAACCGTGAAGGTGAGGTTTCTCATGAGTATGGTTGAAAAACTATACGGATACAAGGTCAATTATGGGAAGGTATGGAAGGCCAAGGCAAATGCTATTAGGATGTTGCATGGTGATTATGCAGCCGCATACAATATTCTTCCGAGGATTTTGGGATCCATTACACATAAGAACCCAGGCATGCGGCATGGGGTTGAGGAAATTGACGGAGTGTTTCATCGTGCCTTCTGGAGTTTTGGGCAATGCATCGAGGCATTTAAGCATTGTCGTCCGGTGTTGTCTATAAATGGCACTTTCTTGACTGGTAAATACAAGGGCACACTAATGGTGGCAATGGCTCATTCGTCCAATGATAATGTGTTGCCGGTGGCCTTTGCTTTAGTTCCTTCCGAGCATGACGACAATTGGGAGTGGTTCATGGGGCATGTGAGGACCAAGGTGATTGGGAAGAGGGAGGTATGCATCATCTCAGACCGGCACAATGGCATTCTCACGTCCATAGAAGTTGTCATTTCCGGGCTCCCAAAACTTCACCATTGATGGTGCATGAGGCATTCTGTGGTGAACTTTTACCGGGGATGCAAGAGAAAGGAGTTTTGCAAAGACCTTACCCATGTTTGTGTGGCATTCACCATCAACGCATTCAAAATCTGCTATGATAAACTCTTCAAGGCGTTGGCAAAGAACAAAGGGGGAAGAGCATTCTTGGAAAGGAATTTCATGGAGAAGCATAAGTGGTCATGTGCTTACGATGAAGGAGGTTGGAGATATGGTGACATGATGAGCAACATGGTTGAATGCTTCAACAATGTTCTTAAGGGTGTCCGTTCTTTGCCGGTGACTGCAATACTGAAATATACCTTCTTGAAGCTGAATGAGTATTTTCTTAGCCATTCTCAAACCACCGCCAAATGGATAGGTGAGAAAAAATAGTATCCCAACAAGGTTGATGATTGGTTGAGGTTTCAAGCAGGCAAGTCTTCGCATCAACAAATCATTAGATTCAATGACAAAGAAATGATCTACCAAGTGGACGAGCTAGGTGGCACAACACGAGACGGTGTGACTTACGGGGGTGTTGTGTATGAGGTGCACCTCAAGAACTGGCGGTGTCAGTGTGAGAGGCCTCATAAGTATCACTGGTCGTGCTCGCATTTGATGGCAGCGGCCAAGGCAAGAAACTTGCGTGTTTCTGATGGGAGGACCGTGCGGTTGCAGGATTCACATTAGAAGCCACGAGGTTGACATGGGCGCCTCAGTTTCATCCTTTCCTTGAACAGTCATAGTGGCCTGAGTATGATTGCCCACATATCGTGCCTGACCATGAAATCATGGTGCCTACAAAGGGAAGAAGAAGAAAGAAGAGGTTTAGGAGTGACATGGATGACCTAGCTGGATATACCGGAATGAAACAATTTGGTAGCGGTCATTTCATGGAGCCACCGGACACCAACAATTGTGGACAATGTGACGATCTAGGACACAATGTTAGGAGATGCACCAAAAATCCAAGGACTGATGCCAACACGAGCTCTAGCCAAACGGGTGTTCGTAGAGGAGGTTCTCGTGGCACACGAGGAGGTAGGAGTGGTGGCCGTGGAGGACGGACTAGTCTTAGAGGTAGTGCACGAGGTGGCACTACTATTGGTGGGCGTGGAGGACGGACGAGTCTTAGAGGTGCCGGTGGGGGTGGTCATGCTTCCGGTGTTACTAGGGCGCGGAGGATTGATAGAGGAAGGCCTATTGATGTTTTGCTTAATCCGGATGGTTGAAATAAGATGAATGGTACTTGTTAATTTGTGTAATCACTCTTACTTTATTCCCACTATTTAATATGTTGATAGTTTCACTAACAACCACTCTTATTTTTGTAGGCATGGCTTCATCCGGTTCCATGACGAGGCCGCCGTGTGCTGACCGTGAAGACATGTCGAACAAGTGGGGGGACGCCAAATTGGACAAGGTGAAAGAAAAAGATATGAAAACCCCATCATGTTGGTGTGGAGATGTTTGCAAGGTGAAGGTGTCCACTGACCGCAAGAAGTCATGGACAGAAGGGAGAAGATTTTGTGTGTGTCCCAACTATGCACATGATCGGGCACTTCCAACAAACGCCTATGACGTACCACCGGTATGGTCAAATAGTAATCTCAATTTTGGTTCAACTTCAACTCATAATGCTAACAACAAACTTGTTTTTCCTATGCAGTCACCGCCTCCTCTTTGCAAGTACTTCACATGGATAGATCAAGATGTTCCAGAAGATGTTCAAAAGGACCAATATCGAGATTGTCTTAGGAGGCAATGGCTGTTCAAAGAAGCATATCAAAGAGCCGAGGATGAAGAACGCCGTCAGAAGGAGAAGATGGAATGAAAGAAGCGCGAGGAGGAGCGGGCACACAAAGAGAGGGCTGCTCGTGAAGAAGAGAGGGCAAGAAAGCTTGCAAGGGCTCGTGATGCACAAGAGGAGGATGAGGCACATTACAAGAAGGGAAAAGGGCCCATGTTTCCTTAGTGATCTTGTGATGCGTCTAGTGAAGTTGTACGTCTGAGACTATTTGATGGTATCTCGTATGTCGGATACTTTATGATGTTGCAATGCTTGAGACTATTTTATGCCACTATATATGTTGAACTTTACTGTTAAAACAGATAAATGTTGACCTATTTGTGACTAAACAATTGTTAGGAATATACCAATGTTGTTTGTATAGTTATGTTTTCTGTCTAACACGGGCTATGGCGGAGGGCTCGATCCTATCGCACAGCATCAGACATGTGGCTGGTCAGGTGCGTGAGATCCAGGGCCTAACACCATAGTCTCTGGCGGTAGGTTTTCACACCCTACCGCCACAGACTCCGGCGGTAGGGTCTAAATCCCTGCAAAGCGAAAAGAAGCAACATGTTAGACAGAGCAAATGAAAAACAATGTGTATCTTTTCGTTGTCAACTTTGTTGCATAGGGCAAAATGAAAAACTAAATAGAAACTAGCAACGAATGGTAGTTCAAATGACATGCAACACCCGGTAGTTAGTCCAAATGAAACACATCATGTCCGATAGCATTAGTTCAAATGACACACATCATGTCCGATAGCGGTAGTTCAAATGACACACATCATGTCCGGTAGTTCAAATGACCAACATCATGCCTGGTAGAATCCTAAGCATAAATTCTCTACATGGGGAAATAGCTCCTGAACTTTTTGATATGCTCAATTTGTGCATCATGCTCTGGATTTGGCCTGAGTCGAATATCATTGGGTCCAGCCCAATGGATTAGCACATCCTTCACTTCACGGAACCACGCCCATCGAGCACGTCGTTTTGGGTTCTCGGACACTCCCTGTTTGATTGCCCATCCAATAACCTGCCCGGGTCTTGACAAGTCGAGCTCACGGAATTCATCAATACTTACGGAGAACCCTATCTCCATTGCCAAAGAGTGTTTACAATCATCTTCATTCTTCTGCACCTCATCAAGAATCTTCTCTTTTTATTTCACCAGCTCTTCAGGGTACTCACAAACCTGATACTTGTTGAAATCCCTCCTAACTGCGTTTGCCTCATCAACACTCTTAATCCATTGTTCAAGCTGCCTCATCGTACTAATGCATCAGTTTTCTTCACACTTCTCATATAATATCTGTAAACTCGACTTGTTTTCCATCCTACATGAATGTTATGTTAGGTAACTTCAAATGACATACACAAAAAGATAACTTAAATCAAGTGACCTACAACAAACACACAAGATAGCTTACTTAAAATAGCATATGAGCACAAAGTTCTTAAGGAGTTCAAATAACAAAGGTTACATTAAACATAAGGAGCAGTTCAACTAAAGCTAATGATAAAGGGTACATGCCATTATAGTTCAAATGACTCTACGACATCATGTAGTTCAACCCCTTTTATTTGGCCATCAACACAATGTCTCTGGCGTACGGCCCTGGGTTGCAACAAATGACATCATTTCTTTCAAGGACCCAAGCCCAACGAGAAGCCTGACTAGCTATCGGTGATGATGGTTGCCTAACTAGCCAGTCAATGATCTGGCCAGGGTTTTTCAAGTCAAGCTAACGCACTTCATCCCTTGTTGCAGCCAATGCAATTTGTGTTGAAAGATCACGTCTACAACGTTTCTTGTTTCTCCTGAGCTTGTTTATCTATTTCTCTTTATCTTCGATCACCTTCTCGCTGTCGTCGTGCTTGCATAAATAGTACTTTGAAAGGTCCCTTGAAGCCGCATTCAATGCATCGACGGAGTCGACCCACTCGTTCATATTTTCCTCAATGACTTCACGTTCATGCTTCGCTGCCGCCTTAGCAGAAGTCTCAAAGAAGAGGATCGGGCCCATCCTACAATTCGAGGAGTCACTATAACGGTCATCATAAGCATACCCTTAACCACTAACCCTAGCAGAGCCCCACCCCACATTTGGTCTTCTCACACCAAAAAACCAAAGGCATCATTATTACCGTCAACTTAAGTCTACTCCTAACCGTCATCATACTTATCATTAAGCTAACCATAACAAACTCCCTAACCACAACCCTAGTTTCTACTATGAAGTGTCAGATCCACTAACTTGGCACTATATTAAGCACATATAGAGTCTTACAAACCAACTTGATAGTTGATTTAACATAAAATGACTAAAACTAGGGTTTGCAACAAAGTGAACAATGCAACCAAATGTAATGATTCCAACCAACAAAAATGAGAGGGGTGACAAAGATACCTTCACAGATGAAAATAGTTCGGATCCACCAGACAAATCTCAAATAATGAAGATGGATTTGGGAGGGCTTCAATGGGGGAGGGAGGTGAAAAATAGAAGACCAGCTCGGGGAAGAAGAAAGATGCTGAATGAGTGGAGTGGGTGGGGGCTACCTTATCCTTTTTCTGTGGCTGGAGTGAGGACAGGACCCTACCGCCATAGACTCCGGTGGTAGGGTACGTAAACCTATCGCTAGAGACTATGGCGGTAGGGTCCTGCCCTCACTCCAGCAACAGAACACACTTGTAGGCACCAGTTTTGCCAGCAAACAACAACATATATGCACCAATTTTCACAGCAGAATATAGAAATTCATAATATGTAATAATTGGAACACAAATACTAGTAATAAGTCCAACATAAACCATTAAACATACGTCCAACTTTCAAGTCCAAAGAAAACTAAAAGCTAAATGATAGTATCAAGTTCGACATCATCAAACACTAGTTCAACATGCCAAAACACTAGTTCAACATGCCCAAACACTAGCTCAACATTACTTTCTTCCTCTCTTAGAGCACCCCTCATTCACGGTCTTCTTGAGGCGACGAGGAACCTTTTTTTGTAACGGTGATGGGCTTAATGGATCCTCGTGAGAGTGAGAAACCCTTTTTCCTTGGGAAACCGGTGGTGCATCCATCATTCGTGACATATTCATCTCTTCCAAGCCTTCGTCGTCCTGCGAGTCCACATCTTCCTCCTCAGATTCACCGGAGTCGCTACTACCACCGGCATGGCTAGTAGTAGCACCGGCGTGGCTAGAAGAAGCGGTGGCTCCACTTGCCTGCACCATCGATGTGCTCGGAGCATGCACATCAATGGAACCTGGGCTTGCGCACCCAAGAATGATGACTAGCTTCCGGCAACGTTTCATGAAATGCTGATAAAGATTTGTGAAGTAAAAAAGAGGGTAAGGACTTCGAGTGCTTACTTTCATCGTTTCCCTCAAGGTAACATCCGACTCCGCAGTCCCGGG
Organism: Thinopyrum elongatum; assembly: GCA_011799875.1. Lineage (NCBI taxonomy): Eukaryota > Viridiplantae > Streptophyta > Magnoliopsida > Poales > Poaceae > Thinopyrum > Thinopyrum elongatum. Next base: position 562,919,401 of record CM022303.1, read on the forward strand.
GTTATGGATGAGTGCATACGAGCCTTCGATGATACTTCTATTAAGCTCAAAGGACTGGCAATTCAACGTAAGCTTGAAAGTGTGCACAATCAAGATAATATCAATCCATTCTCCAAATAAGTTTAAAAGACTTGCCACTCTATCAGTCATGGGCGCATACTCTCTGTGAGAACCTTGGGTACTTCTCACCTTGGCGTCATACTCATCGTCGGAGATATTCTTTGCATCATGATCTGCGAGATCTACGTCAGTCCACCTTGGCCTCAAACACACCCGAAATTGCCTCCCATTGCCATACCACTTTAGATGAGTTTCTTTGTAATCCCTCATGTCCGCCAAAGTCATATTCGTCTCTCTAGAACCTAGCCTCTGCATCCACATATCAACATACCTAGCATGGTGTTGTCCCCACTCAACCACATTCTGATTATTCCTTTGGTTCTGACTGCAAAGAATGACAACAACAAAGCATAAGAAACAATTTGAAACCTTGTATTGTTGGTTAACATAGCTTCGGTTAGGTAACTCACTTGTGAAGCTCAAGTCCACCCGTGCTTGCTGGCTCCGGTGGGGTGTGTTGCCTCATACCAAATTGCAACGCCACTCGATGTGGTAGAGGCCACTCGACAGCATAAATGCATATGAAAGGGCACCTGATCCGCCAAAGATGGGTGTCCCTAGTACACATCTGGTTCAATGTAAAACCTGTTTGTGCCTCGTAAGGCCTCCTATTAACCTGGAAAGAGCTGGTTAGTTCGTCCAATGCATTCGATGAAAGCTGAGAGAAATTAATGAATCGGTATACCTGACGATATGTGAGGTTGTCCATCTCAAAGACTTGGACTTGCTTCCAAAAAATTTAACCCTGTCCCAAGAGAATTCAACGGTGGGGAGTCGAAAAACGTCATCTTCTTCATCAAGGCCTACCCACGCATTCGGTGAAGGATGCTTTTCAGGACATCCAATCGGCAAACGCTCCCACATCCAGACCGAGAGGCCCCAAATACATCCGCCCATGCATGGTTTCTTGGTGGTTTTCCTACATGTGATGTTGAGCTGGCAAACCAACAATTCATTCATGCTTAGTTTCACTACATGAAATCATACTAACATGCTTAATGAGTATTGCATAACTTGTTACCTGACAGTATAAGTAGGCGAACCCAGCAGACCCCCAGTTGTACTTCTTGTCCCAGTCGGCCAAGAAGTCAAGAAACATCCAAGGAGCAACGTCTCTAGAGCAGTCTCCAAAGACCACCTGTGATAGGAGGTGCCACACGTACGCTCGAGCATACTACTCCACGGTCTCCTCGTTGGCATCTGCAGGGCATCCCGACCTATGTTGCTCGAGCCAAGGGAATGGGACGCCGTTTGTCCTGTTGTTAGTCCTTCCCTGGAGACTAAGAGAGGTCGAGCAGTCACCGATGAGAGCAGAAACCATCCCACACCAGTTCTTGTTGTCCACTCATCTGGTGAGAGCCTTGCCATCAATGGGCAGCCTAGTGATCATGGCAAAGTCCTCCAACGTCACCGTCATCTCGCCACAAGGGAGATGAAAGCTGTGTGTCTCCGGCCGCCAACGATCAACCAGGGCGGTGAGAGCTGAATGGTGATACTTCACCAACGTATCTATAATTTTTTATTGTTCCATGTTGTTATATTATCACTCTTGGATGTTTTATATCCATTTTATAGCAACTTTGTATCATTTTTGGGACTAACCTGTTGACATAGTGCCCAGTGCCAGTTGCCCTTTTTTGCTTGTTTTTTTACTTCGCAGAATATCGATATCAAACGAAGTCCAAACGTAGCGAAACTTTTTGGAGATTTGTTTCAGCCCAGAAGACAACTTGGGAGCCAAGGAAGTGCAGGAGGGGAGGCCCATGGGGCCCACAAGACACCAGGGCACGCCAGAGGCCCCTAGCGCGCCCAGGTGGGTAGTGGGGCCTACGGGAGTCCTTTCCACCGCCTCTCAGCTCTATAAATACCCAAATATTCTAGAAACCCTAGGGGAGTCAATGAAACACAATTCCAGCCGCCGCAAGTTCCAGAACCACGATATCCAATCAAGAGCCCTATTCCGGCACCTTGCTGGAGGGGAACACGAACACGGAGGGGTTCATCATCCTCATTGGTGCTCCTCCGATGATGCATGAGTAGTTTATCACAGACCTACGGGTCCGTAGGCAGTAGTTAGATGGCTTCTTCTCTCTTTTTGATTCTCAATACAATGTTCTCCTCGATGTTCTTGGAGATCTATTTGATGTAATGACCTTCTGCGGTGTGTTTGTTGGGATCCGATGAATTGCGAGTTTATGATCAGTTCTATCTATGAATATTATTTGAGTCTTCTTTGATCTCTTATATGCATGATTATTATAGCCTTGTATTTCTTCTCGGAAACTTTGGTTTGGTTTGGCCAACTAGATTGATTTTTCTTGCAATGGGAAGAGGTGCTTTGTGATGGGTTTGATCTTGCGGTGCTCAATCTCAGTGATAGAAGGATAAGTGACACGCATATATCATTGCCATTAAGGATAAAAAGATGGGGTCTATTCCTACATGAATAGATCTTGTCTACATCATGTCATCGTTCTTATTGCATTACTCCGTTTCTCCATGAACTTAATACACTAGATGCATGCTGGATAGCGGTCGATGTGTGGAGTAATAGTAGTAGATGCAGAATCGTTTCGGTCAACTAATCTTGGACATGATGCCTATATACATGATCATTGCCTTGGATATCGTCATAATTATCCGCTCTTCTATCAATTGCCCAACAGTAATTTGTTTACCCACCGTATGCTATTTTCTCGAGAGAAGCCACTAGTGAAATCTACGGCCCCCGGGTCTATTTCCTATCATATTGTTTTCAGATCTATTATTCCAAAAACCCAAAAATACCTTGCTGCACTTTTTCTTTATTTACTTTATTTTGTGTTTTTCTCAGATCTATTTATCCAATCTCATACAATTTAATCTATCTCAATACCGAGGAGGGATTGACAACCCCTCTTACGCGTTGGGTTGCAAGTATTTGTTATTTGTGTGCAGGTACCGCTTACATAGTGTTGCTTGGTTCTCCTACTGGATTGATACCTTGGTTTCATAACTCAGGGAAATACTTACCGTCGTTGTGCTGCATCATCCTCTCCTCTTCGGGGAAATACCAATGCAAATACAAGCAATCAGGAAGAATTTCTGGCGTCGTTGCCGGGGAGATACCATCAACATCTATCAGGTTACTAATCACAAATCTCATCTCCTTGCAATTTACATTATTTTTCATTTTCTTCTCGTTTTCATCTCCCCCACTTCTAAAATATTTTTGCGAAAAGCACAAAAATATTTGCCTTTTTATTTGCCTTTTTCTCGTTCGATCTTTTGTTTGCTTGTGATCTTGCTTGCCCACCTTATTGCTATGGATAGTTCTTACTCTATTACGTATACCCCCGAGAACGAACTCAATTTTAAGCAAAGGGGAGGAGAGAATTTAAAAGATGCTTGGTATAGGATTTGCAATGCTCATAATAGATCTACTTGTAAGTAATCCACTACAATTCTTCTTCGCAATTTTTATGTGGGCATCACTACTTGGTATAGATTTGTTATTGATACTATCACTGGGGGGAATTTCTTGATGTGCCCTACCTTGGATGCTTTTAATGCTATGGGAAATTTAGTGGGATCACCACCTATCATTATCAATGAAACGGTTTTAAATCTTGAGCATGTTATGCAAAGACTAGACACTATTGAAAAGAAAATGCTTGTCGAAGAACATATTGAAAATTTGGATAAAAGGATGCATAATCTTGCTAATAAAATTGGGTCAAAAGTGGGAGATGCTCTTAAATTATTAAGGGAAAAAGAACCCATAGTTACTGAGAGGGTAGAAGAGAGCCCCGCTAGAATTGATAAGTTGGAAGCAATTTTTAGTAACTTGAGCTCAGCTTTTTCTTCCATTAAAACTATTGAAAAGACTCCTATTAGCAAGAATTTCAAATCAACACATGCTCCTAGGAATAAAGGTGCCACTTCTAGTAGCAACAATGAAGATCTTAAGATGATTAGTGTTCACCCAAATTTCGTAGATTTAATAAAGGGACTAATATCTACAAAAATACTCCTCTTGACTTTGTTCCTATGAGTTTGATTATCAAAAAAATTAGAGCTTCTAGAGAGAATGGTTGTGTGATTGAGGAGTTAAAAACCAAAGATGACAATACTTGAATCTATGCATTATGCCTAGCTAGGGGCATAAAACAATAGCGCTTGTTGGGAGGCAACCCAATGAATAAAAAAAATTCCTTTTTCTTTATGCTCTTGTGTGCTCACAAAATTATGCCTCTGTTATCATTGTGTTTTTTATGTTTTAATTAGTGTTTGTGCCAAGTAATGCCTTTAGGATGGCTTTGGGTGATAGTTGATTTGATCCTGTTGAAAAACAGAAACTTTTGCGTCCAGTAGCTGAATTGTTAAACATTACAGAAGCGACAATTTTTTTTGACTATTTTACACAAGATTGACATACAAATTTCCTATGTTTTCCTTATTTTATAATTTTTGGAGTTATAGAAGTATGAGTAAAATTCAAGTCTTTACAGACTGTTCTGTTTTTGACAGATTCTGTTTTTGTTGCATTGTGTGCTTATTTTGATGAATCTATGGATTGTATCGGGGGTATAAGCCATGGTAAAGTTAGAATACAGTAGGTAAAATGCAATAATAAAATATGAATGGGTTTGCAACAGTACTTAAAGCAAAGATTAGTTTTCTTATACTAACGGATCTCACGAAGGTTTTGTTAAGTTTTGTATGATTGAAGTTTTCAAGTTTTGGGTGAGATCACGATAGATGAAAGAATAAGGAGTGAAAAGAGCCTAAGCTTGGGGATGCCCATGGCACCCAAGGTAATATTCAAGAAGCAAGCAAGCAACTAAGGTTGGAGCTATATTTTTACTTGGAGCTATATTTTTTATTCGCCCCATATCATGAGTTTTGCTTGGAGCGTCTTGTATTATATGAGTATTTGCTTGTTTTGCTTTTTAGTTTGTCACAATTATCCTTACTGGACACACCTTTTTGAGAAAGCCATAATGATGATATGATTTGTTAGAATTGCTCTATGTGCTTCACTTAAAAAAAATTGAGCTATGGAATAGCTCTAGTGCTTCACTTATATCTTTTTGAGCACGGTGGTGCTTTAATTTTTGAAGAAATACTCTCATGCTTCACTTAGATTAATTTGACAGTTGGTAAATTTTTGAAGAAATTCTCTCGTGCTTCACTTATATTATTTTGAGAGAAGAATTTTTTTATTTATGCTCATGTTCTTCACTTAAATTTATTTGAGAGCTTGTTAAAAGCAATGGTAATATATTAATCTAGTCCCAAAGTTATAGATATCCAAGAGGGATATAATAAAAACTTTCATGAAAGATCATTGGACAAAATAAACTTGATTCTTTGTAATAGTTTTGAGATATGATGATAGTAATATGTGAGTCATGTTGGTGAGTAATTATGCTTTAGTAAGAATATTGGTGTTAAGTTTTGTGATTCCCTATGCAAGCACGAAAGTCAATAGTTATGCAATGAAATTACATCCTACTTGTGGTGCATTATTCGGTGTTAGTTATGCTTAATGCTTGTTTATGAGAATTTTTGTTTCTTGGTTGGTTGCTTCTCAATCTATTTACTAGCATTTCCTTGTACTAAGTAGGAATACTACTTGTACATCCAAAATACTTAAACCAAATTGTGCCATATGAGTCCACCATACCTACCTATATGTGGTGTTTCCGTGCCATTCCAAGTAAATTTGTATGTGCCAACTCTAATTTTCAAAATGAATTTCCTTTTCATGTGCCCGTACCCCTCATGAAGCGGCAGGGGTGGCCAATGTTTTTCCATGCTAGATGTGTTATTCTCAAGATGAGTGTTTATTCACTTGTCATTGCACGAGAGTGTGGCGATAATAGGGATGCCCAGTCCCAAAATGAAAAAGAAATTTACTTTATGTTGTCAAATAATAACTTCCTTGGAAAGTGTTAGTATGGAAGGCACCCGTGGATACGGCTGGCCATGGATTATGAAAGAATGGTGGAAAAGGGGATAAACTTTATTTTCTGTTTGGGAACCACCTATGATGTATCTAGCATGGAAAGTATTGGGAATTACTTGGTCGTTTTCGTTGACGGGAAAAGCATGCCTCTCAAAATATTTTATCTCACAATTTAAGCTTTGAGCTCTGGCACCTCCACAAATCTCTGCTTCCCTCTGTGAAGGGCCTATCTATTTACTTTATGCAATTTTTATTTTTATTTGAGTCTTCATCTTCTCTTATAAATCACCAACTAGGGAGCACTATGATCATACTTGTGCATTGGATGTAGCTAATATTCGAGTGTGTTTCATGAATGGATCAATGATTGAGCATGATGGGCTAGGGATAACTTTCTTTAGTGTTGATATTTTGAAAGACATGGTTGCTTGTTGATATGCTTGAGTACTGAAATCTTCATGTCAAATATAGACTATTGCTTTGAATCATCTAAAAGTCCAAATGCCCATGCTACAAAAGAAAAGAATATGTGATGAACATGTTAGGCAGCATTCCACATCAAAAATTCTGTTCTTGTCATTTACCTACTCGAGGACGAGCAGGAATTAAGCTTGGGGATGCTGATAAGTCTCCAACGTATCTATAATTTTTTATTGTTCCATGTTGTTATATTATCATTCTTGGATGTTTTATATTCATTTTATAGCAACTTTATACCATTTTTTGGGACTAACCTATTGACATAGTGCCCAGTGCCAGTTGCTGTTTTTTGCTTATTTTTTTACTTCGTAGAATATCCATATCAAACAGAGTCCAAATGCAACGAAACTTTTTGGAGATTTTTTTCTGCCCAGAAGACAACTTGGGAGCCAAGGAAGTGCACGAAGGAGGCCCGTGGGGCCCACAAGACACCGGGGCGCGCCAGAGGCCCCTGGCATGCCCAGGTGGGTAGTGGGGCCCACGGGAGTCCTTTCCACCACCTCTCAGCTCTATAAATACCAAAATATTCCAGAAACCCTAGGGGAGTCGACGAAACACAATTCCAGCCGCCGCAAGTTCCAGAACCACGAGATCCAATCTAGAGCCCTATTCCGGCACCTTGCCGGAGGGGAACACAATCACGGAGGGGTTCATCATCCTCATTAGTGCTCCTCCAATGATGCGTGAATGGTTTATCACAGACCTACGGGTCCGTAGGCAGTAGATATATCACTTCTTCTCTCTTTTTGATTCTCAATACAATATTCTCCTCGATGTTCTTGGAGATCTATTTGATGTAATGACTTTTTGCGGTGTGTTTGTTGGGATCCGATGAATTGCAAGTTTATGATCAGTTCTTTCTATGAATATTATTTGAGTCTTCTTTGATCTCTTATATGCATGATTATTATAGCCTCGTATTTCTTCTCCAAAACTTTGGTTTGGTTTGGCCAACTAGATTGATTTTTCTTGCAATTGGAAGAGGTGCTTTGTGATGGGTTCGATCTTGCGATGCTCAATCTCAGTGACAAAAGGAGAAGTGACACACATGTATAATTGCCATTAAGGATAAAAAGATGGGGTCTATTCTAACATGAATAGATCTTGTCTACATCATGTCATCATTCTTATTGCATTACTCCGTTTCTCCATGAACTTAATACACTAGATGCATGCTGGATAGCGGTCGATGTGTGGAGTAACAGTAGTAGATGCAGAATCGTTTCGGTCTACTAATCTTGGACATGATACCTATATACATGATCATTGCCTTGGATATCGTCATAATTATTTGCTCTTCTATCAATTGCCCAACAGTAATTTGTTTACCCATCGTATTCTATTTTCTCGAGAGAAACCACTAGTGAAATCTACGGCCCCCGGGTCCATTTCCTATCATATTGTTTTCAGATCTATTATTCCAAAAAAACCCAAAAATACCTTTCTGTACTTTTTCTTTATTTACTTTATTTTGTGTTTTTGTCAGATCTATTTATCCAATCTCATACAATTTAATCTATCTCAATACCGAGGAGGGATTGACAACCCCTCTTCGTGTTGGGTTGCAAGTATTTATTATTTGTGTGCAGGTACCACTTACATAGTGTTGCTTGGTTCTCCTACTGGATTGATAACCTTGGTTTCATAACTGAGGGAAATACTTACCGTTGCTGTGCTGCATCATCCTCTCCTCTTCGGGGAAATACCAGCGCAGATACAAGCAATCAAATGGCACATCAACGGTGACACTCGCTTGAACTATAGAACAAATGGTTGGAGCCCGGCACGCTCGAAGTACAGCTCGTAGGGCACGTCATATCTGTAAGTGCATCTAGTGCCACCCCTAGTTGGTTTTGGAGTATTGACGACAAACGTGGTTGAGGGACTAATGTGTTTGTAAGAATTGCAGGATAACATAGATAGAAGTCCCTCATTGATTCGGTTTACCTACCAGAGATGACCCCTAAAAATGTATGAAGACATTGAAGACAAAGGTGGTTCGTGAAGACATTCACATCGAAGATAATGACGTGTGAAGACCTTCACTTGAAAACAATGGAGTGCGAAGACATAGTTTCTTTCGTAGTTTCATTTTCTTCTTTCTTGAGTCATAGGAACCACCGAACTGTTAAGTGGGGTCCAAGTGAACAGAGTCAGAAAACTGATGTGATGCTCAACCCAAATCCTATGTCTTCGAGTGAATACTATGAGAGTAAATCTTATCCAGAGATGGATGAGTCAGCTTTGCTTGTAGCCCAAGTCAAGCTGCTGCGTGTGTTTGAAATCCGATCGTTGGACACATGTCGGTTCCTTAGTGACCCAGGGTCATTTCGGACATATCATGTTGGGTTGCCTCCTGGCTATAAATAGCCCACCCCCTCCACCATAAATTGGTGGCTGCTCAGAGTTAGTGCACGGCTTTTGTCGTTTGAGAGCAACCCACCTCCGAAGCCTTTGAGAGAGAACCCTTGCAAGGACAAAGCCCAAAACACCCAGAGCCCAAAGAGTGTTTGGCATCACTAAAGTATTTCTGTCCGCGTGATCTGAAGACTTATTACACTTGAAGACTGTGTATCTTCCAGTCGGTTAGGCGTCGCGTTCTGAGGATCCAAGAGTCATTGTGGATCACCGGTGAACGAAGTCTGTGAAGGTTTGGAAGTCTACCTTGAAGACTTACCAGAGTGATTGGGCGAGGACTAAGTGTCCTTAGCTCAAGGGGAATAAGGTGAGATGCAGTCTTCTGAGTTCAATCTCAGCCTCCCTAACCAGACGTACAGTTGACACAGCAACTGGAACTGGTCTACCAAATCCTTGTCTTCGTCAAGCTACTGGTTCTATCCTTTCTGCTTTACATTCTGTTTAGCTTCATGTGTTTGACTTCACTATGTGAAGATATTCTCCCTAATTGCTTATTTGGCTTCACACTGTCTTCCTATTGTGATCTTGTCTACCTAGCAGCTATTTGTCTTCGTGCTTACCTTGCAATGTTCCCTTGACTATAGCCTGTCTAGTGTAGTTTATCTTTTGCTGCACACTGTGTAGGTTGTATTTGGTTGTCTGTCTTTGAAGACATTGAATGTCTTGAAGACTTTCATAAAAATCGCCTATTCACTCCCCCCCTCTGGTCGATAACTAGCACTTTCAATTGGTATCAGAGCAAGGTGCTCCCTTGTTCTATGTGATTCGGTTTAACCACTTGGAGTTTTAGCTATGTCAACTGCAGGGATAATCAAATTCTCCGCTGCGTGCCCCGTCTTCGATGGCACTGATTGCCCCTACTGGAAGAATAAGATGCGCATGCATCTTGAAGCCATTGACAACGACCTCTGGTATGTTGTCAGGACTGGCATTCCCAAAGTCGGTGAAGGTGTCACCGCTGCTGATGTCAACAGGTTCGCGCAACTGGACTCAACCGCCAAGAACATCATCTGTGGTCATCTGACCAAAGGGCAGTATGGCCGTGTGAGTGCTCTGGAATCCGCGAAGCTAGTCTGGGACTGGCTGTCCAAGGTCAACGAAGGCGTCTCAACTCAAAGAGACTCAAGAATTGATGTGCTTCGCAATCTCTTCAACCGATTCAAGAGGAATGACAATGAGAATGTTCAGCTCACTTTCGACTGCCTCACTGATATCACAAATGAGCTTCGTGCTCTTGGCGCCACTGAAATCACCAAGCATGAAGTCGTGAAGAAGCTACTGAGATCACTTGACAGCTCATTTGACACTTTAGCATTGATGATCCAAGAACGCCCTGACTTCAAAGATCTTGATCCGTCTGACATACTTGAGAGGCTCAACACACATGAATTCCAGCTATCTAAGAAGAGAGATATCTATGGTCCCAACTATGGCTGATCTCGTGCCTTAAAGGCAAAGGTTGAATCCTCATCGGAAGAATCTGACTGCAGTTCTGATGATCCTAAAGACATTGGCAAAGAGCTAGCAATGCTTGTGAGGAAGTTCCAAAAGTTCTCCAAGAAGAATCACTTCGGAAAGTCTTCAAGATCCAGCTCCAAGAATGATGAGGCTTCCTCTCACGACTACAAGAAGAGAACATGCCACAAATGCAAGAAGCCTGGCCACTATATATCTGAATGTCCTCAATGGGACAAGGAAGCAAAGAAAAAGAAGAAGAGCAAGGAATATGACTCTGATGACAAGAAGAAGAAGAAATCCTCAAAGTCTTCATCCTACAAGAAGAGCTCGTCTGGCAAGGCTCGTGCGTTCATTGGCAAGGAGATGGATTCAGAGGAGGAGTCTGCTTCTGAGGAGGCGGAGGTGGAGTCTGAGGAGGAGTCTAATTCAGGCGTGGCAAGCCTGACTCTAGCTTCGGCATTCGTCGCCAAGTCCATCTTCAACCCTGAAGACAATGGTCACGACGCCGATGCTGAAGCCAATGATGATGATGATTCTGCTCCCACCTACTGCTTCATGGCAAGAGGTTCTAAGGTAAACTCACACGATGCTTACTTTCAGACCTCCAGTGAAGATGACTCTGAATGTGAATCCAAACCCAGTTATAAGACTCTTGCTAAGATTGCAACTGAACAACAAACAGCCATGGAAAAGATTCAAAAATCGCTAGACAAAAGCGATGACCTGTTAGACGAGGAAATGAATCGAACTCAGTCCTTAATCGAAGACATCAAAAATCTTCGCGTTAAGTATGAGGAACTTGAAAGTCGCCATGAAACCCTCTCATCCACTCATGAGAAGCTTTCCTATGATTATCTTCAAAGGAAGCAAGATCTAAATAAACTGAGAGCATCTCATGAAGATCTTCAAAAAGAAAATGATTCACTACTCGCTCAACAGATCAGTTCCGCTCAGGAAGATTTTGTGCCACCTTGTTTAAAATGCCTTGAGCATGACAATGCTATCTCTGTTGTTGAATGTTCTACTGCTTCTGAAGTTGCAATATCTTCAACTGTTGCTGTGGTAACTAACCCCTCTTCAGAGGATACCACTACTATTGCTGATGAGAATGCCAAGTTGAAGACATTGCTTGAAACAGGCATGTACAAAAGCCTCAAAGGGCATCAGACGCTATGTGATGTCCTCAAGAAACAGATTGTGAACCAAAATCCTAGGAAAGAGGGTGTTGGTTTCAAGAGGAAAATGAATGTTGATGGTTCTTACTGGAAGCCTAAGCAGTACCCCCGAAACCACATGGGTTGCTGCAAAGGGCCCTTCAGTGGATCCATCCACCTTATCTGGCTACACTTGTGCTAACCCTATTATTATTGATGAGTCATTTGACTCAAACTATAAACTGTTCAAGAATCAAAACGGTGAAGTGTTTGTCAGGTTTATTGGAACTAACTGCAGGAATGGGTCACCTATGAAGAAGATCTGGGTTCCCAAAAGTCGTCTTGAAAAGCTTCCCGTGAATGTCATCATGACACCACCAGGGAAGAAGACAAACCCCAGATCAAAGGCTTCATATGGACGAAAGGCTTCATACAAATAGAGGACCTCACAAGGTCGCCCTAACGCCAATGTTTTGCAGGGAAATTATCATCAGACTCACGAATATGAGCGTGTTTCTTCAAACCGCTATGTTCACAAATCAAAGAATTTTTCTACGTATTTGTTTGAGTACTATTCTCCTCCTGCAAAACTATTTGCTAGGGCTTCAAAGCCAAAGTTCTCATATGCTGCACTTAGACTCGTTGCTTCTAAGCCACCCCTTCAGATGTGGGTGGTTAAGAAGAATTAACTTCTCTTGCAGGGTATGGTCTCCAGCCGGAAATCATTAGCTTCTGAATACAATGCTGGGGACCTAAAACATCTTGTGAGACGCAAGATAAAATGTCAAAATGGTCTTACCATTTACTTCATCCCTGGATTTCTTGATGAACAACCCATCTTACCATCCAAGAATCTTAATTTTGATAGTATGTTTGTTCGTCAAATGTTTATGCTTCACAATACTCTTGGTGAAGCCTATCCTACTAACTGCACTGTAGGGTACCACTCCGAAAGCTACTGAATGGATTATGGATAGTGGATGCACTAAACACATGACTGGTGATCGAAGTCTTCTCATGGATTCAACTCTTCGACCATCTACTAAAAGCCATATCACATTCGCTGACACTGGTAAAAGCAAGGTATTGGGCCTAGGTAGAGTTGCTATCTCAAAGGATCAACACATGGATAAAGTGATGCTTGTTGAATCCCTTGGATACAACTTAATGTATGTCTCAATGCTTTGTGATCTTGACATGATTGTGATATTTGGGAAATATCGTTGCCTTGTGCTTATGGCTTCTGACAAATCTCTAGTCTTCGAAGGTTATCGAAGAGGTGATCTGTATATGGTAGATTTCTCCGCAGGACCACAGCTTGTCGTATGTCTTCTAGCAAAAGCTTCAGAGTGTTGGCTTTGGCATCGAAGGCTAGGGCATGCGGGCATGAGGAACTTGCACACTCTTGTGAAGAAGAAGCACATCATTGGCATCGAGGGCGTCAAGTTCAAGAAGGATCATCTATGTGGTGCTTGTGAAGCTGGGAAGATGACTAGGGCAAAACATCCCTCGAAGACAATCATGATGACTTCACGTCCCTTCGATCTGCTACACATGGACTTATTTGGCCCTACTCACTACTCTACCCTTACTACCACTACACACCTTTATGGCTTCGAGATTGTTGATGATTATTCTAGATATACTTGGGTGCACATAATTCTTTATAAGACAGAAGTGCAGGATGTCTTCAGACGATTTGCCAATCGCGCCATGACCAACTATGGCATCAAGATCAAGCACATCAGGAGTGATAATGGCATGGAATTCAAGAACACTGGCCTCGACACTTATCTTGATATACTGGGCATCACTCATGAGCTCTCTACTCCATACACACCTCAGTAGAATGGCGTCGTGGAGCGCAAGAGCAGGACACTTATTGAGATGGCTCGTACGATGCTTGATGAGTTCAAGACCCCAAGAAAGTTCTGGCCTGAAGCTATTGACACTGCTTGCCATATCATCAACAGAGTTTATCTTCACAAATTCTTCAAGAAGACATCTTATGAACTACTCACTGGTAAGAAGCCAAAAGTTAGCTATTTCAAAGTCTTCGGTGCTAGGTGCTGGATCAAGGATCCACATCACACGTCCAAATTTGCAGCGAAAGCACATGAAGGTTTTATGCTTGGTTACGGAAAGGATTCTCACACCTACAGAGTCTTCAACCTCTTTCACTACGAAGTGGTTGAAACTGTAGATGTGCGGTTCGATGAGACTAACGGCTCGCAAAGAGAGCACCTGCCAAATGTGCTAGATGAAGCTTCTCCTAGTGAATCTATCAAGCTAATGGGAACTGGAGAAATCATACCCACCGAGGAACAGACTGAAGAGGAAATTGTTATTCCAGCTCCTACTTAACGTGAAGACAATGTTGAGCCTGAAGACAATGGTGAAGGGGAAGACAATGATTAGCAACACCAAAGTCTTCGCCCTGTTCATCCTCGCGTGGCCAATGAAGTTCAGATTGAGAAGATTCTTGATAGTATCAATGCACCTGGTCCACTTACTCAATCAAGAGCTACGCAACTAGCAAACTTCTGTGGGCACTTTGCATTCGTCTCCATATCCGAACCCAAGAAAGTTGATGAAGCCTTCATGGAACCTGAATGGATTCAAGCTATGCAAGAAGAGCTTCATCAATTTGAGTTCAACAATGTCTGGGAGCTAGTCAAATGTCCTGATCCTCGCAAGCACAACATTATTGGCTCCAAATGGATCTATCGCAACAAACAAGATGAACACGGTCAAGTTGTCAGAAACAAAGCTTGTCTCATTGCTCAAGGTTACACACAAGTAGAGGGAATTGACTTCGATGAAACCTTTATAAAATGAGTGTGAAGAGTGCTTTTCTCAACGGCAAAATTGAAGAAGAAGTATATGTAGCTCAGCCACCTGGTTTTGAAGATCCAGAGCATCCTGATATGGTCTACAAGCTCAAGAAGGCACTGTATGGCCTCAAACAAGCTCCTCGAGCTTGGTATGACACTCTCAAAGACTTCCTGAAGAGCAAAGGCTTCAAACCTGGTTCTCCTGATCCCACTCTCTTCACGAAGACATATGATGGAGAACTGTTTGTATGCCAAATCTATGTGGATGACATTATCTTCGGCTGCACTGACAAAAGATACAGCAATGAGTTCGGGCATATGATGCAAGAGCAATATCATATGTCCATGATGGGGGAGCTAAAATTCTTCCTTGGTCTTCAAATCCGTCAACAGAGAAATGTCATCTTCATTTCACAAGAAAAGTACCTCAAAGATTGCCTGAAGAAGTTTGGAATGCAAGACTGCAAAGGGTACACGACGCCAATGCCAACCAAAGGTCAATTGGGCCCCGACGACAATGGTAAAGAGTTCAATCAAAAGGTATACCGCTCCATGATTGGTTCTTTATTATACTTGTGTGCATCTAGGCCAGATATAATGCTTAGCATTTGCATGTGTGCCCGATTCCAAGCGGCACCAAAGGAGTCGCATCACCTCGCGGTGAAGCGAATACTTCGATATTTGGCTCACACCCCAATGCTAGGATTATGGTATCCAAAGGGCTCAGAGTTTGGTCTAGTTGGATTCTCAGATGCTGATTATGCTGGTGACAAGGTTGATCGCAAGTCTACATCAGGCACATGTCATTTTCTTGGACGATCTCTTGTCTGTTGGTCTTCAAAGAAGCAGAACTGTGTATCACTCTCCACTGCTGAATCTGAATATACTGCTGCTGGATCTTGTTGCGCTCAGCTTCTCTGGATGAAGCAAACCCTCAAGGACTATGGCATCAACATGAAGAATGTGCCCCTCTACTACGATAATGAAAGCGCCATCAAGATTGCTCACAATCCAGTTCAGCACTCGAAGACAAAGCACATTCAGATACGTCATCACTTTCTCAGAGACCATGTGTTGAAGGAAGACATTGATATCATTCACGTCAATACTGAAGAGCAACTGTTAGATATCTTCACAAAGCCCTTGGATGAAAAAAGGTTTTGCAAGCTGCGGTGTGAGCTAAATATCTTAGAATCCTCGAATGTCCTGTGAATGGACACACATCCTAACGCTTATGCATGTTGATGAATTAGGTGCACAACACACAAAGTAACATATGTCTTCAGTTCATGAAGACATACACTCTGAGTGTGAATACATTAAAGTGGAAATTGACTTTGGAGCGCCATGATAATTATGCGTCGTGTCTGGGTCTAATACTTCCTATACGGTGGGTAAAGCCACCACCAACATTTCTTGAAGATTTTTTGTTTGGCGTCATTTTGCATTATCTTCGAAATTGGTTTGTCTTCAACATTGGTTTATCTTCATGATTTATCTTCACAATGTTCTGAATTTCATTGCTCAACTATAATATATATGTTCTATCCTCTACAGCATTCACTTATAGCTATGTCTTCAAGTTGCCATTTTCTACACTAAGTGAATGTGATCGGACCCCAACCCCATATGTGCTCATCTCTCCTACTCTCTCTAAATCTTAATATTTTTGTGAAGTGGGGGAGACGAAAATGAGAGGCAAATGGCAAATAATGTAAATTGCAAGGAGATGAGATTTGTGATTAGGAACCTGATAGATGTTGATGATGTCTCCCCGGCAACGGCGCCAGAAATCCTTTCTTGATGGCTCGTGTCCGCGTCAGTATTTCCCCGAAGAGGAAGGGATGATGCAGCACGGCTATGGTAGCTATTTCCCTTAGTTATGAAACTAAGGTTATCGAACCAGTAGGAGAACCAAGCAACACTATCTAAACGGTACCTGCACACAAAGAACAAATACTTGCAACCCGACGCGTAAGAGGGGTTGTCAATCCCTCTCGGGTAAAAGATAGATTGGTTTGTATGATTTTGGATAAATAGATCTTGCGATAAAACAAAATAAAATAAATAAATAAATAAAAAGTGCAGCAAGGTATTTTTGGGTTTTTAGAATAATAGATCTGAAAACAAAAGCAAATAAAAAATATATCTCAAAGCAAATATGATAAAGAATAGACCCGGGGGCCGTAGATTTCACTAGTGGCTTCTCTCGAGAAAAATAGCATACGGTGGGTAAACAAATTACTGTTGGGCAATTGATAGAACTTCAAATAATTATGATGATATCCAGGCAATGATCATTATATAGGCATCACGTCCAAGATTAGTAGGCCGACTCCTGCCTGCATCTACTACTATTACTCCACACATCGACCGCTATCCAGCATGCATCTAGTGTATTAAGTTCATGGAGAAATGAAGTAATGCAATAAGAACAATGACATGATGTAGACAAGATCTATTCATGTAGGAATAGACCCCATCTTGTTATCCTTAATAGCAATGATACATGTGTGTCTTGTTGCCCCTTCTATCACTTGGAAAGAACACCGCACGACCGAACCCATCACAAAGCACCTCTTCCCATGGCCAGAAAAATCGATCTAGTAGGCCTAACTAAACCAAAGATTCGAAGAAGAAATACAAGGCTATAAGTAATCATGCATATAAGAGATCAAAGAAACTCAAATAACTTTCATGGATAAATAGATCTGGTCATAAACTCAAAGTTCATCGGATCCCAACAAACACACCGCAAAAAGAGTTACATCAAATAGATCTCCAAGAGACCATTGTATTGAGAATCAAAAGAGAGAGAGGAAGCCATCTAGCTACTAACTACAGACCCGTAGGTCTACAATGAACTACTCACGCATCATCGGAGAGGCACCAATGAGGATGATGAACCCCTCCGTGATGGTGTCTAGATTGGATCTCATGGTTCTGGAACTTGCGGCGGCTGGAATTGTGTTTCGTCGACTCCCCTAGGGTTTTTGGATTTTCGGGGTAGTTATAGAGCAAAGAGGCGGTGCGGGAGGCGGCCGAGGTGGGTACAACTCACCAGGGCGCGCCTGGGCCCCTAAGCGCGCCCAGGTGGGTTGTGCTCCCCTCGGAGCCCCCCTCTGGTACTTCTTTGGCCCAACAGGTGTCTTCTGGTCCATAAAAATTCTCCAAAAAGTTTTGCTGCGTTTGGACTCCGTTTGATACTGATATTCTGCGAAGTAAAAAACAAGCAAAAAATAGCAACTGGCACTGGGCACTATGTCAATAGGTTAGTCCCAAAAAATGATATAAAGTTGCTATAAAATGATTATACAACATCCAAGAATGATAATATAACAGCATGGAACAAGCAAAAATTATAGATATGTTGGAGACGTATCAGCATCCCCAAGCTTAATTCCTACTCGTCCTCGAGTAGGTAAATGATAAAAACAGAATTTTTGATGTCGAATGTTGCCTAACATGTTCATCACATATTCTTTTCTATTGTAGCATGGACATTTGGACTTTTATATGGTTCAAAGCAATATTCTAGTTTTGACATGAAGATTTCAATACTCAAGCATATCAACAAGCAACCATGTCTTTCAAAATATCAACACTAAAGCACGTTATCCCTAGCCCATCATGCTCAATCATTGATCCATTCATGAAACACACTCTCATATTAGCTACATCCAATGCTCAAGTATGATCATAGTGCCCCTTAGTTGGTGCTTTATAAGAGAAGATGGAGACTTAAATAAAAATAAAAATTACATAAAGTAAATAGAAAGGCCCTTCGCAGAGGGAAGTAGGGATTTGTACAGGTGCCAGAGCTCAAAGCAAAAAAATAGAGATAAAACATTTTGGGTGGCATGCTTTTCCTGTCAACGAAAACAATCGAGTAGTTTCCAATACTTTCCATGCTAGATATATCATAGGCGGTTCCCAAACAGAAAATAAAGTTTATTCCTTTTTCCACCATACTTTCACATTCCACGGCTAGCCGTATCCACGGGTGTCATCCATACCAACACTTTCCAAGGAATTTATTATTTGACAACATAAAGTAAATTCATTTTTCATTTCGGGACTGGGCATCCCTAATACCTTTGCCGTACTCTCGTGCAATGACAAGTGAATAAACACTCATCTTGAGAATAACACATCTAGCATGGAAAAATATCAGCCACCCCCTACCGTTTCATGAGCGGTACAAGCACACAAAAAGGAAATTATTTTGAAAATTAGAGATGGCACATACAAATTCGCTTAGAACGGCACGGGAATACCGCATATAGGTAGGTATGGTGGACTCATATGGCAAAACTGGGTTTAAGGATTTTGGATGCACAAGTAGCATTCCTACTTAGTACAAGTGAAGGCTAGCAAAAAGATTGAGAAGCATCCAACCAAGAAACGAAAAATCACATAAGCGAGCATTAAGCATAACTAACACCGAATAATGCACCAGAAGTATGATGTAATTTCATTGCATAACTATTGGCTTTCGTGCTTGCATAGGGAATCACAAACCTTAACACCAATATTCTTACTAAAGCATAATTACTCATCAACATGACTCACATATCACTATCATCATATCTCAAAACTATTACAAAGAATCAAGTTTATTTTGTCCAATGATCTTCATGAAAGTTTTTATTATATCCCTCTTGAATATCTATCACTTTGGGACTAATTTCATATGTTGCTTTTGATAGCTCAAACAAATCTAAGTGAAGAACATGAGCATAAAATTTTCATCTCTCAAAATAATATAAGTGAAGCATGAGAGAATTTCTTCAAAAATTTACTAACTCTCAAACAAATCTAAGTGAAGCATGAGAGCATTTCTTCAAAAATATTAAAGCACACCGTGCTCAAAAAGATATAAGTGAAGCACTAGAGCAATTCCATAACTCAAAAAATTTAAGTGAAACACATGGAGCAATTCTATTAAATCATAGCATAATTTTGGCTCTCTCAAATAGGTGTGTCCAGCAAGGATACTTGTGACAAACTAAAAAGAAAAACAAGCAAAGACTCATATAATACAAGAGGGCATCTCCAAGCTTAGTTGCTTGTTTCTCCTTGAATATTAACTTGGGGTACCATGGGTCATCCCCAAGCTTAGGCTCTTCTTACTCCTTATTCCTTCATCCATCGTGATCTCACCCAAAACTTGAAAACTTCAATCACACAAAACATAACAAAACCTTCGTGATATCCGTTAGTATAAGAAAACCAATCTTTACTTTAAGTACTGTAGAAAACCCATTCAAATTTTGTTATTGCATTATATCTACTGTATTCTAACTTTTCCATGGCTTATACCCCCCGATACAATCCATAGAATCATCAAAATAAGCACACAATGCAAAGAAAACAGAATCTGTCAAAAATAGAACAGTCTGTGAAGATGTGAATTGTTCTCATACTTATCTAATTCCAAAAATTCTTAAAAATTAGGAACACATAGGCAATTCGTATATAAATCTTTTGTAAAAAAAATCAGAATTTTTAGTCGCTCTTGTGAATTTATACAATTATTTTACTGGACGCAAAAAGTTTCTGTTTTTCAACAGGATCAAATCAACTATTACCAAAGCTATCCCAAAGGATTAACTTGGCACAAACACTAATTAAAACATAAAAAACACAATCAAAACAGAGGCTTAATTGTGCAAACACTCAATAACAGAAAGAAAAAGGCAAAAATAAATTTTATTCATTGGGTTGCCTCCCAACAAGCGCTATCGTTTTATGCCCCTAGCTAGGCATAATTATTTTGATGATGCTCGCGTGAAGGACAAGAATTGAAACGAAAAGAGAGCATCATAATACATGTGACAAACACATTTAAGTCTAACATACTTTCGATGCATATGAATTTTATAAGAAAACAAATTATCAAGACAAGAAATATAAAGCATATGCAAGGAAGAAGAAAGAAACGATAGCAATCTCAACATAACGAGAGGTAAATTAGTAACATGAAAATTTCCACAACCATATTTTCCTCTCTCATAATAATTACATGTAGGATCATAATCAACAATATAGCTATCATATAAAATTTTCTCTTCATGATCCACATGCATAAAAGTTTTATAATCTTCCAAGATAGTGGGATTAACATCAACTAAAGTCATGACCTCTCCAAACCCACTTTCATCAAAAATTTCATAAAATTGAACACTCTCCAAATATGTGGGATTATTTTTACCTAAAGTTGACGATCTTCCAAACCCACTTTCAATATTATTGCAAACATTATTATCAATATCATATTCATCATGAGGCTTAAATAAATTTTCAAGATCATAAGAAGAATCACCCCAATCATGATCATTGCAATAAGTAGATGACATAGCAAAATTAGCATCCCCAAGCTTGGGGGTTTTCATATTATTAGCACAATTGACATTAATAGAATTTATAGTAAAATCATTGCAATCATGCTTTTAATTCAATGAGCTATCATGAATCACTTTATAAATTTCTTCATCACAATTTTCAGATTCACGAATCTCAAGCAAAACTTCATAAAGATAATCTAGTGCACTTGACTCACTAGCAATTGGTTCATCATGATTGGATCTTCTAAAAAGATTAGCAAGTGGATGGGGATCCATATCAATGTTTTTTAGCAAGTGAAGATGCAAGCATATAGAAGGCACATGGCAACACAAGCAAACAAAAGATCAAACAAGAAAAAGGCAAACGAAAAGAAGGCAAATATTTTTATGAAGTGGGGGAGATGAAAATGAGAGGCAAATGGCAAATAATGTAAATTGCAAGGAGATGAGATTTGTGATTAGGAACCTGATAGATGTTGATGATGTCTCCCAAGCAACGGCGCCAGAAATCCTTTCTTAATGGCTCGTGTCCGCGTCAGTATTTCCCCGAAGAGGAAGGGATGATGCAGCACAGCTACGGTAGGTATTTCCCTCAGTTATGAAACCAAGGTTATCGAACCAGTAGGAGAACCAAGCAACACTATGTAAACGGTACCTGCACACAAAGAACAAATACTTGCAACCCGACCCGTAAGAGGGGTTGTCAATCCCTCTCGGGTAAAAGATAGATTGGTTTGTATGATTTTGGATAAATAGATCTCGCGATAAAACAAAATAAAATAAATAAAAAAAAGTGCAGCAAGGTATTTTTGGGTTTTTAGAATAATAGATCTGGAAACAAAAGCAAATAAAAAATAGATCTCAAAGCAAATATGATAAAGAATAGACCTGGGGGCCGTAGATTTCACTAGTGGCTTCTCTCGAGAAAAATAGCATACGGTGGGTAAACAAATTACTGTTGGGCAATTGATAGAACTTCAAATAATTATGATGATATCCAGGCAATGATCATTATATAGGCATCACGTCCAAGATTAGTAGGCCGACTCCTGCCTACATCTACTACTATTACTCCACACATCGACCGCTATCCAGCATGCATCTAGTGTATTAAGTTCATGGAGAAATGGAGTAATGCAATAAGAACAATGACATGATGTAGACAAGATCTATTCATGTAGGAATAGACCCCATCTTGTTATCCTTAATAGCAATGATACATGTGTGTCTTGCTGCCCCTTCTGTCACTTGGAAAGAACACCGCACGACCGAACCCATCACAAAGCACCTCTTCCCATGGCAAGAAAAATCGATCTAGTAGGCCTAACTAAACCAAAGATTCAAAGAAGAAATACGAGGCTATAAGTAATCGTGCATATAAGAGATCAAAGAAACTCAAATAACTTTCATGGATAAATAGATCTGGTCATAAACTCAAAGTTCATCAGATCCCAACAAACACACCGCAAAAAGAGTTACATCAAATAGATCTCCAAGAGATCATTGTATTGAGAATCAAAAGAGAGAGAGGAAGCCATCTAGCTACTAACTACGGACCCGTAGGTCTACAATGAACTACTCACGCATCATCGGAGAGGCACCAATGAGGATGATGAACCCCTCCGTGATGGTGTCTATATTGGATCTCGCAGTTCTGGAACTTGCGGCGGCTCGAATTGTGTTTCGTCGACTCCCCTAGGGTTTTTGGATTTTCGGGGTATTTATAGAGCAAAGAGGCAGTGCGGGAGGCGGCCGAGGTGGGCACAACCCACCAGGGCGCTCCTGGGCCCCCAGGCGCGCCCAGGTGGGTTGTGCTCCCCTCGAAGCCCCCCTCTCGTACTTCTTTAGCCCAACAGGTGTCTTCTGGTCTAGAAAAATTCTCCAAAAAGTTTCGCTGCGTTTGGACTCCGTTTGTAACTGATATTCTGCGAAGTAAAAAAACAAGCAAAAAACAGCAACTGGCACTAGGCACTATGTCAATAGGTTAGTCCCAAAAAATGATATAAAGTTGCTATAAAATGATTATAAAACATCCAAGAATGGTAATATAACAGCATGGAACAAGCAAAAATTATTGATATGTTGGAGACGTATCACGATTGTCTTGACTGTGTCCTTGTCAGTCGAAGATTAAGAGACAAACATTTAAAATGCTTTTAATATCCTTATCTCTTTGCCTGAATCCGGAGAAGCCGGAACGACCACCCGAAAAACCGGGCGCGCGTGGGGTAGTGGCACAACATTGAAGTTGTTGCATGCGTGCCACGTGGAGCTCAGATGTGAACCACCAGGGGTAGCTGAGTAATTACACTGCACCGCTCCCTTCCTTATAAATACCCAGCCCCCTGCGGTCATTAAAATTTACTCCCCTCGCTGTCTCGCTCAAACCCTAGCGCCGTCGCTAGCTTCCGTCGTCGCCGGAGATGAAGCACTTCACTGTCGCGACTTCTCCATCGTCGTCGTCAAGCCGGGCGCGGTCTTCTTCCGTCTGCCACCGCCGTAGGTGTCTTCCACCGCCAAGTTAGGGCGCAGGAGATTGGACTGCTCGACCTCCATCCATGACTCGTCTAGCAGTTCTCATCTGTTCTTGAGCGGTAATTAAAAGTCTACTTTTACCTCACGTTTGATCTATTAAAACCTTCTATATCTTCAAAAAGTTGTTTCTTCACTTCCAAATCTGGATCTCTCATATTCTGCATCTCATAACTTGCAAGTCCTTTCACTTATGCTTCACAACTAGTTAGATTCCTCACTTGTACTTATTCATGGATTTGTACAAATCTGGAACCAACTTGCATCGATAAGTGAATGTCTTCGCACTATGAGGTCAATGTCTTCAAACTGATTTATCTTCAAAATCCTCTGAGAATGCATATGACCTCTTCTCCTTCCCTCGCATCTCTAATGCTGTCACAGGTACATGTCCGTGGGAGAGTCTCTTGGTTCTCATAGTCTGCATTCATTTGCAGAATTCTTACAGTAGCATATTGAATCGCCTGAAGCCAGTTCTTGTTTAACCAGCAGAGCGAAGCCTAACACTTCTGTGAAGCCTTTCAGACTTGTGAAGCCAATGGCTGGTGGAAAATCTGCAAAGAAAGGAGGCAAAGGTGGCAGACAGCGTCGTGATAATACTGCATTAGACCTGCCTCCTGATCTTTATGAAATGTACAAGTTTGATCCAGATGAAAGCTGTGGAGAGCGCAAGTCCAGAGTTCAATGGATTCGCAGGTACTGGGCTGAACAATGGTTTCTATACCACTTTGTGACTCCAGAATACGCGGACAAGAATGTTGTGAGGCCACCCTGGGCTGATATTGTGTACCATAAGCTTCACCCCAAGACCAAAGTTGAAGCCATTGAGAGAGGTTTCTTTCCGTGTATGGTCAGAGGACCAATGCCTGAGAATGCCGAACCATCCAGTCTTCGATGGTGTCGTGAGGATGATCTATTTGAAGAAATTTATAAGTTTGCCAGGGCTTCGGCAATTCAAAATAAGAAGGACTTCAGGATTGACTTCAACCCAGGTCCAGCTGCGCCAAGGCCCGATGGCAGCCATGAGGCCGAACCAAATATCATTGGCCCATTCGATGATTTCGACTCATTTTTGGCACATTGTGTGGCACAAAGAGCCAGCATTGTAGATGCTACTGAGGACGAGGAAGAAACTGCAGCTCCAGAGCTCCCAAAGCCAGTGAAGAAGTCAAAGGCTTCAAAGACTACTGCTGCACCAAAAGCTTCAAGAGTGAAGCCATTGAAATCTGCACCTCCTGAATTCAGTGTGCAGTCTGAAGACTTGTCTCGTACTTCTATGAAGACGAAGAAGATCTCAGGGCAAGGCCTCACTCCAGTAAGCATCATGTGCCATGATGAGGATGCAATTGATCTATCGAGTGATGAAGATCTCGCTGATGATGCCCTTGAGCTCCTGATCAAAAGCAAACAGGAGGTAGAAATCTTCAGAGATTTACCTCTGTTTGATGCTGACATTTTAAACAACTTCATCGATGAATGGTTTGAAGACACTTCTCTTACCATTGATGATCTACAGCTTCCCATTGGCATCAGTGTAATGTTCCAAGGCTGCATTGCAAAAGAGCTTGCCATTGCTCAAAAGGTCATTGAGTAGAAAAATAAGATTGACCATGAAAAGGCTGTCTTCAAGAAACACGTGGCCAAACTCAGTGTCACTGATGTGTAGAACTTCAAGAAGATGATGGCAGATCTCAAGGCTGAGTTCCATAAGCATCGTGATGAAGCCAAGGGCTCCCGAGAGCACCTCAAATATTATGCTGAGAAATGTGTTCAGGCTCACAATGAAGCCTTGAAGAGAAAAGCACTTGGGCGTCCAGGCATTGACCCCAAGTTGGCTGCTAAGAAGAAGAAGCCAACACAAGCTGAAGTTGAGGCTCCACGGCAGGAAAGGCCAAGCATTGTCTTCCCTGCCAGCATAACTGGCTCGAAGCCTAAGGAGCCATCTACTACTTTTGAAAGGAAGAAGACAAAGCAGGCAGAGGCTGAAGCCAAGAAGCGCAAGCATCAAGAAGCCTCTGATGCCGCTCCATCTTAGAAATGGCTTCAAGAAGGGCTCAAGCACCAACTGCTTCATCTGCTCTTGTAGAGCCGCTTATAGTTGATCCCATCTCTGTTGCCTTACCAGCCTCCTCCAACCGCGAACGACGTCTTGTTGTACATGAGCCTGCTACCACAGAGGCTCATGAGTCTAAAGAGATACCAGCTGCTGACACCATCGCAGTTGAAGACATTGGTCGTGAAGACAATGTTGATGATGATGAAGTCCTTCCTCAAGTTCCCTAAATCATGCCAAAACCAGTATCATCGCCTGCTCCCACGAGCAGTGAACATATTAGTATTGGTGGTCCCATGACGCCAATCACTCAAGATGATTTCTGGGAAGAGCAACACCCCGCTCCATGAATTCATTCCACGCACTCCACCAGCTCAAGTCACCACTCCAGTGCTTGAGACTCCCCAAGAAACCCCCAAAGACATGGAGAAGACTACTCCCTCACCGCAGGCGTCGCCCTCTTTCCGAAGGCTTCACCGAGGCCCAAGGCTAATGGTCTCCATGTCCAGCATTCCTGAAGAGGATGTGCATGCCACAAGCTCAGTAGCACGTCAAGTGTTCCCTGAAGCCATCCCCTCAGAAACTGCTCACGAGTCTGAAGCCAAAGAGGCTGAAGATATTCCGGTTGCATCAGCCGAGGGAAGAGAAGAAGAAGAGAGAGAAGTTATTCCCCCTACTGAACAAAGTGTGAACTCCAATGTGATTGTGCCTGACCCCCCAGTACTTGAAGCCTCTGAAGCTACTGCGGATGCTGCTGCTGCCACAAATACTGAAGCCAATGACATTATCATGGCTGAAGACAATGCGCATCCTGAAGCCCTTGATGCCACAGAAGAGATTCAACCATCCACCTCGGATGTTGTTGCTACTCCACCTGTCCCACACACTATGGCACGGGCCTATCGTGGAGGCGAACTAATCAGTGTCAGATGGCCCATTATGACACCTCCAGAATCTCCTGGTCCTCAGTATGACTACCATATCGAGCAAAGGCCTCAGACGCAGAAGCCCAAGCCCAGATTGCCAAGGCTTCCAAGTACTATCACCACTCAGAGCTCCTTCAATGCATTAAGCTTCAGAGAGTACAACCAATTCTTTGACAAGGCCAAGAATCCTTACAAGAAGCCCAAGATATCATCTGACAGGTTCTGGAGTCATCAGCAAAGAAGCTATTACTCATGCATCTTATTCAACCAGGACAGAATCTTTCCACACAAGCGCCTGTGTTGTGATGCCATTGATCGACTGCCTTGTCTTGAAGAAGCCCTTGATTGCTTTCGTGAAGCTGGCTTGCTTCCCTTTGTTGTCAACAAGGAGCACTGGAATGAAGAGCTCTTGCTTCAATTTTATGCCACCCTTCATATCTCAGGCTACAACAGGGATCCGAAGACATGTATCCTTGAGTGGATGTCAGGTGATGTACATCATGAAGCCAAAGCTCAGGATATCATTGAGCTTACTCCCCTGCCCACTCTTGGTGACCTCTATGAACCAGGTTGTCAGCGCTTCGAACAAGAACTTGAAAGCATCTTCAAGAAGCCAGAGCCAAACATGAGTCAAATGCTGAGCATGATGAAGCCATTGCCAGTAGAAGCCGAGTACCCCAAGGAATTCCTTGTAAATGACCTCGAGTACCTGCCCCGCACCATATATCATATTCTGAGGCATACTCTATGGCCAACCAAAGGGTACTCCTCTTCTGCGAAGCTTGAGGCACCATGAAGACATTGGTCTTCTACATTCTGAATGGCATCCGTTTCAATACTCAAGATTTCTTCATCCGTCAGCTGGCAGCTTCAGGCATTGATCTTTTTGGTCTCAAATTCTATGCACCATGGGTTATGCGACTGATTAGGCTTCACTCCACCATCAACTATCAAGCTTCAGCGCGCAATCATGTTGTCTTTCTGCCTGAAGTTGATATGTCTCATGAAGCCATCTATACTGAACCTGCCAAGGCACCAGTTCGTGAAGACAATGCTGCCTTTCAAAGCTTCTCTGCACCTGTTGAAGCCATTCATGTGCCGAATCCCACTGCTACTGCTGTTGGTCCCCTTGTCGGTCAGCTTAGGCTGCCGCATCATGCTCCCACTGATGCAACAGCCAGCACAGTTGCTCAAAGGCCTCAGAAGCGTGCTCGTGTGCTCAATGACCGAGAACTTCTAGTTTCTCTTCATCAGAAGCAGGATAGGCATAATGATTGGATGAAGTGTCAGATGCAAAGTCTTCTTGTGAATGTCAATCACATACGCAACCTCTCCACAAAGAATTCTTTTGTTGCTCATGAAGCCTATCGGCGTGCCCGGAATAGCCTCACTCTGCTTTGCTCTGAAGATGAACTCATTGCAGATGCCTTCACTGAAAGATTCAAGTTTGACTCTAGGCCTCCACAATCAGCAAGTTGGCGTCCTACCCCGTCATTGAAGATTTTGATTAGTCATCTTCGGCTCCAACTGTTGTTGCTCGAGTCATTGATGAGGAGGACGACGCTACTTCACCAGCTATGTCTTCACTGCATCACGATTCTGCATCAGGCCTTTCTGCACTGCCCAACTCCAATGTCGACCCGGTTGCCCCAACATCTTCACCAACACCTCATGGGAACGCTTAGACACTCTATGCCTTCACTCCTTTTTGGTCATTCCTGACAGAAGGGGGAGAAGCATATGAGTTGATAGTCTTCAAGCGGGTCTATATGGGTCGGGTGCTTATTTTTGTTAAGTTTTGCAACTCTCCTTCTTGAACTGTTGGTTTTGAGTTGTAACACTTAAGTCTTGATGTTCGTCTGCCACTTTTGCTGCTACCGTTTATTGCGATGATAAATTCCGCATTAAGTCATTCTGCAGACGCCCATTTTTCATTGTGCATGTCATTATCTTCACTACATTTTTGTATGCTCAATGAATTGTCTTCATGAATTGAAGGAGATCTCCACAAAGCAGAACCTGCCATGTGCATTTGCATTCAAAGGCAAATTTCTTATATGCACATCTTCAGGGGGAGCCCTTTCAACTTCATGAAGCCAATGACCGCGTTCTTTAACTTTCACATATTTTTATCCCCGTTGAAAACTTCAACCAGTTTGTCATCAATCACCGAAAAGGGGGAGATTGTAAGTGCATCTAGTGACACCCCTAGTTGGTTTTGGAGTATTGAGGACAAACGTGGTTGAGGGACTAATGTGTTTGTAAGAATTGCAGGATAACACAAATAGAAGTCCCTCATTGATTCGGTTTACCTACTAGAGATGACCCCTAAAAATGTATGAAGGCATTGAAGACAAAGGTGGTTCGTGAAGACATTCATTTCGAAGATAATGACGTGTGAAGACATTCACTTGAAGACAATGGAGTGCGAAGACATAGTTTCTTTTGTGGTTTCATTTTCTTCTTTCTTGAGTCATAGGAACCACCGAACTGTTAAGTGGGTCCAAGTGAACAGAGTCAGAAAACTGATGTGATGCTCAACCCAAATCCTATGTCTTCGAGTAAAGACTATGAGAGTAAATCTTATCCAGAGTTGGATGAGTCAGCTTTGCTTGTAGCCCAAGTCAAGTTGCCGCGTGTGTTTGAAATCCGATCGTTGGACACGTGTCAGTTCCTTAGTGACCCAGGGTCATTTCGGACATATCATGTCGGGTTGCCTCCTGGCTATAAATAGCCCACCCCCTTCACCATAAATTGGTGGCTGCTCAGAGTTAGTGCACGGCTTTTGTCGTTTGAGAGCAACCCACCTCTGAAGCCTTTGAGAGAGAACCCTTGCAAGGACAAAGCCCAAAACACCCAGAGCCCAAAGAGTGTTTGGCATCACTAAAGTCTTTCTGTCTGCGTGATCTGAAGACTTATTACACTTGAAGACTGTGTATCTTCCAGTCGGTTAGGCGTCGCGTTTTGAGGATCCAAGAGTCATTGTGGATCGCCGGTGAACGAAGTTTGTGAAGGTTTGGAAGTCTACCTTGAAGACTTACCAGAGTGATTGGGCGAGGACTAAGTGTCCTTAGCTCAAGGGGGATAAGGTGAAGACGAGGTCTTCTGAGTTCAATCTCAGCCTCCCTAACCAGACGTACAGTTGACACAGCAACTGGAACTGGTCTACCAAATCCTTGTCTTCGTCAAGCTACTGGTTCTATCCTTTCTCCTTTACATTCTGTTTAGCTTCATGAAGTCATTGTTTGCTTGCTCTGTTTGACTTCACTGTCTGAAGATATTCTCCCTAATTGCTTATTTGGCTTCACATTGTCTTCCTATTCTGATCTTATCTACCTAGCAGCTATTTGTCTTCGTGCTTACCTTACAATGTTCCCTTGACTATAGCCTGTCTAGTGTAGTTTATCTTCCGCTGCATACTGTGTAGGTTGCATTTGATTGTCTGTCTTTGAAGACATTGCATGTCTTGAAGACTTTCATAAAAATCGCCTATTCACCCCCCCTCTAGTCGATAACTAGCACTTTCAATATCGCATTTCGTTAGCCGACGTGTGGCTCCTCATTCGCACTACAACAAGTACCTGTAAAAATTGAAGAAATATGTCAAAAGCTTCCTTTACAAAAAAACAATAACATGAAAATGTCGAAAGAAAGTCTGTCAAAATTGTTACCTCTCCACGCTCGATAGCACGGGCATGATGATCCCTGTCGAAAGCAAGGTCAAGTCCGTATACAAACGCCCATTGTCCTCATCCTGGGCCATCCTAACATATATAATTTTTTCAATTATTAGATAACATCGTCTATACATATGAATAGAAAGAAACTATATCCATCCATACATCATCAATTATGAACTGCAAAAATAGGTAAAATAACAATCAATTAATATGCATTCCCCATCACAACACTTGCAACTATATGAAATACTTAAATTTTCAAACTATGCATTAACCACCTACCAATTTTGCAACACATTCATCCTCACAATTTTGCAATGCATTAAACATCTAGCAATTTTGCAATGCATTCATCCTCACAATCTTGCATTCACCATAGAGAAAAATTTCTCATACAATTCATATATACATAACATTGAAAAAAATGGACCAATGCATTCACCAACATATCCTCACATATCTTGCAATGCTTTCACCCACATATCCTTACATAAGCCTACTACTCAATCATATGGTACTAAACAACTAAAACATGATAAAAAATCAACATGAAAACCTAGGTTGCACCTAGAGCCAATAAAAGCTTCAAAACCACAAACTTATTGCAAAAACTCATTGGAGGGATTGGAGGAGCTTACCGGCCTCTTCGTTTTGCCCCAAAGATCAGCCAAAATGGTGGACTCAAGAGGGAGATCGACCGGGGGGGGGGGGGGGGTGGGAGAAGGAGAGAGGCGTCGTCAGCCTCTGTTCGCGACGAGGAGAGAATGAAGAATGGCCTGGTGGGTGGGTGGGTGGGGCCCGCAGCCAGATACGGGAGAAAAGCTATTCGACACCCTACCGCCACTGGCTATGGCAGTAGGGCACCACACCCTACCGCCAATGTCTATGGCAGTAGGCACTTATCCACGTCAGCGCGGTCAGACGGCGCCGTCTACGTTGACCCGGACCCTACCGCCTGAGCCTATGGCGGTAGCTCGTTCTAACTACCGCCGGATCGGGTGGCGGTAGGAAAAGGGTCAAATTCGAATTTTTTTTGCAGATGGGGTCAGATCGGGCTAAAGTTTGTCCAAAGGGTCAAAACTGTGAATTTGGCCTCACGTAGCTGGGCCCCATCGCGTACAAACAACTCCCCAACAAAGTGTTAAAATAAAAAATCTTATGCAACAAAAACAGGATCATGACAAAGCAATCTATTCATGCAATTTTTGTACAAGATTGCAATGAGGTATACACTACAAAAATCTAGGAAAAAGCATTAAAAATGCAAAGGATGTAGCAAGTATTTACAAAGGTCGTGATAAACGAGTAGTGACTCACACATAGGAAGAAGTTTGTTACGGTTGGGTCGTTCGGCTTTGTTGCACTGGTAAAGCTAACGTCGGCCGGCATGGAGGTGCGGTGGCGGGGCTTTGCGGTTGTGGCTGCCGACCCCGGTAGCATGTCACGCCCCTCTTGTAGCAATAGTAACTGTCCCTTGCGGCAGTGGTGGTCGTCTCTTGCAGCATTTCACACCTTGCTCGCAGCAACGACGATCAACCATTGCAGCGTCACATGTCTCGAGCACAAACAACGACGATCGACCAGGGCAGCGTCGTGCGTCCGCGTCAACAACTACCGGCCATTGCAGCGTCATGCGTCTGCAGCAATAACAGCCGGTCATTGCAGCGTCATGCATCCGATCATAGCGACGACGATGACCGGTCCTTGCAGCGTTATGTGTTCCGATCGCAACAACAATGACTGATCATTGGAGCATCGCGCGTCTGCAGCAATGACAACCAGTCATTACAACATCGTGCGTCCGATCGCAATGACGATGGCCGGACCTTGCAGCGTCGTGCGTTTTGATCGCAACAACGACTGGTCCTTGGAACGCCGCGCATCCGCAACAATGACAATCGGTTGTTGCAGCGTCGTGCATCTGATTGTAGCGACGACGATCGGTCCTTACAGCGTCGTGCGTTCCGATCGCAACAACGATGATCGGTCCCTGCAGCGCCGCACGTCCCACTCGCAGCAACGATGACCAACCATTGCAGCGTCGCGCGTATTGATCACAACACTGATGACTGACCATTGCAGCGCCGCCTGTTCCATTCGCAGCAACTGCGACTGGCTATTGCAGCGTCGCACATCCCAACCACGGCAAGGACGACCAACCATTGCAGCGTCACGACCCCCTCACCCCCCCGCTTGCAGCAACAGCGAGGGGTGGCCATTGCAGATGCCCACAATAATTATTTTTGCTAGTAGAGGACACACCCACTCTGTCTCTAGAAGAATGGCCGCAATAATTATTTCGCAAGTAACTATAAGCTACATGAAAATTAAGCCAATACTTTTTTTGCGAACAGGTCCCTAGATTATATTGAAATTCCACCTGCAGTACAAAGCACCTCAACAGTAAACGAAATTACAGCCAGGTCCCTTGACAGGCAAACAACGAACTCCAGCGCCGACACGAGTCGCAGGCGCGCCGCTGGCACCGTCGCCGCTCCACCTGAGCCGGCGTGACCTTGAATCTCGCGGTGATTCATGCAGACGGGAAGTCTACGAACACAGGCCCGAGAAGACCGACGCATCGACAAGAAATACATCGCCGGCGAAGCTTCAACACGATCCAGAGACGAAGAGCAGCTCCTGTACACGCAGCGGTCGCGCCTAACGCCGACCGCCGGACCGCCGCAGCACCTCCTCCACGAGCTCCACAGCGAGGCCAGAGCAATCCCCACCATGAAGGAGACGGAGCGGGAGGACCAAAATCTCCAAAAGGAGGTCGCCGCCTCCGTCGCCACAACCTTCCCACGAGCACACCAACTCACCAGATTCAGCAGATCCGTGAGACCAAACCACCGGATGGTTGCCAGCTCCGCCACGGCACATTTATTCCGCCGCAGCACCGCTTCCCCCACAACGCCGGCGCCGCCAGGAAGATCTACCCTACTATCTACACACTGGAATCGCAGGAACGGGGTTCCCCCACTCTCCCGCCGCCGGAGCGACGGAAGGAGAGGGGAGGAACGCCCGACCTGGCCGGTGGCGGATCGAGGGAAAGAAGTCGCCTCCCTTTTCGCCTCTAGGCACTGTAGCGAGGGGAAAGGAGGGGCGCTTTGCCAGACTGCTCAATTCTAAAATTAAGCCAATACTACACTTGCTTTCATCACGGGACTAGTAGCAGGTTGTAGTTGGCTAGCAAAGTAACTGGTACATGGTAGCAGTAGTTGTCCTCTACTGTGCCAGCACGATCATACTCGGTGGAGTGGAGTAGCAAACATCACCGAGTCATGCATAGCAGCAAAAAGTACTAGGCGTTGAATTTAAAAATAAAATGTACTATCTCCGTCATGGTTTATTGGTCCTCATTATATTTTGTGTTAAATTTTAACCATAAATTTAACTAATAAATGTTCATACATGTCATAAAAAATTATATCACTGAAAATTATGTTGAAATACGAATCCAACAATATATTTTTGTTAACATGCATTAATATTTTGTTAGTTAAATATTTGATCCAAATTTAACATAAATTAAAAAGGGACTAATAAATCAGGACGGAGGTATTACTAGTACATGCGATTGTAGTAGTGGGGACCCCGCACCATGCACAGAAGCCTACATGCGGCGTTGTCATCATGGAACGCACGCGAGTGGAATCGAATGGCGGAGCCAGCGGCTGATGCCACGCAAGAAATCGGTCGGTTGATTATAATCTTTTCCTAAGCCAAATCACTAATTAGAGGGTATCACTTGCGGCCGCGTCAAATAGTCAGAATTTTGCGCAGCCGCGCCTACAACAGAGCCGGTCGTTTTCGTTCTTTTATGTTTCTATTTTACTTTTACTTTTTTCTTTTTCATTCATGTTTCTTTTTTCAACTTTATATTTCTTCTCTTGAAATAAGTTCAGAAATTTCAAAAATGTTTGAATTTTTAAAATATCTTCAAAATTTTCAAAAAAATCTTTTTTAAATCTTGTTCAGAATTTCAAAAATTGTCAAAAAAATAGAATTGAAATTTTTCAAAAAATGACCCTGTTTCAAAATTTGTACATAAATTAAAAAAAGGTCATGCTTTCAAATTTCATTTGAAAAATAAAAAATTGCAGCAAGTTGAGCATGTTAGTGCATACTCCCAAAGGATAACATTAAATTCTGAAAGGTATCTTTTTCCAAAGATGATATTTTTTATGAATGTCATCTTACAATGTCCTACATCTCTGCTTGCCCTCCACTAACTTTTAAGCAATAGGCTGTATATGTACTCTGGTTTATTTTATTTTTTTGCTAAGGGACTGTCTTTTTTCACCAATGGAGGATTGATTCCAACGAACGAAAGCATGGTGGTCTTCTCTTGGAACTAGGGACACCTGCTACTCACTGGTCAGATTCTTGCAGGCAACAGGTTGCTTCCTGTGTTTCTGAGGCTGGTGATATGGACACTGCGAGGACTACTAAGAACAACCAGAGCTAAACCTGCAGACATTATTCCTTGCAGCCAACTTTGCCGCTCTCATAGCCGTGGCCCGTGGCCATCACACTCTTCTGCTGCTTGACCTGGAATTCTGCCGTGTTTGCGGGGTTCACCCCGAATCAGAAGATCACCAATGCATTGTTCATGGGCGATGAACAGGCGGGTAGGAGAGAACTCCATAGACTGCTCCCTCATTGCTCGAGCAGCTTTAGTACTATTCATCGCTGTGATGCAAGTTCCGTGACCTCTATGTTCTTGTTGGCAGGCAAACAACCACAGAAACAAATAACAAAATCTCTGTACATTGTCAGGTGCACTCCAGCCACGACAACATTTCTCTCAATGCATGAAGATGATGAGAGAGGCAGCGCAGAGCACAATGATTGTAGCAAAGAAGAGTATCACTGAATAACATGCTGTTTTCACCACTGGCCTGCAATCGCTCAGAACCAACATTCTGGTCTCAGGATTCATGTGCTACATTTTACTTCTTGGTCTCAGGTATTTGCCATCATCAGAAACATTTGCACCACCCAATGGAGATACTAAAACAACCGACGACAACACGGAAGGCAAGAGAGGTTCGTTGGTGCAGAACTTGGAATTTTCACCACTCGGGTTTAACACCATATTTGTGATAGTTGCATGTGTCACTGAAAGGAGAAGGCTGAGAAAAGATCCACTCAACTTCTCAACCTTGAACTTGATATTTGAGGTCATCAGGTGTGTTCTTCTCTCGTAATATAATTGTAATCAGTCATTACTCTGACGGTTAGAAAAGATGGAGAAAAGACAGTCAGGAAATTGTAGCATAGACTAAAGGTAAATAGCAGTTGCAGCATAACAGAAGAATGAACTCAATTCATAAACAGAAAACCTTGTGTTTACAAGAGCTAAACACGACACTACACTAAACTATCATAGGAGAAAACCTTACTCGTGAATGCCTTTGAGTAAGGAAAATAATTCGTATTCTTTGTTTTGCAGCGCATATGGAAATGCAGACTATCCACTGGTTACAGTTGTTCTAGGCTGCATTAGCTGCACCCAGAGATCATCTACCAGGACCATACAGCTTCTCTGGATGGTGGAGCGACGGAGGAAAGTGTGTGCTAGTCTTCGTTATGCTCTATGGAAGCCTCAAGGCCTTCAGTAAGGGCACATATAAATAAGACTAGTTTCAATGTAACTAGGTGAATCCCCCACACATTACAGTGGAAGACAAATATTATCATGCTTACTATTGGAGGGAAGGGGTTAATATTATTACACACAAATAATAATAATAATAATAATAATAATAATAATAATATACTGTGGGTTTGACACCATTTACACACATGCAATGACAATTTGCCCTTTTGTTCTAGCATATAGAAATTCCATGAGAAACTAAAAAAAGCGTTAGTTAACTATGGAATCAAAGCCTAAATCAGCATGAAAATAATGATAAATACCGTTGGTATACTTTGTTGAGGTATCAGCACAGCAATCCATACAGTTAATCGATCTTGCTGATGGGCTAGTCAACCAGCTGAGCTAACATGAAGTTCCAACTAACCAATCTGAGTACTGCCCAAATGCTTAATTACTTACTGATGTGAAAATGTTATGGGCACCTGATTCACATGAAGAAATAATTGTACAAACAGAACACAAAAGGCCACCATAGAAGTCAAAGTTACAACAAACACCAAATCATGCAAAGGGATAGAGCTATTGAGTTCAGTGGACCTTCTCTGGGGTCCTCTTCCAAAGTGAGGTGAATTCATGAGCATCTTCAGTCGGTAACCTTTACAGGTTTTACCTCAAGATTTGAACCAAGCAACACTCTCCATTTGAGCAGAGAAGTCCTAACCATATGTCATTCTTACCTCCTCAGCACAGGACCAATCAAGATGTAGCCCCTCTCTGGGTTTAAGTTGTACCATGGTCAGCAGGGAACTGATTAGAAAGCGACTAACTGAGGAAGGTTCTTGTCCACTTGTGTCTGCACATTTCCCTTGAAGCATGGCATTAGAATACTTCCTAGCCATGAGTTCGTGCTCTGTGTCATTGTATCATAGCAGCTGCAATCGCTTTCTGACTCATTATTGCTGGACATCTTCAAGGGAAGAGCCAAATGCAAAGTACCAAAATTGTTTTATGCACGTTCTTGTTTGCACTTTACAATGCAAAATTCAGAGGTGCTCTTACATACATCTAAAAAAAGTTCACCATAACTTCCAGGAAATTCCACTACCAGAACATACGAGCTGTTACACCACCTGATCAAGGTTGCCTTAGTGGCATGGCAATTGGCAAATTGCCTTCTATGTAAACAACACTTTCACTTGCCTACTCTGGTGAGGTGGTCATGGTTGCCTTTAGAAAGATGACAATTGGCAAATGGTGGGACAAAAATTTAGCACGCATTCAAACTGTTCTTTTCTAAGCTCGATCTGCACGCCCGCATGCATAGCATCAAGTTCTGAAAGGTATCTTTTTTTGCAAAAAAAAAAAAAACTGAAGACATCTCAAACCGTATTGTCCATGTCTGCTTGCCCACTAACTTTGACCAGGCTGTATATATACTTCCATTGCTCACTTGTACTTACAGTTGCCTGCTGAATCAAGGCACATACATCAAAGATATAAAGGCACTGCCATCTATCTAACTCCAATGCCTATCCGGCTGCATATTTTTCTTAGTTCTGCAAGGCATGTCAGCAATTCATCTGTGTTCATTTTTCAGTTCATTGCTTTCCATCTTAGCCCACTTTTGATTCACTTGTCCTATTTTGTTATCATTGATGTACTTGGTTTTGTTGCCTTGATGGCGCTGAAGCCAAGCAACCCTAACTACAGTCCTCGCTATCTCGACATATTTTTCCTTTCGACATCTGCAGTCACAGTTACAGGATTAGCTACCATCAAAATGGAGGATCTTTCTAGCTCTCAAGTGGTGATCCTAACTCTCTTGATGTTGTTAGGCAGTGAGATGTTTGTCTCCCTGATTGGCCATATCCATGAGTTGAGCAAGCAAAACAAGCACGATCCTGAAGACAGTAGAGTTAGATCGGTTATCGTGCAAGATGAGTCGCAAATAGAAGAGGCAATCCCGGCAACACCCTCAATTAATACCACAAGCCTCAAGAAAAATTGCCTCAAATACATAGGATTTGTGCTGTTGGCATACATGGTCTTGATTCTTCTTGTAGGTTCTCTATTGGTGTTCTTGTACGTAGCACATGTTTCAACTGCAAGAGATGTGCTAACAAGGAAAAGTATCAACACCATGCTTTTCTCCATATCAGTCACTGTCTCTTCTTTCACTAATGGAGGGCTGATTCCGACGAACGAGAGCATGGCGGTGTTTGCCTCGAACCAGGGCCTCCTCCTGCTACTCACTGGCCAGATTCTTGCAGGCAACACGCTGCTTCCTGTGTTTCTGAGGATGGTGATATGGGCACTGAGAGGACTAAGAATAACCAGAGCTAAACCTGAAGAGTTTGAGTTCATGATGAACAACACAAAGGCTGTGGGTTTCAATCACTTGCTGCCTAACCAGCAGACAGTATTCCTTGCAGCCTCGGTCGCTGCTCTCATAGCCGTGACCGTCACGTTTTTCTGCTGCTTGAACTGGGATTCTGCAGTCTTTGCGGGGCTGACCCCCAATCAGAAGATCACCAACGCATTGTTCATGGCGGTGAACACAAGGCAAGCAGGAGAGAATTCCATCGATTGCTCCCTCGTCGCTCCTGCAGCTTTAGTACTATTCATCACCATGTGGTAAGCTCCGCTTTATTGTTGGCAGGCAAACAACCACAGGAACAATTAACAAGTATCTGTACATTTTCAGGTGCATCCCGGCCTCGACATCATTTCTCTCACTGCATGAACGTGACGAGAGGGGCACAACAGAACACAAGGATGGAGCAAACAAGAGAAGACTGTCAGTGAATAAAATGCTGTTTTCGCCACTAGCCTGCACCGCGGTGCTGATAATGCTGGTCTGCATCACCGAGAGGAGATCGCTCTCCGCCGACCCTCTCAATTTCTCCACATTCAACATGATCTTCGAGGTCATAAGGTAATTAGCCGAACATAGGGAAATCTTCTGAAACTTTAGCACTCTCATAATTCTTCAGGAACTGCTTGTGACCGAATCGATTTCCACGCGTGCAGCGCGTATAGGAACGTAGGACTGTCCATCGGTTACAGCTGTGCGAGGCTGCTGCACGCGGAGAAGCAGAACATCTGCAAGGACATGACATACAGCTTCTCCGGGTGGTGGAGCGACCAGGGGAAAGTGGTTCTTGTCCTGGTGATGCTCTGCGGGAGGCTCAAATGCTTCCACAGGCAGAGCAGCTAGACAATTACGCCAACGCCATCAGATTGTCCGGTCATTTTTTTTCTCGTTGTGCTCTTCAATCCTGGTGTAAATTCGCAAGAAATTGGTCCTAAATAATGCTTCTGTGTGTGCAATTATATATGCTTCTGTACTGTACACAATACAAAAGTGAAAAGCCACAAGTACGGGCGCTTACAGTTACAGGGTGGTGGAGGTTACCGACGGCGGGCTACCTCCGAGCTCGAGGCCGTATAACACCGCTGCCGGTGCCCCGCAGCACGCCGGAGCTATCGATTCGCCTCGCGTCGCGGACATGCTCCGAGCCCGAGCGAACGCCTCGAGGTGGCTCCCGTCGCCGGCCACGGCTGAGAATGCCACCGGGACTTGTCGCCGCCGCCCACGTAGTCCTCGTCCTCGGAGTCGGTGCCATCTTCAGCGGCTGGGGGCGGAGGCTGGTGTGCCGGATCAGGACCATCGGCGTTGACTCTGGCCGCCATCTCTGCTGCGGCGGCCGTGTGTCCGGTTTGGGCCGCGACGGGCTAGCGATGCTTTTGCCGCTTCGTGATTCTAATTTGGGCTTTGAGTTTGGATTTGGGCAACGGCCCGTTAGTACGTTCGAATTGTTGGACAGCGCGTCTCAGGGCGCAACCCGGA
Organism: Thinopyrum elongatum; assembly: GCA_011799875.1. Taxonomy (NCBI): domain Eukaryota; kingdom Viridiplantae; phylum Streptophyta; class Magnoliopsida; order Poales; family Poaceae; genus Thinopyrum; species Thinopyrum elongatum. Next base: position 562,958,811 of record CM022303.1, read on the forward strand.
TTCAATCCCCATCGAGAATCCGGTTTACTTCTTTGCCGCCACACCACCGGTTCCAAGTTCCAACCCTTTGTTGCCCCTCCCGCTTCCCGACCTCCGATCCGGCGAGCTCGCCTTCTTGCCCCAGAATCACGATCCGTCCGCCCGCGCGTCCTCTTGCTCCCTCCCGCCGCGAGCTCGCGTTCGTCTGATCTGTTGCTCTCGCGATTCCACGGCCGCGACCATGGGCGGCACCACGGTGCTCCCACTGTCTCTGTCCCCGCGCCATAGTGCCGCCGACCTTCACTCGTGCTCTTCCCGCGTGCGCGTGAACCCTGCCCTGATGGCGAACCCCGCCGCTGCCAAGAGGCCGAAGCGTCCCATGTCCGTGCGCGATGGCTCGCAGCCGCCGGCGAAGCAGGTACGCGGTGTCTGCTCCGGCGGCGAGCTCCGCGTCGCGGTCACCGCCAAGATCAACCTTCCGTGTCCTGCCAGCGGCAAGGATCCGAAAAGTCCCAAGAACCAGGTCGCCGAATCTCCGGCGAGTGCGACGCAATCGAAGCCGCCGATCAGCATCCGCGAACTAATCGAGAATGCTCGCCTTGCCAAGGCTTGGGCTCGCCCTGCCGCCGCCGAAGAAGAGGCCAGCCGTCGGCGTGACATCGAGCGTAGCAGAGCAGAGGCCCGACAAAAGGTGGAGCGGATGGTGGACACCGTGCAGTTCAACGACCCCTACATCGACCCCTCCGACGTGAGCAAGTCACTATAGGAGCTGCTCGAAGCAAGACAAGAAGCATGGCGTGCTCAAGCTCAGCTCATTGCGATGGCTCGTCGACGGGACATGGAGAATTCCAAGTGATGCATGCATAGCATATCCACGGACGTGTGCTCAAGTGAAGTGATCCAAGGAGGAAGAGAAGAAGAAAGTTCTTCCGGTGTGCAGTCTTACTGCTGGTGCTCTAACTTAGCCGACCAAAGCAGAGGAAGTAGAGTCTGCACTTTGCACTCTGCAGTGGTAGTCTTACTTAGGGCCTGTTCTGATCTTCTCCCACTTTAAGGACGCAGTTAGGGAGCGCCCATGCGCTCGTTCATGTGATCGGGCACACTTTCTCTTTTAGGAAGAAAACCACCTGATCTGCCACATGACCGTGTGATTCTGTAACAAACAAAGATCCAAAAAGGAAATCAGCCAAGATCTTTATGACGTGCATTTATTTGGGGTTCAATTTTTTTTAAAGCCATAACCTTTGATTTGAGCATCAAAATTCAGATCCGTTTTCACCGTTGGGTTTCTCACGACGAGTTTTTCAAAACTAGATCTCATATGGGTAGGTTTCGTCGAACTTTTTTTTTGAGCAACTTTAGGTGCAATGGAGGCAACTTTAGTGCTATAGTAAAGCAACTTCTTCTTTTTGGCGTAGTAGAACTGCCTATTAGGTTGGTTTATGTAAAAACGAGAAAAAACACACAGAACATGAGGCACCTTTAGTGCCACATACAAGCAACTTCACTACACTATGTGTACTTGTGAATTTTCCCAACTTTCCTATCATAGCTGCTCAGTTACATATTGTTGATGGTCAGTTGCCTATTGTTGATGCTTAGTTGCCTAAAAATACTATGAAATTGCCTACCATTAATGCTCAGTTGCCTGCTATTGGTAACTAGTTGCTTATCATTATTGCTCAGTTGCCTAACTTTATAAAATAGTTGCCTACAATATTGTGAAGTTGCTTATGACTGCTTTCTATAAGTTGCCTACAAACACTCGGAAGTTGCCTGCCGGTGATGCTTCGTTGCCTGTCATTGCTATTTCAGTTGCCTACAATACATTGGAAGTTGCACATCAGTGTTACTAAGTTGCCTATCTATAAAACTAAGTTGCTTACCATACCGAGATGTGTTGTATGCAACTAAGGATGATGTTAAGCTACTCGCTAGTCATGGCAGACAACTTAGGATAATGTTAGCCTACCTCGGAAACAAGGTTACCTACAATACTATCAACTTGGAGGTGAAACTAGTTACAGTAGAATACATGCTAGCTATGGTAGGAACTTAGAGGTGAAGCTAGTTAATTTGGTATTCATGGTAGCTAGCTTCAAACTGATTTTCGATGATAGGAAGTCATACTATGCACGCTAACAAAAAGTTGCTTTCTTATAGTACTAAAGTTGTATCCGTAGCACCCAAAGTTGCTCTAAAACAAAAGTTCGTCGAAACATACTCATATGGGATGTACTTTTGAAGAACTCATCGCGAGAAACACGACCGTGAAAGCAGATTTGAATTCCGATGCTCAAATCAGAAGTTATGAATTTTCAAAAAATTTAAAACCCTAAATAAATGCATGCATGTGGGATCTTGCTGAGAAATCAGGGGTGGAGACGCGCGGGGACCAGGTGCTTTTCCTGCACATTAATTTCTGTGTGTGAGCCTCACAATTGGATTGGTTTTTAATTCAGTCTCCTCAATCAGATGGCTAACACAGCGTGCGCTCGCAACGACGGAAAAGCGCAGCTGCACTTTCTAGAATTTGGGCCACTTCAAACTTTTATAAATCTCAGCCCGAAGCCAGCCCGAACGCAATAGCTTCAAGAAGCTGAAATCCAAGAAGCCACGATGGGCTGTAGTGCATTTGTCTGAAGCTACTGATTCCCAGCTCCACGCTTTTCAGAATCTGAAGCTGGAGTTATTTACGGCCGAAATGCCACCGCCAAGAAAACGTACTGTTATATTGTTCAGATATTACATGAGTTTCAAAGTGACATGCATTTTTTGATACATAACAAAACTAGTTATTTCTTTTTACTATAACTTGTCTTAACTACGAATATTTGTGATCCTTTCAAAAATACTTTTGTTCTATATTTTCAACACAACTTTACTACACAAAAGTACTCTGTACATCCACAAGTCGCAGAAATTATATCCCGTGAAAAAAAAAATTGAGGGGTAATCCAAGCTTTATTAACGATCAAAAACCACAGTTTGTGGTATACATCTTGGATTGTAGGACTGGCCTAGCCACACATGTCGTCCCGGGCCTAAAGAGAGTGCATGTTTTGCTAACCTATGAGCCTCAACGTTACATCTGCGGCATTCATACATGAAATTACACATAAAATGAAGAGCTCTACTATGAATCTCCTTGATAACTGTACCATATCTTCCCAGATTTCCAGTATTTATATCGCCTACCACTTGCTTCGAATCAGATGAGATGACTATCCGCTGGATATTCAGGTCCTCCGCTAGTGCTAGCGCTTCCCGAGTCAAATATGGCGGGCTATCCTGGAAGGAAGAGACGTGATGAAGCAAGGCTTGATAAAGCGTATTGGCAATGGTCAAAGCACAAAAATCTGGGTGGACAATTGGCTGCCGAGGGATGAAATGCTTCGACCTTATGGGTGTATATCAGCTAACCCTCCGGAGCTGGTGACTGAATTGATAGACACGACATCGGCAACATGGAATATAGAGCGAGTGAGGCAAGTTTTTATGCCGATGGATGCCTCGGTGATCTTGAACATTCCTATATGCACGCAGAATGTGGAAGACTACTGGAGCTGGAACTTTGAACGCTCGGGTCTGCTCACCGTGAGATCGGCGTACAATATGTTAGTCGCAACGAGACGGAGAAGGGAGGCTTGGTTGGAGTGTACAGCAGGGTCCTCGAGTTCAAGCAGAGAAGAAGGATCATGGAAGAGGCTGTGGAACACTCGGGTACCAGGGAAAATCAAGATGTTTCTTTGGCGGTTATCAAACACTCTATTCCGACGGAGGATGTTCGAGCTCACAGACATATGTCGAATACAAGCTCGTGTGCGCTGTGCGGAGGACCTGATTCGTGGAGGCACTCGCTCCTAGAATGCACGGTGGCAAGGTGTACCTGGGCACTTGCTGATGAAGAGTCGACGAACAGTATAATAACAGCCGCTGGCCCTAATGCAAAGTGCTGGCTATTTTCGCTGATGGAATCGTTACCACATGCGGAGTTCATTAAGATATCAGTAACACTTTGGGTGATTTGGTCTTCACGAAGGAAAGCAATCCATGAGGGCATCTTCCAAAGCCCGCAGAGTACGCACTCTTTTATTCAGAGATATTTGAGTGACCTGGAAATCATCAGAGAAAGAAGCTCAGGTCAAGGGAGAAATACGGCACTTCAAGCGAGTGGAACAGCTCGCCCAAGGGCACCCCCGGCGGGATCAGCCAAGATTCATGTTGATGCCGGATGTCGCTCGTGGGGAGGCACGGCAGCAGCAGTGTGTCGAGACGATCATGGGAACTACCTGGGTAGTTCTGCAATTGTACTCCAAGGCATCACAGACCCGGTCACACTTGAGGCAATTGCGTGTCGTGAAAAAAATTGTGCCCAACCATTCACCCAAGCACTATGGCCCAGCTCGTTTTCTTTTCTTTTCGGCCTGTTTGTCGTTCGCCCCAAAGATGGGCTCCTGCTAGCTGGCCCAAGATGGAAACCAGCAGGCCTTGAGCGCCCCAGCTGGGCTGCCAGCTCAACCAGGGGCTGGGAGAAGCTGGGGACGCTCCAGAACGTTTCACGTTTGCCACCTAAAGCAAGAAGCGTGGTAAGAAGCTGGATATGGGAAATTTTGAAGAAGCTAGATGGTTTCAGAACAGGCCCTTAGCCGAGCAAAGCAGAGAAACAAATACTCCCTCTATAAACTAATATAAGAGTTAGTGATCTAAACACTCTTATATTAGTTTACGGAGGGAGTACTAGATAAGTAACAAGTTGTCAGCTATGTAATCTGGTTGCAAATGTTTAGGAGCATTGCACTGGCATGTTTTCCAGTAGTGCTAGTGAGATTCTTAATTTTACCATTAATTAATGAGTGTAATTTTATGATCACAGTTGATCCATTTTGGGCAAGGGATTTGTTTTATGCAATAGCCTTGGATCTGATTTGCGCAAGCATCTGCCACTCGATCTCTTCCTATGTTTTCATCTGATGCATGTGTCCCTCATGTTAAAAATATTTCCATGAATAGAAAACAGGCACACGATCCTCCAAGTGGATTGCTTTTGTGCTTCAATTATTCCAAGTTACTATTGTTTTCAGGAGAAGAACATATTCCCTATACAACTTTTTTTCTTTACGGGAAAACTTTCAATCTATTCATCTTCAATCTTGACAGTACAACGAACATCAGAAATAATAAAAACTACATCTAGATCCGTATACCACCTAGCGACGAAAAAATACAACTTAACAATGCAGAATTTATTTGTCGCATCAGGAAGGGAGGAAAAAGCCCATGTCATGAACTCCTGATGCACACATCATGCTACATTGTTTGCCAATAGCTCAAACTGTACTTGTTGTCTAAATTTTTCAACCGCTGCAAATTTCGTTCAATACAATTGGTGCCAATATCAGATAAATTTCAAGTCACATTGCAGAGAAAATAAATACTTACATGAATGGCGTTTACCTCAATGAATTCACTTATCAATTTGCATAAATCCACTGAATTAAAGGGAATTACAATGCTTGTTACATCAACTGAATTCACACTACAGAGGTTTATTCAAAATCAACTCAATTACAATGAGAAATGTTAACAACATTCACGTGCGTTGCAGGTTGTCCTCTTCCTCCATACCTTCAGCGTCATCTACGGTTTCTTTGCTTCCTCTTGAAGAAAAACCAGGAGTGCACATTTTGACATGCTAGGAAATGGAAAGATTTGCTCTGATTTGTACAAGTTTCGTAGATCCTGGGGTGCCCGATTCTTTGTTTGCATCTTGTGTACTAATAAGTGCTTGCCTTCCTCTTAGCATACCTTGAAGCGTCAAGATGATGTAGACACATAACAGTCATGGGCCATGCACCCGTGCGGGCACGACATCATGGGGGAACCATCGCTTCTCTCCGTTCTGCATGGTACGGAGGCGGCGCCGCAGGTTAGCAGCTAGCGAGGGCTTGTGGCGTCAAAATGGGTCGGCGTGGACGTGCGGCGGCGAGAGGGGAACAGGCTATGGGCTATGAAGGACTTGTCATGTTGTGGGACCAAGGATAATGGACTGTGTGACTTTTCTAACAGATAGAGTGGAGATGACGTAGGCCCCAAAAGGGCAGGACCTCCCAACCTGAAACGACGAAATCACATGTTTTTTTGCGTCTACAAAATCACTTTTTTTTGTGAGAATTTTTAATCTATTCACCTTCAATCATGGCAGTACAAAGAACACCTTAGCTAATAAAAATTACAACCATGTCCATGGACCACCTAGCCACAACTGCAAGCACTGGAGCGAGCTGAAGGTGGCAAACATCACGCATCAAGACCGACCTTCAAGGCGCTCTGTGTTTGATATGTGGCGGAAGAAGAAAGGATTACACTTATTTTTTTTCCTTTCCTTTTTCTTTTTCTTTTCCTTTTTGGTTTGATATGCTTCACCAAAGGGAACACAATTGTGGGGGAAATATCTGATACTCCCACCCCTAGGGTGCTCCCAGTGCTCTAAACTCGGTAGCACATTTTAAAATGTTCAGAAAATTCTGAAAAAAATCCAACGCATTGATACAACATCAATGTATGTTGTCAAAAAAATTCAAACCAAAATTTGAAACATTGCTCGAGATACAAAAAGGACAAAATGGACATCAATGTGATAAATGGGCCTAATCTAAAGCCCAACTTAGGTTGTGTACTATTTACTATCGAATTTGTCATTTATGTTTCTCAAGCTATGTTTCGAATTTTGATTTCAAATTTTTTGACAACATACTTTGATGTTGTGTCAATGTGCTGGATTTTTTTTTAAAATTTTTTGAACATTTTAAAATGTGCTACCGAGTTTTGGAGCACCGGGAGCATCCTAGGGGTGGGAGTACCAGATATTTCCCCCACAATTGTGCTCCTTCATGGAGCATGAGTCTGCTTGGCCGGGAAGCACTGTGCTCACATCGAACCATACCCGTGCCCCATCTGCTCGAGCGCACATGTGCACTGCGAGACGCACACATGTGCTCCACCGCATAGCACATCTATGGTTCACCTGAGGTAGAACACCTCTGCTCTACAACGAAGTAGACCTGTGCTTCGCCGACTCTTGTGCTTCGCGTGAGGTGCACCTGTGCTATGCCGGGGACCACACTAGGAAAAGACACATGGTGCACTCTCGTGCATCTCTGTAGATCTCTACAGGGTGGTACTAAGAGATGTCTCTAACTAGCGGAAATCCAATTTGGATCTTTGGAGCACATGCTCCTGTGCATCAAAAATGTTTTTGGCAAATGTACACAAAATTGAAAAATAAAATAGTGTTCATTTCACACCCAAATGCTATCTGCAAAATTTTAGGAGAAAAGCTTAAGCATTTTGACCTGTAAAAAAAACAAGTTGAATGCAAAATGTTACACTTATTTTTGTTTTATTCACCGACAAAGCACTGCTATCACATTTCGCATGAAAATTGGTAAGCACCTTGTTACATAACAGTGACAACTAAAAAAAATTAAATTTATTTACAATTTACTATTCATTATGGAGCATATGCACCGAGAGCCAAAAACGGCCATTCCCTCCAACTGCCATGAAGTTTCCAACTGCCATGCCTTCACTGAAAGCCTCAAAGTATTTTTTTTCTTAATCTCCCCTAAAGCTGTCAATTAATTTGGATTGGAGGGAGTACCACATTTTCAACTGCCACAACAGTCTTGTGTAAGTATTCCCCTTATTACACTAAAGAAAATGTACAAGCATTCTCCTGGAAAAAATAATGTACAGTATGATTTTCTCAATAAAATATTAAGAAAGTATAAGTATTCCCCTTGCACTAAGAAAGTATTCTCCCTGCTTTCTTTCCTGTCAAGACATGCCCGTCGCGACGTACCAAGCGCTCAAAGAAGCCCTCGCCGCTTCCATCTCCACCGCCGGCGACGTGCGCCGCCCCCACGCCCTCGCCGTAGTGTCGGGTCTCGCCGGCAACGGCTACGTCGTCTCCCTCCTCGTATCCCGCTACTTCCGCCTCGGCGCCGCCAATGCCGCGCGCAGGGCGTTCGACGCTGTTCCCCTTCCCCGGGCAGCATCGCTCCCCGTCTCGGCGCCGCCGCCTAAGCCCCTCCTCTACAACGCCATGATCCGCGGGTACCTCGCTCTTGGCCTCCCCCGCCTGGCGGTCGGTGTCTTTCGAGAGATGGCGTGCCCGCCCGACCGCCACACGTACCACCTCGCCGTGACGGCGTGCGCTCGCGCGTCGGAGTTTGAGCTCGGCCGGCGTATCGGGAGCGAAGCGTGCTCCAAAGGGTTTTCGGCCGACCTCCTGGTTGGGACGGCCCTGGTCGTCATGTATTCTGAAGCAGGTGACATGGAGGCTGCTCTCACGGTGTTTGATGGAATGCTGCACCGTGATGATGTGGTGTGGAATGCCCTCATTGCTGGCTACGCCCGTGCGAATCGCATGGGAGAGGCTCTCAGGTTATTTGCAAGGATGAGGATGGTGGATGGAGTGTCTCCGACTGAGGCGACACTGGTGAGCTTGGTTTCTGGGTTTGCAAGTTATGGTTCTTTGAAGGTCTGCTATATGATGCATGCTGTTGTAATTAGGTCTGGTTTCCATCTTAACATCTGTGTTTGCAACGCTCTCCTGGAGCTTTATCTTTACTCCGGCTGTTTGAGGGAGGCTGTGATGTTGTTTCGTCAGATGGAGGAGAAAGATTCCATCACTTGGAGTACGATGATTGGTGGGCTTGTTCGGAATGGACGACCAAATTCTGCTCTTAACATTTTCCATTGGATGTTGTCAAATTCGACTGTGTCGGCCACTAGGTCCATCTTGCTTAATGCCATTGCGGCCTGCGCTGAGCTGGGGAAGTGGAAACAAGGAAGATGGGTTGAGCAAAGCTATGTGCTGGCTGATTCTAGTGAATTCAATAGAGATCCATCTCTGGTAACTGCACTGATATATATGTATGCAAAGTGTGGACAGTTAGATTCTTCAATCGCTCTTCTACATGGAGTTGCAGCAATGAGAGATGACATAGTTGCATGGAATGCCATGATCAAAGGCTGTGGAGTTCTTGGGCAAATGGGAAAGGCAATAGGATTTGCAGTGGAAATGCAGAGGGTAGGCATTGATCCAGATGCTGTCACATTCTTGGAGATCCTACCTATGATTTCTTCGATTCCATCACTGAAGAAGGGGATGGAAGCACATGGTCAGATCGTGAAAAGAGGTTTCCAGAGTGAAAGGACAATTGCTAATTCACTAATCACCATGTATGGTCGATGCGGGGATCTTAGACATTCATTTGATACCTTTAGTGGGATTGTGGACAAGGATGTAATCTCTTGGACTTCTATGATTCAGGTATATGCCTGGAATGGACATGCTGCTGAAGTTGTCCAGCTTTTTGAGCTGATGAAGAAAACAGAAGTGAAACCGAACTGCTACACCTTTCTTGCTGTGCTGTCTGCATGTAAGAACACAGGTCTTGTTGAAGAGGGAATGGACTTGCTCAAGTTCATGGAAGAGCAATATGGTCTTGAGCCGGATGTTGAGCATATTTCATGTGTTGTTGATATGCTCTGTCGTACTGGACGTTTGGCTGATGCATATGACCTGATAAAAAGTACTATTTCTGAACGTGTAGACAATCATATATTATGGGGGATATTGCTAAGTGCTTCCCGTTCATCTGGGGATTTGGTGATTGGAGAAGCAGCTGCCAGACATCTCTTGTCTCTGGATCCAAAAAATCGAGCCAACTATAAAATGCTTGCTGATATTTATATCTCGCTTGGGAGAAGGGATAGTGCTGATAATATCCTTAGACTATCATTGTCAAGAGGGCTAGACTCGAAACCAGGCTGCAGCTGGACTGAAGGTGGCTAAATGTTGCAAATACATGCTAGATGGTATGACTCAAATATGGTTAAATCGTCCTCTTTTCTCACCTCTGTTTATATTTCATCTATCATGTTCTTAGTTCTAAAGCAGGCTCTGATATTATTGTCTAGATGTATCATATTATTACCATTCAATGGTAACGTTTCATAGTTCTTTTAGCATAACCAATACTCAAGTCATCCAACTTACAGCTCTTTGCCTTGTTGAGTTTTACTTTCGTGTTCAAACCACCGACCTTAAGCACAGTTATTTGTACACGTGGAAAATACTACTGATGTGACACCAGTTAGGGCATGCACCTTTGCTTCAACACTCTGGAACTGCTATTTGAGCATGAGATTTTCAATTATATTTTAATTACAATTCACAAATACATCCACTGATAGAACTATAAGTTGTGAACCCAACAAAACCTTGGAGTGTGACATAAGATTAACCCTTCCTTTTCAATGAAATGTAACACAAAAGTCTTTTGCATTTTCTCAAAAAACATCAAATGCATGACTAGACCATGTGTTGAGTGTTAATAGTTAGTCCAGGTGTGATATTTTTAAGGTACTCAGTGTGAAAAGTAGTTTGAAGGACAAAAACTCAAGAGGGGGATTGGTCGTAATGCTAAAATCTCAAGATATAATATTTTCAATACTAGGTAAATACCTGTGCGTTGCTATGGATGAATCAAGTTAGACGACCCAACATGTTGCTTTATTCCAACTTTGGTGGCAAGCATGACCACCATCTCAGACGTTTGCAATAGATTAACGGCTCACAGCAGAAAGGAGCCAGAAGGTGATTAACCACCACCACCGGTTGACGTCTTTATAGGAGTAATGATTTATGTGATTTATGAGGGGATTATTGTTTATTTGCACTTTGGCATTTCCTGTTCTATTTTTATTTCTCAAGTAACTGGAATGCATGAAGGACAGGCCTGGCGCAGTGGTGAAGTACTCCCCACTTGTGCCAAGAGGTCCTGGTTTCGACGCGACCTCTCTGCATTGCATTGTGCAGTGGTAAGACTTGCCTCGTATAATCCTTCCCCGGACCCCCCCTGGTGTGGGAGCTATTAGCACTGGGTCTGTCCTTTTAATTAACTGGAATGCACACGTCTCTATGTGAGTTGCTAGATGTTCTATCTTAGTCCCTTCGGTAGGAAATTTTGTGCAGCTACCTCTGTGAATGAAAGATCAGTATTAGCATTCTATTTCACAATCCTTCAGTGCTATTGAAAAGGAATTTAGAAATGGAGCTATATGGAGTTCTGGAGCTTATGCCTTTTGGGCTCATGGCATTCTTTTAAGTTTCAGACATATTGTATCATGATATCAAATTCAGTTTAGAATCTCTTAGCTGAATACCATGAAAAGATGAATTATTGGGTTTCTGTCCTTTCATGTCTCTTAAATTGCAACTGGTTATTACCTCCATTCCAAATTAGTTGTCTTAGATTTGTCTAGATACGGATATACCTAACACCAAAACATGTCTAGAACTCTAGATACATCCTTATCTAGACAAATCTAAGATAACTAATTCGGGACGGAGGGAGTAGTGACCATATCTGCATGTCGAGAACAGACTTTGAGATATGATTTTATCCCCTCATTAAACTTAAATCTCAATTTTTCTTGGAGATTTATCTTTTGCGGACTATTTAAATTAGGAAACCAGGGACCTTGTTTAATGCTAACATTTTTTATTTGCATATCTAATGACATTCAATATTAATAAATAGAAACATGAGTGTACATCTCCTTAATGTTAAATTTCGATGTGCACCATTTGCGGTACTAGTACTACTGTAACCATACAAGTTTATATGCTTTTGAAGGAAAATAAGTGTCAGGGAAAGAGAGAATGTTTTTCATTTGGTAGTTATTATAAAAAATACATACTATTGTGTGGCACATTCAGTGAGGGATCAGGAACTGTTAGTGTCAGTTTCAACGCCAATAGAATTATCAAAGCAAGCCACAGAAATAAGATTTTTTTTCAAAACTATGACTAAATTTATAGCTTTTTTGAAAATTATTGGGCAGAATGCAAAAATAACAGAAATAGCACCCTGTCGGCCTGGGCTGGGCCGACGGGGGGGCTGTCGGCCTAGGGTGGGCCGATGGGGGCCTGTCGGCCACCAGTAGGCCGATGGGGGGCCTGTCGGCCTACACGAAGCCGACGAGTCCTCCACACGGCCGAGTGGGCTCCTGTTGGCCCATGGTAAGCCGAAATGTTTTTTTTTGTGAAATTTGACTTATTAATGATGTACAACGATTGCCCGTCTTATAAATATTGTATAAATATTATTTATGCTACCTTTCCCGCCATCCTTTCTCGTCAACCCTTTCCCGCCATTTTCTACTCTCTTCCTATAAAACCCCCTTGACAGTAAGGTGGGTAGGCAGTGCAGTGTAGTGTAGTAGGCAGTGCTGTGGGCCGAGGGGTTCTAAGTGTTTTTTTTTACAAATAAATTCATTATAATTGCTGCACAACCATTCCCCCTCATTTCCCTCAATATTTTTCCGCCAACTCTGTGCCGATATATGTTCCCGCAACCTGTTTCCCACCAACCCCTTCCCGCTACCCGTTTCCTGCCAACCCCTTCCCGCCACCCGTTTCCCGCCAACCCCTTCCCGCCATATGTTCCCGGCACCTTTCCCTCCATACCGCAGTCGTTCTTTCCCGCCATTTTCTCCTCTCTACCTATAAACCCCCCTTCACACGGAGTTGGATAAGCAGTCCATTTTAGTGTAGTCGAGATGTCCGATTATCCTTTCGATCGTAGTTTTCACCCTGAGATGAGCAAATGTCTTCTTAGGCTAGCCACAAATTTCAGGATGGACAATAGGATAGTTCCATGGGACGAACTCATCTGTAGTGACACCATACAGAATGAGTTGGCTCACGCATTACGTAGGTCTGGGTGGCCTGAAAGGACCTATGAGGAGGTACGTAAAGAACTTCTTAGGTTGCATGGAAGGTGGAAGAAGGTAGTGCAGACGAAGAGTGAAAATTTTATAAGGATTGCAGCAGAGCATACATATTTATGGACTGCCGACAGCGAAGACGAAGACGATATCTTCATGCCGAGCACCAAGGCCAAGAGTACCGCATCGTCGAAGGGCAAGAGTACCGCATCGTCGAAGGGCAAGAGTATCGCATCGTCGAAGGGCAAGAGTGCTGCAGCGACGGAGGATGACGATGATGCCTTCATGTAGTATGTAAGCTGTATTTTGTAAGTTCAGTCCTACCGTTTATGTGAGATGTACTTGTATCTTAATTATCGGTTGCAGTCTCTTTGGAAATGTAACTCGAATAACAATGCGGATTAATAGTAATATGTCTCTCGCATACATAAAACAATATATGTATCCTGATCAGATAGAAGCAAGTGCGATAGTAACATATGCGAATAGTCTGAAACTAATATATTTAACGACTCATACATAGATAACGATATCACTGGGGGGGACGACGACGAATCTGGGTCTTCCTCGGACGAGGACCGGAAGGCGATAAGCGATCAGCCGGTGGATGACGCTGACGATTACCATGACCATAGATAACCTCGTCTGTCTGTGTCTCCTGCGTCAATGGTGGTGGTGGAGTGTGAAGAACTGTCTGCGAGAACTCATAGGTGTTTGCAGCTCGGTCATCATCGTCGTCGTCGCCGGCTAAGAACGAACCAGCACCACTAAGCATCGGTGACTGGACTGAATGCATGAACGGCTGCGACTGGCTGCCGACTGCGGTAAAGTAAAACATATAAAATTGATTTGCGAACCTACAATGTTTAAAAGAATGTACAAAGTAGTGTTACCTAGGTCCATCTGATGATGCCAGGAAGAGCCCCCTGGTTCTGAAGGAGGTGGCTGCTGGAAGAAAGAGCTCCCTGGTTGTGAAGGAGGTGTCTGCTGCCAGGAAGAGCTCCCTGGTTGTGAACGTTGCACAGAGGGTCGTGGTTCTGAACGCTGCATAGAGGGTCGAGGTTCTAAACGCTGCAGAGAGTGGCGTGGCAGACGATGTGCTGGACGAGGAATAGCAACATCCGAAGATCGTCTACATGTAACAGCTGCGTAAATCCCCCGTAGCTTCTCATCAAGACGCCTCAACCATGAGACGTTCTCTCGTGGTGGGATATTATCTCCCCTCTCAAAGCGTTGCATTAAAGCGGAAACCTCCTCTAGCGCCTCGCTTGTCAAGTCACCCTGTACACGGAGAGTTAACCAATTAGATCATTGTTGTATGGCAGACAACACGAATAGTCAACCAATTGTATATGTTCAGGTTAAGAAAAAACTTAACATGTGAGAACCATAGCACGTACCGCGTGGTGTCTGGTTCCCATAACAGAGGCAGTTGGGTACATATCGCTGGTGAGAGGGGCTTCGATCTGATCAGGAGCTGCTGATGGAACCAAGTACATCCTGGTGCTATGCCGGTAACTCTGCAGATACAACCCGAACTTGTCCCAGTCAAAGGGCCGAACCTCATCCCAGATATTTGTCGGCGCAGTAGTCCATTCGTCCACGTAAGGGCTAATGTCGCGAAGCCAAGAATCGTGGGACTTGTTTCCTCCTGCGCGACTGTACCTGAGATTGACATGCGCGTTACATGATTAGTGATATTCTGAATGCAGACCTGAGAACTAAAATAGTATTACTTACTTGTGCACGTGATCTGGTAAGTGTGGAATAACTGGAATGTCAGGCTCTTGGCATAGGCCGAACTGTCTCATCACCCTATGAAGAGCCATCTCCTCAACCGTCACGTCGAACACCAACTTGGCCTTGGTCATCCAATAGTGTCGATCTCTAGTGCACAATCCAGAAATCCCAACTGGACACCTGGATAATATAGCCTGATGGGAGTATGGCTCCCAGATAACTTGATCCTCGTGCAAACTATCAAACTGCGCCGTGAAGGAGGGGTAGCAGCCCCTCACCTGGCTATGCGCGAACTGTCTCTGTGCATGACAAGAAATAAGCATTAGTAATACTATTGAATGGCAAGAAATAAGCATTAGTAATTCATGTTGTTACTTAATATGAAAATACCTCTCTCCGTGTCCAAACAGATCCCATAGTAGGCAAGTCGCCGATAGCAGGCACGTAAGTCCCAGCCATGTCCTCCAAACCAAAAGGTCTATCAACGTAGACATAGGGTCGACCAATAGGGAATCTCTCGTATGACCAGAGCTGCAACAATAGTGGACATCCTGTAATACCTGATTTTCTAGCCTTCAACGAGCAAGCTTTGCACAGGCCTCTGTACGTAGCCGCTAACACAGCAGAACCAAAACTCCTCTGCAGAATGTCCCCAGGGCAACGTGCGTTAGCTATCTCTCGTGCAATACTGATGAGTCGTGCATCGACAGTGGTCACGTGGTTCTCCGTGAACATCGTCTTGCCGAACAACCACAAAATATATGTCTCTAGGGATCGGTCAATCTGTGCCTCTGACAACTGAACATTGGGATATCCTAAGGAGACAATCTACATAGAAACCAAAGATTGTTTGAACTATGCAATGAGGACAACAATGAAAACATCAGTTTTTAAACTTGCCATGAAGGTTACCTGAAACTGGGTCAACCACTTAAAACGAGGCCCGTGAGTATCGTTGTCTAGGACCTTAGCAGTTGGCACCGCAGCCAAAAAACGGCCCTGCATCGATGCTAGCCAACCAGATTCTGCCTCTAAAGGACCTATGGCAGCACCGGCCAGAGGTAATCCCAACAAGTAAGACACATCCTGTAAAGTAGGCGCCATCTCTCCCCAGGGAAAGTGAAACGTATGTGTCTCTGGTCTCCATATATCTACTAAGCAGGTAATGAGTGACTTGTCGTAAGAGAAACGTTTCACTTGCCTCTTGCGTAACTGCATTGGTTCACCTGCCTCATCCAATTGCGGATGTTCAACCCACTCATCCAATGTATCCTCAACCAGCTGTGCCAAGGGTAGAAGTCCAGCCCAACTTAACCTACAAAATAAAGAGAATGTAGCATACAGTTAGCGGCTATTAAAATGATGTCAAACATAGTAAGTCATTATACCGACACATACCTATTAACCCATGAATGGTGTATCATCCAGTTAGACTTTGGGGTGCGAGTGACCAACACGTCTAAGTTCTTGCCCGCTTCCATAAGTGCGGCCCGGTGCCCTCTATCAATATTACGATTAAGCAACGGATACGAAGCCATATCTGCAATTCAAACAATAAATCTCAGGTGCAAATTAAAACATAGTCCAGACATATTAAAAATTAAAACATAGTCCAGACATATTACAAATTAAAACATAGTCAAATAATATTACAAAATAAAACATAGTCCAGACATATTACAAATTATAACATAGTCAAATAATATTACAAATTAAAACATAGTCCAACACATATTACAAATTAAAACATAGTCCAACACATATTACAAATTAAAACATAGTCCAACACATTATATAGCTTGCGAGTTATTTCTTCCTCGTCCGCCCCTTCGGCCTCGGCTGCCACGACCACCACGACTGCCACGACCACGTCCGCCTCTTCCTACTGTTGTCGCAGTCGTCGATGTGGAAGAACCGTCTTTGTTCAGGTCGGGACAATATTTCATCCTATGCCCATAAGCCGCGCATAGCAAACATTGTCTGGTTGCTCCACCAGCTTCAGATTGGTCCATATCGTTTCGGATGCGCTTTACCTTACGTCTGCCCCTGCTTGTTCGTCGAAGTTCTGGATCCGGAATGTATACTTTCTGCCCATCGTTTACCTTGTTGAAATTGCCGATGACTCTAAACCCAGTCATCTCACCTGTCCAGACATTGAGTACTGCATCTTTTAAATAGTATGGGGACACGAAGGAGATAGCGTCCAACTCAATCTGGCCACAGGCAGCCAACACATGTTAGCAAGGCAGGTGCAACAACTTCGGTTTGTTGCATGTACACTCACAAGTTGGATAAAATTCCGTTCCAATTTTTACCTCGTGCGTCTTCACCTCATTTGCAGAACCAAAACCATCTGTAGGAAGCTGAACCTCATACCTCCTTTCCTGATTACCTATGAGTCTGACAGTGTGCTTCTTTGCTTTCTCTATCTTCTTTGCCATGTACTCCATGACACGGCTACAATAAGGTGTGTTCTGGTTATCTGCAATATGCTTCTTTGCTAACTCGTGCCTTTCTCTGAAATATCTCAAAGTGCCATGGAATACAGCCTCTACAATAGCTGTGAGTGGCAATGCTCTATTCCCTCTGAGTACAAAGTTATACACCTCTGCAAGATTGGTTGTCATGTGACCATACCTAGCTCCATGGGTGTCATGCAGCAAAGACCAATTCACCGGAGGCTCTTTCTCTATCCACTTAGAAAAATTCTTTATTGCCCTGCCCTTCTTTCTCTGAGTATTAGGAGGGTCAATTGCTGGCAAGTCACAAAGACCTACTAGCTCCTCTAGCTCCGCGATGAGTGCTACTAATTTAACCTGATCTTTTTCCATTTTCTTCCTCGCACGGACCTGCTTCTTAGTAAACTCATCTAGTTTTGACCAAATAAATTCGTATTTGCGCTGCTGGTTCTGGTTGCATAATTTTTTGAACAAGTTCATCAACCGTTTGTTCTTAAACTGTGAGAAAAAATTAGCCCCAAGATGGCGCATGCACCACCGGCTCTGCAAGTCCTTCCAAGGTGTTGGTTCGTCAGCTGTTGGATTCCTTAGTGCCTTCACGGCCTTCAATATACCAGCATGTCTGTCATGAATGACACAGACGTTTGGTCGGTCTTTCACGATCGCAATTTTAACTTGACGGAAGAACCATACCCAGCTCGGAAAGTTCTCACCCTCCACAAATGCCATGGCAAGTGGGATGATTTGATTGTTCCCGTCCACACCAATAGCAGTCAGGATTTGCCCTTTGTACTGACCAGTCAGGAATGTACCATCCACAAACATCACAGGAGGACAATGCCGGAAAGCTTCGATGCACATAGCGAAAGAGAAGAATACTCGTTTCAACACCTTGAAATCTGGTATACTTTCCAACCTCGTGTGTTGTATGTTAACATAAGTGCCGGGATTCCTCTCCGTCAGTATGTCAAGGAGACGGACAATATTATCATATGAGTCGAAGAACGTCCCAAACCTTTCCTCCATAGCCTTCTGCTTAGCCCTTCAAGCCTTCCCATAAGGAATCTCATAATTCCATCTGACCTTCACTGCTGTCTGGATGTGTTTTGCTTCCATATCTTTCTTCTCCACTATCTCAGTATACATGAGTTGCGCAATGAGAGTTGAAGTCAGGTTTGGATGACGAACCAACAGGTTTTTCCTCACATAATTATGTGGGACCACATTGGTGACAACCCAGTGGATGTTATACTTCGGCACGTGCCCGTGCACCTTCGCAGGACAACCTGTTTCAGCACACTTCACGGTATAGTTTGTTGGACTTGATATGTGTGTCCGGAAAACCCTCTGCGTAGACATAGCCCACTTTATCACCGCATACTTCAATTTTTTCTTTGTATCAAACATAGCCCCTATCTGGACTTGGTTCAGATTATACTGCCATGGAGTCTCATGGCCATCTTTGACCGTAAGGCCGGTGGATATGTCCTGATCCCATGCAGAAGGAATCGGTACCTCCACTTCATCCTCGGAATTTTCAGAATCCAGATCCTCCGCAAATCCATCCTCGTCCTCTTCCTCCATCACCCTCTACATTTCATCGCCTTCCTCATCCCCATCAGCAACACCAGAACCAGCTAATATTATCGACTGACTCTGCCCAGTATCATGACCACAAACATTGTGTGGCACGTAGTCTGACTCTTGGCTAGCATCCACATCCTGTGGCTGTGACCCAGATAAATAAATCTCGTTAGCCACTTGACTACCCTGCCCGGGTTCATACCCCACGTGGAGTTGTACGGTATTCTCCTCCTTCGCCACAGGTTGCACTAGGGCATATGGGTGGATTCTTCTGTCTCGGCAACGACTTAACAGGGTCAACCAATGCTGGCTCCTATCTATCGGCATCAACTCCCACTTCACATTTTTACAGGATTTCGTCCACAATGCATGAATACTGACGAAACATACTTCAGGATCCAGCCCAAAACTAGTAGTCAACCAGTACTTCAACTGTCTAATGTCCATTCTGTTCGGGTCTGAAAGTGTCATGACGCCATTTTTAAACTCGCTAAGATCAACCCCCAACTCATTATATCTAACATTACCAGGGCCGTAGTAAACAGTCAAATTTACTGATTCAGACATTTTCACCTGTCAGACATTGCCACCTACTCATTAATCGCAATGAAAAAAAATATTACCGGCTACACTAACTAAAAATATTACCGGCTACACTAAAAAAAATATTACCGGCTACACTAACTAAAAATATTACCGGCTACACTAAAAAAAATATTACCGGCTACACTAACTACAAATATTACCGGCTACACTAACTAAAAATATTACCGGCTACAAAAATATTTGTGACGACAATGGTATACCTTTGACGCGTGTGTCCCCTTCTTCTTCGTCCTCTCTTCAACTCAGCGGCACCGGCCACCTCGCGGACTACTTGCACCACCGGAACTCCAACTCACCACCACATCCTCCTCACCACCACCACCTCCTCCTCACCACCACAGCCTCCTCACCACCACCACCTCCTCCTCACCACCACGCACAAAAAACTACACCATAGCAAAAAAAAAATTACGTACACCGACGGAGAATGCTATGATCTATTGTTTCTGCGGGTTGGATATGAAAATGGGTGGACGAGGGAAGAGATCGGCGCGGGGGTGGAGAAACGAGAGAGAGAAATGAGAGAGAGAGGAGAAGCAGCGAAGGGAGGAAGAAGAAAGGAGATGTCGGCCTTATCCAGGAGCTCGTCGGCTTCCTGGAGGCCGACAGGCCCCCCTCGGCCTCCACTAGGCCGACAGGCCTCCCCTCGGCCGCCACGAGGCCGACTAGTCCCCCCTCGGCCCACGGCCGGCCGACAGGCCCCCCCTCGGCCCACGGGAGGTCGACGGGGTGCTATTTGTGGTTTTTTTTGTTTCAGCCCGCTAGTTTTCAAATTTGCTATAAAATTTGTCATACTTTTGAAAAAAAAATCCAGAAATAACTCAGCAGCCAAAACATGGTAATAGTGCATGCCATGTCGGTAGTGCTGAATGATGATTATCCTTGTCTTGACTTTGTTGTGTTGTATGAATTCTTTATGTGAATATATTCTGTAAGTGCACTAGGTCCCAGAAAGTGGTATCTTCTGGCTGGTAGATCCTAACTATTCTTTTCTGCAATAATGTTGAAGCTGTGATACTTTTTACTTTTTTGGTCAAGTCAGTCATGATTTATTCACCAATGTTTCCAGAATCAGGATGTGGAAACCCTTTTTCCTTTTTCTCGGACCAAGAACAACTTCTCTGGAGATATGCCCCACAATCTAGCAAGGTGCTGAACTATTTTCCCTCCTTTCTGAGACACTTATTTCCCTCAATAGATATTAGAGTTTGTAAGTGTGATCCAGTTTTTGGCTGATTATTTTACAAAATACCAGAACATACTTAGAAGTATGAGATTGATGGATTAATTAGATATATGCCACTGCCAACTTCGTATATTCAAAAAATGTTGTGCACTTTCTGCCAAGTAGACGTAATATCCTGTTCTAGTACTACCTCCGTCTGGGTTTATTAGTCCCCATTGTATTTTGGGTTATGCTTTGACCATATATTTGACTAGCAAAATATAAGTGATATGTCATTAAAGTTATATTGTTAGATTCATATTTGAAAGTACTTTCCAATGATACTATTTTTGCTAAATATAACTTATACTCTCTCCGTCCTGAATTAAGTGACGCAGAGTAAGTGCTAAGCTAGTACAAATTTGCATACAAATGGCGCCAGTTAAATCGGGACAGAGGGAGTATTTCATTAGTAAAATTATGGACCCAAAATACCAAGGGGACTAATAAACCCGGACGGAGGTAGTATGTAATTAACTGGTATAAGATCTTATGTGATTACATAATGTACTGTCAGAAGCTCTGGGCTAAATGGTATCACAACTCACAAGCGCAAAGTGATGCCCTCATGTTATTTTTTACCTCTAGCTACACTCTCTGCAGGTGTGGTCTGAGCCTTTGTATGAGTGAGTGAACAGTGTAAAAAACGTAATTAACTCCAGACTACTGATAGAAACAAGAAATTTCTGAATAATAACGGAGTTGTATCAAGTAAGATAGATAACCTTCACATCCCCGAAATAAAGCTTGCTTTCCGCGTTCCCTTCTTTTTGTGTTGATGCACATTTGCTATACCTTAGAATGGTGTGTGTATGTGTGTGTGTGTACACACACACACAAGAGGGTAGTTGAAGAGCTCATCCTCAATCGTTCGCGCGACTAGGCTCTTCCATGGCCATAACGCAAAGCTCTGAGTCCTGCAAGGTTTGGGCGCACTTCTCTATTTATTTCTTGGTGGCCCTAAATGTATGAGGTCCGGTCTTCACCACTGATTACGAGTCGAGGGACTAGTCGAGACTAGTCGACAGACTAGTCTACGAGTCGCAACTTGAGTGTCGACTGCAAATCTCGTGTAGACTACTTGGTCGAGTCGAGCAGTCGACAGACTAGTCTGGACTAGTCGAGCTATTTGAGTCGGGCGACTCAAAATTTTGAGGGGATAAGTCACCCAGCCCGGCCGGAGCTCATGCTCGGGCGGAGGCCATAGCCGTGACACGTAGGAGTGTGCGGCCCTGAGACAAGAGAGAAGGGAGAGAGGAGAGGAGGAGGCATGGCGGTGATCGGCGGCAGCGGCCGGAGGCGTGGGTTGCGCGCGCGTGCTCCCTTGTGTGATGATGCTGGCGGCTGCAATGGGATCGATCGGGAGCTAGGGTTCCAATGACTGGGGGGCTAAGTAGGCTGGCCACTTGGGCCCAAATGGGCCAGCTGGGGGGCTGCTGCGTGGCGCTGGGCTGGGCTTGGTGAGCGTCGCCTAGCACTTCTGGTGTTATTGCATACTGTACTGTTAGTATATACTCCCTCCGTCCCAAAATATAAGAACGTTTTTGACACTTGCGTTCTTATATTTTGGGACGGAGGGAGTACTACATACACTGCTCAAAAAAAAAAATATACTACATACTATTACTAGTTATTAATAGTTGAGTACTACAGTACCATGTCGACTAGTCCAGCACTAGTCTAGACTAGTCACGATTAGTCTATGAGTCTCAACCTCGGAACGACTCGTCGACTTGTCGACTCGTAAACCTTGGTCTTCACATAAAGCCTCTCTAACAAATTCGATTATGTAAGAGATAAGATATGCTGCTCTTCAAAACAGAGATAAAATAATATATGAAACTAAAAGATAAAGCAAATAACCTATTCTGAAACACCAACATTAGCTGAGAATTGTAATAGTTTCCTATTAAGATGGCTTGAAATTTTACAAGGTTGTGAACAAGAGACTTTGTGCCAGATAGCCGAGATAAGCTAGTAAACTACAAGAAACTAAAGAAACAGCAAAATGGACTAGTATTATGAAGGCCTTCATGTTGAAACTTGCGCTTTCAGTGATGCACATAACTCCCTCGATCATTTTGCTCTTGCCATCTACCAAATTGTAGCCTCGTCCTGGATTGTCTCGTCTTGGAGTAGGTGTTCCTGCTGTTGCCGAAAATCACGTTTCAATGCCCGCCTATTTTGCTACTTCAACAATTGCCAGAGCTCATTGATGATTACACTCGTTTAACCTTCACAGTCCGAGCAGACTTTGTCTTGGTCTTACAAAGATTGAACCAACGATCTGAACTAATTTTTTCTGTTACCGGTCCGTACTTGATGTGGATGCACATCAGTGGTAACAGGGTAAGTGTTTACCGAACAGCTATACGCATCCTATAAGTATACAACATGATCCACCAAGTGATGTTACATATTTCTTGCTCTGAGTGATATGATAATTTTCGCTGCTCTTCATTTCATCTTAGACCACTCTGGGTAACAATTTGACGTAATAGTTGAATGTATTAAAAATGCCTTCTGCAAGTTTCTCAAAAAAAATACAACTATGGAGCTGTGGCCATCTCACTGATATTTCGGGAGTGTTTAATCATTAATGATTTCTATCTGATCAAGTATGCTAGCAATTCACACCATAGTCCTGCTTCGCGATACCTGCATAAAAGTCAGAAAGCATAAGAACTTAAGAAGAATATTTGTTGAGTATGTTGAATGTCTCATTTGGGGACTTCCATACATTTCGTGCTGAAGCAGGGCTGCTTCAGTGCTGGGTCATCTTCAGGAGGTTGCTGTCCAAAGATCATCTCGCAGCTCATGTCTTCAAAATCTGAACAGTAACAATATGGTTGACATAAGTACATAATATTCTATTTCCTCTCATACATAATTAACTAGTAACGGCCTTAAGGGCTTGTTTGAACCTAACATGATATGCCCTCCTCTGTTGGTTTTTATTCGAAATAAAAGAAAGTAGATAAAGAAAGAATAGATTATCTGGTTTTGTGGGCATCAGACATGGAGTTGGAAACGCTCCATTGCAATATACAGGACTGAAGCCCCAAGGGGTAAGACAATTAGCACTTTTGTAGTTGCAGTAAGCAACATTCATTGGCTGCCCCCGGAGCTATGTACTTGAAAGCACAAAAGGAGAATCATGCCTTGCATATCCCAACTCAAGTTGATCCTAGTTGCGTGGACTGCCGTCATAAAATATCAACATCATATGACCTAGAAACAATGATTGTTGCAGCTGAAATATACAGCGAATCACCCTGGAAGAATCAACACTCGCAAGTGCTTCTCATAAGTGAGACTGGACCATATTGCTCTGATATTTGAAACATGATGGCCCTGCACTTTAAAGCGAAGGTGCCTATACTGTGTTTGTCTAGTCCTGGATTGTAGAACAGTTGGAATAGACAGTAGTACAACTTGTCTGCCAGCCCCCCTTTAGCCCTATTTCTGTCCAACACTTGCAATTAATGTGTGACCTGCAAACACGTTGGTCCCGCTCCAAACTTTTTTGTTCCCCAAATGGTGGCCTGTGGTTCCCATAACCAAAACAAGGTAAAGAACCTAGGTGTAGATGGCAAGGTCTTATTTAAGTATCAAGTTCTGTATTATTCATATGAGAATCTTGATACCATGGATGCTTTGAGTTAACATTTCCCTTCAAGGGCTAGTCTAAACATTTGGGTGGCTAGGGACCTATTATAGCACTACTTAAAGTGGAAAGATGGTATTCTAAGGTCACTGAAGTCAACATTAGTATACTGTTACACTTGCATTATAATTTGGTCACTGACCAGGGTAGTTAAGATACACTTTCAGGTTTCAATATCTTAACTGATAATCCATTAATCTCTTGCTGAATTTATTCAGCGGGCCGGAATATTAATTTTATCATTTCACTTGTATTCGAACCGATTATATTTCAGTTGTTGCGTACCCACTGATATACTTTACTATTCAGGATAGCCTCTCGTGGATCAGAGCGAAGGAAGCTTACTGGGTGACATGTACACAGAAACTCCGAGCGAATCTTGCATAAACTTCTGGGATGGAATCTTGCAAAGGTTCGTGCACATACCGACACAGTTGGTGCTTTCCAGAAACCTGTCGCCGAATAAGATAACAAATTAATAAAGATAAGCACCACTTACATCAAAATTTGTTGGGATGTCTGCACTCTGCACCTTAGTAAATATTTTCCTTATGTCGGTGTTAATTGGGATAGTGTCTCAAACATGGGTAGTACTGGTATGTTGCATTGGCCTCTTACTTTTCATTTCTTCTTATTTTCAGAAGATATTTTTCATCTATTCACATTGGCAGTTTGTGGAGTGTGAGTAGGAACATCAGTTTGCCACAATTGCGACATGGACAGTACAAGTGGCATGTCAGCCTTAGTACTTTCTTGCCTTTTCTTTCAAGTGGATTTACTTGAGTATAAGATGGACATACTGCAATAAATTCATTCAATCAATGGTTGCAGAATCATGCGCTGTTAATTTCAAAATAAGTTAATTGTTTTTGCACCTATGAATGCTCAGAGCAACCATTTGGACCAATATATTTGGGACACCTTATATTCAACCTAGTTAAACTTATTCGACATTTTTTTTCCTTGCATTTAGTTTCCTTAGCATTAGCTACTTAGCCGAACAGTTCGTCGGTTATGATTGAATTACCTGCACTTGGGGATGTACACCACATTCTTCTCTCTCGTTCCATCTACTTCAGATTCCCTGACCTTGTTCAATGACATAATAATGATCACTCAGAAAACTTATCCAAAGTGGGGAGTGTATTCCATGTGGGACTGCATTAAATATTAATATATGTACTATAAATGTCTTGTATATTGCTACATCCAAGCCACATCCTACCACTTTTGCAATATTTATCAACTTGGCATGTGGCTTTATATCGGTTCATTTTGGGCAGGGCTCACCAGAAGCACTAGCATGGAGTCTTTCTTTGAATGATGCCCTCCTTGAGGGCAGGCTACTTATTTAAGTGAAATATTACATATTTATTGCATGAAGCAAGAACATGTCAACGAGAGAAAATGTGTTGATATAGTACCTCACATGGTCCAACCAGCCAAGGGAAGAATATGGTGGTGAAGGCAGCAAAGTACTCCCTGGAAAATCTTGAAGGCGGCATCATCACCTTTATCTGCCCAAACAGAATTCTGTCAGACCAAACCCAGGTAAAAAGTAGAGACATTTGTACTGTTTCCCACTCCCTTCGTGTCCGAAAAGAAGGCCTATGAATTTGAAAGCAAAAAATGTGTATGGTTTGTTTTGGCATGCAAGCAAAAAATTTGAAATCGTATATAGTTTTTTTTACTTTTGTTTTTTGTTGAGAAAAAAATCACTGGCCGGCTGAATACTATTATAAAGTTAATTATTATGCATGGGGCAGGGGCGTGCACTTGCCATTGTGACGATGTAGCTTGGCATTGCTCGTTCGAGAGCGCTGGCCACAATCTCGCACTGTGTGTCGAGCCTGAAGATTCTGGAGATTGCCACAGCGGCCTCTATTAATCCTTGGTAGCCATGTTTTCCGTTCTTTATCCCTGTCATACATACATACATGATGTTCAGGTCAGTCAGCAAGCGTCGACCATCCTTAATTTGGAGTTTTGGACCACATCTTAAAAAAAAAATTCTAAAATTGTACTGTAGAAAACTATTGTGAACAACAAACAGCACATCAATGCTGACGCTTTCCTAGTCTAGAAAGAAAAGAAAAAACTACTTTTTCTTGGGTACAATCAACTGGGCAAAAATTAAACAGGGGGTATGTGTCATAGCTGCTCCCTCCATTTCTAAATATAAGTCTTTTTAGAGATTTCAATACGGACTACATATGGATGTATATAGATATATTTTAGAGTGTAGATTCAGTCATTTTGTTTAGTATGTAGTCCCTATTGAAATCTCTAAAAAAACTTTATTCAGAAACGGAGGGAGTACATACTAATTCGTGTGTCTGATCATTGCTTTTGAGATAGCTCACCACCCGTGCCGAATGGTAATTCGCGTGTCTAGTCAGTATTCGAAAAATCTGATCATTGTCAGGAGGAATTTACAGCTGCCACATATAGTAGACACACTAAGTGGCTAGCTCCTAGGCGAAACCATTTGCTACATGATGTTTGACTTCTCCATTACTATTAGTTAGTATCGTGTGAAGAAGAAGAACAAAAAGGACAGGCTCACCACTGAGAGATTCCTAGAGTGTGCACCTCACATTCTTATACGGCCGGCAAGTTATGGCCACTCGTAGTTGCCTGGCTATATATGCTGATACGCACTTGTGCTTGTTTTGCAATATATATGCTACTCGCTCGCGTAGCTAGCTGTTGGACATATTATCAAATTGGTTTGATCGTCTAATATTTTCCTTCTATTCTGTCATCACTAATCTCGAGTGAATTTTGTTCTCTCACATTATATATACATGCATGTGGGTCCTAAGTCCTACCCAGCCGGGCGACATAAACCGATATGCATAATACCACTACATATGGCTTCTTTGCAGAAAAAAAAGGAAGCTATCCCGTTAATATTTATGATCGTATATACAGGTATAGCACGGACAGCAACAGTAATCAACTGTATGTGTGTAGTACAAAATTTTCGTTCCACGTACGGACGAAAGCATCAAGCCAAGCATAGCACTACGTGAGCAACGTTGATTATAAGTTTATAACTAAGTTTATTAATCGGCCTATACTGACAAAAATGGCATACATAGTAGCACCCGTCAGGTGGCAAGGCGAGCAACTAACGACGAAAAGAAGCATCTGGGAAATGTCCGTTTTATTCTGGTGAAGCATCTAACCTCAAATTACCCATTTTTAACTCAACCTTTTTTTTACGATCATTGTTTTGTCCAACTTAGTTAACCACGAGCTTTTCTTTTGCCGCCGTAGCGACTTTTATTATACTCCCTAACTAGATCCGGCCATCTCCCATCTTGAAAAAGAAAAAGACCTTCCAATACGTGTGGCCGCGTGGGACACAAATGTCTGAGCCACACGGCCGTCTTCCTAGTCGAGGCAAAGATCGTGAGGTCTGGCCAAGGAACCGTGGCTTCACCAAAATAGGGCTCCGTCGCCATTAATGAAAGCTAAAAGTAACATTGGTTTATTTATCCACTACGGAGTAGAATAAAACTATGTCTCTTCACATGCAGCAGAAACTCACATGGGTAGGGTAAAACAACATGAAGGATGGAGGATCATTCCAAAGCTGGCAAATATGTATACGATCGAGCACGAACCGGAAGCTTCTTGAAGTTTCCTGGACAGGTAGCCAATGGCCAGGTTGTCGAACCAGGTGTCGTGGTACACCGTCGTTGGCGTCGCCGCGGCCGTCTCTCTCACTGGCCTTGTTGGCGCCGGTGCCGGGACCCGAGCTAGCGTCGCCTCTTGTGGCCTCGCCATGACCCCTCGCACCGTGGAGCTCCGCTTGATCCTCCTCACGTAGCTCTTCTTCGTCACGCAGGAGACACCTCTTCCGCCCACGCACGGGGGTGCTCTGGCCGTGAGGCCACTGTGACTGTGAGGGAGGAGCACAAGTGCGGTGGCCTCCATGTTTATGGCCTGTCTAGCTATGAGTGTGTGTGCGAGAGAGAGAGAGAGAGAGAGGGAGGGGAAGGGTATATTTGTAGAGTGGGAGAAGCGGAAGAGTTGAATTAAGCTGTATTTGTAGGATGTTAATTACTAAGCTTATGATTTGACTCGTATGGGGGAGACGAGGAGGAAAAGCCCAAACGGCAGGGAGGGGGGCATCTTGGCGTGGTGGGACGATGGAATCAAGGCTAACATCATGTTCCACGAGTCGAGAGATCCTCACCTCGGAATGGACTAGAGCGAGCTGTGTCAATTTCTAATGGGCTTTGGCTATTGATGCTCCCTCCTTTAGTCAGTTGGACCAGGCGAAAAGATCCATAGACATGAGTTTTTTTTTTTTTTTGAGATGCCATAGACATGAGACTTAACAACACTTTCCCGAGCACTCGCTCGTTTCCACGGCGACATATGTCTGCACTTCCGTGTATGCTGCTGTCTAAACTGTTGCACCAACTTGGACCCTGACCGACCAATTCTAACATTTCGTATATGTAAGTTTTTTTTTGCGAAAGGGCCCAAAGCCATAAATTAAGTATCACATATGCTTACACACCCGTACAGAAAAATAAAATTACATTCAAATCCTTGAGAGTGTCGAAGTCTTCTTCCGCCTGCATTCACCGGCGGCGCGCCGTGTGCATAGCTCGATGCTGCCACCAGGCCTCCGCCTCGGCGGAGCAAACTTGTTTGAACCCACGAGCTCGTATAAACGACGGTCGGGAAGACGCCATCGACTGCGATCTGCAAAGCAAATTGCCGCCACGGAGAAGAATACACCAATAAGGGGTGTACAAACTTTGAAGACCATGATAGCCATCTGAATCCGGATGGATCCATTGAAAACTTAAATCACTCGGATCACAAAAGACCCGCTAGAAACACTACTCCACGCGCCCTCCGCCGGCGGTAAGCACACCAACGGGACAGATGGAAAGGGCGGGGAGAACATTATTCCTACACTGAGGCACCACCATTGTCTCGCTTCCCCAAACCAAACACGACTCCATAAAGAAAGCAAGAAAAAAAAAACACCCATGTCGCTGCATGCGAGGTCTAAGATTGACGTCGAGCTCGCCCGTCCAGGACCATGCACCGACCTCCTCTTCTTCTCCGATGCCTAGCCAGGCCAGTCCTTCGTTGAAGATCGCTGCACTAGAACACCAACACCACCGTCGAACATTGCCTGCTGGAGACCGCAACTCGGTCACACATCCCTGTTGCCAACCCACAGCAGTCCACCGGACCGTCCATATCAGGCCCCCACGATCAGCAGCCTCCCCTCCGCCGCAAGCGATGCACCCTTGTGGCGGTGAGAGGGGAAGGAGATGGAGTGGCGGCTAGGGTTAGTTGCCCCGCATGGAGCCTCTCGTGAAAACGTTTGGAGGCTTGGCAATGTGAGTACTCGATGTATATATAAGTTATAATCTGCATCAAAGATAGTCTCTCAAAACTTCACCCAAGTAATTGCCAGATATTAGTTCATTTTTTTCCTAGATATTTGGACCGACCAATTGAGAAGAAAAGTGACTGTAGTTCATGTATCAGTGTTAATACAACCTAAGAGCATCTCCAACCGGACTTGGCAAATCCGGCCCGTCAAACACTCGTGGCGCGTCCACGGATACTAACCGGTCACGCCTTAAATTTCCATTCTCACAACCAGACACCTCAATTAACACACTTGATCTCTGGAATAACTTCTAAGAAATTGGATGCAACATCAGGCCTCCCGAGGGTTTTTGCCGCCACCCCCTCTCCTCCGCCTTCCTTCCTCCTCTCTCCTCTGCCTCTCCTCCGCCTTCCTTCCTCCCCTCTTCTCCGCCCCCTTCCCTCCCTAGGGTTTCTGCCGCCGCCGGATCCCAGCTGGGCAAAGCCCATGCGGAGGGATGATGTCGGCGGCAGGGCTTCCGTCCGTCGCGGCTTGGAGGCGTGTATGTGGCGGTGGATCTTGAGCGGGCACCTCGGGACGACGTGTGTGCAGCAATGTGACCTCCTCTACCTTTGGCTGTCTTCATCGTCGGTCCAAAGGGATCTGGACGGTGGGTGCTGCCTCACGGTGGCTTCCCGACGGCGGATCAAGTTGAGGAGGAGATGGTGGCCTAGCTGCTAAAGTGGGTGAGGATGCCACCATCGATGGCGACGCCCGTGGGTGTTGTTTTCCTCGTTGGAGGCGATGGTGGGGGCGTCCGTTGCTCCATTGTTTTCAGGGGAAACCTCAGATCTGGGGGAGGCCACCATTGATGGCGGCACCCGTGGGCGTCGTAGCCCTCGTTGGAGGCGTTGAAGGGGCCTCCTGGATCGGATGATGGCGATGTATTCGTCGTCCCCCCATGGGGGCATCATCTTTGGAGACATTCATCGGCTGGACAGACATGTGGACGGCTTGGTGGGTGGGCGTCGGTCTCTGCGTGATTGTCGGGTGGGGACCACGGTGGGCGGCGTGGCATCTACCATCTATGACAAGTCTCGACGGCATGGTGCAGTGGGGTCTCGACGACGGATGCAGGATGATGAACACGCGTAGGGCGGTGGCGCCGTCTGGCGTCATGGTGGCGTTGATGGCAGGCCTCGCAAGGTCATTACATTGATTTCTCCTGAAGATGGGTATGCGGAAGACGATGGCGGCGAAGACTTCTGGAGTGTGTATGCTGGTGCGCGCTAAGGGTCTGCCGGACCGGTTGTGCCACTTGCTTGCTGCTGGGCGAGTGGGGTACCCGGCTTTAGATGTTAGGCTTTGGTGCGATGTCTGTTTGGTATTAGGCTCGAACATTCGGCACCCCTTCATCAAGGGGATAGGAGTAGCGACAGGTGTTGCCAAGATGGAGGCTTCAGTCTTAATGATGTATTACTTTGTAAGGTCCTTGTGAATAATTAATAAAATGGTTGCATGCATCGCCTAGATGCAGAGGCCGGGGGTATATCCTCCTTTAAAAAAATAGCGTACCTCAAATCCATACAAACTCATGCAACTACGTAAACAATGCGGTGCACACATCGTCCGCCTACTACATCAAGACATTGCCATCAGAATACCAAAAATTGGCATGTTTAACCTACATGCTAGCTATGGATAAGATCATCCATGGCTGCCCTTGCCCTTTTCGACGCCCTTGTCGTCCTTCTCGCGGAAGTAGCAGTCGAAGATGCAGTACTGATCGAGCCAGATTTGCTCATCGCCGGAGTTGTCTGACCCGTCGATGTCCTCCTTCTCCTCCTTGGGGGGGGGGGCAGTCCGCCCATGGCACAGACCACCCAATTCTACTCTCGGGTGAGGGCGCGCGTGTTCCTCCGCTGCCGCCTCTTTACAATGGAGGCACGGGAGGCTTCCTCCTCTATTGCTGCCAGCGCTGCCGCATCAGCCGCCTCTTTTGTCGCCATGTCTGCAACGAGGAGGGCCTCGGCCGCCCTCATCCTCTCCTTCCCACAGCGGGCACACCGGTCCCTGTAGGACTCATACTCCGGAGGACCGGTGATGGGGAAAGGGAGATTGGAAGGCTCTAGAGAGGACCACGATGATCCAGCGTCGAAGGATCCGAGCGCCCGATGTGCTGACGCAAAGGACTTGCACCGGACAAATCACGTCGTCGGTCGGGCGTTATCCTCCCGGGAGGGACGGAATGCAATGTGGACGACCATTGCCTCCTACAAACCGCACGGGACGACACCCCAGTCGACGTATCTGTACTCCTCGTCGTCAGATCCGCTGCCCGCCATGCCGGAGAAGGCCGGAGATCGCCGGACAGGAGTTTGGGTGGCGGAGGGGAGTGGAGTGAAGTGGCTAGGGTTTGGCCCAGGCAGCGGATAGGGAGGAATATATGTGGGATCGGGTGGGCCAGCGTGGGCCGGGCCCGACGTGGCGGACGCCCCCATATCCGCCCTAGATTTAGGCTGGATATGAGGGGTGTTGGTCAGCCCGGACGTTTGAGGCCCGTTTGAGGCGCCCGTCTGGGTCACTTTTTTGTGACCGGTGTTAGGGCATATTTCTCTGTTAGTGGTTTTGGTGATTGATGACAATGCTTTTGCGGGCTAATCGTGTGCATTGAGCATTTCAGGTTATCGATCATATGGCATAAGACGATTCGAGCCCCTCGGAGCTTTAAAAGTGAAGACGTCTATTTTCATGCGTTTCTTTTTCGGTGGATTTGAGTCGTAGGAGAACCGTACTATTAAGAGGGGGTCCGCTTCGGAAAGGTTTGGGTGGAATCATCACATACACATTTTCCAATGCACCTCTTTGCCTTTCCGCTCCGATGGAGTTTCTCCTTCTGTGACGCACAGGGGTGGTTGGAGAGCTGCCAGCGGCAGTACCGCTACTAGCTGCAGTAGTACCGCTCGTAGGCGATAGTACTGCCGCCAATATCGCGTGTACTACCGCTCCTTCTCGGGTTTTGGTTTTTTGTGTCGGGATCAGCGATAGTCCAGCGGTAGTCCCTCTGGCATACTGCCGTTGATTCCTTTTCGACCCAGTTGGATGAGCGGCAGTTGTGGCGGTAGTAGGAGCGGCAGTACCGCGCCTACTTCCGTTGCCACTACCGCTCGTGGCTCTGCTCTCTCTCATTCCCCTGTCTCTCAGCGGTGGTAGGGCGGTAGTGGGTGTGCGGCACTACGGCTTGTAAGCCGGAGTACCGCTGCTGCGGTACTGTCACCATCCCTGCTCTTGCCCTGCCTCCGTGGGCTCCTAAGCTGCAACCCCAGCGGTAGTACCGCTCCGGCGGCACTACTGCCTCGTGGCTCCATGCCATTGAACTGCTCTGTGAGCACTGCCGCCCGATGGCCCGAGCGGTAGTACCGCTCTCCTGAGCGGTAGTACCGCTTGGTGCGGGCTGAGAGCAATGTAACGATTGGAATCTTTCCCACTATATAAAGGGGTCTTCTTCCCCAAGAAGACTCACCTCTTCCTCCCCCAAAACTTCATTGTTGCCCAAAGCTTCATTTTCGCCCGATCTCTCTCCGTAGCCAATCAAACTTATTAATTTTCTAGGGATTGGTTGAGAGGGCCCCGATCTACACTTCCACCAAGAGAAATTTGATTCCCCTCACTAATCCCTTATTACTCTTGGGTGTTTGAGCACCCTAGACTATTGAGGTCACCTCGGAGCCACAATCCATTGTGGTGAAGCTTCGTGGTGGTGCTGGGAGCCTCCAATTCGGTTGTGGAGATTGCCCCAACCTTGTTTGTAAAGGTTCGGTCGCCGTCTTCAAGGGCAGCACTAGTGGAATCACAGCATCTTGCATTGTACGAAGGCGTGAGGAGAATACAGTGGCCCTAGTGGCCTCTTGGGGAGCATTGTGCCTCCACACTGCTCCAACGTAGACGTACTTCCCCTCAAAGGGAAGGAACTTCGGCAACATATCCTCGTCTTCACCGGCTCCACTTGTGGTTACTTCTTACCTTTACTTTGTGCAAGCTATATTAGTGTTGTATCCTTTGCTTGCTTGTGTTGTTGTTGCTAGCATCATATAGGTTGCTCACCTAGTTGCATATCTAGACAACTGCTACTTCTTGATCTTGCGTTGGTTTTTCCCTTGAAGAGGAAAGGTGATGCAGCAAAGTAGAGATAAGTATTTCGCTCAGTTGAGAACCAAGGTATCAATCCAGTAGGAGGAACACACAAGTCTCCAATAATTGCACCTACACAAACAAACAAATACTTGCACCCAATGTGATAAAGGGGTTGTCAATCCCTTCACGGTTACTTGCAAGGATGAGATCTGATAGTGATAGATATAAAAGATAAGTAAAAGAGCCAAATAAAATAAAAGTAAATAAATTGCAGCAAGGTATTTTTGTATTTTTGATTTTATAGATCTGGAAATAATATGATAAAAGATAGACCCGGGGGCCATAGTTTTCACTAGAGGCTTCTCTCTTGAAAGAAAGCATACGGTGGGTAAACAAATTACTATTGAGCAATTGATAGAAAAGGGAATAATTATGACGATATCTAAGGCAACGATCATGAATATAGGCATCACGTCCGTGACAAGTAGACCGATTCCTGCCTACATCTACTACTATTACTCCACACATCGACCGCTATCCAGCATGCATGTAGTGTATTAAGTTAATAATAATGGAGTAACGCCTTAAGCAAGATGACATTATGTAGAGGGATAGATCCAATCAATATGAACAAACCCCATTTTTTATCCTTAATGGCAACAATACAAATACGTGTCATGTCCCTTTCTGTCACTGGGAATAAGCACCGCAAGATTGAACCCACTCCAAAGCACCTTTCCCATTGCAAGAAAAATCAATCTAGTTGGCCAAACCAAATCAATAGATCGGAGAGAAATACAAAGCTATCTTAATCATGCATAAAAGAGTTTAGAGAAGACTCAAATAATATTCATAGATAATCTGATCATAAACCCACAATTCATCGGATCACAACAAACGCACCGCAAAAGAAGATTACATCGAATTGATCTCCAAGAACATCGAGGGGAACATTGTATTGAAGATCAAAGAGAGAGAAGAAGCCATCTAGCTACTAGCTATGGACCCGTAGGTCTGTGGTAAACTACTCACACATCATCGGAAGGGCAGCAAGGTTGATGTAGAAGCTCTCTGTGGTCAAATCCCACTCCGGCAGAGTACCGGAAAAGGTCTCCAGATGGGATCTCACGAAGACAGAAACTTGCGGCAGCGGAAAAGTACTTTTGGTGTGCCCTCTGGTCTACGGTGAATATTTGGGTATTTATAGAAGAAGAATTAGGGTTGGAAGTGCCACGGGGGGCCCACAAGCTTGCAGGGAGCCCCCCTAGCGCGCCCTATGAGCTTGTGGTCATCTCGTGGCCCTTCTGGCCTCCTCACGAAGCTTCCAGGGTGTCTTGTGGTCCAAGAAAAATCGTCAAAAAGTTTCGTTCCGTTTGGTATTGATTTTCTGTAAAGGCAAAAACAAGAAAAAAAACAGCAACTGGCATTGGGTGAAGGAAATATGCCCTAGAGGCAATAATAAAGTTGTTATTTTATATTTCCTTATTCATGATAAAGGTTTATTATTGATGCTAGAATTTTATTGATCGGAAACTTAAATACATGTGTGAATACATAAACAAACACCGTGTCCCTAGTGAGCCTCTACCTGACTAGCTCTTTGATCAAAGATGGTTAAGGTTTCCTAACCATGGACATGAGTTGTTGTTTGATAATGGGATCACATCATTAGGAGAATGATGTGATGGACAAGACCCATCCGTTAGCTTAGCATAATGATCGTTCAGTTTTATTGCTATTGCTTTCTTCATGTCAAATACATATTCCTTCGACTATGAGATTATGCAACTCCCGGATACCGGAGGAATGCCTTGTGTGCTATCAAACGTCACAACGTAACTGGGTGATTGTAAAGATGCTCTACAGGTATCTCTGAAGGTGTTTGTTGAGTTGGCATAGATCGAGATTAGGATTTGTCACTCCGAGTATCGGAGAGGTATCTCTAGGCCCTCTCGGTAATACACATCATAAGCTTGCAAGCAAACGACTAAGGAGTTAGTCATGAGGTGATGTATTATGGAACGAGTAAAGAGACTTGCCGGTAACGAGATTGAACTAGGTATGAAGATACTGACGATCGAATCTCGGGCAAGTAACATACCGATGGACAAAGGGAATTACGTATGTTGTCATAACGGTTCGACCGATAAAGATCTTCGTAGAATATGTAGGAACCAATATGGGCATCCAGGTTCCGCTATTGGTTATTGACCGGAGAGGTGTCTCGGTCATGTCTACATAGTTCTCGAACCCGTAGGGTCCGCACGCTTAACATTCGTTGACGATATAGTATTATATGAGTTATGTGATTTGGTGACCGAATGTTGTTCGGAGTCCCGGATGAGATCACGGACATGATGAGGAGTCTCTAAATGGTTGAGAGGTAAAGATTGATATATAGGACGATGGTATTCGGACACCGGAAGTGTTTCGGGGGGTACCGGGTACTTATCGGGTCACCGGAAGGGGTCCGGGGCACCCCCGACAAAAGATATGGGCCTTATGGGCCAAGAGGGGAAATGCACCAGCCACAAGGGGCTGGTGCACCCCCCATATGGTCCGGCCTAAGGAGGAGAGGGGAAAGGAAAGTGCGGATTAGGATTCCCACTTCCTTCTCTCTCCCCCCCCTCTTTCCTTCCCCCTTGGGAAAACATGGCAGGGGGGCGCAGAGCAAGGCAGGGCCCCTAGGGGGCTGGCGGCCAGCCCTAGGGCGCGCCTTGGCCTTTCCCCTCCCCCTCCCACCTATATATATGTGGGAGGGGGGCGCCTAGCACACCCCAGACAATTGCCTAGCCGTGTGCGGCGCCCCCCTCCACCGTTTACACCCCCGGTCATATTTTCGTAGTGCTTAGGCGAAGCCCTGCGGAGATCACTTCACCATCACCGTCACCACGCCGTCATGCTGACGGAACTCATCTACTACCTCGACGTCTTGCTGGATCAAGAAGGCGAGGGACATCACCGAGCTGAACGTGTGCAGAACGCGGAGGTGCCGTGCGTTCGGTACTTGATCGGTTGAAGCGCGAAGAAGTTCGACTACATCAACCGTGTTGTGAAACGCTTCCACTTACGGTCTACGAGGGTACGTAGACATACTCTCCCCCTCGTTGCTATGCATCTCCATGGATAGATCATTGCATGTGCGTAGAATTTTTTTTTGTTTTCCATGAAACGTTCCCCAACAGTGGCATCCGAGCCAGGTTTATGCGTAGATGATATGCACGAGTAGAACACAAAGAAGTTGTGGGCGGTGATGTTCATACGGCTTACCACCAACGTCTTATTTTGGTTCGGCGGCATTGTGGGATGAAGCGGTCCGGACCAACCTTACATGTCCACGTACATGAGACCGGTTCCACCGACTGACATGCAACTAGTTTTGCATAAAGGTGGCTGACGGGTGTCTGTTTCTCCTACTTTAGTTGAATCGAATTTGACTGCGGCCGGTCCTTGAAGAGGGTTGAAACAACAAACTTGATAATTCACCGTTGTGGTTTTTGCCGTAGGTAAGAACGGTTCTTGCTAGAAGCCCGTAGCAGCCACGTAAAACTTGCAACAACAAAGTAGAGGACGTCTAACTTGTTTTTGCAGGGCATGTTGTGATGTGATATGGTCAAGACATGATGTGATACATGTTATTGTATGAGATGATCATGTTTTGTAAGTTATTGGCAACCGGCAGGAGCCTTATGGTTGTCTCTTTATTGTATGAAATGCAATCGCCATGTAATTGCTTTACTTTATCACTATGCGTTAGCAATAGTTGTAGAAGCAATAGTTGGTGAGACGACCACGACGCAACGATGGAGATCAAGGTGTCGAGCCGGTGACAATGGAGATCATGACGATGCTTTGGAGATGAAGATCAAAAGCACGAGATGATGATGGCCATATCATGTCACATATTTTGATTGCATGTGATGTTTATCTTTTATGCATCTTATTTTGCTTAGATCGACAGTAGCATTATAAGATGATCCCTTCACTAAATTTCAAGATAAAAGTGTTCTCCCTGAGTATGCACCGTTGCGAAAGTTCGTCGTTTCGAGACACCACGTGATGATCGGGTGTGATAGACTCTACGTTCACATACAATGGGTGTAAAACAGTTTTACACATGCAGAATACTTGGGTTAAACTTGACGAGCCTAGCATGTACAGACATGGTCTCGGAACACTGGAGACCGAAAGGTCGAACATGAGTCATATAGTAGATATGGTAAACATGAAGATGTTCACCATTGAAGACTACTCCATTTCACGTGATGATCGGACATGGTTTAGTTGATTTGGATCATGTATCACTTAGACAACTTGAGGGATGTTGATTTAAGTAGGAGTTCATTAGTAATTTGATTAATTGAACTTAATTTATCATGAACTTAGTCCTGATAGTATTTGCAAATTTATGTTGTAGATCAATAGCTCGCGATATAGCTCCACTATTTTTGGTATGTTCCTAGAGAAAACTAAGTTGAAAGATGACGGTAGCAATAATGCGGACTAGGTCCGTGATCTGAGGATTATCCTCATTGCTGCACAGAAGAATTATGTCCTTGATGCACCGCTAGGTGACAGACCTATTGCAGGAGCTGATGCAGATGTTATGAACGTTTTACAAGCTCGATATGATGACTACTTGATAGTTTAGTGCGCCATGCTTTACGGCTTAGAATCGGGGCTCCAAAGACGTTTT
Source organism: Thinopyrum elongatum (assembly GCA_011799875.1). NCBI lineage: Eukaryota > Viridiplantae > Streptophyta > Magnoliopsida > Poales > Poaceae > Thinopyrum > Thinopyrum elongatum. Next base: position 562,997,058 of record CM022303.1, read on the forward strand.
GAACGCCACGGAGCATATGAGATGTTCCAAGAGCTGAAATTGGTATTTCAGACTCATGCCCATGTCGAGAGGTATGAGACCTCTGACAAGTACTTTACCTACAAGATGGAGGAGAATAGCTCAGCCAGTGAGCATGTGTTCAGAATGTCTGAGTACTACAATCGCTTGAATCAAGTGGGAGTTAATCTTCCAGATAAGATAGTGATTGACAGAGTTCTCTAGTCACTATCACTAAGCTACTAGAACTTCGTGATGAACTATAATATGCAAGGGATGACGAAAATGATTCCCAAGCTCTTCGCGATGCTGAAATCGGCGAAGGTAGAAATCAAGAAAGAGCATCAAGTGTTGATGGTTAACAAGACCACTAGTTTCAAGAAAAAGGGCAAGGGAAAGAAAGGGGAACTTCAAGAAGAATGACAAGCAAGTTTCCACTCCCGTGAAGAAGCCCAAAGCTGGACCTAAGCCTGAAACTGAGTGCTTCTACTGCAAAGGGAATGGTCACTAGAAGCGGAACTGCCCCAAATACTTGGCGGATAAGAAGGATGGCAAAGTGAACAAAGGTATATTTGATATACATGTTATTGATGTGCACGTTACTAGTATTCATAGTAACCCCTGGGTATTTGATACCGGTTCAGTTGCTAAGATTAGTAACTCGAAACAGGAGTTGCAGAATAAGCAGAGACTAGTTAAGGGCGAGGTGACGATGCGTGTTGGAAGTGATTCCAAGGTTGATATGATCACCATCGCACACTCCCTCTACCGTCGGGATTAGTGTTGAACCTAAATAAATGTTATTTGGTGTTTGCGTTGAGCATGAATATGATTAGATCATGTTTATTGCAATACGATTATTCATTTAAGTCATAGAATAATTGTTGTTCTGTTTACATGAATAAAACCTTTTATGGTCATACACCCAATGTAAATGGTTTATTGAATCTCGATTGTAGTGATACACATATTCATAAGATTGATGCCAAAAGATGCAAAGTTGATAATGATAGTGCAACATATTTGTGGCACTGCCGTTTAGGTCATATTGGTGTAAATCGCATGAAGAAACTCCATGCGGATGGACTTTTGGAATCACTTGATTATGAATCATTTGATACTTGTGAACCATGCCTCATGGGCAAGATGACTAAAAATCCGTTCTCCGGAACAATGGAGCGAGCTAATGACTTATTGGAAATAATACATACCGATGTATGCGGTCCGATGAGTATTGAAGCACGCGGTGGGTATCATTATTTTCTGACCTTCACAGATGATTTGAGTAGGTATGGGTATATCTACTTGATGAAACACAAGTCTGAAATATTTGAAAAGTTCAAAGAATTTCATAGTGAAGTGGAGAATCATCGTAACAAAAAAATTAAGTTTCTACGATCTGATCGTGGAGGTGAATATTTGAGTTACGAGTTTGGCCTTCATTTAAAACAATGTGGAATTGTTTCACAACTCACGCCACCTGGAACACCACAGTGTAATGGTGTGTCCGAACGTCGTAACCGTACTTTATTAGATATGGTGCGTTCTATGATGTCTCTTACCAATTTACCACTATCATTTTGGGGTTATGCATTAGAGACAGCTGCATTCACATTAAATAGGGCACCGTCTAAATCCGTTGAGATGACACCGTATGAACTGTGGTTTGGCAAGAAACCTAAGTTCTCGTTTCTTAAAGTTTGGGGTTGCGATGCTTATGTCAAAAGGCTTCAGCCTGATAAGCTCGAACCCAAATCGGAGAAGTGCGTCTTCATAGGATACCCTAAAGAAACTATTGGGTACACCTTCTACCACAGATCCGAAGGCAAGATCTTTGTTGCTAAGAATGGGTCCTTTCTAGAGAAGGAGTTTCTCTCGAAAGAAGTGAGTGGGAGGAAAGTAGAACTTGGTAAGGTAATTGTACCTTCTCTCGAATTGGAGAGTAGCACATCACAGAAAACAGTTCCCGTGGTGCCTACACCAACCAGAGAGGAAGCTAATGATGATGATCATGAAACTTCAGATCAAGTTACTATAGAACTTCGTAGGTCGACCAGAACATGTTCCACACCAGAGTGGTACGGTAATCCTATCCTGGAAGTCATGTTATAAGACCATGGCAAACCTACGAACTATGAAGAAGTTATGATGAGCCCAGATTCCGACAGATGGCTTTAGGCCATGAAATCTGAGATAGGATCCATGTATGAGAACAAAGTGTGGACTTTGGTGGACTTGCCCGATGATTCCCACTTCTTGCCAAACGATATAACACAAGCTTGTAGCATGTCTTCAAGAACCTGATTGACTCGCTCAACTTGGCCTTGGGATTGGGGATGATAAGCTGAACTCCAGGTAATATGAGTTCCCATAGCTGTTTGGAAACTTTCCCAGAATTTTGAAGTGAAAAGACCGCCACAGTCTGAACTGATCTCCTTCGGAATACCGTGGAGTGAAACAATTCTGGAGATATACAACTCTGCTAACTGGCTAGCAGTGATCGTCTCCTTGACAGGCAGAAAGTGTGCAACTTTGGAAAGTTGATCAACGACGACAAGAATAGCATCGTGACCCTTCTGTGACCTGGGAAGTCCTGTAACGAAATCCATCTGAACCTTATCCCATTTCCATAGAGGAATAGGAAGTGGTTGCAGAATTCTAGCCGGTTTCTGATGTTCTGCTTTAACGCGACGACACACATCACATTCAGCAACATAACGAGCAATGTCCTGCTTCATTCTAGACCACCAGTACCTTTGACGGAGATCACGATACATCTTGGTGCTACCCAGATGAATAGACAGTGGGGTATCATGTGCCTCCTTCATGACCTTGTCAGTCATAAGTTCGAAGCGAGGTACGACAATGCGGTTTCTGAAATACAAGGTTCCATCTTCAGACAGCGAGAAATCCCTGTACTTTACAAGGTGAAGGTCTTTCTTCATCAGATCAATTTCAGCATCTTTAGCTTGCGCATTCTTAACAGCTTTCTCAAGATCTGGTTGTATCACAAGGTTATTAAGAGAACCCTGTGGAACAATACGTAGATTCAGCTTGCGCAGTTCTTCAAAAAGACGAGGTTGAGCTCGCCTAACCATGAGGTTGTCGCAATAGGACTTGCGGCTTAAGGCATCAGCCATCACGTTAGCCTTGCCAGGGGTATAGGAAATACCCAAATCATAGTCCGCAATGGCCTCCATCCATCTTTGCTGACGGAGGTTTAGAGATGGCTGAGTAAACAAGTACTTCAGACTTTTATGATCCGTGTAGATCTCGCAACAATTACCGAGAAGGTAATGTCGCCACAACTGCAGTGCATAGATGACAGCAGCTAGTTCTAGATCATGTACCGGATAATTCTCTTCATGTGGGCGCAACTGACGAGAGCCATAAGCAATCACTTTACGCTCTTGCATTAGGACACAGCCTAATCCTTCACGGGATGCGTCACAATAAATCACGAAGTCTTTGCGAGTATCTGGAGGAGATAGTACTGGGGCAGATGTCAGCTTGTCTTTGAGTGTTTGAAAACTTTCCTGGCATTTTTCTGTCCATTTAAATTTAACGCCCTTGTGAAGAAGATCAGTCAAAGGCTTAGCAATCTTAGAAAAGTTCTCGACAAATCGACGGCAATAGCTTGCAAGGCCAAGAAAACTTCTCACTTGCTTGACGTTCTTCGGAGGTGTCCAGTCAAGAATAGCCTGAACTCGTTCTGGGTTAACAGCAATTCCATCCTTGGAAATCACATGACCAAGGTAAGTTACTTCAGAAAGCCAGAATTCACATTTGGAGTACTTGGCATACAGCTGGTGTTCTCGGAGTCTTTCCAGTACAAGACGGAGGTGTTTGGCATGTTCTTCCTTATCCTTCGAATATACTAGAATATCATCTAGATAAACCATGACGAACTTGTCAAGGTAATCCATGAAGATGTAATTCATCAGACGGGAGAATGTGGCTGGAGCATTTGTTAAGCCAAATGACATGACAGTGTACTCGTAGGAGCCATAACGAGTAACAAATGCAATCTTCGGAATATCCTCTTCATGAACACGGATCTGATGGTAACACAACCTCAAATCAAGTTTAGAGAATACCGATGATCCAGCAAGTTGATCATACAGATCGTTGATTTTGGGAAGCGGATACTTGTTCTGAATTGTTGCTTGGTTGATAGGTCGGTAATCTTGAACCAATCGGTTAGTTCCATCCTTCTTCTTAACGAAGAGTGAAGGTGCTCCCCAAGCAGAGGAAATGGGGCGGATGAAACCTTTCTTAAGTGACGTGTCGATTTCTTCCTTAAGCTCAAGAAGATGATGCGGAGGCATCTTATAAGGGCGCTTCGCAATAGGGGTAGTGCCGGGCTTCAAGTCGATGACGAACTCAACAGCTCTAGCAGGGGGTATTCCTGGAAGTTCTTCTGGAAAGACGTCTTGAAAATCACGAACAACTGGAACGTTCTCGATGCCTTCAAGAGGTGAAGCATTCAATGCATTCAGAACATATATCTGGCTCTCAGCATCCTGAGCTATTCGGGCAGAGTAATTGATCACCTGACCAGAAGGGTGTGTGAGCTGGACTGTCTTAGTAGCACAGTCAATCAAAGCATTATGGGCTGTCAACCAGTCCATACCGAGAATGATGTCTATGTCGGAAGGTCCAAGAGCAATAAGGGAAGCAGAGAACATCAACCCTTCAATTTTGATCTGATTGTTGTGACTTACCATCTTGGTTTGCCACCTGGAACGGGGAGTGATAATCTCTAATGGTGTGGGCAATAACTCTAGAGGTAGCTCATGTCGCTGAGCAAATTGTTGAGACACAAAGGAATGTGATGCCCCGGAATCAAAGAGAACAGAAGCTGCAACTGAATTAACTGACAGAGTTCCCATCACGATTTTTGGAGACTCACAAGCTTCTCCCATTTTGACTTGAGTAACCTGGCCTCGGTCCATAGCAGACATCCTGGCCTTACGATTTCTGCAACGATGGGTTCGATGGCCCTTCGTACGACCATCAGGAGGACGTGGTACATCCTGAGGAGAAGCCATAACATTAGGCGGTCCATCATGAACCGTAAGCTGTCTTGGCGGTGAAGGCAGTCGAGGTGCAACATAAGATGGCCTTGGTGTTGGAGCAGGTTGATGATGAACATTGTGTGGGATCCAGACTCGACGTTTCTGAACAGGCTGACCCGTGGTTGAGTCAGCTTCATGAGTGCGCTTGAGCGACTCCTGGTACTCAGTCAGAGCTATTTCAACTTGGAAAGATTTGCTGACAAGCGTTGCGAAGTCTGTGAAATCATGGACAACAAGTGCAAGTTTTATATCGGTACGCAGTCCTTCACGGAATTTCTCCTGCTTGCGAGTGTCGGTGTCGACGTCATCCGCAGCATAGCAGGATAATTCAAGGAATTTCCTCTGATATTCATCCACAGTCATTTTGCCCTGAGAGAGTTTACGGAACTCCTGCTTCTTCTGGTCCATCAGACCTTGAGGAATGTAACGTGCATGAAAAGCTGACTGAAATTCCTGCCAAGTGGTTACAGTCTCTGCAGGCAACATAGCCTTGTGGCTTTCCCACCATTGAGCAGCGGGACCCTTTAAGTGGAATGTCGCAAAGGTGACGTGACTGTCAGGGGCAACATTAGCTGACTCCATCTCAAACAGGATGTCACGAAGCCAATCATCAGCATCCATAGGATTGGTGGAGTTGCGGAAAACGGACGGATTGAGGCGCACAAATTCTGGCAGCGAGATCGGTCCAGGCTCCTGGCGAGCCTCGTTGCGTTCCAAACGTCTTACCAGACTCTCGTTGAGCTGACGGTTCAATTCAAACTGCTGCATCATTGCGGCAATATAGGGTGGAGGTGGAGGATCGTCAGCCATCCTGCCAAATCAATAGGGGCAGTTTAGCAAGAAAAACTGCAGATGTACGGAATGATTCATGAAGTAACACACACAACAGAAGGAAGTGCAATAGATACTTCATCATATTCGCACCCGACATTCGAATCCACACTTAGCCTCGATTACAATCCTGCAATACGACAGCTGAAAGGGGAGGGCTAGACATCTAGGCGGCGTGCAGGCACGCGGTAGGGAAGTACACAACGAGACATAGCAAAGGCTACATCAACGTCAGAGAAAACTATTGGGGCAAGGAATCTGCAAGTGAAACACAGGGTGCCCTCGATAAGAGGATCCTGCAAGCAGAACCTGACCCACAATCTTGAAGGAAGGGGGGAAATTTTCAGAACACCGGGTGGATGTGATCACGAGAACCTGATGTTGGAGTTAGTAAAATTTTAACCCGAATAGAAGAGAGATCAGAGTCCCAGAGTAAAGGTCGAGGAGTAAAAGATCCTAATACCACCCAATTGGCGACGTGGGCCCGTAAGCCACACAGCCAAGTTAGTAAAACAGTTTTGGACCACTAGACTCAACTTCGGCCAAGGAGTTGGAAAGGGGGATTCCTACAGGCAGTCGGCTCTGATACCAACTTGTGACGCCCTCGGCTCAATCGTGCACTAATCATACACGCAAATGCGCACGATCAAGCCTAAGGACTCACGGGAAGATATCACAACACAACTCTAAAACATAAATAAAGTCATACAAGCTTTATATTACAAGCCAGGGGCCTCGAGGGCTCGAATACATAAGCTTGCGAACAAGCATCTGTGGAAGCATCAGATATCTGAGTACAGATATGAAACAGAAATAGAAAGGCCTTTAGAAAGGCGGGGCAAAACAAAACACTACGATCGAAAGGCATAGGCCTCCTGCCTGGGACCCTCCGATCCTACTCCTGGTCGTCAGTCAACTCGTAGTAGTATCCATCCTCTGGGTAGTAGTAGTAGTCAATCGACGGGGCATCTATCTCAGGGGGCTCCGTCCTCTGGTCACGACAAACTGATATGGGGAGAAAAAGGAAAACAAAGCAACCGTGAGTACTCAGAAGTACTCAGCAAGCAAGGATCTACACTACATATGCAACATTTTCAAAGAGAAGGCTGTATATGTGGACTGGGCTGCAGAAATGCCAGAATAGAGAGAAGGCCTAGTCCTATCGAAGACTAGCATCTTCAGAGGTCTTGCAACATTAGAAGAGTGTAGACAGTACCATATAATGTAGCAATATCATTAAGTCTCAACCTCACCCAGAGATCCTTTCTTGACTCCCTGCGAGAAAGCAATCCCAGAGCCATACAGTCATCAACCTCGTCCTGAGATCCCTTCTCGACTCCCTGCGAGAAGAAATCCCAGAGCCATAGTATCCAAGTATCCATCTCTAAATTATATCAATCAGGATACAACTCCGAGTGTCCTTTACCGTAGGACCGGCTATCGATAGATGTTTTCTTCCCTGCAGGAGTGCACCAACTTACCCAACACGCTCGATTAACTCCGGCCGGACACACTTTCCTGGGTCATGCCCGGCCTCGGCCAAATGACACATCGCAACCCTACCTAGAGCTCAGCAGAGAGGTCCCCGTCGGTCTACATCCTAAGCGCTCAGAGGTCTTGGGCCATCGCCCTGTGCACTCCGAGTCGTTGCGTGCAGGGGGAAGCCAGGCACCAGGGGGGCGCCGGTCCGTCCCGGCCGCAAGGCTGAACTAGACGTCTGACAGAGCTTTCGGCTGATGCTACGATGCAGAACGCCCATACTATGCCCACATGATGGTTAGTGCTATCAGGCCAGAGACCTGCTCGGATCAAATATCCAAATCGTTAGTACCTTGGGCTTGCGGTAACGAGCAGAGACTCACGAAAGATGTGACCCCGTCGCCCCGTCTCGAGGACTTGCTGCAAGGGTTAAGAATGCCCGGCCGCACCTCGTATTCATCACTCGGGCACCACACTGGCACCCGTCTTCACAAAACTCGCCTCTCAGGCGCACGCGGGTACCCCTCAGGGTCGACCCGCCTATCCAAGTAACAGTGTAAAGTCCAAGTATCCGTGTGTCTATAACATTAGGGAAATCCGAGGTATCACCCTCATTGAATTCCCACTCGATGTATCCGTCAAGGTGAACTCGGAGGAATCACCCTCGATGGGTTCACACTTGATGTGTTGCACGACAGCGTCGTTACCGGAAGTGGTGAAGGAGGAATCACCCTGGATGACCATGACCGAATAGCTACTCTACAGAGTTAACATCAGAAGTGCTACATGAGGTATCACCCTCGGCACTCGATAGTAACGCTGCAGTGTCGTTACAACTAAGGGGGTGATGTGGGGTGCCGGGGCCTGGTCTTCAATCCCGTTGATCGGGTCTTCGGATAATCCAGCGGGGCGGTCGGGATAAGTGGGGTCACTGATAGGTCTCTACCCAGCCTATACTAAGCAGTTTAGGGTATGCAGGTAATTCAGTAAACAGGCTATGCATCAGAATAGGTAAAGCAGTAGCAGCAGCAATTCTAATGCAAGCATGAGAAATTAGAATGGGCGATATCGGGATGATCAAAGGGGGGGCTTGCCTGGTTGCTCGACGGCAAGGGCAAGGTCGTCAATGGTGTCTTCGGTCTCCGGAGCTGCGTCGGTCTCGGGGACGACGTCGGGGTCTAACGAGAGAGAAGAGGGGGAGGAAACAGTAAATACTAAGCAAACAAGCGCAGCACAAAGCATAACATGGCAATACGCGGTGACAGAGGTGATCTAACGCAGTGTCGGGTGATACTGGCGAAGGGGGATTCATCCGGGAAAGTATTCCCGGTTCCGGACAAATGTCGGACAGATGACCGGAGGGGAACGGTTCCATGTTCGGATAGTTAGGGACGTGTGACGGACGAACGGACGGCGTATTCGGATTCGTCTCGTCGTTCTGAGCAACTTTCATGTACAAAGTTTTTCGATCCGAATTACGGTTTATTTTCTATTAATTTTCAAAGTTTTTTCAATAATCTAAAATTTCTGGAATTTTGCATTTATTTTAATCCGAATTGACCAAGTCAAACTGACTAGTCAAAAGTTGACTGGGGGTCCACCTGTCAGTGACTAGACTTAGTTAGACTTTAATTAAATTAGATTGATTAGAAGTGGGGGCCACATGTCATACATACATTAGACTAATTAACCAACTAACCTAGCTAACCTAATTAGTACTACTAATTAGAATCAGGGCCGGCCGTACTGGACAGTGTCCAGCCGGCCACACACCCACACACTCACGCACACACAGCACACAGCACACTCACGCACACACACGCTGCACACACACACACACACCACAGCCATGGCCATGGCCATGGCAGTACCGGCAGCAGCAGGCAGCACGGCAAAAGGGCAGCAGCAGCGGCTGGCTAGCAGGGGCAGCAGCTAATGAGCATTAGCAGCCATTGCGAGGAGCAGCGGCAGGGGCAGGCAGCAGCAGCAGCTACAAGCGGCAGCAGCAGGCAGCGCAACAGCAGTAGCAGCAGCAGACGTGAGCGGCGGCGAACGAGCGTAGGCGCGCACGAGCACGGGCAGCTGCGGAGAGGCGGCTATGCGGGCGAGCAGGCGGGCGCGGGCGCGGCCCGCAGAAGGAGCACACACGAGCAGCACGAACGCAGAGCGAAGCAGGGGTGTGTACGCGTACACTGAACTTTGGCCATGGCGGCCGCCGCCTCGTACAGGCGACTACAGCGACGGATCGAGACCAGGGTGAGGGGGATTCGAAGGAGGAGCTCACTGCGATGCCGATGGCGTGGTCGGAGAGGCCGGGGACGGACTGGAGCAGTGGCAACCGGCGATGAGATGCGACGGCCGCAGGCGGAGATGAGGACGATGGCGAGGCTATGGGGCGTCCGAGCTCGAACCGAGGGGCGAGGGCGAAGGAGACGACAATGGCGGAGCTCCTAGACGTCGTCTCGAAGCTCGGGGAGGCCGGTGGCCGCGTCGACGACGAGGATGCGGCGACGGCGGCTCGGCAGCATACTAAATCGAGAAGGGCCAGCGAGGGAGGAAGAAAGAGAGGCTAGGGTTACGTCCAGGCGGTCGGGGGGGGGGGGGGGGGGGGGGGGTTCTTATGCATCGCCAGGGGGCTTCGGATGGTCGGCACGGCGACATCCGCGGCCATGGCCCTGCCTCTCCTCTCTGTACTGAGAAAGGAGAAGGCCTGGAATGGGCTGGGCCCTTTACTGTAGCGATAGGCTTCAAGTGCACAGTGGTTTCAGGTTCTTTTCTTTTTGCTTTTTCTTATTTCTTTTCTCACATTTTCCTGTTATGCAAATAGTTTGGCACCCAAATGAATTTTGTAAAATATGTGAACTGGTCCATAAATCACAGTGCGACATATCCTATCACCGAAAACTAGCTTGGGCAAAACATAATTTCGTATTAATTTTGGATTAATAAAAAGGGTATTAAATACTGTTTTCAGTCACTATTCGAGGCTGTTAGAGCCACTTACCCAATTCCAATAATGTTGTTTTCAATTTCAGAATTGCCTCTGATTTACTTGCTATTTAATGAACGATTTTGTTTCTGATTTGAGCAACTTTTATTTTCACTTTTAGTTTTGAATTTCCATTTGAACTTAAATTTTAAAATGAGATATGATCCCAATGATGATTAAGCATTGTTAATCATGGTGACTTGGCATAATCAAAATGGTGATTACTGTGGCAAACCACTGGGGGTGTTACACTCACTCGTAGCGATGCTTAAATCTGTCCGAATCATGTTAGCAATTGCCGCATTTTATGATTATGAAATCTGGCAAATGGACATAAAAAACTGCATTTCTTAATGGATATCTTAAAGAAGAGTTGTATATGATGCAACCAGAAGGTTTTGTCTATCCTAAAGGTGTTGACAAAGTGAGCAAGCTCCAGCGATCCATCTATGGACTGGTGCAAGCATCTCGGAGTTGGAATATACGCTTTGATAAGGTGATCAAAGCATATGGTTTTATACAGACTTACGGTGAAGCCTGTATTTACAAGAAAGTGAGTGGGAGCTCTGTAGCATTTCTGATATTATATGTGGATGACATATTGCTGATTGGAAATGATATAGAATTTTTGGATAGCATAAAAGGATACTTGAATAAGAATTTTTCAATGAAATACCTCGGTGAAGCTACTTACGTATTGAGCATTAAGATCTATAGGGATAGATCGAGACGCTTGATAAGACTTTCAATGAGTACATACCTTGACAAGATTTTGAAGGAGTTCAAAATGGATCAGTCAAAGAAGGAGTTCTTGCCTGTATTGTAAGGTATGAAGTTGAGTAAGACTCAAATCTCGACCACGGCAGAAGATAGAGAAAGAATGAAAGTCATTCCCTATGCCTCAGCCATAGGTTCTATAAAGTATGCCATGCTGTGTACCAAACCTATTGTGTACCTTGCCATAAGTTTTGCAAGGGGGTACAATAGTGATCCAGGAGCAGATCACTGGACAGCGGTCAAAATTATCCTTAGGTACCTAAGAGGACTAAGGAAATGTTTCTCGGTTATGGAGGTGATAAAGAGTTCGTCGTAAAGGGTTACGTCAATACAAGCTTTAACACCGATCCGGATGACTCTGAGTCTCAATCTGGATACATATAGAAAGTGGGAGCAATCGGCTAGAGTGGCTCCATGCAGAGCATTGTAGACGTAGAAATTTGCAAAATACATATGGATCTGAATGTGGCAGACCCGTTGACTAAACTTCTCACACAAGCAAAACATGATCACACCCTAGTACTCTTTAGGTATTAATCACATGGCGATGTGAACTAGATTATTGACTCTAGTAAACTCTTTGGGTATTGGTCACATGACAATGTGAACTATGGATGTTAATCATATGGCGATGTAAACTAGATTATTGACTCTAGTGCAAGTGGGAGACTGAAGGAAATATGCCCTAGAGGCAATAATAAAGTTGCTATTTTATATTTCCTTATTCATGATAAAGGTTTATTATTCATGCTAGAATTGTATTGATCGGAAACTTAAATACATGTGTGAATACATAAACAAACACCGTGTCCCTAGTGGGCCTCTACTTGACTAGCTCGTTGATCAAAGATGGTTAAGGTTTCCTAACCATGGACATGAGTTGTTGTTTGATAACGGGATCACATCATTAGGAGAATGATGTGATGGACAAGACCCATCCGTTAGCTTAGCATAATGATCGTTCAGTTTTATTGCTATTGATTTCTTCATGTCAAATACATGTTCCTTCGACTATGAGATTATGAACCTCCCGGATACCGGAGGAATGCCTTGTGTGCTATCAAACGTCACAACGTAACTGGGTTATTATAAAGATGCTCTACAGGTATCTCCAAAGGTGTTTGTTGAGTTGGCATAGATCGAGATTAGGATTTGTCACCCCGAGTATCGGAGAGGTATCTCTGGGCCCTCTCGGTAATACACATCATAACCTTGCAAGCAAACGACTAAGGAGTTAGTCACGAGGTGATGTATTACGGAACGAGTAAAGAGACTTGCCGGTAACGAGATTGAACTAGCTATGAAGATACCGACGATCAAATCTCGGGCAAGTAACATACCGATGGACAAAGGGAATTACGTATGTTGTCATAACGGTTCGACCGATAAAGTTCTTCGTAGAATATGTAGGAGCCAATATGGGCATCCAGGTTCCACTATTGGTTATTGACCGGAGAGGTGTCTCGGTCATGTCTACATAGTTCTCGAACCCGTAGGGCCTGCACGCTTAACGTTCATTGACGATATAGTATTATATGAGTTATGTGATTTGGTGACCGAATATTGTTCGGAGTCCCAGATGAGATCACGGACATGACGAGGAGTCTCAAAATGGTCGAGAGGTAAAGATTGATATATAGGACGATGGTATTCGGACACCAAAAGTGTTTCGGTGGGTACCAGGTACTTATCGGGTCACCGAAAGGGGTTCGGGGCACCCACGGCAAAAGATATGGGCCTTATGGGCCAAGAGGGGAAATGCACCAGCCATATGGGCCGGCCTAAGGAGGAGAAGAAAGGGGAGAAGGGAAAGAAAAGTGCGGATTAGGATTCCCACTTCCTTCTCTCTCCCCCCCTCTTTCCTTCCCCCTTGGGAAAACATGGCAGGGGGGCGCAGGGCAAGGCAGGGCCCCTAGGGGGCCGGCGGCCAGCCCTAGGGCATGCCCTGGCCTCTCCCTTCCCCCTCCCACCTATATATATGTGGGAGGGGGCGCCTAGCATACCCCAGACAATTGCCTAGCCGTGTGCGGCGCCCCCCTCCACCGTTTACATCCCCGGTCATATTTTCGTAGTGCTTAGGCGAAGCCCTGTGGAGATCACTTCACCATCACCGTCACCACGCCGTCGTGCTGACGGAACTCATCTACTACCTCGACGTCTTGCTGGATCAAGAAGGCGAGGGACGTCACCGAGCTGAACGTGTGCAGAACACGGAGGTGCCGTGCGTTCGGTACTTGATCGGTTGAAGCGCAAAGAAGTTCGACAACATCAACCACGTTGTGAAACGCTTCCTCTTACGGTCTACGAGGGTACGTAGACACACTCTCCCCCTCGTTGCTATGCATCTCCATGGATAGATCATTGCGTGTGCGTATTTTTTTTTTTGTTTTCCATGCAACGTTCCCCAACATTGGGCACTAGGTTAATAGGTTAGTCCCAAAAATTGATATAAAATAGCATAATAATGCATATAAAACATCCAAGATTGATAATATAATAGCATGGAACAATAGAAAATTATAGATACGTTGGAGACATATCAACAACCTATTTGGTGCTAAACCTATTTTATTAAGAAAAGCTAAAAATTGGTAGTAGCCTATTCACCCCCCCCCCCTCTAGTCAACCATATTGATCCTTTCAAGCGGTCACTGACCGGGCCGTCCGCCCGGACGTATGAGGCGGGTTTGGGGTGCCCGGCTGTAGATGCTCTAAGTGCATGTTTATTACTACACACATAAAAGAGTAAAACCGTGAGAGAGATTTTAAATAACATGAATGATTTTTTTTGTGAGAAACATCCAATCTAATCATCTTCAATCATGGGAGTACAAAGAACAACAGCGGTAATAAAAATTACAACCATGTCCACGAACAGCAGCAATGATATTATCGCCTGACTTCTGCTGAATATCACATCTGAACGACAGCCTTGGACACTTCACATCGTTTTATTCTCCTCAAGACTGCAAGTAAAGAATTGAAGTGTTTGATCTGTGGATCAACTTCACTGTCAACACCGTACAAGGTGGACAATCCCACCTTAGGATTGTCAAGTTCGGTCAGGTCCGGGTAACATGTCTTTACTGATGTAAAACTTTATTGGAAGGAATAGGTTCAACAATATCACTACTGGGGCCTGTACTCCTGAAAATGTCACTCAAATTTTCTTTTCAGGGTGCAACAATGGAATTTTCAAGCTAACACTTGGATGAACGTCCATAGGTGGAAACAAAAGGTCAATGAGTGATATGCAACAAATTCTTGATCTTGAGTTTGCTGAAGCAATAAAAAAATTAATATCAAAGCTTAAGTAAAAATACAAATCTAGAAGAGTAAAAACAGTGCCGAATCCAAATTACATTCTGAAGAATCTCATATTTTCTCCTGATGAAAATGAATAGAATCCATGGAAAATTTATCAATGTTGTGAAAATGTAGCCTCCGCAAATAAAAAATGGGATGCCATGAGCTTCGTTTTAGAAAAAAGAAGGATACTCAAGCTGAAATGCATCACCACAATATTACCCAAAGATCCAGTGATTCTGAATGGGAAACTGGTGCCAAACTTATAATCACCATGACAAGATTGTTTGTCTTGTTTATATGTTTACTTACTCCAAAACATATAAACAAGATCTCCAAAAGACATGCTAAACTTCCGTTCTTATGATGCATTAGTGGAGAATAAAAGAATAATTTATTGACCCATCGCCAATAACCAACACATAAGCAACCCCCCTTATGACAATGATGAAACTTGTGGTTGTCTCTCAGTACTATTTTTCTTCCAGTGACGAGGGAGAAGTATTTGTATGCAGAATGGCAATCACCACAAACACGGAGGTTCTTCGTGATGTGGAGAGTGTCTCCAGAAGGAGAAGCCAAATCCCCAAAAGCAAAGGCCAGTTTTCCACAGGAGGTGTTTGGTTCATTGACTTCCCCCTGTCATCCGATTACAGTGCGGCCCGAAAATGATATGGTTGTTTTGTTTACATTTGCTCGTAATCAATTACCACGTAATCGAATATGGCTCTATGCAATATCGATTATGCCCAAGATCTCCCATAACAAAAGCTACCAGAGCAAAATTCGTTTTCTCCCTCCACACCTGCACCTTCCCCCTCGGCTTCCCTAAGTAACGAGTCATGACTCCTCCCTAGTCTACTGCCCCTGCTCCTGTCGGCGAGGAGGTTGCGAGGCCTTGAAACGACAAGCAAGTCGGTGATAGAGCATCCAGCTATCTGTTATGGCTCTTGACCAGGCATCAGTTGCATGAAGCACAGATTGCGGAGGACGTCATGCGCGGCTGCCGGAGGGAGTGCCAACACGCTGCTGGGGGGTTGAAGTTGGTGGTGGCGGTCCAGAATGACACAGCTGGGAGGAAGCTGCTGACCTAGACGCTCGCCAAGGCATTCAATGCTGGTAGACCCTCTTGTCGTCCTCCAGGTCACAATGCCCAGCCAGAGCCGTCGGCGGGATGAGAGGAGCAGAGACACAAATTTTGGTTTTGAGGCTCTTTCGGGGGTTTACCATTCCATTTACGTCCAAGAATCAAACAAAATTCCATTTTCCACATTGAGTTTCCATTACCACCGTATTATGATTAAGCTACCATTTATGTTACCTTTTTTCTCAACCAAACACCTTGACACGTCTCCAACGTATCTATAATTTTTGATTGTTCCATGCTATTATATTATCTGTTTTGGATGTTTTATATGCATTAATATGCTATTTTATATTATTTTTGGGACTAACCTATTAACCTAGGGCCCAGTGCCAGTTTCTGTTCTTTTCCTTGTTTTTGACTTTTATAGAAAAGGAATATCAAACGGAGTCTAAACGGAATAAAACTTTACGGTGACTTTTCTTGGACCAGAAGAAACCCACGAGACTTGGAGAGGAGGCCAGAAGCCCTACGGGGTGGCCACAAGTCATAGGGGTGCGCCCCCAGGGCTTGTGGGCCCCCGGTAGACCTTCCAACCCTAATCTTCGCACTATAAATCCTCACATATTCCGCCTACACCAGAGGGGGCACAAAAAATACTTTTCCGCCGCCGCAAGCCTCTGTTCCCGTGAGATCCCATCTTGGGACCTTTTTCGGCACTTCGCTGGAGGGGGATTCGATCACGGAGGGCCTCTACATCAACCTTGTCGCCCTTCTGATGAAGTGTGAGTAGTTTACTACAGACCTACGGGTCCATAGCTAGTAGCTAGATGGCTTCTTCTCTCTCTTTGATCTTCAATACAATGTTCTCCTCGATGTTCTTGGAGTTCTATTCGATGTAATCTTCTTTTGCGGTGTGTTTGTTGAGATCCGATGAATTGTGGATTTATGATCAGATTATCTAGAATATTATTTGAGTTTTCTCTGAACTCTTTTATGCATGATTAAGATATCTTTGTATTTCTCTTCGAACTATCGGTTTGGTTTGGCTAACAAGATTGGTTTTTCTTGCAATGGGAAAGGTGCTTAGTTTTGGGTTCAATCTTGCGGTGTCCTCACCTAGTGACAGAAGGGATAGCGAGGCATGTATTGTGTTATTGCCATCAAGGATAAAAAGATGGGGTTTATATCATATTGTTTGAGTTTATTCCTCTACATCATGTCATCTTACTTAAAGCGTTGCTCTGTTCTTATGAACATAATACTCTAGATGCAGGCAGGAGTCGGTTGATGTGTGGAGTAATAGTAGTAGATGTAGAATCGTTTCGGTCTACTTGTCACGGACGTGATGCCTATATTCATGATCATTGCCTTAGATATCGTCATAATTATGTGCTTTTCTATCAATTGCTCAACAGTAATTTGTTTACCCACCATATGCTATCTTCAAGAGAGAAGCCTCTAGTGAAACCTATGGCCCCCGGGTCTATTTTACATCATATATTTTCAGATCTATAAACCAAAAAACCAAAAAATACCTTGCTGCAATTTATTTATATTTACTTTAGTTTGCTCTTTTATTTATCTTTTATACCTATCTCTATTAGATCTCAATCTTGTTTGTGACCGTGAAGGGATTGACAACCCCTTTTTCGCGTTGTGTGCAAGTGTTTGTTAGTTTGTGCAGGTGCATATATTGGAGACTTGCTTGTGCCTCCTCTGGATTGATACCTTGGTTCTTAACTGAGGGAAATACTTATCTCTACTTTGCTGCATCACCCTTTCCTCTTCAAGGGAAAAATCAACGCAAGCTCAAGAAGTAGCAGGAAGAATTTCTAGCGCCGTTGCTGGGGAGGTTCTACATCAAGCCTACCAAGCACCCATCATAAACTCTCATCTCTTGCACTTACATTATTTGCCATTTTCCTCCCGTTTTCCTCTCCCCCACTTCTAAAACGTTTCAGAAAAACATAAAAATATTTGCCTTTTTATTCGCCTTCTTCCGTTCGCTTTTTCGTTTGCTATCTTTGCTTGTGTTGCCATGTGCCTTCTATGTGCTTGCATCTTTGCTTGCTAAAAATCTATTGATATGGATCCTCATCCACTGGCTAATCTTTTTAAAGGATCCAATTATGATGAACCAATTGCTAGTGAATTGAGTTCACTAGATTATCTTTATGAAGTTTTGCTTGAAATTCGTGAATCTGAAAATTGTGATGAAGTGCTAAAATAGGAAATTTATGAAGTGATTCATGATAGCTCCTTGAATGAAAAGCATGATTGCAATGATGTTATTATAAATTCTATTAATGTTATTGTGCTAATAATATGCAAAACCCTAAGCTTGGGGATGCTAATTTTTCCATGTTCACTACTTATTGTAGTGATCATGATTGGGGAGATTCTTCTTATGATCTTGAAAATTTATTTAAGCCTCATGATAAATATGTTTGCAATAATTTTGTAAGTGGGTTTGGAAGAGTGTCAACTCTAGGTAATAATGATCCCACTACTTTGGAGAATGATCAATCTTATAAAATTTTTGATAAAAGTGGGCTTGGAGAGGTCATGACTTTATTTGGTGATAATCCCACTATTTTGGAAGAGTGTCAACTTTGCATACATGTGGATCATGTAGAGAAAATTTTATGTGATAGCTATATTGTTGAATTTAATTATGATCCTACATGTAATTATTATGAGAGAGGAAAATATGGTTGTAGAAATTTTTCATGTCACTAAATTACCTCTCATTATGTTGAGATTGCTATTGTTTCTTTCTTCTTCCTTGCATATGCTAGTTTCTGCTTGTCTTGATAATTTGTTTGCTTATAAAATACATATGCATAGGAAGTATGTTAGACTTAAACTTGTTTTTCACATGCTATATGATGTTCTCTTTGTGCTTCAACTTTTTGTCTTTCAGGTGAGCATCATTAAAATTACCAACGCCTAGCTAAAAGGCTTTAAAGAAAAGCGCTTGTTGGGAGACAACCCAATATTTTTCTTTTCTGTTTTTATGTGTATACACAATATTACATCTGTAGTAATTGTGTTTTGGTGTTTTAATTAGTGTTTCATCCAAGCAAGACCTTTGGGATGCTTTGGTATATCATTGATTTGGTTTTAATGAAAAACAGAAACTTTTGCGTCCAGTAACAGAATTGTTTAAATTCACTGGAGCGTGGAAAAATTCTGAATTTTTTACACAAGATTTATATATGAATTTACTCTGTTTTCCTAATTTTTAAGAAAGTTTGGAGTTACATAATTATGACTAATATTCTGGTTACTACAGACTGTTCTGTTTTTGACAGATTCTGTTTTCTCTGTGTTGTTTGCTTATTTTGATGAATCTATGGGTAGTATCGGGGGATATGAACCATGGAGAAGTTGGAATACATTAGATATAACACCAATATAAATTTATAATGAGTTCACAACAGTACCTAAAGTGGTGATTTATTTTATTATACTAACGGATCTTATGAGTCTTCTGTTGAGTTTTGTGTTGTGAAGTTTTCAAGTTTTGGGTAAACTTTAATGGACAACGGAATAAGGAGTGGAAAGAGCCTAAGCTTGGGGATGAACAAGGTAATATTCAAGGACAACCAAGCATCTCAGCTTGGGGATGCCCCGGATGGCATCCCCTCTTTCGTCTTCAATCCATCGGTAAATTTACTTGAGGCTATATTTTTATTCACCACATGATATGTGTTTTGCTTGGAGCGTCTTGTATGATATGAGTCTTTGCTTTTTAGTTTTCCACAATCTTACTCGCTGTACACACCTTTTGAGAGGTACACACTTTAATCGTGAATTTATTAGAATACTCTATGTGCTTCACTTATATCTTTGGAGCTAGGCAGTTTGCTCTAGTGCTTCACTTATATCTTTTTTAGAGCACGGCTGTGGTTTTATTTTATAGAAATTGTTGAACTCTCATGCTTGACTTATATTATTTTGAGAGTATTAAACAGCATGGTAATTTTCTTAGGTTATGAATTTAGTCCTAATATGATGGGCATCCAAGAGGGATATAATAAAAACTTTCATATAAAGAGCATTGAATATATGAGAAGTTTGATTCCTTGCATTTGTTTTGAGATATAAAGATGGTGATATTAGAGTCATGCTAGTGAGTAATTTTGGATTGGTATAAATACTTGTGTTAAAGTTTGTGATTCCCATAGCATGCACGTATGGTGAACCGTTATGTGATGAAGTCGGAGCATGATTTATTCTTTGATTGTCTTCCTTATGAGTGGCGGTCGGGGACGAGCGATGGTCTTTTCCTACCAATCTATTCCCCTAGGAGCATGCGTATTAGTACTTTGTTTTGATGGCAAATAGAATTTTGCAATAAGTATGTGAGTTCTTTATGACTAATGTTGAGTCCATGGATTATACGCACTCTCACCCTTCCACCATTGCTAGCCTCTCTAGTACTGCGCAACTTTCGCCGGTGCACTAAACCCACCATATGCCCTTCCTAAAAACAGCCACCATACCTACCTATTATGGCATTTCCATATCCATTCCGAGATATATTTCCATGCAACTTCCACCGTTCCATTTTATTATGACACATACCATCATTGTCATATTGTTCTCATATGCATGAGGCATTCATATAGAGTTATATCTTTGTTCTAGTATCGAGTTGTAATTCTTGAGTTGTAAGTAAATAAAAGTGTGATGATCATCATTATTAGAGCATTGTCCCATGTGAGGAAAGGATGATGGAAGCTATGATTCCCTCACAAGTTGGGATGAGTCTCCGAACTTTAAAAAAATAAAAGAGGCCAAAGAAGCCCAAATAAAAAAAGAGGCCAAAGAAGCCCAAACAAAAAAATGAGAGAAAAAGAGAGATGGGACAATGTTACTATCCTTTTCCACACCTGTGCTTTGAAATAGCACCATGTTATTCATGATAGAGAGTCTCTTATTTTATCACTTTCATATACTAATGGGAATTTTTCATTATAGAACTTGGCTTGTATATTCCAATGATGGGCTTCCTCAAATTGCCCTAGGTCTTCATGAGCAAGCAAGTTGGATGCACACCCACTTAGTTTATTTTTGAGCTTTCATACACTTATAGCTTTAGTGCATCCGTTGCATGGCAATCCCTACTCACTTGCATCGATATCAATTAATGGGCATCCTCATAGCCCATTAATTTGCCTAGTTGATGTGAGACATTCTCCTTCCTTTTTGTCTTCTCCACAACCACCATATTCTATTCCACCTATAGTGCTATATCCATGACTCACGCTCATGTATTGTGCGAAAGTTGAAAAAGTTTGAGAACACCAAAAGTACGAAACAATTGCTTGGCTTGTCATCGGGGTTGTGCATGATGAAATACTTTGTGTGATGAAGATGGAGCATAGCCAGACTATATGATTTTGTAGGGATAACTTTCTTTGGCCATGATACTTTGAGAAGACATGATTACTTTATTAGTATGCTTGAAATATTATTGTTTTTATGTCAATATTAAACTTTTGTTTTGAATCTTATGGATCTGAATATTCTTGCCACAATAAATAAAATTGCATTGATAAATATGTTAGGTAGCATCCCACATCAAAAATTCTGTTTTTATCATTTACCTCCTCGAGGACGAGCAAGAATTAAGCTTAGGGATGCTTGATACGTCTCCAATGTATCTATAATTTTTTTATTGTTCCATGCTATTATATTATCTATTTTGGATGTTTTATATGCATTAATATGCTATTTTATATTATTTTTGGGACTAACCTATTAACCTAGAGCCCAGTGCTAGTTTCTGTTTTTTCCTTATTTTTGACTTTTATAGAAAAGGAATATCAAACGGAGTCCAAACGGAATAAAACTTTACGGTGATTTTTCTTAGACCAGAAGAAACCCACGAGACTTGGAGAGAAGGCCAGAAGCCCTACGGGGTGGCCACAAGTCGTAGGGGTACGCCCCCAGGGCTTGTGGGCCCCCCGTAGAACTTCCAACCCTAATCTTTGCACTATAAATCCTCAAATATTCCCCCTACACCAGAGAGTACACAAAAAATACTTTTTCGCCGCCGCAAGCCTCTGTTCCCATGAGATCCCATCTTGGGGCCTTTTCCGGCACTCCGCCGGAGGGGGATTCGATCACGGAGGGCCTCTACGTCAACCTTGCCGCCCTTCCGATGAAGTGTGAGTAGTTTACCACAGACCTACGGGTCCATAGCTAGTAGCTAGATGGCTTCTTCTCTCTCTTTGATCTTCAATACAATGTTCTCCTCGATGTTCTTGGAGTTCTATTCGATGTAATCTTCTTTTGCGGTGCGTTTGTTGAGATCCAATGAATTGTGGATTTATGATCAGATTATCTATGAATATTATTTGAGTCTTCTTTGAACTCTTTTGTGCATGATCAAGATTTGTATTTCTCTTTGAACTATCAGTTTGGTTTGGCCAAGTAGATTGGTTTTTCTTGCAATGGGAGAGGTGCTTTGTTTTGGGTTCAATCTTGCGGTGTCCTCACCTAGTGACAGAAGGGGTAGCGAGGCATGTTTTGTATTGTTGCCATCTAGGATAAAAAGATGGGGTTTATATCATATTGCTTGAGTTTATCCCTCTACATCATGTCATCTTACATAAAGCGTTGCTCTGTTCTTATGAACTTAATACTCTAGATGCAGGCAGGAGTCGGTCGAGGTGTGGAGTAATAGTAGTAGATGCAGAATCATTTCAGTCTACTTGTCACGGACGTGATTGATGGGGAACGTTGCATGGAAAACAAAAATATTCTACGCATACGCAAGATCTATCGATGGAGTTGCATAGCTACGAGAGGGGGAGAGCATCTTCATACCGTTGAAGATCGCTAAGCGGAAGCATTTATCAACGCGGTTGATGTAGTCGTACACCTTCACGATCCGTCCTGATCAAGTACCGAACGTACGGCACCTCCGCATTCAGCACACGTTCAGCTCGATGATGTCCTCGCCTTCTTGATCCAGCAAGAGAGGCGAAGTAGTAGATGAGTTCTGGCAGCACGACGGCGTGGTGACGGTGTTGGTGAAGAACAATCTCCGCAGGGCTTCGCCAAGCACAACGGAAACTATGACGGAGGATAAACTAGAGGGGACGGGGTTGCAGGTACACGGCTTGGTGAATCTTGATGTGTCTTGGGTGCTAGCCCTGCCCCTCTATTTATATGTTGAGCCCTGGGGTCGAAACTTGGAGTAAAAGCCTCCTCAAAGTCGGTTTTGTCCGAAAGGCAAGAGTCCCTCTCGGACTCCAGGACCAAACGCCAGGGTTCCCGGTGTCTGGACCCAGACGCCAGGGTCCCTGGCATCTAGCCCACTGGCCTCCACAAAACTTCCTTTTGCACCTTCCAAAAGCCTTTTGGGCTTTACCCCCTGGCCCAAACAAAGTGTTCTCGTACCCAAACATTTCGGGAAACATCTGAAACCCCTTCCGGTGAATTCCGGAACCTTTCTGGAAGCCAAACACTATTATCCTATATATCAATCTTTACCTCTAGACCATTCCGGAGCTCCTCGTCATGTTCGTGATCTCATCCGGGACTCCGAACAACATTCGGTTACCAACATACATAACTCATATAATACTATATCGTCAACGAACGTTAAGCGTGCAGACCCTACGTGGTCGAGAACTATGTAGACATGACCGAGACACCTCTCCGGTCAATAACCAATAGCGGAACCTGGATGCCCATATTGGTTCCTACATATTCTACGAAGATCTTTATCGGTCGAACCTTATGACAACATATGTAATTCCCTTTGTCCGTCGGTATGTTACTTGCCCGAGATTCGATCGTCGGTATCTTCATACCTAGTTCAATCTCGTTACCGGCAAGTCTCTTTACTCATTCCATAATACATCATCTTGCAGCTAACTCCTTAGTCACTTTGCTTGCAAGGCTTCTTATGATGTGTATCACCGAGAGGGCCCAGAGATACCTCTCCGATACACGGAGTGACAAATCCTAATCTTGATCTATGCCAACTCAACAAACACCTTCGGAGATACCTGTAGAGCATATTTATGATCACCCAGTTACATTGTGACGTTTGATAGCACACAAGGTATTCCTACGGTATCCGGGAGTTGCATAATCTCATAGTCGAAGGAATATGTATTTGACATTAAGAAAGCAATAGCAATAAACTGAACGATCATATGCTAAGCTAATGGATGGGTCTTGTCCATCACATCATTCTCCTAATGATGTGATCCCATTATCAAATGACAACACATGTCTATGGTTAGGAAACCTTAACCATCTTTGATCAACGAGCTAGTCTAGTAGAGGCTTACTAGGGACACGGTATTTGTTTATGTATTCACACATGTATTTAAGTTTCCGATCAATACAATTCTAGCATTAATAATAAACCTTTATCATGAATAAGGAAATATAAAATAACAACTTTATTATTGCCTCTAGGGCATATTTCCTTCTGTCTCCCACTTGCACTAGAGTCAATAATCTAGATTACATTGTAAGGAATCTAACACCCACGGAGTCTTGGTGCTGATCATGTTTTTCTCGCGGAAGAGGCTTAGTCAACGGGTCTGCTATATTCAGATCCATATGTATTTTGCAAATCTCAATGTCTCCATCCTTGACCTTTTCACAAATGGAGTTGAAGCATCTCTTGATGTGTTTGGTTCTCTTATGAAACCTGGATTCCTTCGCTAAGGCAATTGCTCCAGTGTTATCACAAAAGATTTTCATTGGACCCGATGCACTGGGTATTACATCCAGATAGGATATGAACTCCTTCATCCAGACTCCTTCATGTGCTGCTTCCGAAGCACTATGTACTCCGCTTCACACGTAGATCCCGCCACGACGCTCTACTTGGAACTACACCAACTGATAGCTCCACCATTCAACAAAAATACATATCCGGTTTGTGACTTAGAGTCATCCAGATCTGTGTCCAAGCTAGCATCGACGTAACCATTTACGATGAGCTCTTCGTCACCTCCATAATCGAGAAACATATCCTTAGTACTTTTTAGGTACTTCAGGATGTTCTTGACTGCTGTCCAGTGATCCACTCCTGAATTACTTTGGTACGTCCTTGCCAAACTTATGGCAAGGCACACATCAGGTCTGGTACACAGCATAGCATACATGATAGAACCTATGGCTGAGGCATAGGGAATGACTTTCATTTTCTCTCTATCTTTTGCAGTGGTCGGGCTTTCAGTATGACTCAATTTCACACCTTGTGACACATGCAAAAACCCTTTCTTTGACTGATCCATTTTGAACTTCTTCAAAACTTTGTCAAGGTATGTGCTTTGTGAAAGTCCTATTAAGCGTCTCGATCTATCCCTATAGATCTTGATGCCCAATATATAAGCAGCTTCACCGAGGTCTTTCATTGAAAAATTCTTATTCAAGTATCCTTTTATGCTATCCAAAAATTCTATATCATTTCCAATCAACAATATGTCATCCACACATAATATCAGAAATGCTACAGAGCTCCCACTCACTTTCTTGTGAATACAAGCTTCACCGTAAGTCTGTATAAAACCATATGCTTTGATCACCTCATCAAAGCGTATATTCCAACTCCGAGATGCTTGCACCAGTCCATAGATGGATCGCTGGAGCTTGCACACTTTGTTAGCACCTTTAGGATCGACAAAACCTTTTGGTTGCATTATATACAACTCTTCTTTAAGAAATCCATTAAGGAATGCAGTTTTGACGTCCATTTGCCTGATTTCATAATTATAAAATGCGGCAATTGCTAACATGATTCGGACAGACTTAAGCATCGCTACGGGTGAGAAGATCTCATCGTAGTCAACCCCTTGAACTTATGGAAAACCTTTTGCGACAAGTCAAGCTTTGTAGACAGTAACATTACCATCAATGTCAGTCTTCTTCTTGAAGATCCATTTATTCTCAATGGCTTGCCAATCATCGGGCAAGTCCACCAAAGTCCACACTTTGTTCTCATACATGGATCCTATCTCAGATTTCATGGCCTCAAGCCATTTTTCAGAATCTGGGCTCATCATAACTTCTTCATAGTTCATAGGTTCGCCTTGGTCTAATAACATGACTTCCAGGACAGAATTACTATACCACTCTGGTGCGGATCATGCTCTGGTCGACCTACGAGGTTCAGTACTAACTTGATCTGAAGTTACATGATCATCATCATTAGCTTCCTCTCTACTTGGTGTAGGCATCACGGGAACGGTTTTCTGTGATGTGCTACTTTCCAATTCGAGAGAAGGTACAATTACCTCATCAAGTTCTACTTTCCTCCCACTCACTTCTTTCGAGAGAAATTCCTTCTCTAGAAAGGACCCATTCTTAGCAACAAAGATCTTGCCTTCGAATCTATGGTAGAAGGTGTACCCAATGGTTTCTTTAGGGTATCCTATGAAGACGCACTTCTCCGATTTAGGTTCGAGCTTATCAGGCTGAAGCCTTTTGACATAAGCGTCGCATCCCCAAACTTTAAGAAACGACAGCTTAGGTTTCTACCTAAACCATAGTTCATACAGTGTCGTCTCAACGGATTTAGACGGTGCCTTATTTAATATGAATGCGGCTGTCTCTAATGCATAACCCCAAAACGATAGTGGTAAATCGGTAAGAGACATCATAGAACGCACCATATCTAATAAAGTACGGTTACGATGTTCGGACACACCATTACGCTGTGGTGTTCCAGGTGGCGTGAGTTGTGAAACAATTCCACATTGTTTTAAATGAAGGCCAAACTTGTAACTCAAATATTCGCCTCCGCGATCAGATCGTAGAAACTTTATTTTCTTGTTACGATGATTCTCCACTTCACTCTAAAATTCTTTGAACTTTTCAAATGTTTCAGACTTGTGTTTCATCAAGTAGATATACCCATATCTACTCAAATCATCTGTGAAGGTCAGAAAATAACAATAACCGCCGCGTGCCTCAACACTCATCGGACCGCATACATCGGTATGTATTATTTCCAATAAGTCATTAGCTCGCTCCATTGTTCCGGAGAACGGAGTTTTAGTCATCTTGCCCATGAGGCATGGTTTGCAAGTATCAAATGATTCATAATCAAGTGATACCAAAAGTCCATCCGCATGGAGTTTCTTCATGCTCTTTACACCAATATGACCTAAACGGCAGTGCCACAAGCATGTTGCACTATCATTATCAACTTTGCATCTTTTGGCATCAATATTATGAATATGTGTATCACTACGATCGAGATTCAACAAGAATAGACCATTCATCAAGGGTGAATGACCATAAAAGATATTACTCATATAAATAGAATAACCATTATTCTCTGATTTAAATGAATAACCATCTCGCAATAAACAAGATCCAGATATAATGTTCATGCTCAATGCTGGCACCAAATAACAATTATTCAGGTCTAAAACTAATCCCGAAGGTAGATGTAGAGGTAGCGTGCCGATGCTGATCACATCAACCTTGGAACCATTCCCGACACGCATCGTCACCTCGTCCTTAGCCAATCTTCGTTTATTCTGTAGCTCCTATTTCCAGTTACAAATATGAGCAATGGAACCAGTATCAAATACCCAGGCGCTACTACGAGCATTAGTAAGGTACACATCAATAACATGTATATCAAATATACCTTTGTTCACTTTGCCATCCTTCTTATCCGCCAAGTATTTGGGGCAGTTCTGCTTCCAGTGACCATTCCTTTTGCAGTAGAAGCACTCAGTTTCAGGCTTGGGTCCAGCTTTGGGCTTCTTCCCGGGAGTGGCAACTTGCTTGCCATTCTTCTTGAAGTTCCCTTTCTTTCCCTTGCCCTTTTTCTTGAAACTAGTGGTCTTGTTAACCATCAACACTTGATGCTCCTTCTTGATTTCTA
Source organism: Thinopyrum elongatum (assembly GCA_011799875.1). Taxonomy (NCBI): domain Eukaryota; kingdom Viridiplantae; phylum Streptophyta; class Magnoliopsida; order Poales; family Poaceae; genus Thinopyrum; species Thinopyrum elongatum. The sequence goes on from CM022303.1 coordinate 563,024,483, forward strand.
ACTCCACGGCTTTAAGCATTGCGAAAAGCTCAGGAATTGTTTTATTCATCCCTTGCATATTATAGTTCATCATGAAGCCTTTGTAGCTTGGTGGCAGTGACTGAAGAACTCTGTCAATAACATTATCAACTGGAAGATCAACTCCCAGCTGAGTCAAGTGGTTATGATACCCAGACATTTTGAGTATGTGTTCACTGACAAAACTGTTCTACTCCATCTTGCAGCTATAGAACTTGTTGGAGACTTCATATCTCTCAACCCGGGCATTTGCTTGAAATATTAACTTCAACTCTTGGAACATCTCATATGCTCCATGACGTTCAAAACGTTTTTGAAGTCCCGGTTCTAGGACGTAAAGCATGGCACACTGAACTATCGAGTAGTCATCAGATCGAGTCTGCCATATGTTCATAACATCTATAGTAGCTCCTGCAGTAGGTCTGTCACCTAGCGGTGCATCAAGGACATAATTCTTCTGTGCAGCAATGAAGATAATCCTCAAGTTACGGACCCAGTCCGTGTAGTTGCTACCATCATCTTTCAACTTCGCTTTCTCTAGGAACGCATTAAAATTCAGGGGAACGGTAGCTCGGGCCATTGATCTACAACATAGATATGCAAAACTAGTAAGACTAAGTTCATGATAAATTTTAAGTTCAATTAATCAAATTACTAATGAACTCCCACTTAAATAAACATCCCTCAAGTTATCTAAGTGATACATGATCCAAATCAACTAACCCATGTCCGATCATCACATGAGATGGGGTAGTCATCAATGGTGAACATCTCTATGTTGATCATATCCACTATATGACTCACGTTTGACCTTTCGGTCTCCAGTGTTCCGAGACCATGTCTGTACATGCTAGGCTCGTCAAGTTTAACCCAAGTATTCTGCATGTGCAAAACTGTCTTACACCAGTTGTATGTGAACGTAGAGTCTATCACACCCGATCATCACGAGGTGCTTCAAAACGACGAACTTTGGCAACAGTGCATACTCGGGGAGAACACTTTTATCTCAAAATTTAGTGAAGGGATCATCTTATAATGCTACCGTCGTTCTAAGCAAAATAAGATGCATAAAGGATAAACATCACATGCAATCAAAATATGTGACATGATATGGCCATAATCATCTTGTGCTTTTGATCTCCATCTCCAAAGCATCGTCATGATCTCCATCGTCACCGGCTCGACACCTTGATCTCCATCGTTGCGTCGGGGTCGTCTCGCCAACTATTGCTTCTACAACTATTGCTAACGCATAGCGATAAAGTAAAGCAATTACATGGCGCTTGCATTTCATACAATAATTAAGAGACAACCCTAAGGCTCCTGCCAGTTGTCGATATTACAAAACATGATCATCTCATACATCAAGATATATCACATCACGTCTTGACCATATCACATCACAACATGCCCTGCAAAACTAGATGTCCTCTACTTTGTTGTTGCAAGTTTTACGTGGCTGCTACGGGCTTCTAGCAAGAACCGTTCTTAACTACGCAATAACCACAATGATGATTTATCAAGTTTGCTGTTTTAACCTTCTTCAAGGACCGGCCGTAGTCAAATTTGATTCAACTAAAGTAGGAGAAACAGACACCCGCCAGCCACCTTTATGCAAAACAAGTTGCATGTCTGTCGGTGGAACCGGTCTCATGTACGTGGACATGTACGGTTGGTCCGGGCCGCTTCATCCCACAATACCGCCAAATAAAAATAAGACGTTGGTGGTAAGCAGTATGACCATCACCGCCCATAACTCCTTTGTGTTCTACTCGTGCATATCATCTACGCATAGACATGGCTCTGATGCCACTGATGGGAAACGTTGCATGGAAAACAAAACATTTCTATGCACACACATGATCTATCCATGGAGATGCATAGCTATGAGAGGGGGAGAGCATCTTCATACCCTTGAAGATCGCTAAGCGGAAGCGTTTATCAATGCGGTTGATGTAGTCGTGCACCTTCACGATCTGTCCCGATCAAGTACCGAACGTACGGCACCTCTGCGTTCAGCACACGTTCAGCTCGATGATGTCCTCGCCTTCTCGATCCAGCAAGAGAGGCGAAGTAGTAGATGAGTTCCGGCAGCATGACGGCATGGTGACGATGTTGGTGAAGAACAATCTCCGCACGGGCTTCGCCAAGCACAACGGAAACTATGATGGAGGATAAACTAGAGGGGACGGGGTTGCCGGCACACGGCTTGGTGATTCTTGATGTGTCTTGGGTGCTAGCCCTGCCCCTCTATTTATATGTTGAGCCCTGGGGTCGAAACTTGGAGTAAAATCCTCCTCAAAGTTGGTTTTGCCCGAAAGGCAAGAGTCTTTCTCGGACTCCAGGACCAAACGCCAGGGTTCCCGGCGTCCGGACCCAGACGTCACGGTCCCTAGCGTCTGGCCCCCTGGCCTCCGCAAAACTTCCTTTTGCACCTTCCAAAAGCCTCGTGGGCTTTACCCCTTGGCCCAAATAAAGTGTTCTCGTACCCGAACATTTCGGGAAACATCTGAAACCCCTTCCGGTGAATTCCGGAACCTTTTTTGAAGCCATACACTATTATCCCATATATCAATCTTTACCTCCGGACCATTCCGGAGCTCCTCATCATGTTTGTGATCTCATCCGGGACTCCGAACAACATTCGGTTACCAACATACATAACTCATATAATACTATATCGTCAACGAACATTAAGCGTGCGGACCCTATGGGTTTGAGAACTATGTAGACATGACCGAGACACCTCTCCGGTCAATAACCAATAGCGGAACCTGGATGCCCATATTGGTTCCTACATATTCTACGAAGATCTTTATCAGTCAAACCTTATGACAACATATGTAATTCCCTTTGTCCGTCGGTATGTTACTTGCCCGAGATTCGATCGTCGGTATATATCTTCATACCTAGTTCAATCTCGTTACCGGCAAGTCTCTTTACTCGTTCCGTAATACATCATCTTGCAACTAACTCCTTAGTCACTTTGCTTGCAAGGCTTCTTATGATGTGTATTACCAAGAGAGCCCAGAGATACCTCTTCGATACACGGAGTGACAAATTCTAATCTCGATCTATGCCAACTCAACAAACACCTTCAGAGATACCTGTAGAGCATATTTATGATCACCCAGTTACGTTGTGACGTTTGATAGCACACAAGGTATTCCTCCGGTATCCGGGAGTTGCATAATCTCATAGTCGAAGGAATATGTATTTGACATGAAGAAAGCAATAGCAATAAACTGAACGATCATATGCTAAGCTAACGGATGGGTCTTGTCCATCACATCATTCTCCTAATGATGTGATCCCGTTATCAAATGACAACACATGTCTATGGTTAGGAAACCTTAACCATCTTTGATCAACGAGCTAGTCTAGTAGAGGCTTATCAGGGACACGGTATTTGTTTATGTATTCACACATGTATTTAAGTTTTCGATAAATACAATTCTAGCATGAATAATAAACCTTTATCATGAATAAGGAAATATAAAATAACAAGTTTATTATTGCCTCTAGGGCATATTTCCTTCAGTGATGCCTATATTCATGATCATTGCCTTAGATATCGTCATAATTATGCGATTTTCTATCAATTGCTCAACAGTAATTTGTTTACCCACCGTATGCTATCTTCAAGAGAGAAGCCTCTAGTGAAACCTATGGCCCCCGGGTCTATTTTCCATCATATATTTTCATATCTATAAACCAAAAAATCCAAAAATACCTTGCTGCAATTTATTTATATTTACTTTAGTTTGCTCTTTTATTTATCTTTTATACCTATCTCTATTAGATCTCAATCTTGTCCGTGACCGTGAAGGGATTGACAACCCCTTTTTCGCATTGTGTGCAAGTGGTTGTTAGTTTGTGCAGGTGCATATATTGGAGACTTGCTTGTGCCTCCTACTGTATTGATACCTTGGTTCTTACCTGAGGGAAATACTTATCTCTACTTTGTTGCATCACCCTTTCCTCTTCAAGGGAAAAATCAACGCAAGCTCAAGAAGTAGCACACCTCCACCGTGATTATGTAGTGATTCTTCTTTTGTCTTATGATACGTCTCCAAGTATCTATAATTTTTTATTGTTCCATGCTATTATAGTATCAATCTTGGATGTTTTATATGCATTTATATGTCATTATATATCATTTTTTGGGACTAACCTATTAACTTAGTGCCAAGTGCCAGTTGTTGTTTTTTTGCCTGTTTTTGGTTTTCCAGAATGTTAGTACCAAACAAAGTCCAAATGCCATGAAACTTTTGACGATTTTTTTCTGGACATAAGAGACCCTGGAAGCTTCGGGAGAGGGCCAAAAGACGAAGGAGTAGCCCACAAGGCACCAGGGCGCGCCCAGGGGGTAGGCGCGCCTTGGTGGCTTGTGGGGCCCACGTTCATTCGTCTGACCTAATTCCGCCTCTATAAATTCTCTAAAATCAGGAAACCAACAGAGAGCCACCCAAAATACTTTTTCCATCGCTGCAAGTTTCTGTTCTCGCGAGACCCCATCTGGAGGCCTTTTCCGGCACTCTCCCGGAGGGGGAATCGACCACGGAGGGGCTCTACATCAACCTTGCTACCCTTCCGATGATGTGTGAGTAGTTTACCACAGACCTACGGGTCCATAGCTAGTAGCTAGATGGCTTCCTCTCTCTCTTTGATCTTCAATACAATGTTCTCCTCGATGTTCTTGGAGTTCTATTCGACGTAATCACTTTTTGCGGTGTGTTTGTTGGGATCCAATGAATTGTGAGTTTATGATCAGATTATCCATGAATATTATTTGAGTCTTCTCTGAACTCTTTTATGCATGATTATTATATCTTTGTATTTTTTCTTCAATCTATTGATTTGGTTTGGCCAACTAGATTGATTTTGCTTGCAATGGGAGAGGTAATTTGTGATGGGTTCAATCTTGCGGTGATCTATATCCCATTGACAAAAAGGGACAAGACACATATTTGTATTGTTGCCATTAAGGATAAAAAGATGGGGTTTATTCATGAGTGAGTTTACTTTGTCTACATCATGTCATCTTGCTTAAGGCGTTACTCCGTTTTTTATGAACTTAATACTCTAGATGCATGCTGGATAGCGATCGATGTGTGGAGTAATAGTAGTAGATGCAGGCAGGAGTCGGTCTACTTGTCTCGGACGTGATGCCTATATACATGATCATTGCCTTGGATATCGTCATGATTATTTGATTTTCTATAAATTGCCCAACAATAATTTGTTTACCCACCGTATGCTATTTTCAAGTGAGAAGCCTCTAGTGAAAACTATGTGAAAGGGCATTTAGCCCCTAAGTGTGGTTTTGGTAATTAATGACAATCTCTATGGACTAATGCTTTCACTGAGATATATTTGAAGGGATATTCATAGGTAGAGGCTTAAGGATGATTGCCATAGAGATGAAGATTTGCTCTTAGCTTTGGTATTGAATGACAATCTCTATGGAGCATCAAGGGGATTGTATCTTATACGAAGAAATGTTCCATAGTGATGCATGAAGCATGTTGAATTTATGTGGGAAGAGTTCCATCAACAGCCTCTCCAAGAAGTCCTCATGGTGGAGTTCACTTGAGGATCTCAAAGGTTGACACATTTGGGCTTATAAGAATCAAGCTCTTGAGAGTATAATTAAAGGGAAGAATTCAAGCTATGGTATGATAAACAGAAGATCATGATGAGCTCATGTGTTGGGTTTTGGTTGATCATATCTTGAAGCAAGAAACTAGAGTGAAGAATTCATTGTGTCTCTCAAGAGTTTGTGATGGGGCATTTAAAAGAGCAAGTGATGACCAATATGATGTTCACGGTGAATCTTGATATGGTCATGAAAGAGCTTTGGTGATATAATCTTGAAGCAATGAAGTAAAATGAAGAGTTCATTATGGCTTTCAAGAAACCAATATAGAGCTTGATGTAAAGATGTTGGTTGACCAAGATGAAGCTCAAATAATGTATCTAGATGGTCAACACACAAGCGCAAACAATGTACCGCATGGGATCAAGTGATCTAGTGGTATGGTAAGTAATTGTGAATTGCGTTTTGTGCACTAACCCTTGCTATGTATATGTGGGTTAGGTGTTTCTCATGGGCTAGCATGAAAAGAAAGATTTCGAGTAGCCTATGTAAGGATGGCATCAAGTGGTGATGGTCATCGAGTTCGAGGATTCCAAGTGCAAGATGATAAGCCTGAGGTTATATGCTTTGAAGCTTGCAGTCTTGTGGCACCCCAGCTCAGAGAACCGGTTTACTAGTGTTTCCAACCCAGAGATCATGTCTTCTGGAAACACACAATAATTTGGAACAGAACATAGCTGAACTTTTATTGATAATAGTCGAGTACAAGTTATATATTACAGGATCATCGAGGCCAAAAGCACATCTAGTGCTATGACAATATCTACATTATTTATCTAACATATCAGGGCCTCGGTATTACTACGGAACACTACAGCGAAAGACTACTGCGTAGCGGAACATGATAGTAACTCCATCCACAGGGACACTGCTGAGGATACATCCTAGCCATCGCAACACAGACCTTCGAGACCTCCGTCTCAGTCTTCTCCTGCATCTGGCATGATACGCCAGGTGAGTACTTTTAATGTACTCGCAAGCACATGACAACCAAGTATGCAGCAGATAATAGTATGGCAATCAACATGTTATGTCTTAACAGATTCACATACTGTTATTAACTTACTCATATCCGGGTTTTCTTACAAACCTCGGAGTACTCGATGCCAACGAGTGCATCCGCTCATAAGACAAGTTCTTCCATCATTACTATGGTTATTATGGTTGATCACCTAGAGAGTTCTGGTCGGGTTGTCCAATACCATGGATGCGGCTATTCGAATAGATTTTACACTCTGCAAAGGTTGCGCACTTTACCCACACTATGGAGCACCTGACCTCGTGATCCCATTCGGGTGGACCAGCGTTGCTCCAACGAAACCCGCCTGACCCGTGACTCTTCGATCGTACCACCGGCAATCATCCTCCCCCAGAGTCAAGCCCTGGGTGGCCCCGTGTCACCTCGTGACACCTGCCACCGTCATGGCCTAACTAAACTGTCCCAAACGGGGACGCCGGCACAAAACTCAACTGGGCTCACAGGGTTAACGTCGTCTACCTGATCAGGGCAGCACGCACGCATAACCCTCCCTAAATGGAGGTACCGGTGAAAGTGCACGGAGCCAGACCAAGTCAAGGCCGTCCCATACTGGCAAATGTGGCTGCACGGGTAAGCCCGGACAGGTGACTCTTGATCAACCACTAAGTTTCACTTAGCAATCATGGTCATATATCAATTTAAATTGTCAACAATAGGCATTTAAATACTTCACTCGAATTATCTATGTAAATTAAATGCGGGAAATGAAGATGAATTATGCAATGCTATGAAATGCTCCAAAATATGGATGTCCTGGCTTGCCTTGATCAGTTGGGTTGTTCAGAAACTCCTGGTCTTCAAATCCACAGGAATCTCCTTCTGAAAATATTTTTAAATGGCAAAGGAAAATGTCACATAAAGCCTTTTTATTCACCAACAATTCTGTGAGTATTGGAAAAATACCAAACTTGGTCAGAAATTAAAGAAGTTGAATATGAACACTATGCAAAAAGAATCGGGTCAATTGGACCTTTTAATAAAAAGTTATTAGTGGTCAAAGTGGCTAGTCAACTCTGCTTAAATAAACAAAATTCAGAAAAACAGAAAAACCTGGAATGGGCCACGTCGAAGGCATAAAGGCTAAAGGCGCCTTCACTTACCCCTTCGCGTGCACGCTGCTGGGCCGCTGACAGGTGGGGCCCGCTTGGTTTAAAACAGAGGGAGGAGGGAGAGAACAGAGGGAGGCAGGGCTCTGGCGACGCTCACCGGCGATAGGGACCGCGGTGGAGCTGGGAGTTGACGGGGATCGATCGGGCACTCGAAGACGGTCCTCCCTGTACCCGTAGCTCCCCCGGAGATGGATGGACGGTGTGGAGCCCTTCTTCTCCGGCGGACGAGCGCTACGGTGGTCGACGGAGGTGGCAATTTCGGCGACTATTCGCTCGGGCAGGAGGTCGAGGAGCACCAGTGAAGTGCACTGAGCTCGAGGGCGCAGTCGGACGAGGCTGGGGTGGGGTGGAGAGGGCTGGTGGTGGAGCTCAACTGGCGGCGGAACTCTGGCGAAGCTCGAGGCCAGAGGGCCTCTCGGCCTTGGCTCTTGCTTGGGGAGGCAATTGAGGATGGAGGGAGAGGAGTGAGGAGCTCAGCGAGGCCCGGCCGGGCTATCTATAGGCGGGAGGAGGCGCTCGGCGATCTCTCTGGATGGGCGGCGACGTGGCTACGCCACTGGAGCAAGGACGGCAAGCTGGCCGTTGTGGAGCGGGGCAAAGCTGTTGGGGAACGTAGCAGAAATTCAAAAAAATTCCTACGCATCACCAAGATCAATCTATGGAGAGACTAGCAACAAGAGAGAGAGGAGTGCATCTTCATACCCTTGAAGATCGCTATGCGGAAGCGTTGCAAGAACGCGGTTGGAGGAGTCGTACACGCAGCGATTCAGATCGCGGTCGATTCCGATCTTAGCACCGAACAACGGCGCCTCCGCGTTCAACACACGTGCAGCCCGGTGACGTCTCCCATGCCTTGATCCAGCAAGGAGAGAGGGAGAGGTTGGGGAAGACAACTTCAGCAGCAGCACGACGGCGTGGTGGTGTTGGAGCAGCGTGGTACTCCGGCAGGGCTTCGCCAAGCACCGCGGAAGGAGGAGGAGGTGTTGGAGAGAGGGAGGGCTGCGCCTTGGATGTTGTGCTGCCCTCCCTCCACCCCTCTATTTATAGGGTGAAGGGGGAAGGGGGGCCGGCCCCTCTAGATGAGATCTAGAGGGGGGCGGTGGCCAGGGGAGGGGGCTTGCCCCCCAAGCCAAGGGGGGGGGGGCGCCCCCTTTAGGGTTCCCCCAAAACCCTAGGCGCATGGGCCCTAGGGGAGTGGCGCCCAGCCCACTTAGGGGCTAGTTCCCTTCCACATACAGCCCATAGGGCCCTCCGGGGCAGGTGGACCCTCCCGGTGGACCCCCGGAACATCTTCGGTGGCCCCGGTACAATACCGGCATACCTCCGAACACTTCCGGTGACCGTATGATGACTTCCCATATATAAATCTTCAACTCCGGACCATTCCGGAACTCCTCGTGACGTCCAGGATCTCATCCGGGACTCCGAACAACATTCGGTAACCACGTACAAACTTTCCCTATAACCCTAGCGTCATCGAACCATAAGTGTGTAGACCCTACGGGTTCGGGAGGCATGTAGACATGACGGAGACATCTCTTCGGTCAATAACCAACAGCGGGATCTGGATACCCATGTTGGCTCCCACATGTTCCACGATGATCTCATCGGATGAACCACGATGTTGAGGATTCAATCAATCCCGTATACAATTCCCTTTGTCTACCGGTATGATACTTGCCCGAGATTCGATCGTCGGTATCCCCATACCTTGTTCAATCTCGTTACCAGCAAGTCTCTTTACTCGTTCGTAACACATCATCCCGTGATCAACTCCTTGGTCACATTGAGCTCATTATGATGATGTCCTACTGAGTGGGCCCAGAGATACCTCTCCGTCACACGGAGTGACAAATCCCAGTCTCGATTCGTGCCAACCCAACAGACACTTTCGGAGATACCCGTAGTGTGCCTTTATAGCCACCTAGTTACGTTGTGACGTTTGGCACACCCAAAGCATTCTTACGGTATCCGGGAGTTGCACAATCTCATGGTCTAAGGAAATGATACTTGACATTAGAAAAGCTTTAGCAGACGAACTACACGATCTAGTGCTATGCTTAGGATTGGGTCTTGTCCATCACATCATTCTCCTAATGATGTGATCCCGTTATCAACGACATCCAATGTCCATGGTCAGGAAACCGTAACCATCTATCGATCAACAAGCTAGTCAACTAGAGGCTCACTAGGGACATGTTGTGGTCTATGTATTCACACATGCATTACGATTTCCGGATAACACAATTATAGCATGAACAATAGACAATTATCATGAACAAGGAAATATAATAATAACCACTTTATTATTGCCTCTAGGGCATATTTTCAACAGTCTCCCACTTGCACTAGAGTCAATAATCTAGTTACATTGTGATGAGTCGAACACCCATGGAGTTCTGGTGTTGATCATGTTTTGCTCGTGGAAGAGGTTTAGTCAATGGATCTGTGAGATTCAGATCCGTACGCACTTTACAAATATCTATGTCTCCATCTTGAACATGTTCACGAATGGAGTTGAAGCGACGCTTGATATGCCTGGTCTTCTTGTGAAACCTGGGCTCCTTGGCAAGGGAAATAGCTCCAGTGTTGTCACAGAAGAGAGTCATTGGGCCCGACCCATTGGGAATAACTCCTAGGTCGGTGATGAACTCCTTCATCCAGACTGCATCCTATGCTGCCTCCGAGGCTGCTATATACTCCGCTTCACATGTAGATCCCGCCACGATGCTTTGCTTGCAACTGCACCAGCTGAATGCCCCACCATTCAAAATATACACGTATCCGGTTTGTGACTTAGAGTCATCCAGATCTGTGTCGAAGCTAGCATCGACGTAACCCTTTACGACGAGCTCTTCGTCACCTCCATAAACGAGAAACATATCCTTAGTCCTTTTCAGGTACTTCAGGATGTTCTTGACCGCTGTCCAGTGTTCCATGCCGTGATTACTTTGGTACCTTCCTACCAAACTTACGGCGAGGTTCACATCAGGTCTGGTACACAGCATGGCATACATAATAGACCCTATGGCTGAGGCATAGGGGATGACACTCATCTTTTCTTTATCTTCTGCCGAGGTCGGGCATTGAGCCGTGCTCAATCTCACACCTTGTAATACAGGCAAGAACCCCTTCTTGGACTGATCCATATTGAACTTCTTCAATATCTTGTCAAGGTATGTGCTTTGCGAAACACCAATGAGGCGTCTCGATCTATCTCTATAGATCTTGATGCCTAATATGTAAGCAGCTTCTCCAAGGTCCTTCATTGAAAAACACTTGTTCAAGTAGGCCTTTATGCTTTCCAAGAATTCTATATCATTTCCCATTAATAGTATGTCATCTACATATAATATGAGAAATGCTACAGAGCTCCCACTCACTTTCTTGTAAACACAGGCTTCTCCATAAGTCTGTGTAAACCCAAACGCTTTGATCATCTCATCAAAGCGAATGTTCCAACTTCGAGATGCTTGCACCAGCCCATAGATTGAGCGCTGGAGCTTGCATACCTTGTCAGCATTATTAGGATCGACAAAACCTTTCGGCTGCATCATATACAACTCTTCCTTAAGGAAACCATTAAGGAATGCCGTTTTGACATCCATTTGCCATATCTCATAATCATAGTATGCGGCAATTGCTAACATGATTCTGACGGACTTCAGCTTCGCTACGGGTGAGAAGGTCTCATCGTAGTCAACCCCTTGAACTTGTCGATAACCCTTAGCGACAAGTCGAGCCTTATAGATGGTCACATTACCATCCGCGTCTGTCTTCTTCTTAAAGATCCATTTGTTCTCTATGGCTTGCCGATCATCGGGCAAGTCTGTCAAAGTCCATACTTCATTTTCATACATGGATCCTATCTCGGATTTCATGGCTTCTAGCCATTTGTTGGAATCCGGGACTGCCATCGCTTCTTCATAGTTCGAAGGTTCACCGTTGTCTAACAACATGACTTCCAAGACAGGGTTGCCGTACCACTCTGGTGCGGAACGTGTCCTCGTGGACCTTCGAAGCTCAGTAGCAACTTGATCCAAAGTTTCATGATCATCATCATTAACTTCCTCCCTAGTCGGTGCAGGCACCACAGGAACATCTTCCTGAGCTGCGCTACTCTCCGGTTCAAGAGGGAGTACCTCATCAAGTTCTACTTTCCTCCCACTTACTTCTTTCGAGAGAAACTCTTTCTCTAGAAAGGATTCATTCTTGGCAACAAAGATCTTGCCTTCGAATCTAAGGTAGAAGGTATACCCAATAGTTTCTTTAGGGTATCCTATGGAGACGCATTTTTCCGATTTGGGTTCGAGCTTTTCAGGTTGAAGTTTCTTGACATAAGCATCGCATCCCCAAACTTTCAGAAATGACAGCTTAGGTTTCTTTCCAAACCATAATTCATACGGTGTCGTCTCAACGGATTTCGATGGAGCCCTATTTAAAGTGAATGCGGCAGTCTCTAAAGCATAACCCCAAAATGATAGCGATAGATCGGTAAGAGACATCATAGATCGCACCATATCCAATAGAGTGCGATTACGACGTTCGGACACACCATTACGCTGAGGTGTTCCAGGCGGCGTGAGTTGTGAAACAATTCCACATTTCCTTAAGTGCGTGCCAAACTCATGACTCAAATATTCCCCTCCACGATCTGATCGTAAGAACTTTATTTTCTTGTCACGTTGATTCTCTACCTCACTCTGAAATTCCTTGAACTTTTCGAAGGTCTCAGACTTGTGTTTCATTAAGTAGACATACCCATATCTACTTAAGTCATCTGTGAGGGTGAGAACATAACGATAACCACCGCGAGCCTCAACGCTCATTGGACCGCACACATCAGTATGTATGATTTCCAATAAGTTGGTTGCTCGCTCCACTGTCCCGGAGAACGGAGTCTTGGTCATTTTGCCCATGAGGCATGGTTCGCATGTGTCAAATGATTCATAATCAAGAGACTCCAAAAGTCCATCTGTATGGAGTTTCTTCATGCGTTTGACACCAATGTGACCAAGGCGGCAGTGCCACAAGTATGTGGGACTATCATTATCAACCTTACATCTTTTGGCATTCACACTATGAATATGTGTAACATCACGATCGAGATTCAATAAGAATAAACCATTGACCAGCGGGGCATGACCATAAAACATATCTCTCATATAAATAGAACAACCATTATTCTCGGATTTAAATGAGTAGCCATCTCGCATCAAACGAGATCCTGATACAATGTTCATGCTCAAAGCTGGTACTAAATAACAATTATTGAGGTTTAAAACTAATCCCGAAGGTAGATGTAGAGGTAGCGTGCCGACGGCGATCACATCGACCTTGGAACCATTCCCGACGCGCATCGTCACCTCGTCCTTTGCCAGTCTCCGATTATTCCGCAGCTCCTGTTTTGAGTTACAAATATGAGCAACCGCACCGGTATCAAATACCCAGGAGCTACTACGAGCGCTGGTAAGGTACACATCAATAACATGTATATCACATATACCTTTGGTATTGCCGGCCTTCTTATCCGCTAAGTACTTGGGGCAGTTCCGCTTCCAGTGACCGTTTCCCTTACAATAAAAGCATTCAGTCTCAGGCTTGGGTCCATTCTTTGGCTTCTTCCCGGTAGCTTGCTTACCGGGCGCGGCAACTCCCTTGCCGTCCTTCTTGAAGTTCTTTTTACCCTTGCCTTTCTTGAACTTAGTGGTTTTATTCACCATCAACACTTGATGTTCCTTTTTGATCTCCACCTCCGCTGATTTCAGCATTGAATATACCTCAGGAATGGTTTTCTCCATCCCCTGCATATTGAAGTTCATCACAAAGCTCTTGTAGCTAGGTGGAAGCGACTGAAGGATTCTGTCAACGACCGCGTCATCCGGGAGATTAACTCCCAGCTGAGACAAGCGGTTGTGCAACCCAGACATTTTGAGTATATGCTCGCTGACAGAACTATTCTCCTCCATCTTACAACTGTAGAACTTGTCGGAGACTTCATATCTCTCGACCCGGGCATGAGCTTGGAAAACCATTTTCAGCTCTTGGAACATCTCATATGCTCCGTGTTGCCCAAAACGCTTTTGGAGCCCCGGTTCTAAGCTGTAAAGCATGCCGCACTGAACCAGGGAGTAATCATCACTACGCGACTGCCAGGCGTTCATAACATCTTGAGTTGCTCGGAAAACAGGTGAGTCACCTAGCGGTGCTTCAAGGACATAAGCTTTCTTTCCAGCTATGAGGATAATCCTCAGGTTACGGACCCAGTCCGTGTAGTTGCTACCATCGTCTTTCAGCTTGGTTTTCTCTAGGAACGCGTTGAAGTTGAGGGCAACATTAGCGTGGGCCATTTGATCTACAAGACATATTGTAAAGATTTTAGACTAAGTTCATGATAATTAAGTTCATCTAATCAAATTAATCAATGAACTCCCACTCAGATAGACATCCCTCTAGTCATCTAAGTGATACATGATCCGAATCGACTAGGCCGTGTCCGATCATCACGTGAGATGGACTAGTCATCAACGGTGAACATCTCTATGTTGATCGTATCTTCTATACGACTCATGTTCGACCTTTCGGTCTTCCGTGTTCCGAGGCCATGTCTGTACATGCTAGGCTCGTCAAGTCAACCTAAGTGTTTTGCATGTGTAAATCTGGCTTACACCCGTTGTATTCAAACGTTAGAATCTATCACACCCGATCATCACATGGTGCTTCAAAACAACGAACCTTCGCAATGGTGCACAGTTAGGGGGAACACTTTCTTGAAATTTTAGCGAGGGATCATCTTATTTATGCTACCGTCGTTCTAAGAAAATAAGATGTAAACATGATAAACATCACATGCAATCAAATAGTGACATGATATGGCCAATATCATTTTGCTCCTTTTGATCTCCATCTTCGGGGCACCATGATCATCATCGTCACCGGCATGACACCATGATCTCCATCATCATGTCTTCATGAAGTTGCCTCGCCAACTATTACTTCTACTACTATGGCTAACGGTTAGCAATAAAGTAAAGTAATTACATGGCGTTTTTCATTGACTCGCAGGTCATACAATAAATTAAGACAACTCCTATGGCTCCTGCCGGTTGTCATCCTCATCGACATGCAAGTCGTGATTCCTATTACAAGAACATGATCAATCTCATACATCACATATATCATTCATCACATCCTTTTGGCCATATCACATCACACGGCGCATGCTGCAAGAACAAGTTAGACGTCCTCTAATTGTTGTTGCAAAGTATTTTTACGTGGCTGCTATAGGTTTCTAGCAAGAATGTTTCTTACCTACGCCACAACCACAACGTGATATGCCAATTTCTACTTACCCTTCATAAGGACCCTTTTCATCGAATCTGATCCGACTAAAGTGGGAGAGACAGACACCCGCTAGCCACCTTATGCAACTAGTGCATGTCAGTCGGTGGAACCTGTCTCACGTAAGCGTACGTGTAAGGTCGGTCCGGGCCGCTTCATCCCACGATGCCGCCGAATCAAGATAAGACTAGTAACGGCAAGAAAATTGACAAAATCGACGCCCACAACAACTTGTGTTCTACTCGTGCAAGAAACTACGCATAGACCTAGCTCATGATGCCACTGTTGGGGAACGTAGCAGAAATTCAAAAAATTTCCTACGCATCACCAAGATCAATCTATGGAGAGACTAGCAACGAGAGAGAGAGGAGTGCATCTTCATACCCTTGAAGATCGCGATGTGGAAGCGTTGCAAGAACGCGGTTGGAGGAGTCGTACACGCAGCGATTCAGATCGTGGTCGATTCCGATCTTAGCGCCGAACAACGGCGCCTCCGCGTTCAACACACGTGCAGCCCGGTGACGTCTCCCACGCCTTGATCCAGCAAGGAAAGAGGGAGAGGTTGGGGAAGACAACTTCAGCAGCAGCACGACGGCGTGGTGGTGTTGGAGCAGCGTGGTACTCCGGCAGGGCTTCGCCAAGCACCGCGGAAGGAGGAGGAGGTGTTGGAGAGAGGGAGGGCTGCGCCTTGGATGTTGTGCTGCCCTCCCTCCACCCCTCTATTTATAGGGTGAAGGGGGAAGGGGGGCCGGCCCCTCTAGATGAGATCTAGAGGGGGGCGGCGGCCAGGGGAGGGGGCTTGCCCCCCAAGCCAAGGGGGGGCGCCCCCTTTAGGGTTCCCCCAAAACCCTAAGCGCATGGTCCCTAGGGGAGTGGCGCCCAGCCCACTTAGGGGCTGGTTCCCTTCCACATACAGCCCATAGGGCCCTCCGGGGTAGGTGGACCCCCGGAACCCCTTCGGTGGCCCCGGTACAATATCGGCATACCTCCGAACACTTCCGGTGACCGTATGATGACTTCCCATATATAAATCTTCACCTCCGGACCATTCCAGAACTCCTCGTGATGTCCAAGATCTCATCCGGGACCCCGAACAACATTCGGTAACCACGTACGAACTTTCCCTATAACCCTAGTGTCATCGAACCTTAAGTGTGTAGATCCTACGGGTTCGGGAGGCATGTAGACATGACCGAGACATCTCTCCGATCAATAACCAACAGCGGGATCTGGATACCCATGTTGGCTCCCACATGTTCCACGATGATCTCATCGGATGAACCAGGATGTCGAGGATTCAATCAATCCCGTATACAATTCCCTTTGTCTACCGGTATGATACTTGCCCGAGATTCGATCGTCGGTATCCCCATACCTTGTTCAATCTTGTTACCAGCAAGTCTCTTTACTCGTTCGTAACACATCATCCCGTGATCAACTCCTTGGTCACATTGAGCTCATTATGATGATGTCCTACCGAGTGGGCCCAGAGATACCTCTCCGTCACACGGAGTGACAAATCCCAGTCTCGATTCGTGCCAACCCAACAGACACTTTCGGAGATACCCGTAGTGTGCCTTTATAGCCACCCAGTTACGTTGTGACGTTTGGCACACCCAAAGCATTCCTACGGTATCCGGGAGTTGCACAATCTCATGGTCTAAGGAAATGATACTTGACATTAGAAAAGCTTTAGCAGACGAACTACACGATCTAGTGCTATGCTTAGGATTGGGTATTGTCCATCACATCATTCTCCTAATGATGTGATCCCGTTATCAACGACATCCAATGTCCATGGTCAGGAAACCGTAACCATCTATCGATCAACGAGCTAGTCAACTAGAGGCTCACTAGGGACATGTTGTGGTCTATGTATTCACACATGCATTACGATTTCCGGATAACACAATTATAGCATGAACAATAGACAATTATCATGAACAAGGAAATATAATAATAACCACTTTATTATTGCCTCTAGGGCATATTTCCAACAGAAGCGACGGGAGCGGCAGAGGCATTAAATGCGCGAGGGGATAGCTCGGGGAGAAGAAGACGAGCGGCGCCGCCACTGTGGCCGCACGGGCGGCACAGTGCTTGCAGTCGTGGCGGCCGTCGAGAGCTTCTCTGGCGAGGGCGAAGGATCTGGAGGGGCTAGGTGTCGCACGGGAACTATGTCGGCATGCTTGGACAAGCTGCTGCGGCACATGTGTCTCGCTCTGACGAGACCCGAGCCTGGCGCAGCACTCAGCGCGGCGACAAGCATATCATCGCCGTGCTCACCACGGTGCTTGCCACTAGGAGGCCACGCAAGCTTGGCAAATCTTGTCTGGCACGTCGACCCTCGATCACTCACTTCACCTGCACCCATAGTTTGGCTTGGTTGGGTCTGAGATGAAGGGTAGCCTCAACAACAGTTCCTAACAGTGAACTAGAGAGGGATCTGGAGAGGTGGAGAGCTAGGGATGGAGCCAAAGAGATTGTCTGGAGTGATCCTCGTTGGAAGGACTCCAAACTGGCCAAGTTTGAGTAGGTTTGGTTGAGATTTGAGGGTAGTTCATGTGTAACCTGCAAATCTGGTCCAGAATGTGAATGTTGAGGTACTGCTCACTTGGATGATCTCCTGAGGCTGAAACTTGGTGGAGGAAAGTCATTTGTAGGTGTCCTCATGCCACAAAAATTTCAGAGCATTTGGACAAACCTAGCAGGTACTTTTTTCACAAAGGTTCTGACTGTCCAGGAACAAAACTGAATTGTTTTGCAAAAAATTTGAACTAAGCCATGGAATATTTTTGGATATTGGGGCAAGATATGGTCCAAGGTATTTTAGGGAATTATTTGAGAATTTTCTGGCCATCCAAACTATAGGTTGCTTCACAACCCCTAGTGATGACCTAAATTCCCAAATAAAAGAAAAGAGTTATTGGAAAAGATTTAAATTGGGATTTGGGTCCTTGAGGTACTTGGCAAGGTATTGGCAAGGTGATGAGGCTTTGGATTACTTGGAAAAGATTCAAAAGTTTCTGAGACCAAATGAAAAGGTTCAAAACCATTCAAATTTCAAATAAAACCAAGAAAAGTTTGAAAAGAAAAAGTTGCCAAAATCAGGGTGTCACAAACCTACCCCCCTTAGGATGAATCTCGTCCTCGAGATTCGGTTGCTCAGGGAACAAATATGGATATGCGGATCTCAGAAAATCTTCTCTTTCCCAAGTAGCCTCTTCCTCAGTGTGGTGCTCCCATAGCACCTTGTAAAATATTATCACCTTACTCCTCATGGTTCTTTCCATCTCATCCAAGATCCTGACAGGTTTCTCTTCATAAGTCAAATCCTTAGCCAATTCTAATTCACTCATATCCGCTTGCTTGGCTAGGGGTGCAATGCATTTCCTTAACTGTGAGATGTGAAAGACATCATGAACGTCTGACAATGCTGGTGGAAACTCCAGCTGATATGCGACTCTGCCCTTCCTAGCAATCACTAGAAAGGGACCGATGTATCTTGGGGCCAACTTTCCCCGGGTGCCAAACCTCTTTACTCCCTTCATAGGGGTTACTCGCAAGTAAGCGTAGTCTCCAGGCTCGAAAGTTACTTCCCGGTGTTTTGGGTCGTAATAGCTTTTCTGTCGGGACTCGGCTGCTCGCAGACGCTCTTGAATATCCTTGACTTGCCTTTCAGCCTCGAGCATCAAGTCCGTACCAAAGATGCGACTATCTCCTGTTTGGGACCAGTTCAGCGGTGTGCGGCACTTCCGTCCGTACAATGCCTTCAAAAGGCGACATCTTGAGACTTGCCTGATAGCTGTTGTTGTAGGAGAATTCAGCGTACGGTAGACTATCCTCCCATTTGGGTCCATGGGAGAGAGCACATGACCGAAGCATGTCCTCTAATATTTGGTTCACTCGCTTGGTCTGTCCATCCGTCTGCGGATGGTATGTTGTGCTGTGTTTCAGCACGGTTCCCAAAGCTTGATGTAGTCGTAGCTAGAATGCTGAGGTAAATAAGGAACCCCTATCTGACGTGATAGACTTGGGTACTCCGTGCAGACTAACTATCCGGGACATGTAGAGTTGTGCCAGCTGATTTGCGTTGAAAGTGGTCTTTACTGGGATAAAGTGAGCCACCTTCGTGAGGATGTCTACAATGACCCAAATAGCCTCTCGTGGACTTGGGTAGTCCCACAATAAAATCCATACATATGTCATCCCACTTCCACTGGGGCACCGGTAAAGGTTGCAGTAGCCCAGCGGGTTTCTGATGCTCTGCCTTGACCTTGTTGCAATTGTCACAGCAGGCGACATAGTATGCTATATCTTTCCGCATTCCAGACCACCAAAAAGTTTCTCTCAAGTCCTGATACATCTTGGTACCTCCCGGGTGGATCGAATATGCGGACTCATGTGCTTCCTTGAGTATTTGTTGCCTCAAGTTGTTCTGATTCGGCACACAAATTCGTTTCTCGAACCACACGGTACCATGTTCATCTACACGGAAGGACTTGGCCTTCCCTTGCTGAATTAATTCCTTGACCTCCCAAATTTCTTCATCTGACTTCTATGCTTCCTTGATTTCCTCCATGAGGGTTGGAGTAATTTCCAATGTGTCCGGGGTCATTGGACCGCATAGCACCATATTGAGCTTGACAAACTCTTCTTGTAAGCTCGGATGCATACCCTCAACTAGTGCATTCACAGCAGCTTGTTTCCTGCTCAGGGCATCAGCGACCACATTTGCTTTCCCTGGATGATAGTTTATCCCAACATCATAGTCCTTGACTAGCTCAAGCCATCTTCGCTGCCTGAGGTTCAGGTCGGGTTGAGTGAAAATATACTTGAGACTCTTATGGTCTGTGTATATTTCACATCGTTGTCCAATAAGATAATGCCTCCAAATCTTCAGGGCATGAACCACAGCAGCTAGTTCCAAGTCATGTGTAGGATAGTTCTCCTCATGAAGTCGTAGCTGTCGTGATGCATAAGCTACAACCTTCCCTTCTTGCATTAGCACGCATCCGATTCCACGCCTGGATGCATCGCAGTATATGTCGAAACTCTTGTGAATGTTTGGGAGGACTAAGACAGGGGCTGTGGTTAGCCTCGTCTTTAACTCTTGGAAACTGCTGTCGCACTCGGCTGTCCAGATAAACCTTTGGTTCTTTTTCAACAATTTCGTCAGCGGCTTGGCTATCTTAGAAAAACCTTCAATGAAGCGACGGTAGTAGCCTGCCAAGCCCAGGAAACTACGGACTTCGGTCACCGTGGTTGGTGTCTTCCAATTCAAGACCGCAGTAACCTTACTGGGATCAACAGCTATTCCTTTCTCTGACAGAATATGTCCAAGGAATCCCTCCTCTTTCAGCCAAAATTTGCACTTACTGAACTTGGTATATAAGCGATGGGTTCTCAATCTTTCCAAGATAGCTCTGAGATGCTGCTTATGCTCCTCTTCATCCTTAGAGTATATCAGGATGTCGTCAATGAACACCACTACAAATTTGTCCAGAAAATCCATGAAGACTTTGTTCATCATGCTCATGAAGTAGGCTGGAGCGTTGGTCAATCCAAATGCCATAACTGTAAATTCATATAGCCCATATCGAGTGGTGAACGCTGTCTTGGGGATATCCTCCTTTCAGATTTTCAGTTGATGATATCCCGTTCTGAGGTCGATCTTAGAGAATACCCGTGCTCCATTCAACTGGTCGAATAAGTCATCAATTCGAGGGAGCGGGTACTTGTTCTTGATAGTGACCTCGTTAAGCTGGCGATAGTCTACACACATTCGTAGACTTCCATCCTTCTTCTTGACAAATAATACTGGTGACCCCCATGGCGAAATGCTTGGACGAATGTATCCTTTCTGTAGCAACTCGTATAACTACTTCTTTAGCTCTGCCAGCTCTGGGCCTGGCATACGATACTATTTCTTGTATATTGGAGCTGTACCAGGAATTACTTCAATGGCAAACTCCAATTCTCGATCGGGCGGCATTCCTGGTAATTCCTCAAGAAATACATCCGAAAATTCACCCACTACCGGGATCAGATTCATATCTGTAAGAGTGGTCTGGTATGCCTTGCCCTTTCTTGTTATCATTCTGCTGACCAGAAATTGGACGGTTTGTCCGACGGGGTTCACCAATGTCACCGTTCTGGTGGCGCAATTGATACACACTTGGTGCGGTGCCAACCAGTCCATTCCCAGTATTATGTCCAGTCCTGGGGATTCAATGGCAACAAGGGTAGCTGGGAATTTGACTCCATGGATTGAGATTTCCAGACCCTTGTATATTATATTTGTTCTGAGCATAGAGCCAGGGGATTGTACCACCATGATTTTGTCCAAAAGTGAAGGAGAAAATTTGTGCAAGGTGGCAAAACTTCGCGAAATAAACGAGTGGGAAGCCCCATAATCAAATAAAATTATTGCAGGTATGTCATTGACAGAAAACATACCAAGGACAATGTCTGGAGCTTCGCAGACTTCTTCGGCAGAGATGTGGTGGACGCATCCGTGGCTGAAGTTGTAGTTGGGGCGGCGTCCAAGGTGATTAACTTGTGGCTTGTGGTCAGCTGACTGCTTTCCGTTATTAGTAGGACACTGCTTGGCGTAGTGTCCACTCTGGCCACAAGTGAAATAGGTGTTGTTGCGGCGGCAGTCCTCCATGACTGGCTGCTTGCCGAAGGTCTTGCTCTGGTTGCCTGGCTTGCTGTTGTTGCCACCATTGTTCCACACAGGTTTGTTTTCAGATGGCCCTGGCTACCAACTGCGCAGATTTTGCGCATATGGTTCCCTGTTGTCCTTCTTAGGCTTGAACTTCCTCTTACGATCATCATTCCCAGACTTGTGTTCTCGTTCGGCGATGAAGGCCTTATCCACCAAGGTCTGGAAATCGGGGAAGTCCAACATGCATAGCTGACATCGGAGGGCGTGATTAAGTCCTCCGATGAACCGATCTATTTTCCTTTCTTTGGTAGCCACATCATGAGGAGAGTACCGGGCCAAGTTGTTGAACTTGTTTAGGTATTGTCCCACAGACATGTTTCCTTGTGTGAGGGCCAGGAATTCCCTCTGGTTCACTTTCATGATACCTGTAGGAATATGATACTTGCGGAACAGCTCTTTGAATTTCTCCCAGGAAATCTCTTCTCCAGCAGGCCACATTAACTTGGTGTTGTCCCACCATATGGCTGCCGGGCCTTCGAGATAATGGGTGGCAAATGGGACTTTATCTGCTTCTTCACAACGAGCGATGTCCAATTTCTTTTCGATGGTTCTTAACCAGTCATCAGCCTCAATAGGATCCACAGCCTGACCAAAGTTGGGTGGTTTTGTGCGCTGGAAGTCAGACAGTTTGGAATGCACCCCATTGCCATTGTTCTGACCTACTATTGTCTGCATACTCTTGAGAAATTCCATGAGGTCTTGGTTTCTCTTTCCCTCAAACATTCTCATTATCTGATATGTGGTTGGTGCTTGAGGTGGTGGTGGTGGTAAGTCTTCGAGCGGTTGCCCTGCCTGCCTGGCGGAATGACGAACGGGGTTTCAATCACCGCCTTGACTGCTACTTCCTTTCTTCATCCTAATTTTTGTTCCCATAGCAAATACTGAATTGATGAGCAATATCCATAAGGAGAAATACGGTAATATGACACCAAAAGAAATTTCATGAAAAAGGCAAATAAAGAAAACAACATAATTATACAAGATAACCCAACATCATACATGGCAAGCTAGTAGGGGGATATCATGGCTAGACTGCTCATACGGCAGTCGACATATGCAAAGATGCATGCATTACTACTCAAGCTCTAGTCTAGTGCGTCGGTGACACGAACACTGCCCATCTGAAGAGTCCTCGTCGTCAGATCCTGAGTCAGAATCAGAACTGATGATGTGAGTCACCAGGTCAAAGGAGACGCGACGTCGTTGCTGAGACGGCTCTCCCTCTGCGGAAGAAAGAGCATGCCGCCTCAGCATCGGCGGAGCAGGAGTGGCTAGGAGTAAGGCCCACTCAGCTGGGGTCTCAAGTCAGCTACCAGACGATGAGCCTGATGGTCCAGAAAAACCAGAAGGAGTATCAAGCACACGCGGAGGTGGAACTTGTGGTGGATACCTAGGTGGAACTACAGGAAGAGGAGGAGGTGCTGGAGTCACTGCTGCAAATGCCCCCTGAACACGACACAGCTCCTCAGCCAAGGAGATGATCATACGATAACTGGCGTTTAGATAGCGAGACAAAACACCAGCCGCATGATCACACGCCGGGTCAACAGGTGAGAAAAGGACTCGCCCTGTCGTAGGTGACAGAGTGGGATAGTGGAAGAAACCTGGATGGGTCTGCATCTCGACCTCGTGGAAGCGCAAGTCAGTAATAGCCTCCATGGCAGCAAACTGGATCACCAGCTCCGGAGTAGAAGCCACTCCGCCCTTGGAAGAGCGAGAAGAGCTTCCAATATCCGAAGTCGCGGTCATGTAAGCCACTGCATGGTACTCATATACTGACTCGCCCAACTGCTCCCGGAACACCTGGTACATCGGGTCATCACCGTTGGGATACAGCCGAAGCCAGATGCTACGAAGCAGAGCTGGAAAAGTGTGGGGTTCTGGCTCATGATGAAAGTGATATGGAACTGGTGCCATCTACACTTACAATGCCAAGAGTTAGTAACATAATGAATTATGATGCATGAGGCATGGTATGCAACAAGCAGGATGCACACTCAAAGTCCTATGCTAATCATAGTTCTAGCGCGAGTTACCTAGGGTGTCCTACAGTCAACACGGCTCTGATACCAAGCGTTGTGGCACCTCGGCTCAGAGAACCAGTTTACCAGTGTTTCCAACCCAGAGATCATGTCTTCTGGAAACACACAACAACTTGGAACAGAACATAGCTGAACTTTTATTGATAATAGTCGAGTACAAGCTTATATATTACAGGATCATCAAGGCTGAAAGCACATCTAGTGCTATGACAATATCTACATTATTTATCTAACATATCAGGGCCTCGGTATTACTACGGAACACTACAGCGAAAGACTACTATGTAGCAGAACATGATAGTAACTCCATCCATAGGGACACTGCTGAGGACACATCCTAGTCATCGCATCACGGACCTTCGAGACCTCCATCTTAGTCTTCTCCTGCATCTGGCATGATACGCCAGGTGAGTACTTTCAATGTACTCGCAAGCACATGACAACCAAGTATGCAGCAGATAATAGCATGGCAATCAACATGTTATGTCTTAACTGATTCACTTACTGTTATTAACTTACTCATATCCGAGTTGTCTTACAAACCTCGGAGTACTCGATGCCAATGAGTACATCCGCTCATAAGACAAGTTCTTCCATCATTACTATGGTTATTACGGTTGATCACCTAGAGAGGTCTGGTCGGGTTGTCCAATACCGTGGACACGGCTATTCGAATAGATTTTACACTCTGCAGAGGTTGCGCACTTTACCCACACTATGGAGCACCTGACCTCGTGATCCCATTCAGGTGGACCAGCGTTGCTCCAACGAAACCCGCCTGACCCGTTACTCTTCCATCGTACCACCGGCAATCATCCTCCCCCGGAGTCAAGCCCTGGGTGGCCCCGTGTCACCTCGTGACACCTGCCACCATCGTGGCCTAACTAAATTGTCCCAAACGGGGACGCCGGCACAAAACTCAACTAGGCTCACAGGGTTATCGTCGTCTACCTGATCAGGGCAGCACGCACGCATAACCCTCCCTAAATGGAGGTACCGGTGAAAGAGCACGGAGCCAGACCAAGTCAAGGCCGTCCCATACCGGCAAAAGTGGCTGCACGAGTAAGCCCGGACAGGTGACTCTTGATCAACCACTAAGTTTCACTTAGCAATCATGGTCATATATCAATTTAAATTGTCAACAATAGGCATTTAAATATTTCACTTGAATTATCTATGTAAATTAAATGCGGGAAATGAATATGAATTATGCAATGATATGAAATGCTCCATAATATGGATGTCCTGGCTTGCCTTGATCAGTTGGGTTGTTCAGAAACTCCTGGTCTTCAAATCCACAGGAATCTCCTTCTGAAAATATTTTTAAATGGCAAAGGAAAATGTCACATAAAGCCTTTTTATTCACCAACAATTCTGTGAGTATTGGAAAAATACCAAACTTGGTCAGAATTAAAGAAGTTGAATATGAACACAATGCAAAAAGAAGCAGGTCAATTGGACCTCTTAATAAAAAGTTATTAGTGGTCAAAGTGGCTGGTCAACTCTGCTTAAATAAACAAAATTCAGAAAAACAGAAAAACCTAGAATGGGCCACGTCGAAGGCGTAAAGGCTAAAGGAGCCTTAACTTACCCCTTCGCGCGCGCACTGCTGGGCCGCTGACAGGTGGGGCCTGCTTGGTTTAAAACAGAGGGAGGAGGGAGAGAACAGAGGGAGGCGGGGCTCCGGCAACGCTCACCGGCGATAGGGACAGCGGCAGAGCTGGGAGTTGACGGGGATCGATCGGGCACTCGAAGACGGTCCTCCCTGTACCCGTAGCTCCCCCGGAGATGGACGGACGGCGCGGCGCCCTTCTTCTCCGGCGGACGAGCGCTACGGTGGACGACGGAGGTGGCGATTCCGGCAACTATTCGCTCGGGCAGGAGGTCGAGGAGCACCAGTGAAGTGCACTGAGCTCGAGGGCGCAGTCGGACGAGGCTGGGGTGGGGTGGACAGGGCTGGTGGTGGAGCTCAACTGGCGACGGAACTCCGGCGAAACTCGAGACCAGAGGGCCTCTCGGCCTTGGCTCTTGCTTGGGGAGGCGATTGAGGATGGAGGGAGAGGAGTGAGGAGCTCAGCAAGGCCGGGCGGGGCTATTTATAGGCAGGAGGAGGCGCTCAGCGATCTCTCTAGATCGGCGGCGACGTGGCTACGCCACTAGAGCAAGGACGGTGAGCTGGCCGTCGTGGCGCGGGGCGAAGAGACGGGAGCGAGCAGAGGCATTGAATGCGCGAGGGGATAGCTCGGGGAGAAGAAGACGAGCGGCGCCGCCCCTATGGCCGCACGGGCGGCACAGTGCTAGCGGTCGTGGCGGCTGCCAAGGGCTTCTCCGGCGAGGGCAAAGGATCTGGAGGGGCTAGGTGTCACACGGGAACGATGTCGGCATGCTTGGACAAGTTGCTGCGGCGCAGGCGTCTCACTCTGACGAGACCCGAGCCTGGCGCAGCACAGAGCGCGGCGACAAGCATATCATCGCCGTGCTCACCACGGTGCTTGCCACTAGGAGGCCACGCAAGCCTGGCAAATCTTGTCTGGCACGTCGACCCTCGATCACTCACTTCACCTGCACCCATAGTTTGGCTTGGTTGGGTCTGAGATGAAGGGTAGCCTCAACAACAGTTCCTGACAGTGAACTAGAGAGGGATCTGGAGAGGTGGAGAGCTAGGGATGGAGCCAAAGAGATTGTCTGGAGTGATCCTCGTTGGAAGGACTCCAAACTGGCCAAGTTTGAGTAGGTTTGGTTTAGATTTGAGGGTAGTTCATGTGTAACCTGCAAATCTGGTCCAGAATGTGAATGTTGAGGTACTGCTCACTTGGATGATCTCCTGATGCTGAAACTTGGTGGAGGAAAGTCATTTGTAGGTGTCCTCATGCCACAAAAATTTCAGAGCATTTGGACAAACCTAGCAGGTACTTCCTTCACAAAGGTTCAAACTGTCCAGGAACAAAACTGAATTATTTTGCAAAATATTTGAACTAAGCCATGGAATATTTTTTGATATTGGGTCAAGATTTGGTCCAAGGTATTTTAGGGAATTATTTGAGAATTTTCTGGCCATCCAAACTATAGGTTGCTTCACAACCCCTAGTGATGACCTAAATTCCCAAATAAAAGAAAAGAGTTATTGGAAAAGATTTAAATTGGGATTTGGGTCCTTGAGGTACTTGGCAAGGTATTGGCAAGGTGATGAGGCTTTGGATTACTTGGAAAAGATTCAAAAGTTTCCAAGACCAAATGAAAAGGTTCAAAACCATTCAAATTTCAAATAAAACCAAGAAAAGTTTGAAAAGAAAAAGTTGCCAAAATCAGGGTGTCACAAGTCCACATCATGATAATGTGCATATGAAGATGGGCTTAAGTTAAGGCTTCCCTCATTCCAATATGAGGAAGCATTTTGAGTATCTTCACCAAGTGATCGTGGACAAGAAAAGGATTGCAACTTGAGGCAAGCATTCAAAGTCATCAAGAAGCTCAAGTGGAATGTGCAAGTCAAAGGTATACCTTAGCTAGGTTTTCCTAGTTTTACCGGTCTCATGGTGCTTGGTGCGAGACCGGATTATAGGTTTGATAGCCGTACTATCAAGAGGGACTTTCGGGTGAGTAGCTTGATCCCGTCGCATGTAGAGAGCTCAAACCTTTTCATGATTTTCATAATTGTTTATTGTTTATCTTGGGTGGTTCTCTAGGTGAGAACCTTGGGCTTTTCCATAGCTTTAAAACGAGCCCAAGATCATCGAATTCAAAGTTCGTATGCCCAAGTTATGCATGTTTCAGTTTCCTGCTTTGGGCTGTCTCTGGGTACCTCGTGCGCACGGGGTTTTGAGGCCGTGGGCACGGGGTCCACGTGCACACGGGCTCGTACCATGGGCATGGGGTTTCAACCCCCGTGGGCACGGGACTCCGTGGGCACGGGGTTTCAACCCCCGTGGGCACGGGGTGTCCAGGAAGTGTCCGTTGGAGCCCCAATGGCTAGTTTTGGAGGTTGGCTATAAAAGAGCCCTTACTCCCCACCGGTTTGGCGGCTGTTCACACACTTTCTAAACATAATTTTGATCCTCTTACCACCTCTCCCAAACCCCTATCTCCCCTCTATGTGAAGGGGGATTTGTGGATGGATCTTGGAGTCATTTGTTGATTCTATCCATTGCATCCCTTCTCTTCAATCTCCTACTTTTGAGAGCACATCTTGTGAGATTGATAGAGTGAGTTGAGCATTTGTTGCTTGACCTTGCATTGCATTTGTTGCATTGGTTTGAGCTCCCCGCATCGATTTGTTCGAGTGAGAGCCCGTGAGTTTATTACTCTTGGAGGCTTCCACCTCCTAGACGGTTTGGTGATATATTGAGAAGTTTGTGAAGAGGCCTAGATGGCCAAGGTTCCTCCGAAAGCTTCCTTTTGTGGTGTGCTCTGAGGAAGGGTGTGAAGTGGCCTAGGTGGTCAAGTTCCTCTGGAAGCTTCCGTGTTTGTGGTGTGCTCTGGAGAAGTTTGTTAAGGTGTGGTGGTCGCCTTCAAGACCAACCCTGAGTGAATCGAGGCTCATCCGTTGGGGGTGACTCGAAAGGGAGAATAAGGTGAGTCATTTGGTGATGCCCCAAAGCTTTGGCTTTGGCACCACTCTAACGGAGATTAGTGATGACCCACAAGTATAGGGGATCAATCGTAGTCCTTTCAATAAGTAAGAGTGTCGAACCCAATGAGGAGCAGAAGGAAATGACAAGTGGTTTTCAGCAAGGTATTAACTGCAAGCACTGAAATAGTCGGTAACAAGTTGTTTGATAGCAAGATAATTTGTAACAAGCAAGTAACAGTAACAAAAGTGCAGCAAGGTATCCCAATCCTTTTGAGGCAAAGGACAGGCCAAAACGGTCTCTTATAATAAGCAAAGCGGTCTTGAGGGTACACGGGAATTTCATCATATCACTTTCATCATGTTGGTTTGATTCATGTTCGCTACTTTGATAATTTGATATGTGGGTGGATCATTGCTTAGGTGTTGTTCTTACTTGAACAAACCTCCTACTTATGATTAACCCCCTCGCAAGCATCCGCAACTACGAGAAAAGTATTAAGATAAAATCTAACCATAGCATTAAACTTTTGGATCCAAATCGGTCCCTTGCGGAATAGCGCATAATCTAGGGTTTAAGCTTCTGTCACTCTAGCAACCCATCATCTAATTACTACTCCACAATGCATTCCCTTAGGCCCAAATATGGTGAAGTGCCATGTAGTCGACGTTCACATGACACCACTAAGGGAATCACAACATACATATCATCAAAATATCGAACACATATCAAGTTCACATGATTACTTGCAACATGACTTCCCCCGTGAGGCCGTGACCTCAAGAACAAAAGTAACTACTCAGAAATGATAATCATGCTCAAGATCAGAGGGGTATTAAATAGCATAATGGATCTGAGCATATAATCTTCCACCAAATAAACCATATAGTAATCAACTACAAGATGTAATCAACACTACTAGTCACCCACAAGCAACAATCTAAGGTTCCGGTACAAAGATTGAACACAAGAGCTGAACTAGGGTTTGAGAGGAGATGGTGCTGTTGAAGATGTTGATGGAGATGGCCCTCCCAAAGATGGGAGAGTTGTTGGTGATGACGATGACGATGATTTCCCCCTCCGGGAGGGAAGTTCCCCCGGTGGAATCACTCCGCCGGAGGGCAAAAGTGCTCCTGCCCAAGTTCCGCCTCGAGACGGTGGCGCTTCATCCCGAAAGTCCTCCCCTTATTTTTTCTAGGTCCAAATGACTTATATACCAGAAGAGGGGCACCGGAGGTGGGACGAGGAGGGCACAACCCACCAGGGCGCGCCTGGGCTCCCTGGCGCGCCCAGGTGGGTTGTGCCCACCTAGTGGGCCCCCTCTGGTAGTTATTTACTCCAATAATTCTTAAATAATCCAAGAAAAATCTCCGTGGAGTTTTAGCTTATTTGGAGTTGTGTAGAATAGGTAGCTCTGATGTGCTTTTTCAGGTCCAGAATTCCAGCTGCCGGTATTCTCCCTCTTTGTATGAACCTTGCATATTATGAGAGAAAAGGCATTAGAATTACTCCCAGAAGCATTACTATGCATAAAAACATTATAAATAACAGTAGGAAAACATGATGCAAAATGGACGTATCAACTCCCCCAAGCTTAGACCTCGTTTGTTGTAACACCCCCGGTGATTAGCAACAGTAATCACTTTTGATAATGACATGTTAGCATGATCGGCAGTGCATAATCATCATTAGCATCACATTGCATTTCAACTCCTAAGTCAAATTCAAATTTAAATGAAAGTGGAATATGAAAGTTGTCCAACATAGGAGCTAAAATGTCAGATATATAGCAAATATTCCAGAGGCTATTCTAAAATTGAAACCAACATCATTGGAATTGGATAAGTGACTCGAACAACCTCAAACAGTGGATAAAGGTAATATTTAATAACCATTTATTGAATCTGAAATAAATATGGAATTATGTTTTGTCCAAACTAATTTTAGGTGTTAGGGAATAATGCACTGGTATTTATGAAATAGGTCACACTTTTTACAAAAGCCATTTGGGGCCTAAACATTTAACAGTGGAGAAAAGAGAATAAAGAAAAAGGAAAAAGAAACAGAAAAGGAAAAAAGAGCAACGCCCCCCCCGGCCCAACTGGACCGAAGCCCAGCCGGCCGGCCCACCTGCGTCGCCCCTGGCCTATAAGGCCCCCGGCCGAACCCTAGCCGATCCCCCCCTCGCTTTCTCCTTCCACCCCCCCATCTGGATCGGGATCCCCCGACGCCGCTCGCCGACGCCGCCCCGCTCCCGCGCCGGTCGGCCAGCGCCGACGCCGCCGCCACACCGACGTCGCCCCGTCCTCTCCTCTTCCCCGACCAGCCGCCTGGCGCTCGGTCGCCCCCTCCCTCGACTGGATCCGGATCGGGGCAAACCCCCGATCCCGTCGCCCGACGCCGCGACGACCTCGCCGCCGCCCGGAGCCCGCGCCTCCCCGCCGGCCTGCACCTCGTCTCCGTCGCCGTCGTCCCCGTCGACCACCCCGACCCCCGCTGCCCCGTCCCTACGGATCACGGTGAGGCCTCGGGCCTCTCCTCCCCCTCTCTGCTCCCGCACCTCGCCGCGCGCACCGCGCCCCCGTGCCGCCGCTCCGCCCGCGCTCGCCTGCTCGCGCACGCGCCCGCGCGCACCGCAGCCTCGCCGGGCCTCGCACACGCGCGCGCGTGCCCTGCCTCGCTGCTGCTCGCGGATCTTGCCCCGCTTCGCCCCGCCGTGCCCGCTGTGCCGCGCCGCCCCTCGCTGCTGCTCCGGCCACCCCGCTGCCGCTGCTACTCTGCTCCGCCGCACTCCGGCCCCGGCCGCGCCCAGCGCCCGCTCGCCCGTGCCCCGGGTTCGCCCGACGGGGCACCGCGCCCGCACGCCTGTGACCCCCCCCTGGGCCACTGCCCAGTGGGGCCCAAACCCCCTGTGACGCTGACGAATGGGGCCCACGGCCCAGAAACGTTTTAGGAAAAATAATGGAAATAAAAATAAATAATTAAAATAATTAATTAATTAATTAGTTAATTAATCCTGATTAGGTTAATTTAATTAAGTAGTTAGTGTTAATTAAACAGTAATTTAATTAGTTAATACCTAATTAACCTAACAGCCTATGACAGGTGGGACCCACCCTGTCAGGTGGCTGCTGACGTCAGCATGATGTCATGCTGATGTCATCAATCACTGTTTCGGATAATGTTGAATTAAATAATTAATTAAATTTCAGAAATTAATAAAAACTTTAGAAAATCATATCTTTTAAACCGTATCTCCGATGAAAATATTTTATACATGAAACTTGCTCAGAACGACGATACGAGCCCGGATACGCCCTCCGTATTCCCGTCAGACGCCCGCAGCTATAAGAACATTGAACTTTTAGACCGATTTCAGTAAATGAATAGTGCCCAACTTTAATTAAATAAATCCAAATAAATTCCTAAATTAACTAAATCGTTTAGTTAGGCAGTAGAACACCCCGGCATATCATTTAGGCATGTCATACATATTGTTTGCATTATTGCCGTGAATTTATTGTTTCTCTCCCCCTCCTCTCTCGATAGACGCCGAGACCGACGTCGCTGCTGTCGAGTACGACTACGCTACTGACGAGCAGCCCGTTGACGACCTCCCTCTCTTGCCAGAGCAACCAGGCAAGCCCCCCCCGTTGAGCATTCCAGATATCGCCCATTCTATTCTCCTGCTTGCATTAGATTTCGCTACTGTTAATGTATGCTCCTATTCTGATGCATAGCCTGCTGTTGTAACCTGTTCATTGCTATCTTACCTGCCTATGATAAACTGTTTAGTATAGGTTGGTATGACCCATCTGTGACCCCACCACCTTACTTTGTCGCCCCTGCTTGTTCATCAACGACTCGATCAACGTGATCATCGATCAGAGACAGACGCCTCACTTCACACCCCCCTTAGTTGTACGACTCTGCGTAGTAACTATCGAGTGCCGAGGGTGATACCTCGTAACGCACTCCTGATGAATACTCTGCAGCATAGCTGTACGGTCGTGGTCATCGAGGGTGATTCCTCCTTCTCCATGTCCGATACGACTCTGTCGTGCAACCCCTCAGTGTGAACCTCGAGGGTGATGCCTCATACGTTCACCCTGATGAATATGACCACACGGTTACTTGACCTTTTTCACAGGCGGGTCCACCCTGGTGGGTACCCGCTGGGGATCTATGATTTCGGGTGTGCCGGAAGGGCACTCGAGTGTGACATTGTGGCGGAGCATCAGAGACTCTGATTGTCTCCGCTTGATACTAATTGAGCCTATTGGATTTGGGTGTGTGATCTGAGTGGGTCGACGTGCCCTATACGCACTACCACCACGCGGGATAATGGTTATGGGGCCCTCTGCGATGTACGTTTCGCCGAAAGCTTATCAGACGTCACGATTCACCGTGCGGGCTGATCGTCGGGATTGGGCTGGATACTTCACTGGCGAGTTCAGTGTCGCGCCTACACCCCGGCCAGCCACGCAACGCGCAGGGTGCCCAGGGCGATGGCCCGAGACTCCTGGGTGCATAGGTTAGTCCGGCGTGCTGACCTCTCTGCTGAGCCTAGGTAGAGCGCTGCTTCGTGTTGATCTTCCGAGGACGGGCATTACCCAGCAAGTATGTCCGGCCAGAGTTGATCGAGCGTGTTGGGTAACAGTAGTGCACCCCTGCAGGGATGAATCTTCTATCGATAGCCGGTCCTACGGTAAAGGACGCTCAGTTTGTGTATCCCGATCTACTACTTAAACTGGATACTTGTTACTTAATTGAAGCTTCGGGATTACTTTCTCCCTGGGAGTCGAGGAAGGATCTTTGAGCTGTACTTCAACATGTTTGCTAAATAAAATGCTATTCTACTCTCTTCTACTGCTGCAAGATGATGGCTTTGAGAAGATGTTTGAAGATGCTAGTCTTCGATAGGACTAGGCCTTTCTCTCTATTCTGGCATTTCTGCAGCCCAGTCCACATATACAGCCTTTTCTCCATTGATAATGTTGCATATGTAGTATAGATCCTTGCTTGCTGAGTACTTCGGATGAGTACTCACGGTTGCTTTATTTTCTCTTTTCCCCCATATACCCCACCTTGATGATACACCAGACGATGGAGTCCAGGAGCCAGACGCCACCACCGGAGCCTACTACCAGGCGGGTCCAGAGGGCACGTACTACTGGATCGAGCCAGCTGACCAGGAGTAGGATCGGAGGCTCCCAGGCAGGAGGCCAACGCCTTTCGATCTAGTGTCGCTGTTTGTGCTAGCCTTCTTAAGGCAGAACTTGTCTAACTATGTCTGTACCCAGATATTATTTGTATGACTGACTTATGTATTCGGATCTTCGGATCCCTGGTCTGTAATATTGTGGACCTCCGTTTATTTGTGTTTAGAGTTGTGTTGTGATATCTTCCCGTGAGTCCCTGGGCTTGATCGTACACGTTTGCGTGTATGACTAGTGTACGATTGAACCGGGGGCGTCACATTTGTCCTCAAGCGAAAAACCGAAATCGAAAAACATGTCCACATGCTTAGAGAGAGAGGCATCGATAAAAACAAGATACGGACATAGAAGCATCATGCATATTATTATAATAGCAAAGACCTTTAACATAAATCTTTTATCACATAACTTTTATCATATAACTTCTCATGAACAAGTAACAATTCATCACAACCTTGAAGTATAAAGCATAAACCTTATTGAAAACCAACAAACTATGTTCTCAGTCAACTTTGCAACTACAATTCATCATATTTTCGGGAAGGGTCACGTATCAGAGCCTTTAGGCAAGTCCACATACTCAACCATCATTTAATCTTCTATGATTGCTAACACTCATAGCGTACGCATGAAAAAAGTTTCAACCAGACACATAGAAAGATAGGGGCTTATAGTTCCGCCACCCAACATATTCACCTCAAGGGTGATGTCAACAATAATAACTCATGCCTACTCATATCTAACTGGATATATGTGCCTAGATCTTTCCTCACCACATGACGCTTGCCAAAAGAGAAAAATAAAAGGAATAGGGAAGAAAACTTTGACTCTTCATAAAAGTAAATGCATAAAAGTAAAAGATAGGCCCTTCACAGAGGGAAGTAGAGGTTTTCATGCGCTTATTTGTTTGTATGCCAAATCCCTTAATGCAAAAGAATGTCACGTTATATTGCCCCTTATGATAGCAACCTTTATTATGCAATCTGTCGCTTTTATTCTTTGCCATCACAAGTTCGTACAACGCTCAATTTTCTCTTACACTAAATGATCCAACACTTTTAGAAGCAATTTTTATTGCCTTATTGCACCGATGACAACTTACTTGAAGGATCTTACTCAATCCATAGGTAGGTATGGTGGACTCTCGAAATAAGATTTGGGTTAAGGGTTTTTGGATGCACAAGTAGTATCTCTACTTAGTGAGGAATTTTTGGCTAGAAAAGATATTGAGCAAGCACCACATGTTAAAGGATCTATGACAATATAACTTCTATGTGAATATGAGCAAACATAAATCATTATGTTGTCTTCCTTGTCCAACGTCAACTATTGTGACACAAAATATTTAGTGGGGGCTCACAATCATAAAAGATGTCCAAGATAGTGTATTTGCATGTGAATCTTCTCTTCCCTTATTAATTCTTTCATGAGTTGCATCATTGACCAATGCTATGTTTGTCAATCTCCAACAAATTTTACCACTTATACTTTTCTTATCTGATGTCATTACTTACCATAAGATTAGCATATGATCTTATTGGTTTATTTTTTTTTTCTTTTCTTTTTATTGAAACATTAAAGTAAAGAAACAAGACTCAAACTACTCTTTATTATATATCTCGAACACGATTACATCGATAGATAGACCACTAAGCAAACACTTGAAAAGAAAGGATCGAACTAAACTTTTATTCAACTAGATCATAGGAAAACTAAGGATCGAACTAGAATAGATAAAAGCAAAGATAGTGATGATGATACGATACCGGGACACCTCCCCCAAGCTTGGCACAAGCCAAGGGGAGTGTCCATACCATGAACTCAAGTCTCCTTTGGTTTTGAAGAAGGTGGTGGTGGTGGTGATGATGTGGTAGTGATCTTATCCTTCAGGCTCAAAAGATACTCCAATCTACGGATGACACTCCGGAGGGCAATGATGTGCTCTTTTAATAGAATATTTTCACGAGTGAGATATTTGTTTTGAACACGAACCGTTTCAATGATCCTAAAAGCTTCAATTTCAGTGGGGGTAAGATGTTCATAATATGGTTGGAGGATATCCTCTTCTTCCTCCAAGGCTTGCTCTACTGCAGGAGCTTGATCTCCAACAGCTTCCTTGCTCTTGTCCCCCTTGAGAGCTTCTTTTGGTCCTTCTCTCTTTAATTCCATCTTCATCAACCAAGCATCTTATTCTCCGTTGTTGGAGGAGGGAGAAGACATGATGCCTGTGGCTTTGAGAAACCCTGACAGAAAAATAGCAAGAAAGAGTAACAGGAGATTTCTCCATGATACGGTGTTCAATACGTTCGGGGGGTATATAAAGATTTTTTATCTTGGGAAACAAGCAAGCAGGAGGAAAACGGAGTCGGGAAGGTTCCCGAGGTTGGCACAACCCACCTAGACGCACCCTGGTGTCTTGTGCCCTCCTCGGGTGCCTTCCTGGTTGTTTCTTATTTTCCTAATTTTTAATATACTCCAAAACTAACAGAAAATATTTTTGCGGATTTTTCGGAGTCCGTTTACTTACCGTATCACGTACCTCCTCTTTTTTAATTATTCTGGAGTGTTCTAGAAGGTCTCCTTTATGTGTTCCCCAGGTGTCATGGTTTGAATAATATTGCTTTCAACATTAATAGGCGTACCTGAGATATAGTGTTTAATTCTTTGCCCATTGACCACCTTCGGGTTGGTACCTTCGGCATTATTTATTTTGACAGCTCCAGAGCGGTAGACTTCTTCGATGATGTATGGTCCTTCCCATTTAGAGAGAAGTTTTCCTACAAAGAATCTGGAATGAGAGTTGTACAAGAGAACATATTCTCCTACTTTGAATTCCCGCTTTTGGATTCTTTTATCATGCCATCTTTTAACCTTTTCTTTAAACAGTTTGGCATTTTCATAAGCTTGGGTTCTCCATTCATCTAGTGAGCTAATATCAAATAACCTCTTTTCACCAGCAAGTTTGAAATCATAGTTGAGTTCTTTAATTGCCCAATAGGCTTTGTGTTCTAACTCAAGAGGCAAATGACAAGCTTTTCCATAAACCATTTTGTACGGAGACATACCCATAGGATTTTTATAAGCTGTTCTATAAGCCCAAAGTGCATCATCTAATTTCTTAGACCAATTCTTTCGGGACCTATTAATAGTTTTTTGTAATATTAGTTTTATTTCTCTATTGCTAAGTTCAACTTGACCACTAGATTGAGGATGATAGGGTGATGCAAGCACCATGAATAAAGTGTGAACCACCATCAGTCATTAAATATCTAGGGACTCCAAACCTTGGGAAAATAACTTCTTTAAGCATTTTAATGGAAGTGTTTTGATCGGCACTACTAGTTGGAATAGCTTCTACCCACTTAGTAACATAATCAACAGCAACCAAAATGTGAGTATACCCATTAGAGGAAGGAAAAGGTCCCATATAATCAAAACCCCAAACATCAAATGGTTCAACAGCAAGTGAATAATTCATAGGCATTTCTTGACGCTTACCAATATTACCAATTCGTTGACATTCATCACAAGATAAAAAAAACTTACGAGCATCCTTGAAGAGAGTAGGCCAATAAAAACCAGATTGCAATACCTTGTGAGCAGTTCTATCTCCCGCATGATGCCCTCTATAAGCTTCGGAGTGACATTTCCGTAGGCTTTGTTCCTGTTCATGATCAGGTACACAACGTCTAATAATACCATCTACTCCTTCTTTATAAAGATGTGGGTCATCCCAAAAGTAATGTCTTAAATCATAGAAGAATTTTTTTCTTTTGTTGGTAGGTGAAACTAGGTGGTATATATTTAGCAACAATATAATTAGCATAATCAGCATACCAAGGAGTGTTATGAGAAACATTTATTGCAGCTAGTTGTTCATCAGGAAAGCTATCATTAATAGGTTGTGGGTCATCAAGAATATTCTCTAACCTAGACAAGTTATCAGCTACGGGGTTCTCAGCTCCTTTTCTATCAGTTATATGTAAATCAAATTCTTGCAGCAAGAGAACCCACCTAATGAGTCTATGTTTAGCATCTTTATTTTCTATAAGATATTTAATAGTAGCATGATCGGTGTGAACAGTAACTTTAGAATCAACAATGTAAGATCTGAATTTGTCAAAAGCAAACACAACTGCTAAAAATTCTTTTTCAGTGGTAGCATAATTTCTTTGGGCATTGTCTAGAGTTTTGCTAGCATAATGAATAACATTTAATTTCTTATCAACTCTTTGTCCTAGAACAGCACCAACAACATAATCACTAGCATCGCACATAATTTCAAAAGGCAAGTTCCAATCAGGTGGTTGAACAATAGGTGCAGAAATTAAGGCTTTCTTAAGTGTTTCAAAGGCTTCTACACAGTCATCATCAAAAACAAATGGAACATCCTTTTGTAAAATATTTGTAAGAGGCCTAGAAATTTTAGAGAAGTCTTTAATAAACCTCCTATAGAAACCAGCATGACCAAGGAAACTACGAATAGCTTTGATATCTCTGGGACATGGCATTTTCTCAATTGCATCAACTTTAGCTTTATCCACCTCAATACCTAGTTCAGATATTTTATGACCCAAAACAATACCTTCATTAACCATAAAGTGGCACTTCTCCCAATTCAAGACAAGATTAGTCTGCTCACATCTCTGCAAAACTCGCTTAAGGTTGCTTAAGCAATCATCAAAAGAAGTTCCATAAACAGAAAAATCATCCATGAAAACCTCAACAATCTTTTCACAAAAATCAGAGAATATAGCAGTCATACATCTTTGAAAGGTAGCAGGTGCATTGCATAAACCAAAAGGCATACGTCTATAAGCATAAGTTCCAAAAGGGCAAGTAAAGGTGGTTTTCTCTTGATCAGGTTGTGAAACAGGTATTTGAGAAAAACCAAAATATCCATCAAGGAAGCAAAAGTGTGTGTGCTTTGACAATCTTTCTAGCATTTGATCAATAAAAGGCAAGGGGTAATGATCTTTCTTAGTTGCTTTATTTAATTTTCTGAAATCAATTACCATCCTATAGCCAGTAACAATTCTTTGTGGAATAAGTTCATTTTTATCATTAGGAACAACGGTAATACCTCCTTTCTTAGGGACACAATGAACAAGACTTACCCATCTACTATCAGCTATGGGATAGATTATACCTGCTTCCAGAAGCTTTAATATTTCAGTTCTTACCACTTCTTTCATTTTGGGATTCAAACGTCGTTGATGATCAACAACAGGTTTAGCATCAGGCTCCATATTAATTTTGTGCTGAAAGAGATTGGGACTAATGCCCTTAAGATCGTCAAGAGTATATCCAATAGCAGCACGGTGCTTCTTTAGAATTTTTAATAATCTTTCTTCTTCATGTTCTGAAAGGTTAGCACTAATAATAACAGGATATATCTTTTTCTCATCAAGATAAGCATATTTCAAAGTGTCTGGCAATTGTTTTAATTCAAACACAGGATCACCTTTAGGTGGAGGAGGACCTCCTAGAGTTTCAATAGGCAAATTATGTTTGAGCAGAGGTCGTTGTTCGAAGAAAATTTTATCTATCTCATTTCTTTCATGCATATGCATATCATTTTCATGGTCTAGCAAATATTGTTCTAGTGGATCAGTAGGCGGCACAGCAATAGAAGCAAGACCAATTATTTCATCCTTACTAGGTAATTCTTTCTTGTGAGGTTGTCTATTAAACTTGGAAAAATTAAACTCATGAGACTCATCACCAAAACTAACACCGACGGTTTTCTTCTCACAATCTATTTTAGCATTAACGGTGTTCAAGAAAGGTCTACCAAAGATAATGGGACAAAAGTCATCTTGTGGGGAACCAAGAACTAGAAAATCAGTAGGGTATTTTATTTTCCCACACAAGACTTCAACATCTCTAACTATCCCAAGTGGTGTGATGGTGTCTCTATTGGCAAGTTTAATAGTGACATTTATGTCTTCTATTTCAGCGGGTGCTATATCATTCATAATTTCTTGGTATAAGGTAAAAGGAATAGCACTCATGCTAGCACCTAAGTCACATAAACCATGATAACAATGGTCTCCTATTTTAACTGAGACAACAGGCATGCCAACAACAGGTCTATGTTTATCTTTTTCATCGGGTTTGGCAATTCTATCAGCTTCATTACAGAAGTAAATAACATGCCCATCAATATTTTCTACCAGGAGATCTTTAACCATAGCAACACTAGGTTCTACTTTAATTTGTTTAGCAGGTTTAGGTGCTCTAATATGACTTTTATTGACCACGGTTGAAACCTTAGCATGTTCCTTTATCCTAACAGGGAAAGGTGGTTTTTTAATATAAGCAGTAGGCACAACTGGATCAACATTGTAAATGATAGTTTCATCTTTCCCTATGTCGGGTTATTTAATTTCTTCTTTAATAGGTGGGTGATATTTAAACCACTTCTCCTTCGGGAGATCAACATGAGTAGCAAATGATTCACAGAAAGAGGCTAATATCTCAGAGTCAAGTCCATATTTAGTGCTAAACTTTTGAAAAGCATCGGTATTCATAAAAGATTTAACACAATCAAATTCAAGCTTAATACCTGACTCTTTACCTTCGTCGAGTTCCCAATCTTCAGAGTTGCGTTTAATTCTTTCTAAAAGATCCCACCTGAATTCAATAGTCTTCTTCATAAAAGAACTAGTACAAGAAGTATCGAGCATGGATCGATCATCATGAGAAAGCCGAGCATAAAAATTCTGAATGATAATTTATCTTGAGAGCTCATGATTGGGGCATGAATATAACATTGACTTAATCCTCCCCCAAGCTAGAGCGATACTTTCTCCTTCACGAGGCCAAAAATTATATATATAATTCCGATCATGATGAAGTAGATGCATGGGATAATTTTTTTGGTGAAATTCCAATTTCAATCGATTCTAGTTCCAAGATCCAATATCATCGCATAGCCTATACCATGCCAATGCTTTTACCTTCAAAGAT
Organism: Thinopyrum elongatum; assembly: GCA_011799875.1. Taxonomy (NCBI): domain Eukaryota; kingdom Viridiplantae; phylum Streptophyta; class Magnoliopsida; order Poales; family Poaceae; genus Thinopyrum; species Thinopyrum elongatum. The sequence continues at coordinate 563,065,180 of CM022303.1, forward strand.
AAAGGGAAAACCTTCTTCTTAGCTTCATCTCCGGGCAAACCTGCAAGCTTAAATAATCCACAAATTTCATCCACATATATCAAATGCATATCAGGATGTTTAGTTCCATCTTCTGCATAAGGATTAGCTAGCAGTTGTTCTATCATACCCGAAGGAATTTCATAACCAATATTTTTAGTAGGTGCAGTAGGTTGAGGGGTAACTAATTTTAGTTTCGGTCGAGGTGAAGATACCCCGAACAAACCCCTCAAAGGATGATTCTCCATAGTAACAAGTGGCAATAAATTTCAGCACGTAGTAATATTTTTTCCTTACCATTTTCCACTTACCAAGAGCGCTTCACTCCCCGGCAACGGCGCTAGAAAAGAGCCTTGATGACCCACAAGTATAGGGGATCAATCGTAGTCCTTTCGATAAGTAAGAGTGTCGAACCCAACGAGGAGCAGAAGGAAATGACAAGTGATTTTCAGCAAGGTATTAACTGCAAGCACTGAAATAGTTGGTAACAAGTTGTTTGATAGCAAGATAATTTGTAACAAGCAAGTAACGGTAATGGTAACAAAAGTGCAGCAAGGTAGCCCAATCCTTTTGAGGCAAAGGACAGGCCAAAACGGTCTCTTATAATAAGCAAAGCGTTCTTGAGGGCACGCGGGAATTTCATCATATCCCTTTCATCATGTTGGTTTGATTCATGTTCGCTACTTTGATAATTTGATATGTGGGTGGATCGGTGCTTAGGTGTTGTTATTACTTGAACAAACCTCCTACTTATGATTAACCCCCTCGCAAGCATCCGCAACTACGAGAAAAGTATTAAGATAAAATCTAACCATAGCATTAAACTTTTGGATCCAAATCGGTCCCTTACAGAATAGCGCATAAACTAGGGTTTAAGCTTTTGTCACTCTAGCAACCCATCATCTAATTACTAGTCCACAATGCATTCCCTTAGGCCCAAATATGGTGAAGTGCCATGTAGTCGACGTTCACATGACACCACTAAGGGAATCAAAACATACATATCTTCAAAATATCGAACACGTATCAAGTTCACATGATTACTTGCAACATGACTTCTCCCGTGACCTCAAGAACAAAAGTAACTACTCACAAATGATAATCATGCTCAAGATCAGAGGGGTATTAAATAGCATAATGGATCTGAACATATAATCTTCCACCAAATAACCATATAGTAATCAACTACAACATGTAATCAACACTACTAGTCACCCACAAGCAACAATCTAAGGTTCCGGTACAAAGATTGAACACAAGAGATGAACTAGGATTTGAGAGGAGATGGTGCTGTTGAAGATGTTGATGGAGATGGCCCTCCCAAAGATGGGAGAGTTGTTGGTGATGACGATGACGATGATTTCCCCCTCCGGGAGGGAAGTTCCCCCAGCGGAATCGCTCCGCCGGAGGGCAAAAGTGCTCCTGCCCAAGTTCCGCCTCGAGACGGCGGCGCTTCATCCTGAAAGTCCTCCCATTATTTTTTCTAGGTCAAAATGACTTATATACCAGAAGAGGGGCACCAGAGGTGGGCCCAGGAGGGCACAACCCACCAGGGCGCGTCTGGGCTCCCTGGCTCGCCCAGGTGGGTTGTGCCCACCTGGTGGGCCCCCTCTGGTAGTTATTTGCTCCAATAATTCTTAAATAATCCATAAAAAATCTCCGTGAAGTTTCAGCTTATTTGGAGTTGTGCAAAATAGGTAGCTCTGACATGCTTTTTCAGGTCTAGAATTCCAGCTGCCGGTATTCTCCCTCTTTGTATGAACCTTGCATATTATGTGAGAAAAGGCATTAGAATTACTCCCAAAAGCATTATTATGCATAAAAACATTATAAATAATAGTAGGAAAATATGATGCAAAATGGATGTATCAATTAGCACTCTCACGAGTGTGAACTTCGGGATAAATTCGCATCCCCGACTCACTTGTGGTTAACTCATACCCACACCCTTTACTTTCTGCAATTCATACTTTCTCATATTGATATATATATTGTGCTAGTTGAATTGCTTAGTTGTTCCTACATTTCCATATATTGTGATATAGTTTGTGCTTGCTCGTTTCCTTAAGTGCCTATCTTGTTTAGCATAGGTTGTTGGTGCACTTAGTTGAGCCTAGCATATTTAGGATTTGTGCTTGAAAATTATCCATTTAGTTTAATTCCGCATTAGGATAAAGCCATATCCGTAAAAGTTTTAAAATGCCTATTCACCCCCCCTCTAGTCGTCATCTCCGTCTGTTCAATTGGTATCAGAGCTTTGGTCTCTCCTTGGCAGGCTTCACCGCCTAGAGAGTAAATATGTCGACTAGTGGTATATTGCATGATGACACTTTTTGTTTTAATGGTACAAACTATCACTTGTGGAAAATTTGCATGCTTTCTCATTTTCGGGCCATGGGTCCAAATTTTGTGTGAATTGTTCTTGTAGGGGCTTCTCTGTGGAAGGATGAATTTTTTCCAACTATTGAGGAAAATGATGATATGCTTTGTGGGTATGGTGCTAAGAATGCCATAATCTGGTCTATATCCCTCGAAGTGTTTGAGTCAATCATGACTTGTGTGACGGCTCATGAGATGTGGACCAAACTTGAAGAAATATATAGTGCATCCAATCTTGGTGAGGATCATCATCTTTCGGAGGAGTCGATTGAGGAGTTCTCCACATCTTCAAATCATGAAGAACTCCATATTGCTTCTTCATCCGTGTGCTTGGATATTTCTACTTCTTCCACCACACTATCATATGGCATGTTCCAAGGTAATGACATGGTGAGTGGAAATATCATTTGTGATGATGATGTGCTAAACATTGATGATCTTTCATGTATACATGCTAGTGTTATAGCTTCTATGGACTTGAGCATATCTAGCAAAAATGACCTACATTCTTGTGTTGATAGTCCATGCATATCATTTGGAGATTCCTTGAATACTTTTTGTGATGATATGCTTGATACTCCATGTTTCCATGATCTCTATGCTTCTATTTCCTCTAGTTATTGTTTGACTAACTATGTAGAGGAAATAAGAGAAATTAGTGCACACGTCACTAATGGAGAATTTGTTAGAAGAGCAAAGAAGGAAATCACCATGTTGGAGAGGAAATACTATGAGTGTCAAGAGGATGGACATGAATCTCCTACTCTTATTGATGAAGGATCTTCCTCTCCAAAAGAATCGTCATCAACCTCCAATGTTCACATGTGCCTCATGGCAAGAGGTATTACCAAGGTATCATCTACTCTTAGTAATGATAATGATGATAGTGAGAATGAATGTGATCGGGATATGAGTCAAGTAATATATTAAATTGGAAATTCTCTTCGTGGTGTAAATAAGAACACTTATGTGATGTTTAAAGATCTTATTACTCATTTTGGAAAGTGTAATGATTTACTTCACGAAGAGCAAGACCGAAATGAAAAACTTAATATTAACCTTCTTGATTCTCTAGAAAAACTTAGAGACTTAGAATCTTCCAAAGAAGAGATTGAAGTTGCTCATGATCAACTTAAAGAGGGTTTTGAGCACCTTGACCTTGGGTATAAGAATGTCAAAGGAGAGCTCACCAAACTCTCTAAGTCTTATGAGGAACTTCAAGCTACTCATGTGAAGTCTCTAGTTTCTACTAGCTCCTCTCATATTGTCAATGATGCTTGTGCTACTAACTCTATTTCTTGTGAGGCATCTATCTTGAAGGAGAATGTTGAGCTAAGGGCTCAACTTGCTTTGCTAACTATCAATTATGGAAAATTAGAAGAAAGTCATGAAAAGCTCTCGAGCTCTCATGATGACGTTCTAATCTCCCATGGAAGGCTAAAGTTAGCTCATGAGGCCATTGTGACTATGGTAACATCTTGTGAGCCTCATGTGGACATTAGCACTATTTCTACTCAAATTGCTCTATTGACATGTGCTAATCCTAGTGATTCATCTAGACATATTATTGCCAATTCTTGTGATGAATTACTCTCCTTGCCTTGTTGCTCTAACAATGAAGCTTCTACTTCCTTGCATCTATGCTTGAGTGATTCACCTAGACATATTATTAACATTTTTTTTTGCAAATCGAAGCTTTTCAGTTGAACTTTCAGATTTGATCTTTCTCATCTGAGTTTTACCCTTGCATCTATGCTTGAGTGCTTATGTATGCTATTATTTGTTTGTGATAGAATTCCCGGAGTGTGAAGTGTGCTACTACGAGTCTCTAGGGTTTGCAGATCGTCAGCAAGGCAAGTAACACATTGATCATACTTCCTTATTACCCAATTTTTATGCATTAGTTACAATCCTCAAACATTGCATGATTAGGATGTGATTAACTTGTGGGTATTGGGAAGTAGATGATGAGGTAGAACCTATTGCCCTTTATTTTCAAACCTTGGGTGTTACTTCTACGTTATGCTTATACTGCTATGCTATGCTTGTAGACGTGGTTTGGTTGAGTGTATCCATGACAGATGTGAGATTATTTATAAACTAAGGGTTTATTTAAGGTGGCTACTTTAACACACATCTGGGTGGATTGTTTGTGGGCACCTGGGGAATCCAGTGTTGTCCAAGAAGATCCCGGGGCATCCGTGTGATCATCCTATGGTTCGCCACCCAGGCTCAAAGGGATCATAAGATTATTCAAGCTAGAAACTTTCGTGTGCAGCCACAAGCCATTATGGGCTCTGGCATAGTTGAGTATGTTGTGTGACCTCTTTCAGTGGTAAATTAGCAGATGTAGGGGATGTAGGTGGTACGGTTTACCCGTCGAAAGAATTAATGCTTCTGAAAGACTGTGTCTCGGTCATCCGTTTCTCAAACACCATGTAGTGCGAGAAATCCAACGGAGGAGATCGAGTCTTGTGGGGAAAAGTGCGCAAACCTCTGCAGAGTGTACAAACTAATCATGGTTAGCCGTGTCCCTGGTTATGGACATCTTGAGTATCTGGTTCTTGGATTGTCATCTTGATCTCATCACTCTTAATTAATGTTGCTGGGTTGTTAATTACTGTTTAATTGGGATTGAGATGGGGTTACCATTCTCAATGTTTATCAACTATCATGATAGTTAAATAAAATATATTCCTTTGTTGTAGGGAAAAATTGGCTTTATGCAAATGATAAACTTAGAGCCTCCACCAGCCATATATGCATGTAGTGATAGCATTTACTTTGTTCATTGCTCTACTGTGTTATTTTGCCAGCATATTCCATGTGCTGACCCGTTTCGGGCTGCAACATATCATGTTGCAGACTTTTCAGACGAAGAGTAAGGTGCGCTAGGTCGTTGTTATGCACTCAGCTATGCCGTTGGAGTTGATGGACTCATTTACCTTCGAAGCTTCCGCAATTACTTTATTTAGATGGCCTTCAGCCATATTATTGTAATAAATACTCTTTACGAGGATTTTCGATGTAATAAGTGTGTGATTGAACTCTGTTATAAATCCTCGAGTACTGTGTGTGTCAGCATACCGATCCAGGGATGACACTCAAGCACAGAGACTTCAATCCATTGGGATCGGGTCGCTACATAATCCTAGTGATTCATCTAGACATATTATTGCCAATTCTTGTGATGAATTACTCTCCTTGCCTTGTTGCTCTAACAATGAAGCTTCTACTTCCTCTAGTACTTTTGTTTATACTAAACTTGTAGTGGAAACAAAGAGCTCAAGGCCCAAGTCACTATTTTGAAGAAAGACTTGGAAAAGTGTCATGAAGGGAACTCCACTCTCAAAAATATATTGATTGTTCAAAAATCCCCTCATGACAAAGGTGGACTGGGTTTCATCTCCAACAACAAGAAGTCCAAGAACAAGAAGAAGGGACAAGACCAAGTCAAGAATGAGGCCAACATTACATGCTTCAAGTGCAGAAATGTTGGACACCATGTGAGATCTTGTCCGTTAACGAAGAAGGCTTCAAATGTGAAGCAACAAGGGAAGCGGCCTCAAGTTCAATCTCAAGGTCGACCTCAAGTGAAATCTCAAGGTCAACCTCAAGTTGAAGAAAGGCCACTACCAATGATGAACCAAGATAATGCTCCCCAAGTTGAGAAAATTAATAAAAATAGAAGGGGGAGAACATGTTGCTACAATTTCCGTGAGAAGGGACACATATCCTCATCTTGTCCCAACAGTAACATCCCTGAACCTCCTCTAGTCAATGATCATTATTCGCTTAGGAAGGATGTTGTTGGCAATTTGTTTTCCAAGTATGTTGGTGCCCAAAGTGGTTTGGAAATGGAAAAGACCATTTGGGTTGCCAAGCCTATTGTGACTAACTTCTTAGGACCCAACTTGGTTGGGGACCATCAAGCTCAAACTTGATCAATAGGTGTGTGGAGGACATTGGAGACTTGGATAGTTCATGAAGAAGGAAAATATCCACCATTTAGTTGTTCGATCCAAGTCATGTGGATTATCTTCATATTACATACAATGTTCCTCTTTGCGGTAACTTGTATTTATATTGCTCACATTGAAAGTTATTCGCCCCTTACGTGTTTAGGTTTTGTATCTAGCATAGGTATGTATATATTGTGTTTCCTAGTATGCTTGATTTATGTTGTCTAGCATGTGTAGGTTGCATTGCACATCATATAGTGGTGTTTATAGTCTTGAGCCTTTATTGTATCAAATTTGAATCTTGTTTTGCTTTTGTGAGATATTAGTGGATCATCACATTATGGGGGAGTGTTATGTTTTGTGCACATCACAAATCTGAAATGTGAATATGAGAAATACCACATAGTATTGATATTCAATATTATCTAGTCACTATGTGGTATGTCAAGCTCATTTGAAATTCAAATTCTCAAAGTATCCATTAATTATCTCTTGTTAGTTTTTATTTGCCTTCGTAGTGTGCTTCACTGAGGTGTCCTTAGAGTTTCACAGAATCTTCTAGACACCCCATGCACCCGGGGTCTTTGACCCCCATGCGCATGGGGTGCCGCGTAACTCTCTGGACACCCTATGCGCACGGGGTCTGTTGACCCCCGTGCCCACGGGGTGGGGTTTCAGTCTCTGAATACCCCGTGCGCACGGGGCTGATTTAGCCGTGCGCACGGGGTCCATCGGGCAGAAATGCCCACCCGGCCAAGGACACTATGAAACACTCTTCTTATGCTTTGGATTGTGATTTTGATCTTGTGCTTCTTCGGAATCTACCACCGAGTGTTAATTCCAAATACCTTTTTTTATCAATTGGTATTTCTTAATGTGATAGGACTTTATGATCGTCTTCTTCTCGGCTCGTGCTTCAACTTGCCTTATCTCACTGCTTGCACTATCTTTATCTACTTAAGTGAGATAAGCCTTTGAGCATGTGTGTAATGTATATCCTTTATGCTCTTTGAATCTTCGTAGACTTGTGCATGCATATTTAATTATATTCTTCTTCATGCCTTGCTTGCTCTACTTGATCTTCTCTATAGGGTAAACTCCATCATATCCTTAATAGTTAAGGATGTGCTTGAATTTTGAGTTCATATCCATATGCACATATTTATTGTGGAGTTTGCCCTATGTATTGTAGTTCTCTAACTACTTCGGACCCAATAAGTTTGGGGACCAAATTGTACCTTAATGTGTTTTAGGTACTTTGGAGAAGCATTGGATGCTTGGCTTATTCATGAGGAAGGTGGAGACACCGCGGAAAATTTCTATAGCCAAGCTTGGTTGATTTTTTGTTTTGAGGGAGAAGATAAATGAAAACCTGGTTCGGTTGTAAGTGTTTCATTCTCATCATGAAAACTCGGTTAACCAAAATTTGGGTCAATTTGTTGGATATGCATCAAACTCCCACACTTACTGTATTCTTTAAATCCACGGGATGTATTGAGGAAATGGCGAATGTGGAGTGTGATGAGAATAACGGCTTCCATGAGGAGGAGCAATTTGTTTCAAGTGTTATAGGTGATGAGGCTCCTTTCCAAGCTACAAGCACAATGGGGATTGGTCATATTCTTCCACAACAAACACCCCATGTCCATGTAAAATAAGAAGGAGTAAGAGCCCCTCTTGTGGATCCACCACAAGGGAAGTCATCACCCCCAACACAAGAGCAAGATGCTATGGGAGATCATGTACCTATCCAAGAACAAGATCAAGTCCCTCATGTTCGCATACTAGATCAAGGGCCCCTTTAACCAATGCTCCCTCGCTAACAAGTACTTACCTCATGCATTTATTTAAATTAGAGTCAACATTGTGTATGTTGCATCATGGCATGTTTAGTACTTATTGGGTTTGTGTTTCTTGCAAAAGCTTAAGACCTCCTTTTTGCATCTATGAGACATTCGAGAAGAAGCATATCACGGGGATCTCTAAAACCATGTTCATGGTTCACTTATCCCAAATATGCCAATTAAGCAATTTATTGCATACCAATTCCTTAATGTGCTCTTATGTGCAATATTGATATATTTGCAAAAACACTCATTTTGGTTGTGGTATTTTCTCTCATGCTTAGTAATTTATTTTTATGCAAATAAGATCAATTTACGCCATGTGCCTTGTGCCATGTGATAAAGCTCTTATGCTAAAGGTCAAGTTTTTATAATAATGAATTCATTCATGGATATCATGTTCTTATCTTTTGTATCTTTTTTGTGTGCAAGTTTCTTTGTGATGCTCATCTTGATGATTATTTGCCACATAAGAAACTTATACTCATGAGAAAGTGCATATCTTTCTTTGATATTTGTTCGTTTTCTAACGGTCCTTGGGATTGTCTCTTTTTGATTCGTTGATGGATCCGGTAAGAGGATGAGTAGTGAGTGCGTGTATGTATTTCTTATATCTTTGCACTCATGAGTTTTTGAATATATCTTGGACCCATTCTTGGCATAATGATCCTATTGGATACTTCACGTATATCTTGTCCAAAATATGTTCTTTGGATCTTTCGAATGCGTGATTCTCATGTTGTATCTTCTTGTTGCATTCTATGGATCCCAATATAGTTTGAGCTCCTCCATGTATTCATAAATGGGTATGTGCATTTGATTCCACTCACATATGAGAAACACACACATTAAGGAGGAACTCATACTATATTGGACCTCCAGACTTTTCTTCCATTTTGGCACTTGTTGCCAATGGGGGAGAAGTTTAGAGGGTTTAGGAGAAGTGGGATGGTTCTTGTCATTCATGCATATCTACATTTGTTGTGTATGCTTGTTGCTTGTATATAGATAAAACTACGCCAAGGTTATGTTATACAATATATGCAATGAAATTCAAGTTCATTCACACATGCATATGTTGTGGGGGAGTTTGCTCTATATAGTGTGGTTCTACTAGCATCAAATTCTTGTGTAGTATTGTGATGCTAGTATAGCTGGTTTTGATAGCATCAACTATCTTTGTGATTTTTTAGGCTATCAAAACCACCTTAAGTATTCAGTTTATTCTCGGATAAATTGCATACTTGTGTTGAAATTCATCATATAAACCATCTTGTTGAGATTGTCATCAATTACCAAAACGGGGGAGATTGAAAGGGCATTTAGCCCCTAAGTGTGGTTTTGGTAATTAATGACAAACTCTATGGACTAATGCTTTCACTGAGATATATTTGAAGGGATATTCATAGGTAGAGGCTTAAGGATGATTGCCATAGAGATGAAGATTTGCTCTTAGCTTTGGTATTGAATGACAATCTCTATGGAGCATCAAGGGGATTGTATCTTATATGAAGAAATGTTCCATAGTGACGCATGAAGCATGTTGAATTTATGTGGGAAGAGTTCCATCAAAAGCCTCTCCAAGAAGTCCTCATGGGGGAGTTCATTGGAGGATCTCAAAGGTTGACACATTTGGGCTTATAAGAATCAAGGTCTTGAGAGTATAATTAAAGGGAAGAATTCAAGCTTTGGTATGATCAACAGAAGATCATGATGAGCTCATGTGTTGGGTTTTGGTTGATCATATCTTGAAGCAAGAAACTAGAGTGAAGAATTCATTGTGTCTCTCAAGAGTTTGTGATGGGGCATTTAAAAGAGCAAGTGATGACCAATATGATGTTCATGGTGAATCTTGATATGGTCATGAAAGAGCTTTGGTGATATAATCTTGAAGCAATGAAGTAAAATGAAGAGTTCATTATGGCTTTCAAGAAACCAATATAGAGCTTGATGTAAAGATGTTGGTTGACCAAGATGAAGCTCAAATAATGTATCTAGATGGTCAACACACAAGCGCAAACAATGTGCCGCGTGGGATCAAGTGATCTAGTGATATGGTAAGTAATTGTGAATTGTGTTTTGTGCACTAACCTTTGCTATGTGTTTTCTATGTATATATGGGTTAGGTGTTTCTCATGGGCTTGCATCAAAAGAAAGATTTCGAGTAACCTATGTAAGGATGTCATCAAGTGGTGATGGCCATCGGGTTCGAGGATTCCAAGTGCAAGATGATAAGCCTGAGGTTATATGCTTTGAAGCTTGCAGTCCACATCATGATAATGTGCATATGAAGATGGGCTTAAGTTAAGGCTTCCCTCATTCCAATATGAGGAAGCATTTCGAGTATCTTCACCAAGTGATCGTGGACAACAAAACGATTGCAACTTGAGGCAAGCATTCAAAGTCATCAAGAAGCTCAAGTGGAATGTGCAAGTCAAAGGTATACCTTAGCTAGGTTTTCCTAGTTTTACCGGTCTCATGGTGCTTGGTGCAAGCCCGGATTATAGGTTTGATAGCCGTACTATCAAGAGGGACTTTCAGGTGAGTAGCTTGATCACATCACATATAGAGAGCTCAAACCTTTTCATGATTTTCATCATTCTTTATTGTTGATATTGGGTGGTTCTCTAGGTGAGGACCTTGGGCTTTTCCATAGCTTTAAAACGAGCCCAAGATCATCGAATTCGGAATCCGTATGCCCAAGTTATGCATGTTTCAGTTTCCTGCTTTGGGCTGTCTCTGGGTACCTCGTGCATACGGGGTTTTGAGGCTGTGGGCACGGGGTCCCCGTGCACACGGGCTCGTACCATGGGCATGGGACTCCGTGGGCACGGGGTGTCCAGGAAGTGTCCGTTGGAGCCCCAACGGCTAGTTTTGGAGGTTGGCTATAAAAGAGCCCTTACTCCCCACCGGTTTGGGGGTTATTCACACACTTTCTAAACATCCTTTTGATCCTCTTACCACCTCTCCCAAACCCCTATCTCCCCTCTATGTGAAGGGGGATTTGTGGATGGATCTTGGAGTCATTTGTTGATTCTATCCATTGCATCCCTTCTCTTCAATCCCCTACTTTTGAGAGCGCATCTTGTGAGATTGAGAGAGTGAGTTGAGCATTAGTTGCTTGACCTTGCATTGCATTTGTTGCATTGGTTTGAGCACCCTGCATCGATTTGTTCGAGTGAGAGCCCGTGAGTTTATTACTCTTGGAGGCTTCCACCTCCAAGATGGTTTGGTGATATATTGAGAAGTTTGTGAAGAGGCCTAGGTGGCCAAGGTTCCTCCGAAAGCTTCCTTTTGTGGTGTGCTCTGGGGAAGGGTGTGAAGTGGCCTAGGTGGTCAAGTTCCTCTAGAAGCTTCCATGTTTGTGGTGTGCTCCGGAGAATTTTGTTAAGGTGTGGTGGTCGCCTTCAAGACCAACCCCGAGTGAATCGAGGCTCATCCGTTGGGGGTGACTCGAAAGAGAGAATACGGTGGGTCACTTGGTGACGCCTCGAAGCTTTGGCTTCGGCACCGCTCTAATGGAGATTAGCACTCTCACGAGTGTGAACTTCGGGATAAATTCGCGTCCCTGACTCACCTGTGGTTATCTCATACCTACACCCTTTTTTCTGCAATTCATACTTGCTCATATTGATAAATATTGTGCTAGTTGAATTGCTTAGTTGTTCCTACATTTCCATATATTGTGATATAGTTTGTGCTTGCTTGTTTCCTTAAGTGCCTATTGTTAGGACCGAGAATATATCGACCAGAGGGGGTGAATGGGAGATTCAAAATTTCTTTCGAAAGTTTTGAAACTTATCCCAATCATAGCAGCGGAATAGAGTATCGAAGGAAATAAACTAAATCAATCTTCTTCGTCAAAAGCATATTCCTCGATGAAGGATGTAATGACAGTACGTGCACGAGAAATGACAGGTTTAACAACGATGAGAGTAATGCAGCATGCAAACAAATGTAGTAGAACAAGACACAACATGGTGCATACAGAGAAATATGATGATCACGAGTGAATATGAGAGATGAGAATGAAACAGAATGAATACAAAGATAAGTGATGTGGACAACAGAATGAAATGAACAAATAAACTATTGGCACAGAGGCCAAATAAGAACTGTTGAGGGAATTGCAGTGAAGTAGAATGAACCAGTGATGCTTGATGGCGACAGACAGATTTGGTAGACCAGTTCACCCTTCTGCCAAAGGGCTACGTCTGGTTGGAGGGGCTGTGACTTAACACGGAAGATAAACTCTCTTCACCCTATTCTCCTTCAACACAGAGCTGATCAGACTCAGGTTGATTTCACTCATGGTAGATCCTTATCGGTGATCTCCAAACCTTCGGTCGACCTTCGCCAACCACAATCACTCTTGGTTTACTGAAGATCTAGCTCGGTGAAGACAACAACTCTTCAACACTCGAGCCAAACCCTATCCGTCTAGAGAGTGCACAGCTCTCAAGAGTATCAGGCACAAGAACTCTCACTCAGAACTACTGTGATGCTAAACCACTGTCTAAGTTTGGGCTCTTGGTTTTTTTCTCTCGGTGGATCTTAAACTCAAATCACTCGGAGAGGGGTTGCTCAAATCAGTCGTCTCATAAATCTCAAGCAGAGCAGCCAACAGACAATGTTGGAGCGGGGTGGCTATTTATAGCCGCAGCCTTCCCAGATGGGAAATGACCAAATTAGACATCGGGTTCAGCCAATGGCCGAAAGACACGAGTCCAACGGTCGGATTTGAGCACAACGGTAACATTTCTTGCGGAGCAAGTAATGCTAACTACTTGGTCCGAGGCAAATCTCTCGCAGCGAGGAAGATCACAGTCTCTTGCTGGCAAGTATTTGCTTGGAGCACAAAGAGATCTCTCTCGCAACTTTCATAGGTTTTGGCTAAGCATACAGTGGATCTAGGCTTCAAGAACCTATACCCCTCTTAATAGTATGGAGGTCCTATGACTCAAATAAATTAAAAGAAGAACAACAAAATGAATACTACGTCTTCACTTGACTTCGACTTCCATTCTCTGCAGTCAATTTCTTCGGACGACCATACCGAAACATATGCTTCGCTTCGGCATAAAATCTTCGAGGGGATAATTCCTTCACATCAATCTTCTCGACTCTATAACTGCATCAGATATAGCTCATTCTACTCTGCAACGCGGATATTCTTCGGTGTAGTTCCTCGAACTTAACACCTGGGATAGCATTCACTTAGGTTGTGTATGGACTTTTTGTCTCTGTATGCACTAGCAAACAAATCAGTCCATACTTGTTTCTGTCAACAATCTCCAAAACACAAGGTAGCCAGATATTGCACCAACAATCTCCCCCTTTTTGGACGATTGTTGACAAAACAAATCACATCAAAGGATATATAAAGAATGGAATGTAAATGCGAAGAATAATGAAAGACGAGAGATGATTACGAAGATAAAATATTCTCCCCCTTAAGATATGCTTCAGATCATGAAGAGCCGGAGGGAGACAAGATTATTCTTCGTATGAGTGTCATTGACAAATGATCTTATACTTGAGTTCTTTCAATGCACTCGACGGTGTCTGAGGTGATTCCTGTCACAAAATCTTCTAAGAGGATTAGATATAGTATAAACTTTGAAAGATTTGTGAGGAAGGATATAACATGAAGGTTTTCTCAGAACACAATTTGAATCCACACGAGATATAGACTTCCTGCATGTTAGATATACAATACGATCAGAGCAAGAAAAAAACTAAATATGTTGCTCGGAGTGGATGTTCTTCGGATGTGGTTTTCTTGCAGTACATAAGATAATGAGATGGAAAAGTTTCGAGGAAAAACACTTTGTCAGTGAAACAGATGGCCTTCACATGAGTCATTAAAGCATAGACGACTTTTCTCTTCCTGCATGGTTAGATAATGAATGATAACAATCAGAGCATATCCAACCACTACAGATAAAATTCATGTAGTACTTAAAGTACTTCTCCCCCTTGATGATTTTCTGTTCTTCTTCGAGGAGCAAGTATTTTTCCCTGTAATATAGATAAGTATCGAGGGTAAACATTCAAGGGAAAACACAGTCGATGGTACCTGCAAACAGATAGTATGAGGCAAATAACATTTTGCAGGGGGGTTATTAACGTTACATGACGTCCGAGTATTTCAACACCACAAGTGGTGCATTAAGTTCATGAAGCAAATTGTTCGAGGAAAACCAAAATGCGAATGAAAACACCCTGTGAAAACCCTGAAAAGCTATCACTCGATGTAATTCTCCCCCTTTTTGTCAACAAGTGTCCAAAAGGAATGAGAGAACATACGAGGAACTACTCTATGGGAGTATCTTCCGAGTCAGAATTAAAACCACTCGACGAATCAGGATCTGAAGAGTGAGGAATGGTCGAGGTAGAAGCAAGAGTGTCAGCATGGGCACTTGAATACTTGGTGCGATGATCATCTGGCTTGAAGATAAGAGTGTCGGCTGTGTCTGCAATATCATCATCATGCTTGACAAACAATAGGTCAGTTGAAGCAGAACGTTGTGGGAGCACTAGAGTTTGTCTTCGGATGCTAGGAACAGCAAGTGAATCCATATAGTTATAATCCTTCATGATGCCCTTTTTGGCTAAATCCTTTCGAGAGAAATGCTTCCTTAGCAGAGTCCATGTGCACTTCTTTGCTTCCTTCTCATGCAGAAGAATTTGGCGAGTGTGATTGTGAAGCAAATTCAGCTCAGTCATTAACTCTAGCTTCTCCTTTCTATCTAGCTTGATGTGGCTTTCCAGTGTCTGCTGAGTGCGAATGCAAATCTCATAGAGAGATGGATTTTCCTTACGAGGGATTACAACCCTGGCTTTCTTGATCTTCGGTGCATTTTCAGAAGCAGACGCATCTGCAGCAGTATCAACAGGTTCCTTGCCTTTTCCAAATCCTTCACAATGCGCAGAGTGCCACGAACAGGTGGCAAAAATACCTTCGGAATGAAAGCCCAGAAGAATTTCTCATTGATGAGTTGCTCGATCGCAAACATGATCCATGGAGCATAGGGCTTCAACGACCGAGGGCTGTCTGCTGCACATGCGAGGTTTTTCGAATGAAAAGATCAGGAATATCAAACTTGATTCCTTGAGACATGGCCAGGAGTGCATTTCCCACGATGCCTTTGATGGAATTGGGCTTGTTTGTTGGTGTGAGAGTATTGCACGAAATATGAAATAACACCTTATTGTCATAGGCCAACTTCTTTGGATCAACATCAATGCATTCGTCACCAACCATGGTGGGATTCATCAGTATGTGGAGTTGTGCTTCGGACACTTCCCAGAAATGCAGCTTGTGTTCTCTATCCTTCTCAAACTCACATCAAAAAATATTTATCAATGCCAAAAACTGATCTGCCGAACATTTAATCTTTTCTCTGCCTGTCATCCACTCAAGAGTCCAGGATGAGGTGTTGCCCAGATCTCCTGAGACATATAGCATGGCATAGAACTGAAGGATAACTTCTTTGTTCCAGCCATGATTGAAGCGCATGAATCCCTTCAGGAGAGCATGTTCAATAAGCTCAATTGCATGATGAAAGCATGGCATTCCTTCGAGCTTATCGAAGTTCAATATCTTATGATTGAAAATTCTATCCTTGCCAAACAGAATCCGAGCATAATAAATGACTTGTTCTTCAGTCCAAAACCTTGGTGATAGTGAAGTTCTTTCTCCTTCAAAAGGACTGACCCCAAAGAATGCAAGCTTCGAGAGATGAAGTTGTTCATTGAATGCAGGGCCAAACTCAGCTGGAAACAGCGAAAATGATTCCTGGGGATTTTTTCGATTTTCTTCATCACTAATTTCCATCGGCTGAACATCATCAGAAGTTGGCACATGCTCATCAATAGATTTTAATGGAGCAAGTGGCCTTTTCGCTTTCTCTGGAGCTGATGGCATGGGAGCACTGGTCTATCCTTCAATTTCCTTCGTTGGAACTCCTTCAGCGGCTTTCTCATTCTTAGGCACTAGGGCCTTTTCTTTCGATGAATTCTCAATAGGAGGAGGCACAACAACTCCTTCGGTCTCTTGTGGCAAAACAGGTGGTACATCTTGCTGAGGTAAAACTGGTGGTACAACTACTTGAGCTTCTTCTTTGTGAGCCATGGGCTCTCCATTTTTCTTTTCTTCCTGTTCTGGCTGTGAAGCCAAGGAACTAGGAGCGAGATCAACCTCCATCTGGGTAGGGGCACCAGATGAGGAGACCGGGGTGGTATTTCCTCGGGGAACAACTTGCTCCCCCTCAACCTTCTCTTCCTCCTTGGTGGATCCAGAGGGCTCAGCTTGAATTTTCTTCAAAGGAGATGAAGCTGCCTTTTCCATCTCAATCTCTTCGCCAACTTTTTCTTCAGGAGCATGTTGCTCGGACATGACATTCTCTTCGTCAGGATTGACCAGAAACATATCCACCACATCAGATTCTTGAGCAACTAAGGTAGGGACTACCACAGGCTCAGCTTGTTGCTCGGTTTCTTCCTCAAGGGGAGGGGATGGTGATATCTGCTGTAGAGGAGCACTTGAATCAACAGGAGCATCAGTAGCTATTGCTTGAATATGGTGATTTGAGATTATCTTTGGCTTGCTGGCTCTGGCCCTAGCTCTCTGACGCTTCTCTTCTTTTTCTCTTCGTCGAGCAAGATCTGCTTGACGCTTAAGCTCATCATTTCTTCGATCGCAGAGCTGAGAAACATCCATCTTCAGCTTAGAGTGCCACTCAATCTTATTATTTCTCATAACTGTGAGGGCTTTGGTGATCTCAAGAATCCCCTTGTTGACATCTTTTCTTTCAGGCTCAGTTTTGGCATCCTTCCTCATTTGCTCAAGGAGTTTCTCATCCTCGACAGCCTAGTTTAGTTGCTTGGTGATTTCTCTTAGCTCAGAGAAGTGCTTTGCTACCATCTTGGTAACATCTTCAGGCAGACCCAAGCTCCCAACTCAGATGGATTTGCATCATAGGAAGCACCTTCAATGATATCAAAAATGAGATCAAAGTCATATTCCTCTTTGGAGGTAGGAACAATTGTCTTGGCCTTCTTGGTAGCAACAGCAACCTTTTCATCAGGCAACAACTTTCTCTTTGCTGCAGGGGTAGCAGAACCCGAAGGTTTATGTGATGCCACAGTAGCAAGCCTGGGTGATGATCTCAATGGGGGCGAAACTTTTGCTGGAGAAGGTGTTTGATACGGCTTGTCAAGCAATGCTCGTTGATCATACATGGAAATTTCTTCACCACCATTATCACCGGAAGAATCATCAGATGAGGCAGAAGCTGCCTTCCTTGACTTTCTGGCAACCGATTTCTTCTTCGAAGTTTGAGGAGAAACAGATTTCCTCTCCTTCTTTTCCTTTCGGGCAGAAGCCCTTTCCTTCTTCTCCTGCACATCCTGTTGAGTCAACTCAACATTTCTTTGTTCCAACTGATTTTTCTTCGCCTCCTTGGCGTCACGCTTGGCCTTGGCCTTCGCTCTCTTTTCCACTTCCTCGGGGAAGTTAGCAGTTGTCTTCAATGAGTCTGCATGAGCATTGGGGGAGGAGCTAGCCTAACTTTGTCATCATTTTGACCTAGGCAGCCCTCAGCAATGCAGTCATTCCAGGGTGGAGTGAATGCAAATAGGATCTGATATTTCCTTCGGACGTTCTCATAGTTGAACCACTTCTTCGCCCAATGACGATGAATCTTCTGCAGCCTGTTATTTCTATCATTGGCAGTTTCAACTCCAGGAGGAGTTTTGTAAGTTTCAGGATCAGACATCTCAGCTGCGGTGTTCCTCTCTCTAGCGCGACCACCCTTCTTGGGATTTCCATTAGAGCACATGGTCTTGGAATCAGTGACTAGCTCATCCTCTGGTTGATTGTGAGCTGAGGGAATATCATCATCTTCTTCAGCAGATTCTGACTCGGATTTCTTCTTCGGCGCTTTTGGCGGCTTAGCTGATTTTCTTTCAGCCACCTTTGCTTTATCAGTCGCACGCGGTAACTTAGGGATTTCCTCCTCGGACCCAGACTGTTCTTACGAACTGTGAGCCATGACCACTCCTGAGAGAAAATCAGCGAGGTGAGGAAAAACAAGAAGAGGTCATAAACATGCACAGAAGCAATTTTGACTCAAAACAGATAATTTTCGGAAGCAGCAAAGGAATCCATGGCATATACTTTGGAAGATATCGTCAAGAAAATTTGCAATATGCCCTAAGACAGAATAACAACTCCTCTAATCTTTCGATGTATGACACATGAATCCTAGATCCAAACAGACTGGTATGAGGAGCAACTACAAACCGTACAAGTCACAACATAGTGAAGCCTAAAGATCTACCGTAATAAATTAAAACAAAAGAATTGGCGTCGGGACGAACAGCCCTAGAACAAAAGAAAGATAGGGCTAGTTCTAGATCTGTACACCCTAACTTGGTAGTACAGATCACCTACGGCAGCGCGGGAGAGAAGAAGTACCGCACTGGCACGACCAACGGCGGCGGAGCTTCACTGGAGTTGCACGGCGAAGCACGACGTCGATGCTGCTTCGAGCTCGGGCAGAGAGCGAGATGAGAGGTATGAGGTCGAACAGAGAAAGAACTAAGGAGGAAGACGCCAGGAGAGGGGGTTTATATAGCCCGAGGGCAAAACCGCTCCCTCCGAAATCTACGGTCGTAAAGCACGGGATGTTCCACATTCAACGGACGAGATCATGAACATGAGATCGTGGGCACGTGTCAGTCGTTTCCTGTGAAAATCTCGGTAACTGAACAGAATGCTGAAGGGTTTGAGGAAGCGCAAACGACAAAACAGAGGAAATTTCAAAGTTGATTTCACTCACGACCAAGGACGCCGGATTGAGATCTTCTTCTGATCAAGTTGCATGTTTATGACCAAGAAGAACATAAGAAAAACACAAACCGACGCAAAACACTCAACTGAACGAGAGAAAACTCAAAACCACAAAAAAACAAAGATCCAAAAGAAAGACACAAAGAACTAGCACCAACAATTGGATCTCAGGGCAAGTGATGGTCGATGAAGATCCCTGAGATGACCTTGCAAGAAGGAGGTTAGTTCTTTTTCACAACCCACACTTGTGTGGGCAGTGAGGACCTCATTTTCTTTGTCTGAGCTGGGTCATTCCTTCGGCGAGGCCTGTGAGATACATGTGCTCTTTGATGATAATCATATGAATATGCATTGAAGTTGTTTCTAGATATATGACTGTAATGATTTGAAGAGGTACGCATATACTCCTTCTGACGTAGGTTAGAATGATAATCATTCGAGAAAAAATCTAAAGTAGACTAAGAATGATATCCATTTCCTTGTCGAGAGTTATCCTGCACAGTCAGGTTAGCAGTGACAGACAAATTTTCAACAATGCACTTCTGTATCCAGATTTGCTTCTTGGGTGAACCTGTCCTGCAATTAGTTCCAACATACCGAGCAAAAACCTTACCATTCTGTTGTTTGAAGATTTTATAATTTGAGTCATCGGACTCGTCAGTATCAACAGGAATGGGTGAAAGATAACCAGTTAGAGTTTCAGGTTTGAGGGTTTTACTCTTTGCACGAACCCAAGTCGTTCGAGGATACTGCTCAAGAGTCCAATAGGATCCATCCACATTGAGTTTCTTTTCGAAACCCAATCCTTCCTTCTGAGGGTTTTTGTGCAGTATGGACTTCTTGAGCACATCACGTAGGGTTTGATGCCCTTTGGACTCCTTAGCATTCCAGTCTCAAGTAAGCCCTTAAACCTGCAATTTTCTTCAGAAATAGCAGCAAAATTCTCGGAAGAAGGGTTAGTGGTACCAATTTCAGTAGTAGCAATATTCTCGACAACAGTATTCGAAGTTTCAGCATGAGAATTAGCATTGCTGTGTTCTAGGCATTTTAAGCATGGAGGTACAAAATCATCAGGAAGTCGACTAGATTGCTCGGCGAAAAGAGAAGCTTTCTCTAATACTAGCTCGTTATGGGATTCTTTCAGTGACACGAGTTCTTGATTCCTGTTAAGGAGTTCATTTGATAAACTCTCGTAGTCAACTATAAGTGAATCTTATCGATTGGTAAGATCATCAACAGTTGATGAAAGAGCATCTTGCTCTTCGATCAACTTTTGATTCTTCTCCATCTCTTCAACCAGTAATCCTTTGGTTTTGCTGAGATTTCTCTCAAGCATTTCAAGTTCATCATGTTGGGATTTAGCAATCTTGACCAGCTTGGCATAGGAAATATATTCAGGTGAATATTCGTTCATGGATCTTTGGTGTTTTGCAGATACCTGATCCTTTGATGATTTTGCCATGAGACAGAAGGCGATTGGTTCATCATTGCTTGTATCATCATCATCAGTGCTTGATTCATAGAATTTCTTCGATGATTCAATGGCAACATATGCATTGCTTCTCCCAATCCTTTTGTAGAATTCTTCATCATTTGATTCAGTGTCAGCTACTTCCTCTTCGGAATCCAGAGTCACATCATCTATTTAGCCGTGACATCCTCTTCATATTCAATTCAATGGTAGCTCTGGCTTTCACGTCAGTGACTGGTCTCGTCGAAGAAGATGATGAGGGAGATGTAATTTCCTTTGAGAGCTTAGTATGACGACCCACTCGCGTAAAACCACTGCAGTGAAGATATTTCCATCTGTTACTAGGTTTTCCTTCCCATCTAGGGCAATCAGCAATGAGATGACCGTATAATTTGCACTTGAAGCACTTCATATCTTTCGGAGGCAATCTTCTTCTTAACGATTCTGGCGCGTCGAACTCGTCATCATTTGTGAGGCAGAGATTTTGCCTTTTGAGATCACTTAGCCTTTGTGTGAGCATTTCAAGTTCTCTGGTTATGGTATGTTGGTTCTTAACATCTTCTTCTTCTTTAGAACTGCCATAGTGTGAGAGAATTTCTCCTTCACTTTCTGAAGAAGATTCTTAGTTGGCATTTTCCAGTTCCATCTTTTCTTCATGAATTGATAGGAGTGTCATAACCTCAACATAGTGAAGCTCTTCATAATCTGGTCTTTGTTTGATTTCAGCTACAATGGGATCGAAGGATTCATCAAGAGCGCTCAGAAGCTTGTTGACTACATCTCTAACAGTGATATCAGTTACACCTCACTGATGTAGTCTTTCGACAATGTTTGTCAATCGATCAGTGAGCTCCATAGCACTTTCTTTTTGAAGACTTCTGAATCCAGTGAACATGGCACGAAGCATTTGAATGTGGGGATCTGATCTGGCAACAAGTTCTTTATGAGCATTGTTGATGGCATCCCAAAGTTGCTTTGCAGAATTGAGCCTTTGGAACCAAAAGAAAATGTCTTTTGATAGACTGCTACAGATGATATCTTTTGCTTGAGCATCCAACTATAGATTTGCTTTATCATCGGAAGTCAGATCATTTTTTGCTGAATGGTGTAGCCATCTTCCACAATTTTCCACAGATCATAGTTGATGGCTCGAATTCTGATTCTCATTCGTTCCTTCTAGTAGAGGTAGTCATTTCCATCGAAGATAGGAAATCATTCAGAGTGCGAAGATCTACCTGCATATGACATACTCAAAACTCCAAGGACCTTAGACCTTTAATAAACGGAGACAGGGAGTACCTGCTCTAATACCAATTGTTAGGACCAAGAGTATATCGACCAGAGGGGGGTGAATGGGAGATTAAAAATTTCTTTTGAAAGTTTTGAAACTTATCCCAATCACAGCAGCAGAATAGAGTATCGAAGGAAATAAACTAAATCAATCTTCTTCGTCAGAAGCATATTCCTCGATGAAGGATGTAATGACAGTACGTGCACGAGAAATGACAGGTTTAACTACGATGAGAGTAATGCAGCATGCAAACAAATGTAGTAGAACAAGACACAACATGGTGCATACAGAGAAATATGATGATCACGAGTGAATACAAGAGATGAGAATGAAACAGAATGAATACAAAGATAACTGATGTGGACAACAGAATGAAATGAACAAATAAACTATCGGCACAGAGATCGAATAAGAACTATTGAGGGAATTGTAGTGAAGTAGAATTGTAAGTGCATCTAGTACCACCCCTGGTTGGTTTTGGAGTATTGACGACAAACGTGGTTGAGGGACTAATGTGTTTGTGAGAATTGCAGGATAACACAGGTAGAAGTCCCTCAGTGATTCGGTTTACCTACCAGAGATGACCCCTAAAAATGTATGAAGACATTGAAGACAATGGTGGTTCGTGAAGACATTCACGTTGAAGATAATGACGTGTGAAAACATTCACTTGAAGACAATGGAGTGCGAAGACATAGTATCTTTCGTAGTTCCATTTTCTTCTTTCTTGAGTCATAGGAACCACCGAACTCTTAAGTGGGGTCCAAGTGAACAAAGTCAGAGAAACTGATGTGATGCTCAACCCAAATCCTATGTCTTCGAGTGAAGACAATGAGAGAAAATCTTATCCAGTGTTGGATGAGTCAGCTTGGCTTGTAGCCCAAGTCAAGCTGCCGCGTGAGTCTGGGATCCGACCGTTGGACACGTGTCAGTTCCTTAGTGACCCAGGGTCATTTCGGACTTTGGGATTGACTTCAACCCAGGTCCAGCTGCCCCAAGGCCCGATGGCAGTCGTGAGGTTGAACCAAATCTTGTTGGTCCCTTTGATGACTTCGACTCATTTCTGGCACATTGTGCTGCACAGAGGGCCAGCATTGAAGATGCTGCTGAGGATGAGGAACATACTGCAGCTCCAGAGCCCCCGAAGCCTGTGAAGAAGGCTAAGGCTTCAAAGTCTTCTGCTGCACCAAAAGCTTCACGAGTGAAGCCACTAAAATCTGCACCTCCTGAATCAAGTGTGCAGTCTGAAGACTTGTCTCGTACGTCTATGAAGACTAAGAAGATCTCAGGGCAAGGCCTTACTCCAGCAAACATCCTGCGCCATGATGAAGATGTAATTGATCTATCCAGTGATGAAGATCTTGCTGATGATGCCCTTGAGTTGCTGATCAACAGCAAACAAGAGGCCGAAATCTTCAGAGATTTGCCTCTGTTTGATGTTGATATACTGAACAACTTCATCGATGAATGGTTTGAAGACACTTCCCTTACCATTGATGATCTGCAGCTTCCCATTGGCATCAGTGTGACGTTCCAAGGCTGCATTGCTAAAGAGCTTGCTATTGCTCAGAAGGTTATTGAGCAGAAAAACAAGATTGACCATGAAAAGGCTGTCTTCAAGAAGCACATGTCCAAGCTGAGTGTCATAGATGTACAAAACTTCAAGAAAATGATGGCTGACCTCAAGGCTGAGTTCCATAGGCGTCGTGATGAAGCCAAGGGCTCCCGAGAGCGCCTCAAATATTATGCTGAGAAATGTGTACAGGCTCACAATGAAGCCTTGAAAAGAAAAGCTCTTGGGTGTCCATGCATACACCCCAAGATGGCTGCCAAGAAGAAGAAGCCAGCTGAAGCTGAAGCTGAGGCTCCAAGGCAGGAAAGGCCAAGCACTATCTTCCCCTCTAGCATGACTGGCTCGAAGCAAAACGTCCCATCAACTGCTTCTGAGGGAAAGAAGACAAAGCAGGCTGGGGCTGAAGCTAGAAAGCACAAGCATCACGAAGCCTCTGATGCCGCTCCGTCCAAGAAGAAGACAAAGACAAAATCTTCAAAGTCTTCAAGAAAAGACCATGCTGCTCCTCAAGAGCCTCTGATTGTTGAGTCAATTTCTGTTGCACTGCCAGCTTCCACCAATCAAGATCGTCGTCTTGTTGTGCATGAGCCTGCTACCACAGAGTCCCATGACTCTGAAGAGATTCCAGCTGCTGACACCATCGTAGCTGAAGACATTGGTCGTGAAGACAATGTTGTTGATGATGAAGTCCTTCCTCAAGTTCCCCAGATCATGCCAAAACCGTTATCATCGCCTGCTCCCTCGAGCAGTGAACAGATTAGCATTGGCGGTCCCACGACGCCAATCACTCAAGATGATTTCTGGGAAGAGCAACACCCCAACACCCTGCTACATTCGAGGTGGATGGCTGAAGCCACTGTGGTTGCTGCTCCACCTGTACCTCATACTATGGCAAGGGCCTTCAATCGTGAAGGTGAGCTCATCAGTGTCAGATGGCCCATTATGACACCTCCGGCAGCTCCTGGTCCTCAATATGACTATCATATCGAGCAAAGGCCTCAGACGCAGAAGCCAAAGCCAAGATTGCCAAGGCTTCCTAGTGCTATCACCACTCAGGGCGCATTCAGTGTCTTAAGCTTCTGAGAGCACAATACATTCTTTGACAAGGCCAAGAATCCCTACAAGAAGCCCAAGATATCCTCTGACAGGTTCTGGAGTCATCAGCAAAGAAGCTATTACTCATGCATCTTGTACAACCAGGACAGGATCTTCCCTCTTGTGATGCCATTGCTGGACTCCCTTACCTTGAAGAAGCTCTTGATTGTTTTCATGAAGTCGGTCTGCTCCCTTTTGTCATCGACAAGGAGCACTGGAATTAAGAGCTCTTGCTTCAATTTTATGTCGCTCTTCATATCTCAGGCTACAACAGGGATCCGAAGACATGGGTCCTTGAGTGGATGTCAGGTGATGTACACCATGAAGCCAAAGCTCAGGATATCATCGAGCTCACTTCCCTGCCCACTCCTGGTGATCTCTATGAGCCAAGTTGCCAGCGATATGAATAGGAACTTCAGAGCATCTTCTAGAAGCCAGAGCCCAACATGAGCCAAATGCTAAGCATGATGAAGCCATTGCCTGTCGATGCTGAGTACCCAAAGGAGTTCTTCGTCAATGACCTCGAGTATCTGCCCCGAACCATATATCATATACTGAGGCATACTCTATGGCCAATCAAAGGGCACTTTCCACACGCCAAGATTGAGGGCATCATGAAGACATTGGTCTTCTACATTCTGAATGGCATCAGGTTCAATACTCAAGATTTCTTCATCCGTCAGTTGGCAGCTTCAGGCATTGATCTCTTTGGCCTCAAGTTCTATGCACCATGGGTTATGCGGCTGATTAAGCTTCACTCCACCATCAACTATCAAGCTTCAATGCGCAATCATGTTGTCTTTCTGCACGAAGTGGACATGTCTCATGAAGCTATTTATCCCGAGCCTACCAAAGAACCAGTCCGTGAAGACAATGCAGCTTTTCAAAGCTTCTGAGCACCTCTTGAAGCCATCCATGTTCCAAACCCGCCTACTGTTGCTGGTCCTCTTGTCGATCAGCTTAGGCTGCCGCATCGTGCTCCCACTGATGCAACAACCAGCACAGTAGCTCAAAGGCCTCAGAAGCGTGCGCGTGTATTGAATGATAGAGAGCTTCTCGTATCTCTACATCAGAAGCATGATAGGCATCATGACTGGATGACACGTCAAATGCAAAATCTTATTGTGGATGTCAATCGCATACGCAACCTCTCCACCAAGAATTCTTTTGTTGCTCATGAAGCCTGTCGGCGTGCCTGGAAGAGCCTCACTCTGCTATGCTCTGAAGATGAACTTCAAGCAGATGGCTTCACAAAATGTTTCAAGTTTGATTCAAGGCCTCCACAGTCAGCAAGTTGGCATCCAACACCTTCCATTGAAGATTCTGACTACTCATCTTCGGCTCCAACTGTTGTTGCATGAGTTATTGATGAGGAGGACGACGCCACTTCACCAGCCATGGCTTCACTGCATCAGGACCTTCTGCACCGCCCAACTCCAACGTCGACCCGGCTGCCCCAGCATCTTCACCAACACCACGAGGGGACGCTTAGACACTCTATGTCTTCACTCCTTTTTGGTCATTCCTGACAAAAGGGGGAGAAGCATTTGAGTTGATAGTCTTCAAGCGGGTCTATAAGGGTCAGGTGTTTATTTTTGTTAAGTTTTACAACTCTCGTTCTTGAACTGTTGGTTTTGAGTTGTAACACTTAAACCTTGATGGTCGTCTGCCACTTTTGCTGCTACCTTTTATTGCGATGATAAATTCCGCATGAAGTCACTCTGCAGACGCCCATTTTTCATTGTGCATGCCATTATCTTCACTACATTTGTATGCATGATGAACTGTCTTCATGAATTGAAGGAGATCTCCACAAAGCAGAACCTGCCATGTGCATTTGCATTCAAAGGCAAATTACTTATATGCACATCTTCAGGGGGAGCCCTTTCAACTTCATGAAGACAATGACCATGTTCTTTAACTTTCACATATCTTTATCCCCGTTGAAAACTTCAACCAGTTTGTCATCAATCACCAAAAAGGGGGAGATTCTAAGTGCATCTAGTGCCACCCCTAGTTGGTTTTGGAGTATTGACGACAAACATGGTTGAGGGACTAATGTGTTTGTGAGAATTGCAAGATAACATAGGTAGAAGTCCCTCAGTGATTCGGTTTACCTACCAGAGATGACCCCTAAAAATGAATGAAGACATTGAAGACAATGGTGGTTCGTGAAGACATTCACGTTGAAGATAATGACGTGTGAAGACATTCACTTGAAGACAATGGAGTGCGAAGACATAGTATCTTTCATAGTTCCATTTTCTTCTTTCTTGAGTCATAGGAACCACTGAACTGTTAAGTGGGGTCCAAGTGAACAAAGTTAGAGAAACTGATGTGATGCTCAACCCAAATCCTATGTCTTCGAGTGAAGACAATGAGAGAAAATCTTATCCAGAGTTGAATGAGTCAGCTTGGCTTGTAGCCCAAGTCAAGCTGCCGCGTGAGTCTGTGATCCGACCATTGGACACGTGTCAGTTCCTTAGTGACCCGGGGTCATTTTGGACATATCATGTCAGGTTGCCTCCTGGCTATAAATAGCCCACCCCCTCCACCATAAATCGGTGGCTGCTCAGAGTTAGTACACGGCTTTTGTTGTTTGAGAGCAACCCACCTCCGAAGCCTTTGAGAGAGGATCCTTACGAGGACAAAACCCTAAACACCCAAAGCCCAAAGAGTGTTGGCATCACTGAAGTCTTTCTGTCCGCGTGATCTGAAGACTTATTACACTTGAGGACTGTGTATCCTCCAGCCGGTTAGGCGTCACATTCTGAGGATCCAAGAGTCATTGTGGATCGCCGATGAACGGAGTCTGTGAAGGTTTGGAAGTCTACCTTGAAGACTTACCAGAGTGATTGGGAAAGGACTAAGTGTCCTTAGCTCAAGGGGAGTAAGGTGAAGGCGTGGTCTTCTGAGTTCAATCTTAGCCTCCCTAACCAGACGTACAGTTGTCACAGCAACTGGAATTGGTCTACCAAATCCTTGTCTACACCAAGCAACTGGTTCTATCCCCTACTTCATTTACATTTCAGTTTGTCTTCGTGAAGTCATTGCTTGCTTGCCTGATCTGTTTGACTTCATTGTGTGAAGACTTTCTTGTGTTTGGCTTCATACTGTCTTCCCATTCCGATCTGTTGTACCTAGCTATTATTAGTCTTCGTGCTATCATTGTACTATTTACTTGACTATGGCCTATCTAGCGTAGCTTATCTTCCGCTGCATATCGTATAGGTGTTGTTTGGTTGTCTGTCTTCGAAGATCTTGCATCTTTTGAAGACTTTCATAAAAATTGCCTATTCACCCCCCCTCTAGTCGATAACTAGCACTTTCAAGAATGAACCAGTGATGCTCGATGGCGACAGACAGATTTGGTAGACCAGTTCACCCTTCTGCCAAAGGGCTATGTCTGGTTGGAGGGGCTGTGACTTAACACGGAAAATAAACTATCTTCACCCTATTCTCCTTCAACACATAGCTGATCAGACTCATGTTGATTTCACTCATGGTAGATCCTTGTCGGTGATCTCCAAACCTTCGGTCGACCTTCGCCAACCACAATCACTCTTGGTTGCTGAAGATCTAGCTCGGTGAAGACAACAACTCTTCAACACTCGAGCCGAAACCTATCCGTCTAGAGAGTGCGCAGCTCTTAAGAGTATCAGGCACAAGAACTCTCACTCAGAACTACTGTGATGCTAAACCACTGTCTAAGTTTGGGCTCTTGGTTTTTTTCTCTCGGTGGATCTTAAACTCAAATCACTCGGAGAGGGGTTGCTCAAATCAATCTTCTCATAAATCTCAAGCAGAGCAGCCAACAGACAATGTTGGAGCGGGGTGGCTATTTATAGCCACAGCCTTCCCAGATGGGAAATGACCAAATTAGACATCGGGTTCAGCCAATGGCCGAAAACACGAGTCCAATGGTCGGATTTGAGCACAACGGTAACATTTCTTGTGGAGCAAGTAATGCTAACTCCTCGGTCCGAGGCAAATCTCTCACAGCGAGGAAGATCACAGTCTCTTGCTGGCAAGTATTTGCTCGGAGCACAAAGAGATTTCTCTCGCAACTTTCATAGGTTTTGGCTAAGCATCACAGTGAATCTAAGCTTCGAGAACCTATACCCCTCTTAATAATACGAAGGTCCTATGACTCAAATAAATGAAAAGAAGAACAACAAAATGAATACTACGTCTTCACTTGGCTTCGATTTCCATTCTGTGCAGTCAATTTCTTCGGATGACCATATTGAAACATATGCTTCGCTTCGGCATAAAATCTTCGAGGGGATAATTCCTTCACATCAATCTTCTCGACTCTATAACTGCATCATATATAGCTCATTCTACTCTGCAACGCAGATATTCTTCGGTGTAGTTCCTCGAACTTAACACCTGGGACAACATTCACTTCGGTTGTGTATGGAATTTTTCTCTCTGTATGCACTAGCAAACAAATTAGTTCATACTTATTTCTGTCAACAATCTCCAAAACACAAGCTAGGCAGATATTGCACCAACACCTATCTTGTTTAGCATAGGTTGTTGGTGCACTTAGTTGAGACTAGCATATTTAGGATTTGTGCTTGAAAAGTATCTGTTTAGTTTAATTCCGCACTAGGATAAAGCCATATCCGTAAAACTTTTAAAACGCCTATTCACCCCCCTCTAGTCGTCATCTCGGTCCTTTCACTATGGCCCCCGGGTCTACTTTTATCATATATTAAAATGTAAAAATACTTTGCTACAATTTATTTACTTTATTTTATTTTGTATTTTTGTTCTATCTATCTATCACACTACGAGATTTGATCCTTGCAATTAACCACCGAGGGATTGACAACCCCTTGTTCGCATTGGGTGTAAGTATTTATTATTTTGTGTGTAGGTACTGCTAACGAGGTGTTGCTTGGTTCTCCTACTGGATTGATAGCCTTGGTTCTTAACTGAGGGAAATACTTATTTCTACTATACTACATCATCCTCTCCTCTTCGATAAAATCCCAATGCAACTCACAAGTAGCAGGAAGAATTTCTGGCGCCGTTGCTAGGGAGACATCATCAACGTCTATCAAGTACCATCGCATAAACTTTCATCTCCTTGCATTTATATTATTTGTCATTTGCCTCTCGTTTTCATCTCCCTCACTTCTAAAATGTTTTCACAAAAATACAAAAATATTTTTCGTTTGCCTTTTTGCTTGTTTGCTTTTTTGCTTCAAGTTGCTATCATGTCGGAATTTGATAAGGTTATCGTTGAAAGCGCTAGTGAGGATAGCACTAATGAATCCCTTGAGGAAAAGCTTAAATCCATTGATCTCAATCATGATCCTCCAAAAATTAGCAATCCCACAAATCTTTAAACTAAAATATATCATGTGGGAAGTGGATATATTATTGGGAAGAATATCATCCAAGAATTCTTCAATTGCATGGGGGTTATACCAATTATATATAAGAGGGTCTATTCTTGATAAAACAAATTGCTATGTTGATGCTATTGCCATGCTAGTGGTTAACTTAGAAAGACAATTCGTGCATATGCATCCATCCCTACAAAAGATATTTTATGAGTTCCCCAATATCCATGATTCTAAAATTAAAAAGATTGCTACTATTATTCTTATGCGTGAATTTGACTATATAATTCGAGAAGCTAGAGAAATCTTTGCTTACTATAGGATAAACTTTGAGCATCCTCCCATAGAAGAAATTCTCCATGATAAAGACACTATACGTAGTTTGGAATCTGAAAATTATTTTGCTTATAGTGATAATCTTAGAAGGAGAGTTCCCTATGCTGAAATTATTAAAACCGTGTACCACAATACTTGTGATAAATTTGAATGGATTACTAAGGGAATTGATGAAGGATTTAGTAATGAGTGGTTTGAGGAGATGGCTAGGGAACCTATTGATGATGAAGTACATGTTTTATATGAGGATGTTTATGGGGATGATTCAGAATTTGGAGTAATGAACGTTAAAATTACTGAACAAAGCCCTTTCAATAGTTTAATCTCCCCTAATATTAAAGAAGAGTATGAGAAGAGAGAAATACTAAGAAAAATTCTAGAAGATTTGATTAAAAAGGACTTGGGAATGAAAGATGACAATACTTGAAATTATGCATTACGCCTAGCTAGGGGCATAAAACAATAGCACTAGTTGGGAGGCAACCCAATAGTTATCTTATTTTTTCTGTTTTTTTTCTGGTTTTTGTGTGCACACAGCTACTGTTATGGTTGTGTTTTTGTGTTTTAAATTAGTGTTTGTGCCAAGTAAAGCCTTTGGGATGATTTGGATGATAGTTGCTTTGATTCTGTGAAAAAACAGAAACTTTGGCGTCCAGTAGCAGAATTGTTAAAAAATTCTGGAGTGTAATAAAATTCTAATTTTTTTTACACATGATTGATATATAAATTGCCCACATTGTACTTATGTTTCAGAATTTTTGGAGTTACATAAGTATGGTCATTATTCGAATTATTACAGATTGTTCGGTTTTTTACAGATTTTGTTTTCGTTGTGTTGTTTGCTTGTTTTGATGAATCTATGGATTATATCGGGGGGTATAAGCCATGGTGAAGTTAGAATACAGTAGGTATAATGCAATAATAAAATATGAATGGGTTTGCAACAGTTCCTAAAGTAGTGATTTGCTTTGTTATACTAATGGATCTCACGAAGGTTTTTGTTGAGTTTTGTGTGCTAAAGTTTTCAAGTTTTGAGTGAGATCATGATGGATGAAGGAATAAGGAGTTGCAAGAGCCTAAGCTTGGGGATTCCCGAGGCACCCCAAGGTAATATTCAAGGACTCCCAAGCATCTAAGCTTGTGGATGCCCCGGAAGGCATCCCCTCTTTCTTCTACCAACTATTGGTAATTTTACTTGGAGTTCTATTTTTATTCATCACATGATATGAGTTTTGCTTGGGTGCCGTGTATTATATGAGTCTTTGCTTTGTTTGCTTTTTAGTTTGTCATAATCATCTTTGCTGAACACACCTTTTTGAGAGGGACACACATTATTCGTGATATGTTAGAATACTCTATGTGCTTCACTTATATCTTTTGAGCTAAGCAGTTGCTCTAGTCCTTCACTTATCTTTTAGAGCACGGCGGTGGTTATATTTTAAAGAAATACGTGCGCTCTCATGCATCACTTATATCTTTTTGAGAGTTGATAATAGTAATGACAATTAGTAAAAGTTATGATTTTGGCCCTAATATGATAGGTATTCAAGAGGGATATAATAAAAACTTTCATGTAGATCACTGAATATGATAAGTTTGATTCCTTGCAATAGTTTTGCGAGATAAAGGTGGTAATATGTGGGTTGTGCTAGTGAGTAATTGTGGTTTAGTAAGAATATTTGTGTTAAGGTTTGTGATTCCCGGAGCATGCATGTATAGTCTCTCATTATGCTATGAAGTTGGAGCATGATTTATTATTGATTGTCTTCCTTATGAATGGCGGTCGGGGACGAGCGATGGTCTTTTCTTACCAATCTATCCCCCTAGGGGCATGCGTAGTAGTACTTTGCTTCGAGGGCTAATAAACTTTTGCAATAAGTATGTGAGTTTTTTATGACTAATGCGAGTCCATGGATTATACGCACTCTCACCTTTCCGCAATTTGCTAGTCTCTTTGGTACCGTGCATTGTCCTTTCTCAACTTGAGATGTGGTGCAAACTTCGTCGGTGCATCCAAACCCCGTGATATGATACGCTCTATCACACATAAGCCTCCTTATATCTTCCTCAAAACAGCCACCATACCTACCTATTATGGCATTTCCATAGCCATTCCGAGATATATTGCCATGCAACTTCCACCGTTCCGTTTTATTATGACACGCATCATCATTGTCATATTGCTTTGCATGATCATATAGCTGACATGGTATTTGTGGCTCAGCCACCATTCATCATTTTTATACATGTTATGCTAGATCATTGCACATCCTGGTACACCGTCGGAGGCATTCATATAGAGTCGTATTTTGTTCTAGTATCGAGTTGTAAGTAAATAGAAGTGTGATGATTATATTCATTATTAGAGCATTGTTTCAAGTTAGGAAAGGATGATGGAGGCTATGATTCCCCGAGAAGTCGGGATGAGGCTCCAGACGAAAAAAAGAGGCCAAAAAGAGCCCACAAAAAAGAGCCAAAAAAAGAGCCAAAAAAAGAAAAAAAAATGAGAGAAAAAGAGAGAAGGGGCAATGTTACTATCCTTTCCACACTTGTGCTTCAAAGTAGCACCATGTTTTTAATATAGAGAGTCTCCTATGCTTTCACTTTCATATAACTAGTGGGAATTTTTCATTATAGAACTTGGCTTGTATATTCCAATGATGGGCTTCCTCAAATGCCCGAGGTCTTCATGAGCAAGCAAGTTGGATGCACACCCACTTAGTTTTATTTTTGAGCTTTCATACACTTATAGCTCTTAGTGCATCCGTTGCATGGCAATCCCTACTCCTTGCATTTACATCAATTGATGGGCATCTTCATAGCCCGTTGATTAACCTCGTCGATGTGAGACTTTCTCCTTTGTTGTCTTCTCAATATTATCTCCATCACCATACTCTATTCCACCCATAGTGCTATATCCATGGCTTGCGCTCATGTATTGCGTGAGAGTTGAAAAAGCTGAAGCGCGTTAAAAAGTATGAACCAATTGCTCGTCTTGTCATCGGGGTTGTGCATGATAAATACTTTGTGTTAAGAAGATGGAGCACGACAAGGCTATATGATTTTATAGGGATAACGTTCTTTAGCATTGATATTTTGAAAGACGTGATTGTTTGTTGGTATGCCTTATTGTTATTGTTTTATGTCAAATTATAGAGTATTGTTTTGAATCATTCGGATCTTAATATTCATGCCACAAAATATAGATTACATGATGAACATGTTAGGTAGCATTCCACATCAAAAATTATGTTTTTATGATTTACCTACTCGAGGACGAGTAGTAATTAAGCTTGGGGATGCTTGATACGTCTCCAACATATCTATACTTTTTTGTTGTTCCATGCTATTATAGTATCAATCTTGGATGTTTTATATGCATTTATATATCATTTTTTGGGACTAACCTATTAACTTAGTGCCAAGTGTCAGTTGTTGTTTTTACCTCTTTTTGGTTTTCCAGAATATCAGTACCAAACGAAGTCCAAATGCCACGAAATTTTTTAACGATTTTTTCTGGACATAAGAGACCCTGAAAGCTTCGGGAGAGGGCCACAAGACGAAGGAGTAGCCCACAAGGCACCAGGGCGCGCCCAGGGGGGTAGGCGCGCCCTGGTGGCTTGTGGGGCCCATGTTCATCCGTCTGACCTAATTCCGCCTCTATAAATTCTCTAAAATCGAGAAACCAACAGAGAGCCACCCAAAATACTTTTTCCGTCGCTGCAAGTGTCTGTTCTCACGAGATCTCATTTGGAGGCCTTTTCCGGTACTCCGTCGGAGGGGGGATCGACCACGGAGGGGCACTACATCAACCTTGCTGCCCTTCCGATGATGTGTGAGTAGTTTACCACAGACCTACGGGTCCATAGCTAGTATCTAGATGGCTTGCTCTCTCTCTCTCTCTCTTTGATCTTCAATACAATGTTCTCCTCGATGTTCTTGGAGTTATATTCGATGTAATCACTTTTTGCGGTGTGTTTGTTGGGATATGATGAATTGTGAGTTTATGATCAGATTATCCATGAATATTATTTGAGTCTTCTCTGAACTCTTTTATGCATGATTATTATAGCTTTGTATTTCTCTCCGATCTATTGATTTGGTTTGGCCAACTAGATTGATTTTTCTTGCAATGGGAGAGGTGCTTTGTGATGGGTTTAATCTTGCGGTGATCTATATCCCAGTGACAGAAAGGGACAAGACACGTATTTGCATTGTTGCCATTAAGGATAAAAAGATGGGGTTGATTCATGCGTGAGTTTACTTTTTCTACATCATGTCATCTTGCTTAAGGCGTTACTCCGTTTTTTATGAACTTAATACTCTAGATGCATGCTGGATAGCGGTCGATGTGTGGAGTAATAGTAGTAGATGCAGGCAGGAGTTGGTCTACTTGTATATACATGATCATTGCCTTGGATATCATCATGATTATTCACTTTTCTATCAATTGACTAACAGCAATTTGTTTACCCACCGTATGCTATTTTCAAGAGAGAAGCCTCTAGTGAAAACTATGGCCCCGGATCTACTTTTATCATATATTAAAATCTAAAAATACTTTGCTGCAATTTTATTTACTTTATTTTATTTTGTATTTTTGTTCTATCTATCTATCACTACGAGATTTGATCCTTGTAATTAACCGCCGAGGGATTGACAACCCCTTGTTCGCGTTGGGTGCAAGTATTTGTTATTTTGTGTGTAGGTACTGCTAACGAGGTGTTGCTTGGTTCTCCTACTGGATTGATAATCTTGATTTTTAACTGAGGGAAATATTTATGTCTACTGTACTGCATCATCCTCTCCTCTTCGAGAAATCCCAACGCAGCTCACAAGTAACATCCTATTTTGTGTTGTGGGTGGCAAAACTGGTATCAGGCACATAACATGCAGCCTTGATACTACTCTCTCCGTAAAAAAAAAGATAAAAGCTTTTAGTTACTACTTCCCTCCCTAAAAATATATAAAAGCATTTAGATCACTAAAGTAGTGATATAAAAGCTCTTATATTTTTTTATAGAGAGAGTACTTATCAACCTATCCAAGTTCCTATATATCTCCTTTAAGATGGGGTGTGAACGGTCATCAACACCAAATATATGTGTCCTTTGGTCCATCTCGATCCAATTGAATGCACCATCCCATATCTTTCTTGTCCATCAAACTTCTAACCTTTTTTGTTTCTGTCCACCGTCCTAGTCTCTCTTTTTTTAACATCAGTACAGACACAAGCGCTCATATACACACGCATACACTCACCTCTATGAACGCACACACGCACACCCTACCCCTATGAGCACCTCCGAAAGATTAAGCCGACATATCATCTTGAGATTTACGAAGTCACCGTAGGCGCCTCGTCGTCGACGGGAACGTCTCCTCCCACAGAATGCGCATCGCCGGAAATCCTGAAATAAATCCAGTAATAAATGCGAGCACCAGGATTTGAACCCTGGTGGGCTGGGGATACCACAGTCCCTCTAACCATTCAACCACAGGTTGGTTCGCTCCACCGTCCTAGTCTTGCGTAGTATATAATTTGCGTGTTCACAGGATTCCATCCCGAACAACATTTTCCCGATCGTCATGATGGAACAGCATTTTCCCGATCTTCATGATGGAACAGCATTTTCCCGATCTTCATGGTTCATGCTAGTTCCAATGTCACGTGTTTGCTACAAGCACCAAGAACAATCCTCCATAACGGCATTTCCAAGTGGATTTTCAAAAGGCCTATGAGAAAGTCAAATGACCTTTCTTACAAACAGGCATTGAGAATGAAAGGATTTGTCCAGGCTTGGAGGAACTAGGTTGAATCTTTTTGTTCGGGGAGATAGCATGGGAGTGAAAGTAAATGATGGTATTGGTCATTACTTTCAGACTCAGAAAGGTCTTGATAGAGGGGTCCTTTATCACCAATACTGTTTAATATTGTCACATATATGTTAGATGTCTTTTTTTGTCGGAAAAACTTCTGATCTATTCATCAACTATCAAGATAGTACAAAGAACAGTAGAAGTAAAATTTACATCGAGATTCGTAGACCACCTAGCGACGAGTACAAGCACTAGGGCGAGCCAAAGGCGCGCCGCCGTCACCGTCCCTCCATCATCGGAGCCGAGCAAACCTTGTTGTAGTAGATAGTCGGGAAGTCGTCGTGCTAAGGCCCAATAGGACCAGCGCGCTAGAACAGCAGCGGCCGCTGATGAAGAGAAGCATAGACCGGAAGGATCCAACTTGAAGACACACGAACACATACGAACGATGGCTGGATCCAGTGGATCCACCAATGACAAATGCCGATCGAATCCCACAAGATTCGTCGGAGAAAAATCTCCATACAAGTTTAAGTGAAACAAATGTTAAACAAGTTTTTGAAAAATATTAAACTTGTATTCGATAAATGTTAAATGTGTATAGAAAAAATATTGACCATGTATTCGAAAAATGTTAAACTTGTATTTAAAATGTTAAATGTGTATAGAAAAAAATTGACCATGTATTAAAAATGTTAAACTTGTCTTTCAAAATTATAAAAGGTGTATAGAAAAAATGTTGATCATGTATTAAAAAAATAAACTTGTATCTGAAAAATGTTAATCAAGCATTTGTAAAAAAATATTAAATGTTTGTAGAAATAAAAGTTGACCAAGTATTCAAAAAATGTTTATTTGCTATTTGGAAAGTGTCAATCAAGCATTTGAAAAATCTTAAATGTGTATACAAAAAGTTGACCATGGATTCAATAAATGTTAATCTTGTATTTTAAAAAATTTTAATTATTTATTAGAAGAATATATTGGATATATACCGTATATGGAAAATAGTGAAAACCCGAGAAAAAACAAAAGAAAACCTAAGAAAACTGAGAAAAGAAGCAAACAAAACAATGAAAAAAATGAAGAAAAGAGAAAGAAAGGAAAAAAAAGCTTGTGAAAACCGAGAAAGAAACAACGAAAACCGAAGAAAAATGATGGAGAAAGAAAGAAAAGAAAAAAAAGGCTATGGCAATCGAGAAAGAAACAAATAAAAAAACCAGTAAAAAGGAGAAAGAAACAAAGAATACCCGATGGAGAAAAAAGTAAAAACAAAAACAAAAAACCCTGTGGAAAACCACCTTTTTTGCTTTAAGTAGGACGCGCTCGACTGACATAACATGAACCTGATGGGTGACGCAGTGGCTAGCGTGTTACACAGTAACCAATCGATCCCCGCTCGCTTGGCCTCTTTTTCTACTTTTAAGTATGCTATGGTGGGCCGGCCTGTAACTATAGAATCTTTAGTGTGAGATCCTATTGTCTCGCTTATAAGCGTGATATAGTTGCCGCACTGGGAGGAGGGGTTGGCACTCGGTCGTTAAGTAGCGACCTACACGCCAAATAGGGTTGGCCCTTGCTTATAGCGAGATAAAGCGTTCGCTTGCCTCATGCGCCCCCTAAATGGGTCGGCCCATCGCGGGAGGAGCGTCGGGTCTCTAGTGCACGTTTTTCATTTTACTTATAGCAAAAGACCCCGTGTGTTGCAACGGAAGAAAAAAAATACGATACACCCAGCCCAATAACCATGACCCAAAACCCCTAATAGGTCCATGTCCTTTATTTCAACTTGACGTTCCATTTGTATTGTCGTTTATCCTCCTTCCTACCCTCACCGATGGTGGCCTGAGTGCTCAGACAACCACAAATTGAATGTGGTCAATCCTAAGGCGTCTCTCTCTCGGCATAAGATGAGCAATATGCTATTTTCCCCTGTGAGCTTTTATAAAGGCGTGCATGCATGGTTATTGACTGTTTCTTTCGTCTCTTATTTGGTTTTGCTAAGGTGTTCATTTGCAATCTGGATCGGCGTCGGTATGAAAAACAGATGGATCATGCACTATTGATTAAGGTTGCACCCTGAATAGCATTTTAAAAATGGTTAATAGGTAGAAAAATCATATTCAGATCAACACATTTTTCTAATCAAATTCCATATATAACATGTTAAAATTGGAGTTAAGATTTAATGATATGGATATTTTTGGAAAGCATTTGTTCTAGATGGACTACGGGTTGATTAACCCAAATACGAGCGAGTTTTCTTTTTAATTCCTGTCACTTAGGTGGATTATGGCTTAATTACCAGAAAAGGCAGGGGGTTTCCTATAAAAATGGAAAAATAATCATTTTTCTTTCACTTAAAGGTGGACTAAGAGTATTACCAAAAAGGTAGGGTGTATTCTGTTAAAAAATGCGTGATGGACATGCAGAAGCTCTCCTTCTTTTATTATTATTACATACAAATTTTTGAAGTTTACTAAAAAAACTTATATATCTTAAGTGGAAAATATTTATTTATTTTCATTGCACGTTCAAGAAAATGTTAACCTAATTTTATAGAAATGTCAGCAAAACTTCTAAAAATGTTAGTAACATTAAAAAAATTCGTGGCAACTTAAAAATGTTCTCACATTTCACAATAATATAAATGACATGTGAAAAAAAGGTTTATAAAATGTAAATTTTTTTCTTAATTAAAAATTATTGCGTACCTTTCAAAAAATGTACTTGACATTTTTAAAAAATTCAAACATTTCGAAAAATGTGTTTGTTGCAGTTTTAGAAAATCTTTATACAATGTAAAAAAGTTATAAAAATGTTTCATATCATTGAAAAAAATGTTGAATGTGGTATTTGGAAAAAAAAATTAACATATATTGAAAAAATGTTCGAAAACATATATTTGAAAGATCAAACGTGTATAAGAAAATGTCCCTGATGCATACAAATAATGTACAATGTGTATGAAAAAAGTGGACATAAAAATGTATATTTTAAAAAAAAATTAATCAGGTATTTTTTTCAGACATGTATAAAAACTTTGTTCCTTACAAAGTGTATGAAAATATAGACATCAAAACTTATATTTGAAAGAAAGTGTTAATCATATATTTGAAAAATATATAATATGCATAAAAATGTTCCTGATGTGTATGTAAAAAGTATATCTATGTTCACAAAATTTAAAAAATAAAAAACCATAAAAATGAAAATCGGTAGGAAACACAAAAAACCGAAAGCAAAAAGGAAGCCATTGAAAAAGACACAGAAAATTGAATAAAATAGAAGAAAACAGAAAAAAAACAATACAGGGAACACAGAAAACTAAAAACCCGTTGGAATAAACTAAAAACAATACAGACCATGGTGAAACTGCTCTATAGATAGAACCTTTTTAAATAAAACCGTTTGAACGGACCAGTCCAATAGCTGCCGTAGCTCTTCCAAGTCCAATGGGTGAGAAAAAGCCCGTGGGAGTAACATTTAGGCCCAGAAGTTGTTACGGCGCAACAGATAGATCACTATGGCCCTGTGTTGTTTATATGGCCCAATATAACAATAATCTGATGCGGCCCAATAACAGTTGCAATCCTCGCCAGTCACCACTACATAAGCCCACCCCGAGCTAGGGTTCGGGTCTCTCGCATCCCACCACCCCAAGCTCCAGACCTCCTCCTCCTCCCCCGCCGCCGCCGCACTCTCCAGAGACCGCAGGCATGGGCGTCTTCACCTTCGTGTGCCGCGACTCTGGCGCCGAGTGGTCGGCCAAGCAGCACAAGGGCGAGCTCGAGGCCTCCGCCGCCACCCCCTACGACCTGCAGCGCCAGCTCGTCTCCGCCGCCTGCGCCGAGGACAAATCCGGTGGCGTCCAGTCCTCCTTCACCATGGTCTCCCCCAAGTCCGCCATCTTCCAGGTCCGGACCCCATCCAGCGCACGCTAAAATTCTGTGATGTGTACTTCTGATCTGACCATATGCTGCGCCTTCGTATATGTACTTAATTAGTTCCGATCCATGAATTCTGATGATTCGTTAATGTTGATACGTATTTTTTGTTACATATTCTGTGGTATGCATTTAGTAGCATGTTAGTGATTCATTTAGATCCGACGATCTGTTCTATGAATTTTGGCCTTTCTGGATGAGGAGCTTTTTAATTTGTACTGTAGTATTTATCACCGAACGTTGGTCCAGATGTTGTATTTAAGTTCTTGGAGTTTGGATTTTGATCAGTAAATTGAGTCAAAACATGTAGAGTTGTTTATGTTGTTCTCTAGTCAATCGGTTGTAGCTTAATTAGCATGTTGAGCAGTAACAGTTCTTGGTCCTAGTTATCACTAGGATACAGAAAAGGTTGTTTACTTGTAATTATATCATTTGCTGTTTCTATAGTTCATCATTGCAAGGGATTCCAAGTTTGTTTATGCACTAGTGTGATGTCAGAAGTTACAAGCACATTAAGTTGGCCTTTTTGTCAATTATCTTCCATTTGTTGCTGTACCAAGTGACCATTACACATTGGTCTTGATGATAGTTATACATGTTGTGTCAACCAGCTAAGTTTTTAAACATCTGATAGCTAGTCTTGCTTTAACTTACTTTCTTGAAAAAAAGAATTGAAATGCTCATATGAAACTTAATGCAGGTGGTCATTGGTGCTGCTGCTGGTGGTCCGATCGGCGGAGGTGCTGCCGCTGGTGGTGCCGCTGCATCAGGTGGAGCTGCCGCCGAGGCCCCCAAGGCTGAGGAGAAGAAGGAAGAGGAGAAGGAGGAGAGCGAGGATGACCTTGGCTTCTCCCTCTTCGATTAGATCTTCTTTATCCTGTTGCTCGCCAGAAATGACATGGTCCTATTGCT
The DNA here is from genome assembly GCA_011799875.1 of Thinopyrum elongatum. Classification (NCBI taxonomy): domain Eukaryota; kingdom Viridiplantae; phylum Streptophyta; class Magnoliopsida; order Poales; family Poaceae; genus Thinopyrum; species Thinopyrum elongatum. Next base: position 563,106,043 of record CM022303.1, read on the forward strand.
GCAGTAATTTTGATGCCATGCCCACAGGGTTTGTGAACCTGCCTAGTTTGATTGTCAAGGGATGTATGTGTTACTTTCTGTTCATGTGAGGATTTGGTTATGTTATTCTGCAGCATCGAATATCCCACTATGGCTTTAGTCTTGCCAGTTTATAGTTTTTGTTCCGTCCTGAAATTCTCGAGGGTATCATTGCCTGGATTTTGTTTACATCTTAAATCTAGTGTTAGTTTTATTCTCACCACTGGGATGAACTTGTGTCCGTATTCCTGTGCTTCGACATGAAAGCAAAATCAGAGATTTGGATGTCTGGTATGGAAGATTTGATGTTTGGAATAGTTTGTGCTCCAGGAACAACTGAAGCCTTGAAATAAGCCCCGTTGTTGCAACTTGTGCTGTGCCTGAAGGAGATGATCCAGCTTACAGACTTGAATTTAACTACGAAACGTTTTGACTCTTTAGAAACAAGTACAACATTTGACTCTTTAGAAACAAGTACAACATGCGGGCATCTCGCCTCGGTTGAGCAGAGACCCTCACAGGATACAATCACCTCTGGAAAAATGGGCAGCATAAAATGGAAAACAAATATATTTAGTCATGTATCACTCCGATCCATAGTACTCGTCGCACTAATAAGAATCGGAGGGAGTATTTATTGCTTGCCTCACGATCTTATTACTTTTTGCCTGACATCCTGAAGCATCAGCAACAATGTTTCTTGCAAGAGACAGAATATTCTTCAACATTCCAAAATCGGAATATTTTGGGATGTTACAAACAGCTCGCCTCAGGATCTTATTACTTTTTGCCTGACATCCTGAAGCATCATCAACAATGTTTTTTGCAGAGACAGAATCGATAATCATCAAGTTCATACTCACTCGTTTTACACTCCCCTTCGGCGAAACCCTCGTTGTGGCAGTGCTCGACACATGGTTTGCTCGTGCATTCAGAAACAGTGTATGTTTTGCTATACTCCTTGCAAATTTTGCCTTCAGATCCTGCAATAGAATATGGACAGCATTTGGGCAACAACCTTAGAACATAGAACACCAGTAATCTATTATACTCTTTGGATAATTATTTCGGGCAAGGCTTACCAGGAAGCAACAGAACCGCCATGAGCAACACCAAGCACAAGCCAGGCATCTTCACCTTGTGGACCTCCATGCATCCAAGAATGAACGCCCAAGAAAAGAAGGAAGGAATCCAAAGCTTAAGTTAGTTGTTTCATCGACCCCTTCTTATAGATATGGATGTTATCTTTTTGTGGATGATGCAATCGTACATATCTAGATGATGCAGTGATGTGTTGTACATTGAAAAAAAGGCACTTCGAGACATGATAAAGAACACTAGATGTTGTTGGAAAGTGTGTGCATTGTTGCTACGAGACATGATATGATGTTTGCACGAAAGTGTTGTTCTGCCCACGAGCACTCTATCTAATTAAAAGATCCAGCAGCGTGATGTAGGAGACGACAGTACCACCCCACTCCCCCACCACCTGCCACCAAATCCAGTCATTTACTCCATCGCCGGTAGAAGGTAACGAAAAGCAACTTTCCTGATCCACGGATCGGGAAGAGGGCCGACGTCTAGATCCACGACTCGACTAGCTGCCGTCGGCCATCGCGTCTCCTACATCTTGGTCTTGGCCCACAGCTCAGTTGTATTTCCTTGTTTCCTTCTGTTTCTGGCGCTCGTGTCTCTGGCTAGCCCATAATTGCATCCCATTGGCAGAGGCAACTCAACCGCCCAGATAAAGAGCGCATGTGTGCTTGTAAGCAGAAACACTGCGTCCATGTTTGCACTACTACTCAAAATGGTGTCTTATTGCTTAGGCGAAACCTTACAAAAACCAAACATAAAATGTTGTATTTATCTAGATGATGCAAGTGTATATAACCAGAGAATGCAATGATATGTTTTATATTGAAAAAGACACTCTGAGACGTGAAAGCCGCCCTAGGTTGTTGATACATATGTGTGTTATTGGTGAAAAGCACCCTAGGTTGTTGATACATATGTTTTATGTGTGTTGTTGTTTACATGTTTCACTAATACAAATAGGATATAATAACATTTTGTTTTATGTGTGTTATTGTTTACATGTTTGACTAATACAAATAGGTTATAATAACATTTTGTTTTGTATAGTCATATCATTTGCTTCTCAGTGTTCTGTTTCTACAGTTCCACCGTTGCTAGGGATTGCAAATTTGTTTATTCGCCCGGGTGATGTCAGAATTTACTAGCACACTAAGGTGGTCTTTTTGTCAATTATCTTCCATTTGTTGTTGAACCAAGTGACCATTGCACATTGGAAGTCGGTCTTGATGATAATTATGCATGTTGTGTCAACCAGATAAAATTTTAAACAACAGATAGCTAGTCTTGCTTTAATTTGTTTTCTTGATTATCGCCAAAAAAGACTTGTATTGATAAAAAGAATTGAAATGCTCATATGAAACTTAAGGCAGGTGGTCATTGGTGCTGCTGGTGGTGGTCGGATTGGCGGAGGTGCTGCCGCTGGCGGTGCTGCCGCATCAGGCGGAGCTACCGTAGAGGCCCCCAAGACTGAGGGGAAGGAGGAAGAGAGCGAGGACGACCTTGGCTTCTCCCTATTGCCCGCCAGAAATGACTTGGTTCTACTGCTGCAGCAATTGCCATGCCCACATGGTTTGTGAACCTGCCTAGTTTGATTGTGAAAGGGATCTATGTTTTAGTTTCTGTTCATGTGAGAATTTGATTATGTTATTCCGCGACTTCGAATATCCTACCATGGCTTTAGTCTTGCCAATTTATAGTTTCTCTGTTTTGGTATCCAAGTTTTTCTTTCTCAGTCCTGAAATTCTTAAGGGTATCATCGCCTTGTTTTGCTTTACGTCTTAAATCTAGTGTTTGTTTTATTGTCTCCACCAGGGTAAATTTGGCAACTGAGCAAATTGAGAGTTTTGGATGTCTGGGATAAAAAGATTTGATGTTTGGAATACTTTGTACTCCAGGAACCACTGCAGCCCTGTAATAGGCCCTAAATGAGGTGAAGATTCTCTTGCAAGATCTTTTATTATTTGAGGGATGAGGATATATTGCAATAGCCTTTAGGAGCTCGCCAGGTAAATGTTCTTCAAGCAGTCATTATACAGAGTATTGCAACTTGTGTTGTGCTGTATGGAAATGATCGAGCTTACGGACTTGAATTTCACTACAAAACGTATGACTCTTTTTAGAAACAAGTACAACATTTTTTTTTTTTGGAAATGGAGGCGTGCCCCCGGCCTCTGCATCATAATGATGCATGCAGCCATCTTATTAAAGAGTCTCGAAGTATCACAAAGTCATAAAAGTATTACAGCTCGCAATTGGAGCGAAAAAAAAGAAAAGAAAAGTACATGCTCAAAATCACAACCAGTATGACCATGTAAAGGATAAGCTCCCTAGACTCCTATCCTGTTATGTGACCGCCATCCGAACCGGTTGAATATAACCCGTGCTACCATCTCCCACTGGTTGCACCCACTAACCAAAGGCTCCCTGGAGTCCATAGGAATGAGTAAGGACCACGTACGGATCCATGCGGTAGCTCTGAAGATGACCTGCACGAAAGTTAAAGTATGTTATCTGTTAAAAATCATATCATTCCTGCAATTCCATATAGCCCATATAAGCGCACATATTCCAATCCGAATACGAGCCGCAGTAATATGCTCAGCCCCAGCTAACCACGTTCCAAACAATGATTCAATGTCAACTGGAGGAATAATGTTAAAGGCTATATGGATCGTTCTCCAAAGCAATTTGGCGAGTGGGCACTCTAGGAATAAGTGTTGTATTGTTTCATCATGATCACAAAAACAACAACGTGAACTACCTACCCATCGCCTCTTTATTAAGTTATCTTTGGTGAGGATCACTTGCTTGTGGACGAACCACATAAATATTTTAATACGCAAGGGAACCTTAACCTTCCAAATATGTAACGATCTCGAGATTGGGCCAGAATTAATCAGATCCATGTAGAAAGATTTCACCATAAATACCCCATTTCTAGCTAACTTCCAGTGCGTCGAATCAGGTTGGTCGGATAATTGAACATCTATCAATCTCCGGACCAAGTGCATCCAGGCAGTCCATCACTCACCAACTACCGCACGTCTGAACTGAATATTCAAGGGAGTCGTTTGAAATACTGTGCCTACGTAATCCTCCTTACGTTGCACGATGTAATAAAGGATGGGGTATTGTATGGCTAGGGGCGTCTCTCCTAACCACGTATCCTCCCAAAATCTTGTTGACATCCCATTGCCAACCAAGAATTTGACCCTACGAAAGAACAAGTCTTTCGTTCGCATGAGTCCCTTCCAGAATGGCGAGTCAGTTGGTCTCACGGTGACCTGGGCGAGCGTTTTCGACTGTAAATACTTATTGCGTAGAATCTGTGCCCACATACCTTCCGGCTCTGTCTCTAACCTGTAGAGCCATTTACTCATAAGACATTTATTCTTAATTTCCAAGTTCTCAATACCGAGACCCCCCTGGTCCTTGGGTCGGCAAAGAATATCCCATCGTGCGAGACGGTATTTCCTCTTGGCCTCATCTGACTGCCAGAAGAATCGAGATCTAAAGAAATCAAGTCTCTTCCGCACCCCTTTCGGTATCTCAAAGAAAGATAGCAGGAACATCGGCATACTAGTAAGTACTGAGTTAATCAGCACTAGCCGACCTCCATACGACATGAGCTTGCTCTTCCAGCAACTAAGCTTTTTTTCAATTCGATCTTCGATGCACTTCCATTCTTTATTAGATAACTTACGGTGATGAATCGGTATGCCCAAATAACTGAATGGCAAAGAACCTAATTCACACCCAAACAATTGTCTATATGTGTCTTGCTCTTCTTTGGCCTTACCAAAGCAGAACAACTCGCTCTTGTGAAAGTTTATTTTTAATCCAGACAATTGTTCGAAGAGACATAATATGAGTTTCATATTTCGCGCTTTTGCAATGTCATGTTCCAGGGTCTCTTGGGCTTCTCCCCATCGCCCTTCGGGAACGTAGGATCGGCAGAACATGAGACAGTACCCTCCATCATTAGAGGCTCTACAATGTCCGCAGTCTCCGACCCCTCCTCATCTCCGGCCTCCGCATTAGGCAAGATGTTATTACATATGTTTTCAAGAGCAGCCATTCCTAAATTTTTCATGTCATCGTCATTCATAGGTCTAACTGATGCGAGATTCCGAATTATTTCAGAAGCCCTTTCCGCTTCCAAATCTAAAAGATCATTTACAGATTTCGCAACCTCCTTCACATTCGAACCCAAAGATATACCTAGGTCGTTTGCCTTATCGATAATTTCATGATCGATGAAATGCAAAATTGAACAACTCTTATCAAAAGACATACCTGTAGTTGCCTCGACATCTCGAAGCTTGGCCGCCCTCATGGCGCGCGCTAACTGCAGGTCATCTACATCTGGCTGTCCCTAGATCCGGTTGCTGACACACCTGCCAGCCGTCACCGGATCCATGATCCCACCAAAAGCGATAAGCTCCTCCGTAGTCCTCTCCCGAGGCGTCTGCTCCCCGCTCCCACGCCCATCCCTTGTTGACGGTGAAGAAGGGTAGGGTGCGGTCGAGCGGGAATCGCCAACCGTAGCAATGGGAGAACGAGACCGTGGAGCCACCTGCTCGACAGTCCCACTCCCCCCTAAACCGTCAACGCGGCGTGGAGTCGACACGGGAGGAGGGGAGCTGCGGGCCTCCTGCCCATGCCCATGCACATGAACCTCATTAAAAATAACATTTATGCATGAACGTAACCACACGAGGATGGTTGACCTTGACATAGCTCAAGATGAGCGGCTTCTCTCCAGCGGGGACAACAACCATCGAAGGCTTAAGAGCGGTGTTGGAAAGGGCGTGAAGAAAGTAATATGCAAGAATGTCAAACCTGAAGTAAGGTGATGCAAACACTAAATTCTTTCACTGGTGGGTCAATGCTAGGAGGAGAAAGAACCACATCTATAGGTTCAAGGACAGCCGATTGGATCACTGAGCATGAGATAAAAGAGGTGTTAATCCATGAACACTTCTCCAAGGTGACGGGAAAGGGGAACCAAAGAACGAAGGACTTTAATTGGGAGGCTCCACCTTGAGACACGTGAGTTGGGAGGAGGTAATGGCAGCAATTAATTATATGCATAATGACAAGGCGCTCTGTCCGGATGGCTTCACCGGACTTTTCTTCAAAAAAAGTGTTGGGGCATCATCAAGGAAGACATCATGAATGCTATACTTCTCTTTGTGCCAACCTGCATTGGATCAATTCCGAAAATGTGGTTTTAATGCCCCATAAAGAAGGAGCGGAGGGGGTTTCAGACTATAGACCTATAAGCCGCATCGATGCGATTGCAAAAATCATTGAAAAAATTCTTGCCACCCGGCTTCGTCCGCACATGGATGCTCTTGTCTCCTATGCCCAAAGAGCCTTCATCAAGAGAAGGAGCATCCATGACAACTTCACGAGAAACCTCGTGCGCCATTTGCACAAGAACAACACCCCTTCACTACTTTTCAAGATGGCATCCGGAAGGCTTTCGACTCCACGAAGTGGAATACATCATAGACCTCTAAAAGGGGCTTCCCAAGTAAGCTTAGGAATTGGATCAGTGCGCTCCTTGCCACTTCCACCTCTCGGATTCTCCTCAATGGGGTAGACGACCCTCCCATTCGACATGGAAGGGGTCTACGTCAAGGGGATCCCCTATTCCCCCTCTTTGTCATTGCAGTTAACCATCTCCAACAACTCCTCAACTTGGCTACAAGGAGGGGCCTTCTCCACAAGGTGCGAGGTCGTGGCACTTGAGAACCTTTCTATACGCGGACAATACAATAGTGTCGGCCCAGTGGGAACCAGGGTACCACGGGCCATCTGCCTGCGGCCCAGGAAGGCCCCCCTGGCCCAACTGAAGAGGCAGCCCAGCAGCGGGCACTACGAAGCCAACAGCCTCACAAGGGCCTTGCCCCGCGAGGGGCTTCCTGACGAAGGACTTCACCCAAGACCACCACCACAACAAGTGGCCTCGTGAGGCGCCATCCCGCTAGGCCTCTTGAGGAGGCTATGCGACGCGGGTCGCGTGTAGCGACCCGACCTCAAACGGTCAAGTCTCTGTGTATCTGTGCCATCCCTGGATCGGTATGCTGGCACACACAGTACATCAATGTATATATCAAAGTGCAATCACATGTATAAGTAACGTAAAACTCCAACAGAGAAGAACCGGCATAACCTCCAACATCGAAAACATCATAGAAGATGCATGAGAACTCCGTTTTCGATGAACCCGAGCTTGTCATGAAAATGACCATAAGCTCCAAATCTCGCAAGGAGAAGAACCAATAAAGATGATGCAAGGATGCAATGGTTTGAGCTCTCAACGAACGATACGATCAAGCTACTCAACGAGAGCCCCCCTTGATAGTACGTCGATCCTATAACCCGGTCTCCCAACTACCACCATGAGACCGGAAAAATAGAAAACCTATCAAGGGCAAACCTTTGCCTTGCACAAAGTCCACTTGAGCTAGATGATGACGATCTTGACTTCCTCAAGTTGGACCACCTTTCTTGATTCCGTTGACTCGGTGAAGACTAGTTGATTGCTCCCCCATACTCCACTATGGGTGAGCCACTCTTTGGCTCATCTTCACAAGTCCATTGCCACCACAATTGACAGCAAGCTTCAAGCATGTGATCTCTTCGTGATGATCCACTTGAACTTGCACACCGCAACCTAACCCCACAAAGAACTTTCACGAAGACCATGGGTTAGTACACAAAGCGTAATTGACAATGCTTACCATACCATGGGATCGCTTGGTCCCCCTCGGTACATCTTCTATGCTTTGTGTGTTGATCAACTTGATTCACTCTTTGACTTAGTCTTGATCAACCTCTCACATGACCAATCTTTAGGTAATTCCTTGAATAGCATCTTGGTCATCACAAACTCTCTTTGAAACCAACAAATGGACTACAAGAAAAGCCTATGGACAAATCCTTCAAATATAACTCAAGGCAACCATTAGTCCATAGAGATTGTCATCAATTACCAAAACCAAACATGGGGGCACCGCATGTTCTTTCAACGCCGACCAACCCAAGTCCACAAAGTCAGTGGGCACCATCCCTCTGTTGTGCACACCCACCATCAACAACATCGCCGTCACCAAGACACTCCGAAGGCGGCGCAGGCCTCAACGTGGTCTCTGTGGAGACCTTCGAGTAGCTCCAGGTGCCCTACAAGCGCTTGACGCCCACAAGGCCCTTCTTGGGCATGACTGGCGGCTCCACGGTGCCCCTGGGGCAAGTACGCCTTCCCGTCACCTTCGGCTCCCGCAAGAACTACTACACCGAACTCATCGACTTTAACGTGGCGCATATTAGCCCGCCCTAAAACGCCATCTTGGGCTACCCTACGCTTGCCAAGTTCATGGCAGTGATCCATCACGCTTGCAACACCATCAAGCTGCCGGGCTGCAGCGGGGCAATCACCATCCGCTCTGACGATAAGGACGCGATGCGCACCCTTGAGCACGCCTACAAGGCTGCCGCCACCGCGTACCCCACTGACGAAGACGAGACAGGGCCTGTCGAGCCCACGCACGCGAAGAAGAAGTCGCAGTTCTCGCAAGTCCGCAAAGAGACGAAGGTGTCACTGGACAGCAGTGGCTCAGGCCCCTTTCTCACCGTCGGCACTGGCCTCTCCCCCAAATAGGAAAGCGAGCTTGTCACCTTCCTCTGGGCAAATGCTGATATGTTTGCCTGGACAGCATCAGATATGTGTGCCCCAACGCACGACCCGTGAAGCAAAAAGTACGGCGCCAGGCACCCGAGAAGCAAGAGTTCATCGTTCAGGAAGTCAAGAAGCTTCAGGAGGCGGGGATCATCCGCGAGGTGCTCCACCCCGAGTGGATCGCCAACCCTGTCATCGTCCCCAAGCCCAATGGCGGCAAGCGCATGTGCGTCGACTTCACCAGCCTCAACAAGGCCTGCCCCAAGGACCCTTTCCCCTTCCACAGATCATGGAATCCACCGCTGGGTGTGAGTTGCTCTGCTTCCTGGACGCCTTCTCAGGCTATCACCAGATCAAAATGGCAGAGGGGGACGAGGAAAAGACCGCCTTCATCACCCCCTGTGGAGTGTACTGCTAAATATGCATGCCTTTCAGCCTGAAGAGCACGGGAGCCACCTTCACGAGGCTGATGCGCATCGGCCTGGGGCCCCAGATGGGAAGAAACGTGGAAGCCTACGTTGATGACATCGTTGCCAGGACTCGCGAGGTGAGCTCACTCATCTCAGACCTCGAAGAAACATTCGCCAACCTATGCAAGATCAACCTCAAGCTCAACCCTACCAAGTGCGTCTTCGGAGTCCCTTCAGGCAAGTTGCTTGGCTTCCTGGTCTCCCACCGCAGCATTGAGGCCAACCCTGAGAAGATCAAGGCCATTGAGGAGATGTGCCCTCCCCGGAACCTCAAGGAAATGCAGTGCCTGGCGGGATGTATGGCCTCGCTCGGGTGCTTCATGTCCAAGTTCGGCGAGAGGGCTCTGCCCTTCTTCAAGCTCATGAAGAGATCGGGCCCCTTCAAGTGGACTCCTGAGGCTGACGCAACCTTCGAGGGCCTCAAGAAGTACCTCACGAGCCCTCCCGTCATGGTCGCCCCACGCCCTTACAAGCCTCTGCTCCTGTACTTGGCGACCACTCCCCCGATGGTCAGCGCGGCCCTAGTCGCGAAACGAGAAGAGCAAGCCCACGCCAAGAAGAAGACTATTGCACCCGCGCCAGCTGAGGCCCCTGGAGAGCAGCCTGACAAGCCTCCCGAGGAGCACGCCACGGTCCCTGCAGCAACTGGCCTCGTCGAGTACCCCGTGTACTTCGTCAGCACGGTGCTGCAGGATGCGCGCGGGCGGTACCCCATGCAGCAGATGCTCCTTCTCTCGCTCCTCATCGCTTCCAGGAAGCTGCGCCAGTACTTCCAGGGCCACCCCGTCAAGATGGTCACGTCTTATCCACTGCAGCAAGTCCTGCGCAACCCCAATGCCACCCGCCGTGTTGCTAAGTGGAATATCGAGTTGCAGCCCTTTGAGCTGGAGTTCCTCACTACGAGAACGATCAAGGGCGCGACTCTGGCTGACTTCGCGGCGGAATGGATGGATCCACACCAAGATGAGCTTCACGAGGAAGAGTCCATGCTGCCTGGGAAAGGCGCCCCCCACAGGCTGGATCATGCACTTCGACGACGCATTCTCTCGGCTGGGCGCGGGGGCTGGCATCATGCTCACCTCACCGACAAGGGACAAACTCTACTACACTGTGCAGCTTTGCTTCAAGCCCAAAGACAAGGTCTCCAACAACATCATCAAGTACGAGGGCCTCATTGCCAGCCTCAAGGCCGCCAACGCTCTGGGCATCAAGCGCATCACTATCAAGGGAGAGTCGCAGCTTCTCGTCAACTTCTCCAACAAGAGCTACAAGACAAAGGACAAGCACATGGCCGCCTACCTCAAGGAGGTGCGCAAGCTCGAGAAGCGCTTCCTTGGCATGGAGCTCTAGCACATCCCTCGCGACGACAACAAGGAAGCAGATGACATTGTCAAGAGGGCCTCCCGTCGTGAGCCTCAATCTCTAGGCGTCTTCGATGAGCGGCTCTTGAGGCCATCTGCAACACCTCCCAAAGCCAGCGTCATGAGGCCTCATGAGGAACTCCCACCCGCACCCACCTCAGGTGCACTAGACTGAGGCCCACCTTCAGGCACTCGCATGTTGTTGGCGCTCAAGCCACAAACTGAGAGTTGGGCTGCGGAGATCAAGGCCTACTTGGACAGCGGTACCCTCCCTGAGGACGACACAGAGGCAGAGCACGTAGCCCACCAGGCTGGGCCCTATTGCTTGAAGGACGGCGACCTCTACCGCCAGCGCCCCAATGGAGTCACGCTGCGCTGCATCCCAGCTGAACAAGGTCATGAGCTGCTTGCTGACATACATGGAGGAGATTGCGGCCACCACTCTTCGTCGCGCACTCTCATCGGCAAGGTCATCCGCAGTGGGTTCTACTGGCCCACAGTGTTGCGTGACGCCGAAGAGCTGGTCCAGTCCCGCGAGGCCTGCCAGTTCCACGCCAAGCAGGTCCACCAGCCGGCACAAGGGCTCCAAACCATCACTACAAAAAAAGACACATCCGTGACATTATGGCCCGAACGAAAAAAAATTCTGTCATGGTTATGACACTTCTATGACGATAATTGTGACAAAACCACGTATCATCATAGATGTGGTGGGCTCCTACTTCTATGACAAAAAATCATGACAGAAAATGGGCTTTTCGTCCTGGGTGGACCGGGGACGCACCTGCATGACATTCTTTGGGCCGTCCATGACATAAAAAATTGTGGGAGAAGTGAGGGCGAGGAAATTTTCGCGGAGTTCCCGGTTACGGTGGGTGGTCGGGGCCGAGCGATGCATCGTGGTTTGCGTGTTTCTCTCGTACGTAGGCGTGTGTGTGTGTGAGGCGTTGGCTCTAACTGAACCCGAGGGAGAGGCATTCACTTACTGAACCCGAGCGATTGCACTAGCTATGTTACTGAACGGTAGCGATCGATCCCTTGGCTGTTAACTGAACCCAAGCGATTCCTTCGCTGCTGACTGAACCCGAGCGATTCCTTCGCTACTGCTGCTAACTAAACCCGAGCAATCGATCGCTGCTGCTGCTTACTGAAGCTGATCGAGCCCCCGTGCGAGACGCAGCTAGCCGGTGTGTTGGGTTGCCTCTCAATGAACAGTGATCGTTGCTACTGCGCGCGTGATACGTAGAACGAGTTGAGACGTGGTATGTCGAGCCGGTTGGTTGGCTGTGGATGAATAGTTCCCGATGAGTGTTGGATGAACAGGACCCCGTGGTAGTAGGCGCTTGACGCTGGATGAACAGGACCCCGTGGAGGCCGCCGCACCCCAGCCGGTTGGGGGTGGATGAACAGGACCCCGTGGAGGCTGTATGAACAGTAGCCGGTGGAGGCTGGATGAACAGTAGCCCGTGGATGAACAATAGCTGTGGAGGCTGGAGGAAGTCGATGGTAGATGAACAGTAGCCCGTGGAGGCTGTAGCGAGGCAGTAGATGGTGGATGAACAGGACCCCGTTTCAACCGTAGGAGCTTGAACAGAAGTTTGTTTCCTCCGTTTTGCGGTATGCCACACTCCTCCCGATCAACAGGACCCCGTTTCGACCGTAGGCACTCGAACAGAAGTCTATTTCCTCTGTTTTGCGGTACGTCAGACCCTTCCCGATGAACATGACCCCGTTTTGACCGTACGCAGTTGAACAGAAGGCCGTTTCCTCTGTTCCGCAGTACGCTAGACTTCGTTTCTGCTGTTCCGTCCAAGCCGGTTGGCTCCCGATGAACAGGACGTATTCCGACCTAGTCGGTTGACTCCCGATGAACATGGCGTTGTTTCCTCCGTTCCGACCCAGCCAGTTGGCTGCCGATGAACAGGACGTCGTCGCTGTACGTGTTCGAGACCCCGTCTGTATATACGTACATAGCCATATTTATTTTCTTGCAGCGTGGCTGTACGTACATGTACACGATATAGACGGGACTGCGTGACATGCTACGTCGGTGGCTCTACTACGACATGTGCCGCTCCTTACTCGGCCACGGTTCATCGCTGCAGAGAGACCGATCGACCAGTATGTACGTATACGTTCGCGACCAGACAGACAACCCTACGTACGGTTTGACTGGGTGGGTCCCAGCTGTTAGGGAGGATAAGGAGGCACTTTCTTGCGTGCGAAGATATAGCTGGTGGGTCCCAGCTGTCAGGGGGAAGAATCATTTTTTGCCCGTAATATGGACGCACTTCCTTGCGTGCGAAGATGTAGCTGGTGGGTCCCAGCTGTCAGGGGGCAAACATTTTTTTCGCAAAATAAAGAGGCCCTTCCGGTGGGTCTCCGCTGTCAGGTAGATGAATCATTATTTTGCACGTAATAAGGAGGTACTTCCTTGTTGCGGCCATGGACCCAGCTGGCAGCTTCTCCACGTACAGTCCTCTTTCGATGAAAGTCGTTCCTTGACCACGTTGACCACATCACACCGAAAGCACCAAGGCGGTGGAGACGGCGAGGCCTAGGAAGGGAATGGCCTAGAGCCGGGGAAGACTCGGCAGCTGTTTCCCACGCGGAGGGGAGTACGACGGTTTACTGGTTTGGCTACAGTGTGAGGCTGCCGTCGCCGGAGAATAACAAGAGGTCTGGGTGAGTACAGGGATGGCCAGGCCAGCGATGGGAGTAGGGTGGGGCAGTGAGGCCTGCGCGGCAGCACAGCCGGCCATGGGAGGCAGGAGCAGGCGACACGACCGACGCTGGTTTGGGCGGCTGGAGCAAGAAGACCAGAGGTTGAAGAAGCAGCAGGACCGTTAGATTAACATCCAACGGTCACTATTGCTAGAATCGTTTGTTGACTAAGTTGACAAAGCCCTACGTACGCGTCAACTTAGTAGGCCCACAGGTCAGCCTCCGAACCGGTGCGCCCTAGATGTCAGGGGAAGGAATCATTTTTTTCGCGTAATAAGGAGGCAGTTGCTTGCGTGCGGCCATGAACCATGGGGGTTCCTACTGTCAGCCTCTCCACATACATCCCTATTCCGATGGCTGTCATTTGTTGAATGTTGACCATGTCGAGCACGCCGCGCCTAGAGCACCAACACGGTGGACGACGGTGAGGCCTAGGAATGGAACGCCCCGGAGCTCGCGAAGACACAGCAGTGGATGCCCACGTTGAGGGTAGCATGATAGTTGACTGGTTCGGCTGCCGTCACTGGAGAATAACAGGAGGTGCGGGTGGGTAGAGGGATGGCCAGGCCAGCGGAGGGAGTAGGGTGGGCCGGTGAAGCCTGCGCGGCATCATAGCCGGCCACAAGAGGAGGGAGCAGGCAGTCCCGTCGACGCTGGTTTAGGCGGCTGGAGCAGGAAGATCAGAGATTGAAGAAGCTCATCGGCCGTTGGATGGACATCCAACAGTCACTCCTGATAGAATCGTGTGTTGACTATAAGTTGACAAAGCCTTGCGTAAACAAGTCAGCCTCGAAATCTGTGGCGTGTACAGCCCATTTGCTATTATTTTTATAATTTACAACCCATTTGCTAATTCATATGGAATTTATTGCAGCCCATTTTCCATTTTTAGAATTGCTGCCCATTTTCTGGTCAGTACCAGGGTTAAAAATTTGAACTAAAATATGCGAAATTTAAAAAATTCGCATATTTTTGCTGAGGTACGAAATATTTTTAATCCCAAAATTAGGAGCCATACTAAAACTAATTTAAAAATAAAGTAATACTTTGTTATGTTAAAATCCAATGAAATATAAAATATCAGTGAAGAACAAAAAAACGAAAGTAATTGCCCATTTTCTATATTTTTTTGGAATTTGCAGCCCATTTCATATTACTTTTAAGATTTACTGCCCATATTCTGGCCAGGCCGGAATGCATCCCTCCTCGTCTTGAAAGATTTGCAGCCCAGTAAGTCGGAGAAAACAAATAGGCCTAGGTTGGGTATTCTTCAAAAAGAAATGGTGGACTACCTATTTTCCCAAAGAAAAAACTGCTGGGCTGGTCATGTTGTTAGACGGACCACAGAGACCGCATAACCCTGTTTATACCCTGCTCCATCTAAACAAATCCTCAAAAAAAATGCGTTGTGCAATTCTGTCATTAATTGACTGTACGTTGTGCAATTCTGTCGTTAATTGACTATACATTGACAATGATGTGGGTCCCAGATATCAGCAGGGTGGATTAGAGTAAAAAAATTCGAGGGGTGCATCTGAGTAGTAAAGAGGCACTTGCTTGTGTTCGGGAGTGGACCTGGTGGGTCCGTACTGTCATACTCACAACTACAGTCCTCTCCCGATTCACTATGTTGACAAGGCCGGACGATGGCGCCTGATAACGCACAAGTATAGGGGATCACAACAATTTTCGAGGGTAGAGTATTCAACCCAAATTTATAGATTCGACACAAGGGGAGCCAAAGAATATTTGTAAGTATTAGCAGTTGAGTTGTCAATTCAACCACACCTGGAGATTAAATATCTGCAACAAAGTGATTAGTAGCACAATAATATGACAGTTTGATAGCAGTAGTAACAGTAACAGTAACGGTAACAGTGATAGCAATGATTTTGTAACAGTTGTGACAGTAGCAATAGCAATAGTAACTTGGCAAGAACAATATGTGGAAAACTCGTAGGCATTGGATTGGTGCATTCGTTGGATGATATTCATCATATATCAGTCATAACCTAGAGCAACACAGAACTAGCTCCAGTTCATAAATATAATGTAGGCATGTATTTCGTAAATAGTCATACGTGCTTATGGAAAAGAATTGCATGACATCTTTTGTCCTACCCTCCCGTGGCAGCGGGGTCCATAAGGAAACTAAGGGATATTAAGGCCTCCTTTTAATAGAGAACCGGCACAAAGCATTAACACATAGTGAATACATGAACTCCTCAAACTACGGTCATCACCGGAAGGTGTCCCAATTACTATCTGCCTGGGGTTTGCGGATCATAACACGTAATAGGTGCATATGACTTGCAAGATCAGATCTAGAACATAGATATAATGGTGAAAACATAAACGGTTCAGATCTGAAATCATGGCACTCGGGCCCTAGTGACAAGCATTAAGCATAGCAAAGTCATAGCAACATCAATCTCAGAACATAGTGGATACTAGGGATCAAGCCCTAACAAGACTAACTCGATTACATGATGAATCTCATCCAACTCCTCACCGACCAGCGAGCCTACAAAGGAATTACTCACTCCCGGTGGGGAGCATCATGAAATTGGTGATGGAGGATGGTTGGTGATGATGAAGATCGAAGATCACCCTCTCCGGAGCCCCGAATGGGCTCTAGATCTGGCCTTCTGATGAAGAACAGGAGGTGGCGGCGGCTCTGTATCGTAAAACATGATGAAGCTTCCTCCCCTATTTTATTCTGGAAAAATAGGATTTTATAGCGTCGGAATTAGGGTCAGAGGGGCCTCGAGGGCCCCACCACCCACCAGGGCGCGCTAGAGGGGGGTGGCGCGCCCTGGTGTCTTGTGGGAAGCCAGGCCCTCCTCCAATGGGTCTTGGTTCCAATATTCTTCATTTATTCCAAAATAATTCTCCAAATAGTTTCATCCAAATCCGAGAACTTTTATTTCTGCACAAAAACAACACCATGGTAGTTCTGCTGAAAACAGCGTCAGTCCGGGTTAGTTTCATTCAAATCATGCAAATTAGAGTCCAAAACAAGAGCAAAAGCGTTAGGAAAAGTAAATACGATGGAGACGTATCAGTGCCGCTGTGAGCGCACCAAGGCGGAGGACGACGTCGAGCCTCGGACGGGAATGAACAGGAGTCGGGGAAGATGCGGCAATGTGGCCGTAGGCAGAGGGGAGTACGAGGGTTCACTGGTTCTGGTGCGGGGTGGGCTGCCATCGCTGGAGAAGAATAGGCTGTCGAGGGGAGTATAGGGATGGCCTGGCCAGCATTCCAGGGTACGATAGGGTGGCGATGCGTGCACGGCAGCACAACCAGCCGTAGAAGGCGGGAACAGGCGCTCCGGCCGGTGCATGTTTGATTTTGGCGGCTGGACCGATCAGACCCAAAAACTCATTATGCTGGACTATAAGAATTAATTTTATATGGCTACAACTTATTGTAAAATGCTGCAGAGCACCTTTTTCTTCTTGAGGTTTTTTTAAGACAATTTTCTTCTTGAGGTGTGAAGTCGAGCACATTCAGAAGCCCCGGGATAAAGTGGTGTCGCCAATGTGTTTGGCTGGGTTGGGCATTCTTACGAAAAATAATAATGGACCAGAACTATTTACCACGTTGGCTACGATTTGCATGGGTCCATTGGTTGCAGGAAGAAAATGGTGGGAGAAAAAAGACTGGTCACTATCTTTGCCTAAGAATAATATCGACTGAATGTAACGACACTCTCATAGGAAATAATATCCTCCTGTTAAAATTTGACTTTTCAAATCGTAAATTTAAAGAACTGGTGCATGAGCATTTAGCTTTATTTATTTATTTATGTTTAGGGGACCATGAGCATGTACCTGGGCCGGATTCGTGTGAGAGCCTCCCTTCCAGTTAATTATGGGCTCCTCTATTGGGCCTTCATCACTGGGTTGCATGTGATCGACAAGTGAAAAATGTGTTCCGTACCAAAAAAAGTATGCGCTACGTACGGGGCACTAAAGGATTGGACCGTGCAAGGACTTCCAAAACAGTGTGTTTGTCATTCTAACAACATATTTATTCAACCAACAGATGAAATATATTACTGATTGTACATTGAAAACAGCAGCAGCAGCAACAGCAACCAGGGCTGGGGGTGCAACAGAAGCAGTAAGCAGGCCAGAAGAGTAAAGACACAACTCTCTCTTCCAAACCAAACATCAGCCAACATTACAAAAAGGCTACCAAAAAAGAACAAGTGTATGCATCAAACTAAATAAAGATCCTACTACACCAAGTGTACACATCTAACTAACTGGCTCAGTTAGACGTTACTATTTATTAAGCTGTGAAGATTGGCTGACGGCTTGAACTAGATGGGTGCCTGACGGGGGAAACTCCAGCCAGCAGGTCGAAGTCTGATACTTGCGACCCTCTCTCCTACTTTGGGCTGCAGAGCATGGCGGCACATATTAGGGTATGGTGCATGGAGAGACGCATGGTACGCTGTGTACACACAGTTTTGCCTGATGAACGAAACCGCGCTGCCATCATGATCCTTGCTGCTGGTTATCTCCTGGTTAATCGGATAATTCCATCTGAGAAATAGAGAGCGTGTACCAAGGCTACTTATCAGCCTCTAGTTGAAAATTCCTGAAGGCCTAGAGAAGCTGGGATCCTGCTCAAAGACCATGCATTGACTGTGATTGTATTCCACAAAACAACACGTCCGGTACATGCGAACGATCATCAATCGTTCGCCGTCGTCTGATCGAGCCAGGAACCACCTGCAACTGCCATGCTGCTTTTCTTTGAAAGGTTATGGGATTAGGAAGGGTAGGGACACCATGCGGCCTACAACATCATATCAAGTTGGAGTCAAATAAAAAAGGGCTCGTATTGTAGTCAATCTTAAGAAAGCATGTTATGATCATGAATATTTTTTTCAGTAAATGTCGACAGTAATATAAGCAAGTCATCATGATATCATCGGAAAGTAACATACTGCTGTAACAACCATTTGTAGCGATGACTGGAGTAGGCCAGCAATACGTCCAGCCATAGAAGGAGTCCACAGCGTAAATGAAGCCCTTGTGTTCAATGTCATTGCTACTTCTTGAGCTTGCATTGGTTTTTCCCTTGAAGAGGAAAGGGTGATGCAGCAAATTAGAGATAAGTATTTCCCTCAGTTAAGAACCAAGGTATCAATCCAGTAGGAGATACAAGCAAGTCCCTAATATATGCACCTGCACAAACAATCAAACACTTGCACCCAACGCGATAAAGGGGTTGTCAATCCCTTCACGGTCACTTGCAAAGGTGAGATCTGATAGAGATAGATATAAAAGCTTACTAAAACATAAAACAAAATAAAAGTAAATAAATTGCAGCAAGGTATTTTGGCATTTTTTTGGTTTATAGATCATATATGATGGAAAATAAACCCGGGGGCCATAGGTTTCACTAGAGGCTTCTCTCTTGAAGGAAAATAATACGGTGGGTGAAGAAATTACTGTCGAGCAATTGATAGAAAAGCGCAAAGTTATGACGATATCCAAGGCAATGATTATGCATATAGGCATCACGTCCGTGTCAAGTAGACCGACTCCTGCCTGCATCTACTACTATTACTCCACACATCGACCGCTATCCAGCATGCATCTAGAGTATTAAGTTCATAAAGAATGGAGTAACACCTTAAGTAAGATGACAAGATGTAGAGGGATAAACTCAAGCAATATGATGAAAACCCCATCTTTTTACTCTTGATGGCAACAATACAATACGTGCCTCGCTACCCCTACTTTGTCACTGGGTGAGGACACCGCAAGATTGCACCCAAAACTAAGCACCTCTCCCATTGCAAGAAGAACCAATCTAGTTGGCCAAACCAAACCGATAATTCGAAGAGAAATACAAAGATATCAAATCATGCATATAAGAATTCAGAGAAGATTCAAATAATATTCATAGATAAGCTGATCATAATTCCATAATTCATCGGATCTCGACAAACACACCGCAAAAGAATATTACATCGGATAGATCTCCAAGAACATCGAGGAGAACATGGTATTGAGAATCAAAGAGAAATAAGAAGCCATCCAGCTACTAGCTATGGACCCGTAGGTCTGTGGTAAACTACTCACGCTTCATCGGAAGGGCAATAGAGTTGATGTAGATGCCCTCCGTGATCGAATCCCCCTCCGGCAGGGTGCCAGAAAAGGCCCCAAGATGGGATCTCACGGGAACAGAAGGTTACGGTGGTGGAAAAGTATTTTGGTGGACGCTTCTGGTCATTTGGGAATATTTGGGGATTTATAGAACTCAGAAGGAGGTCAGTGGACTCCCGAGGGTCCCACAAGCCAGGGGGCGCCCCCCATAGGGCGCGCCCTGGAGGCTTGTGGAATCCTCGGGAATCTTCTGACTTGGCCTCCAAGTTCCGTGGATGTCTTCTGGTCCAAGAAAAATCATCATAAAGTTTTATTCCGTTTGGACTCCGTTTGATATTCCTTTTCTGTAAAACTCAAAAACAAGAAAAAAACAGAAACTGACACAGGGCTCTAGGTTAATAGTCCCAAAAATAATATAAAATAGCATATTAATGCATATAAAACATCCAAAAGAGATAATATAATAGCATGGAACAATAGAAATTATAGATATGTTGGAGACGTATCAAGCATCCCCAAGCTTAATTCCTACTCGTCCTCAAGTAGGTAAATGATAAAAACAGAATTTTTGATGTGGAATGCTACCTAACATATTTATCCAAGTAATTTTCTTTATTGTGGCATGAATATTCAGATCCATAAGATTCAAAACAAAAGTTTAATATTGACATAAAAACAATAATACTTCAAGCATACTAATAAAATAATCGTGTCTTCTCAAAATAACATGGCCAAATAAAGTTATCCCTACAAAATCATATAGTCTGGCTATGCTCCATCTTCATCACACAAAGTATTAAATCATGCACAACCCCGATGACAAGCCAAGCAATTGTTTCATACTTTTGATGTTCTCAAACTTTTTCAACTTTCACGCAATACATGAGCGTGAGCCATGGATATAGCACTATAGGTGGAATAGAATATGGTGGTTGTGGAGAAGACAAAAAGAAGGAGATAGTCTCACATCAACTAGGCGTATCAACGGGCTATGGAGATGCCCATCAATAGATATCAATGTGAGTGAGTAGGGATTGCCATGCAACGGATGCACTTAGAGCTATAAGTTTATGAAAGCTCAAAAGGAAACTAAGTGGGTGTGCATCCAACTTGCTTGCTCACGAAGACCTAGGGCAATTTGAGGAAGCCCATCATTGGAATATACAAGCCAAGTTCTATAATGAAAAATTCCCACTAGTATATGAAAGTGATAACATAGGAGACTCTCTATCATGAAGATCATGGTGCTACTTTAAAGCACAAGTGTGGTAAAAGGATAGTAACATTGTCCCTTCTCTCTTTTCTCTCATTTTTTTGTTTTTTTTTGTTTGGGCTCTTTGGGCTCTTTTCTCTTTTTTATTTTGGGCTCTTTGGCCTTTTTTTTTTAAGTCCGGAGTCTCATCCCAACTTGTGAGGGAATCATAGCTTCCATCATCCTTTCCTCACATGGGACAATGCTCTAATAATGATGATCATCACACTTTTATTTACTTACAACTCAAGAATTACAACTCGATACTAGAACAAAATATGACTCTATATGAATGCCTCCAGCGGTGTACCAGGATGTGCAATGATCAAGAGTGACATGTATAAAAAATATGAACGGTGGCCTTGCCACAAATACTATGCCAACTACATGATCATGCAAAGCAATATGACAATGATGAAGCGTGTCATAATAAACGGAACGGTGGAAGTTGCATGGCAATATATCTCGGAATGGCTATGGAAATACCATAATAGGTAGGTATGGTGGCTGTTTTGAGGAAGGGTATAAGGTGGGTTTAATGCACCGGCGAAAGTTGCGCGGTACTAGAGAGGCTAGCAATGGTGGAAGGGTGAGAGTGCGTATAGTCCATGGACTCAACATTAGTCATAAAGAACTCACATACTTATTGGAAAAATTTATTAGCCATCGAAACAAAGTACTACACGCATGCTCCTAGGGGGATAGATTGTTAGGAAAAGACCATCGCTCGTCCCCGACGGCCACTCATAAGGAAGACAATCAATAAATAAATCATGCTCCGACTTCATCACATAACAGTTCAACATACGTGCATGCTACGGGAATCAGAAACTTTAACACAAGTATTTCTACCAATCCACAATTACTCACTAGCATGACTCTAATATCACCATCTTTATATCTCAAAACAATCATAAGGAATCAAACTTCTCATAGTATTCAACGCTCTTTAAATGAAAGTTTTTATTATATCCCTCTTGGATGCCCATCATATTAGGACTAAATTCATAACCTATGCAAATTACCATGCTGTTTAGAAAGACTCTCAAAATAATTTAAGTTAAGCATGGGAGTTCAACAATTTCTATAAAATAAAGCCACCGCCGTGCTCTAAAAAGATATAAGTGAAGCACTAGAGCAAAATTGCCTAGCTCAAGAGATATAAGTGAAGCACATAGAGTATTCTAATAAATCACGATTCATGTGTGTCCCTCTCAAAAGGTGTGTACAGCAAGGATGATTTTGGCAAACTAAAAAGCAAAGACTCATATCATACAAGACGCTCCAAGCAAAACACATATCATGTGGTGAATAAAAATATAGCCTCAAGTAAATTTACCGATAGACGAAGACGAAAGAGGGGATGCCATCCGGGGCATCCCCAAGCTTAGATGCTTGGTTGTCCTTGAATATTACCTTGGGGTGCCTTGGGCATCCCCACGCTTAGGATCTTGCCACTCCTTATTCCATAGTCCATCAAATCTTTACCCAAAACTTGAAAACTTCACAACACAAAACTCAACAGAAAACTCATGAGATCCGTTAGTATAAGAAAATAAAACACCACTTTTTGGTACTGTTGTGAACTCATTCTTTATTTATATTGGTATAATATCTACTGTATTCCAACTTCTCCATGGTTCATACCCCCCGATACTACCCATAGATTCATCAAAATAAGCAAACAACACAAAGAAAACAGAATCTGTCAAAAACAGAACAGTCTGCGAAGATCTGAATTGTTCTAATACTTCTGTAACTCCAAAAATTCTGAAACATTTGGAGAACAGAGGAAATTCGTATGTCAATCTTGTGTAAAAAATTCAGTGATTTTTGTCGCTTCTGTGAATTATTAAAATGCTGCAACTGGACGCAAAATTTTCTGTTTTTCAGCAAGATCAAATCAACTATCACCGTAAGCCATCCCAAAGGTCTTACTTGGCTCAAACACTAATTAAAACACCAAAACACATCTAACCAGAGGCTAGATGATAAATTTATTGAAAAACAGAACCAAAAACAAAAAACATAAAAATAAAATTGGGTTGCCTCCCAACAAGCGCTATTGTTTAACGCCCCTAGCTAGGCATAAAACATAGATCTAGGTATTGTCATCTTTGGCATTAAATCCATAAGTAGCCCTCGTAATATATTCATAAGGCAACTTGATTTTATTTCTTGGAAAGTGTTCCATGCCCTTCCTTAATGGAAATTGAAATCTAATGTTTCCTTCTTTCATATCAATAATTGCACCAATCGTTCTAAGGAAAGGTCTACCAAGAATAATAGGACATGTAGGATTGCAATCTATATCAAGCACAATGAAATCTACGGGCACATAATTCCTATTTGCAACAATAAGAACATCATTAATTCTTCCAATAGGTTTCTTAATAGTGGAATCCGTGAGATGCAAATTTAAAGAACAATCATCAAGTTCACGAAAACCTAGCACATAACATAAAGTTTTTGGAATCGTGGAAACGCTAGCACCCAAATCACACAAAGCATGGCACTCATAATCTTTAATTTTAATCTTAATAGTAGGTTCCCAATCACCATAAAGCTTTCTAGGGATAGAAACTTCCAACTAAAGTTTTTCTTCAAAAGATTTCATCATAGCATCAATGATATGTTTAGTAAAAGCTTTATTTTGATTATAAGCATGAGGAGAATTCAACATGGATTGCAACAAGGAAATACAATCTATCAAAGAACAATTATCACAATTAAAATCCTTGAAATCCAAAAGAGTGGGTTCATCGCTACTTAAAGTTTTGACCTCTCCAATCCCACTTTTATCAATTTTTGCATCAAGATCTATAAATTCCGAATGATTGGGACGCCTTTTAACTAAAGTTGACTCATCTCCAGTCCCATCTTTATCAAGATTAATATTAGAAAACAAAGATTCAATAGGAGTCACTTCAATCACTTTAAGATCTTCATCATTATTTTCACAAGAAATCGGCTTAGCGGCCATCTTATGAACCAAAGTAGTTTGTTTGTCAGAAATTTGGCCTACTAAATTTTCAAGATCAGCAAATTGAGATTTAAGACCATAAAATTCTTTAGACATATCGTCGAGCTCTTTATTAATGTGCTCCATCATAGTTTTTTGCTCCTTAAGTTTGTTCCTAAAGAAACTATTATGCTCAAATTGTAAGGACATGAAGCTCCTAGTATTATTTTCAATTTCTTCCAACTTCCTATAGTAAGGATCAAAGTTCTTGGGTTGAGCCATAAAAGCAAAAGGCAAACTGGCGCACAAGCAACCAAAAAGCAAATGAAAAGACGAACGGAAGAAGGGCGAATAAAAAGGTAAATCTTTTTGTATTTTTCTAAAAATGTTTTAGAAGTGGGGGAGAGGAAAACGAGAGGCAAATGGCAAATAATGTAATGCAAGATATGAGAGTTTATGGTGGGTACTTGGTAGGCTTGATGTAGATCTCCCCGGCAACGGCGCCAGAAATTCTTCCTGCTACTTCTTGAGCTTGCGTTGGTTTTTCCCTTGAAGAGGAAAGGGTGATGCAGCAAAGTAGAGATAAGTATTTCCCTCAGTTAAGAACCAAGGTATCAATCCAGTAGGAGATACAAGAAAGTCCCCAATATATGCACCTGCACAAACAATCAAACACTTGCACCCAACGCGATAAAGGGGTTGTCAATCCCTTCACGGTCACTTGCAAAGGTGAGATCTGATAGAGATAGATATAAAAGCTTACTAAAACATAAAACAAAATAAAAGTAAATAAATTGCAGCAAGGTATTTTTGCATTTTTTTGGTTTATAGATTTGAAAATATATGATGGAAAATAGACCCGGGGCCATAGGTTTCACTAGAGGCTTCTCCCTTGAAGGAAAATAATATGGTGGGTGAAGAAATTACTGTCGAGCAATTGATAGAAAAGCGCAAAGTTATGACGATATCCAAGGCAATGATTATGCATATAGGCATCACGTCCATGTCAAGTAGACCGACTCCTTCCTGCATCTACTACTATTACTCCACACATCGACCGCTATCCAGCATGCATCTAGAGTATTAAGTTCATAAAGAACGGAGTAACGCCTTAAGTAAGATGACATGATGTAGAGGGATAAACTCAAGCAATATGATGAAAACCCCATCTTTTTACCCTTGATGGCAACAATACAATACGTGCCTCGCTACCCCTACTTTGGCACTGGGTGAGGACACCGCAAGATTGAACCCAAAACTAAGCACCTCTCCCATTGCAAGAAGAACCAATCTAGTTGGCCAAACCAAACCGATAATTCAAAGAGAAATACAAAGATATCAAATCATGCATATAAGAATTCAGAGAAGATTCATATAATATTCATAGATAAGCTGATCATAAATCCACAATTGATCGGATCTCGACAAACACACCACAAAAGAAAATTACATCGGATAGATCTCCAAGAACATCGAGGAGAACATGGTATTGAGAATCAAAGAGAGAGAAGAAGCCATCTAGCTACTAGCTATGGACCCGTAGGTCTGTGGTAAACTACTCACGCTTCATCGGAAGGGCAATATAGTTGATGTAGATGCCCTCTGTGATTGAATCCCCCTCCGGTAGGGTGCCGGAAAAGGCCCCAAGATGGGATCTCACGGGAACAGAAGGATAGAGCGGTGGAAAAGTATTTTGGTGGACGCTTCTGGTCGTTTGGGAATATTTGGGGATTTATAGAACTCAGAAGGAGGTCGATGGACTCCCGAGGGGCCCACAAGCCAGGGGGCACGCCCTGGAGGCTTGTCGAGTCCTCGGGACTCTTCTGACTTGGCCTCCAAGTTCCGTGGATGTCTTCTGGTCCAAGAAAAATCATCGTAAAGTTTTATTCCGTTTGGACTCCGTTTGATATTCCTTTTCTGTAAAACTCAAAAACAAGAAAAAAATATAAACTGGCACTGGGCTCTGGGTTAATAAGTTAGTCCCAAAAATAATATAAAATAGCATATTAATGCATATAAAACATCCAAAATAGATAATATAATAGCATGGAACAATAAAAAATTATAGAGACGTATCAGTCATCAGAGAGCCGTGGAGGATGTATGATCCTGTGATGGACATCCAAATTTATCCACTTACCACAGTGACCTGTCAGATAGGCGAGACCGTGGTTGAAGAACGCAATTAGCCTGAAGTCTTTATAATTTGCAGATCTTGTGGGCACTTGGCAGATTACGACCTTGAGCAAATCAAACTTGGTATCATGTTGGCTACTATAAGATTCTGAGTATTCTAGGCCGCGGTGCCAAAGCAGTGTAGTGTTAATCGAAGGAAGGGGGATCAATCACCGGGTGTAGACCTCCACGAGCATTCAGCTGCCACGACCGTCGACGAGCGCCATCCAAGACATGTTCATGCCGACCCAGTACATACCGTTAATGTAGTTGAGGGTGATGGGGATCGGATCACAGTTGAGGGGGCTGATGCTCGCCACCCTACGACTGTGTGACATGCCGTTTCTGAAGATCAGGCGGCATCAACAAGTAGGGAGCTGGCTTAAAAAGCTCCAGCCTGAGGGCTTTGAGTAAACGGTACAGCCCCGATGAGCATGCGGCGAGCGGCATGGTAATGAGATTGTCCACACACGAAACAATGAGTTTGATTACCTCTATGGGGAGCGAATTCCAGCAACTCTTTTCGCGGCCACTGCTCGGTTCTGCCATTGTTAGTGCTTGGGTTTCGGAAGAGGGGGGAGGCACCTAGTGGGGATGGAAGATTGGATGATTATGTGCGGACGAGTATGGAGAAGCGAATATGTGCTGCGGGAAGTGGACACGTGATGATGACAATGTAGCAGCAGCATGCCGCTTGACTTACGAGACACATCCCAGCAGCGTAGGGTCATATCGATGCCAGACAACTTGAGTGATCACAGTACTAGTACAATAAACTACAATACCTACTACTATACCCGAGTAGTATAGTCGAGGAGGACTCTGCTCTACTACTAGCACTGGAGGAGTAGTATATTATAAATAGTTACAAACTTCCATGCTCGAGCGTGGAATGACTATGAACCGCCATCGGTGCTAACGCCAATCCCCAGCAAACATTCGCTGGGAGACATGGCAGTTGCAAATGCCCGCGTCGCAGTTACAGTATGTGTGTAAGGGTGGCAGTTTTGTCAAATACTATGGCTTAAAAAAAGGCCACCGTCGGATGGAAATCTGACGGTTATGTGGGCATTCGCCAGGATTGGGCTCGTGGCGAACAATTGCCAGATATCATTACTAAAAAAATCTTAAAACACCCGGGGCTAGAACTTGCACCGGCTGACCACTAACAATAGTTGTAAAATGGTCAGAGAACGTGTCTACGTGGTGTTTGGAATTATATGCAAACTAGTAAAAAGAAACGGAGGGAGTACTAGTAAGTACACCATCTACCGCTTCGTGTGCTACTCCTGCGCTCCATGCGGCGGGCACAAACGTCCCCTACAGCCACTCCCATTTCATGGACGGCCTGGTCGATGCCTGCAAGGTGCCCTGCGTCTACAAGAGTTTCGGCTGCGAGAGGTACGTCGACCAGCACTCGCTGGTGGAGCATAGGTCCAGATGCACGCACGCGCCCTGCTACTGCTATGAGTGCACACCGCTGGTTGAGGGCTCACCGGCGAGCCTCATGCATCACCTCACGGCACCGTCCGACAATCACTGTTGACCCGCGGTGAACATCAAGTACGAGACGTGCTACCCGTTCGCCGTGCCAGAGTCGCTGGAGGATCACCGCCGCCTGCTAGTCGCGGAGGAGGACGACAACATCTTCCTATTAGCCGTGGGCACCGGCAAGGCCCGCGCAGGCTGCCACCCCATCTCTGTCGTGTGCGTCAGGGGCAACGCCGCTGACGCTGACACGAGGCCGCTGTACAGGTGCGTGCTCACTGTTGCTGCCCCTCCGGCGTACGAGGGCGACCTCGGCGCCTCCCTCACGCTGAATGGGACTGTGGCGAGCTGCTCCGTTCCCGGCAATGTGGACATGGAAGAGGTTGGTTTCATACGATTGTTCACCCCAAGATGATGCACGGGGACTCCAAGAAGGTTCACGCGGGCATATGCATTACCAAGTTAACTGTTCAGCATTAGTCTTCGCTCAATGTAAGCCACTGTCTAAGCATGTGGACACTTCTTATTTAGTATAGAACCTTTCATGCATGATCTTGCTCTATTAGAGTATCGCGCTTTAATAAAAGTGTATCCATTTATGGTTTAGTCTAGAATCTTCCATGTATGCTTTTGCTCAATTAGAGTTCTCGCTTGCCATTTATGAGATTAATTGTGAATTTCTAGTAATGGTGAAAGACTTATGATGAACCATTTCTTAAAGCACATATATCTTTTTCAGAGAATTTCAACCAAGTGCCACAACACTATCTTTGCATATTCATGAATTTAGCCTTGAGGTCCATACATATAATGTGTCATATGCATGTATTGGACCACTATGCAGCCAACTCCTCCCATGCCTTCTCTCTCAGGCTGCATTGCCGACCACCACCACAACCCCCTCCAACTCGCCATCTCCTCTGCCCCCTTCCAAGTCGTCCTGATTTACATTCATGGTGGTCTAGAAAAAATAAACAAAATCGATACTCAAAAAATAATTCTTAAAGATCATTTTTTGCAAAGCACAATAAGTAGTATTTCTTCAAAAGTTTTGGATGCAGGTTGAACAGTTGAACGCTTTTGTTTGCAAAAGATATTTTTTATCTATTTAGTCTACATTTACTATTCACCCGGATGCTTGTGAGCTCTAGAGAAGAAATAATATCCGAAGAAACCTATCGATATTTGTTACACATGGGATGACCCCCACATACTTTGTCAAAATAAACAACTCCCCGATCATTGCATTTCACTGTTCCATGCAACGCACGGGCACCTTACTATATATAGTACGACCATAAATTTAACTAACAAAATGCTCATGCATGCCACCAAAAATTATATCATTGAAAACTATGTTCAAATACGAATCCAACGATATAGTTTTTGTTGACATGCACTAACATTTTGTCAGTTAAATCTTCAGTCAAATTACATGGGGGACTAATAAATCATGACGGAGGTAGCACTAATGTAGAGGGCGGTGCTGCACGTGAGTCTCACCCTGGTCGTGGTGCGGTAGTAAAACCGTCATATCACAAAACCCCACCACTCCCAGTAATAAGTGGCCTGATAAAATAAACGGACAAGCAACCATCACATCCCTCTGTCTTTTTTGCATTTCATCTCTCTGTATTTACTTTGTCCGGTTGATCTCACACACTCGATCCCTAGCTACTACTCCTACTACTAGTAGTAGTACTCAAGTTTGAATTCCAATTGCACGGCACAACTTCTTAGGCAAAAAATTCGGTACAAGGTGTACGAAGTGGTTTGGGAATTTGCATGCCTTCCCGACTAGTGAGATACTCCGTACAAAGTACGATAGAGAAAAAACCACAGAGAGAAGGAAGCCAAAGTAAACAATCAAATGAGCATTTTTGCATTGAATCATTTCACAAGATTGACTAGTGCTGTTTTTCTACTTTTACCAAAACCGCATCGTAATGTTAAAACGTGCATTTGCGCATGTGTATACATACAAGTAGTAGTACAGTCTACAAGCATATATAGAGAGAGACGTGTACTGCGATATATAGTTAAGTTTGTGCTATATGCACATACTTACAAATGTGTATGGATACAAAAGGCTTCCAAAATTTTCCTTTTACATATTTAATTAAGGGCGCTAATAATTCCCCGACATTCGGGATTTATCATTTCCATCCCAAAACTAATGAGATCGCCTTACGAGACTAAATTATTCCTAATAAAAGCCATGACGCTCGCAGGAGCGCTTGCGGCGCGCCACGAGTGCCCTAGTGCGCGGCCGTTTCCCAGCGCGGCGACACAATGCCTCTTCCTCGGCCTCGCAACTCGCGAGGTGCTGTTTGGCGGCTTGCCGGCGGGCGAGCGCGATCTCACCGGTCTGGTGATCCGGCGTTAACAGGTACTCCTCCTCGCTGGAAGCGTGCACCCGGTCCACGTACCGCCAAGCGTAGATGAGGCGCTTGTGCCCGACTGCACTCAGGGCTTTGGCACAGGCGTCCTCCGCCACCCACACGGCCCTCGCACGAGCCTTCTGCCAAAGAGCCAATTGCCTGACTCTCTCGGACGCGACATAGGCCTGCCAGACAGCATGCCTTGCGGCGCGCTTCTCTTCCTCGGCCTTCTTCTCCGCCTCTCTTTTGGCGCACTCTGCCAGAGGCAAAGCCTCCCACAAGGAGACCTCCATTTCTTTCCAAAGCTCCTCCAAGCTGGGGGACTCGGCGGGCGGCGCGATGTTCTCCTCGTAGCGAGGAGCCAATGCGTCCTCTGATGCATGTGGTGGCGAGACTGGGAATGCCAACGCGTCCTCCTCGATGTGTCGCAGCGAGGAGCGGAACACCGACGCGTCATCCTCCACTGGTGGTAGCAAGGAACAGAACACCGATGTGTCCTCCTGGACTAGTGGTGGCGAGGAACGGAACGGCGACGCGTGACCCTCTAGACGGGGCAGCGAGGGGGGCCTAGGGCTTGGGAGGGGTGATGCCATGGTGGTCGACGGGTCCTTAATTGAGAGGGAGGGGAGGAGATAAAGGCGATGAACATGAGCGTTCTTCCGAATACCATGGGAGGCGCAGTATTTATAGCGAGCAATGCCACACCTACGTAAGATATGTTGCGTGATTAATGTAACAGCTAGGTGGGCATATTTTTGTTGGAGTAAATTAAGGCGGAGGGGAGGGGTGGAAATATTGCTGGTCACAACGGATTGGACGAGCGCGGGGGGAGGCACTACTGCAGGATGGTCCTAACGCGACACTACGATTAGAGACCCTTCAACGAAACTGTGTGCGATGCATTAATCGCAAACAGTTGTGTATGAAAACCGTCGAAAATGAGACAAACTGTGTGCGATGGCGGAGACATCAAGCACGATTCAGACTATAGTTACATGTGCGATGCGCGGCATACAGTTCACTCGAATGAACTATTTGCGATGAGCGTAACAACAGAAATGGTCAGCCAGATGAAGGTGTGTGCGATATACAACATACAGTTCACTCGGATGAACTGTTTGTGATTAGGCAACACAACAGAAACGACTAGCCAGATCAAGGTGTGTGTGATATAGGGCATACAGTTTACTCGGAGAACTGTTTGCGATGAGCCAAGACAACAGAAGCGGTTCAACTTAACAAGATGTGTGTGATACGCGGCAAACAGGTCAGTAATCAGAAATGTGTGGGAAGACTGATAATAACACATACGATTGCTGCCAATAAGCCTTGTGTGTTGTGGGCAAACACTTGCTGGTATGTAATTGTCCGTGATTGATGAAATCATCACTGACGGGTTCCCTAGTTTACTCCGTGTGCGATGTGATTTGCTCTGTCTTCATATGAACAACATATATAACCAAAAATAAACATCCAATTACATAAGTGGCTATACAAAACATTCGCACACACCTCAATAAACAATTACATGCATTCTAAACTAGGAGGAACGATCATCTAATCATCTACTTCTTTTGAGGCTGCCGCCACTACTCCGTGGCTCGATCCCTTGTCTGGGGTAGGACGAAGGCACTTCCTCATGTCAATGATCCGTTTGTACATCTCGTAGCTTGTGTACGCATCCTTGGCCGCGTACTTGATGTGTTCTTCATCCAGTATCTGCTCCCAGGCACTCTGCCACATGATCTTATCCTTGTTGCATGCAGCCTTCATGTTCTTGTAGTAGGGATCGATGATGGCTGAGGTGAGGTCAACCAGGGAGTTCTGCTTGTTCTTCGGGCTTCCCCAGACCCCGTAGTGATGATGGATGTCGACAAGGTTCTGGCAGGCCAAGCCCGAAACCTCGAGCGCTTTTAGATCGTTGATGATGTCCACCGTAGCGAAACTTGAGTCGTGGCTCTTGATAAACCTGACGAAACACTCGCAAGGCCTTGCGGCCAGGCAGTAGTGGTAGACGAGGACGTGATGGCGCACGCACAACTGGGCGACGGCAACCTTCTGATCACGCCCGGCACGACCGCCAGTGAACTCGAGGTCGAAGACGACCACATGCTACTTGTCCTCGGCAAGCAACTGCTCCATAGTTTGGATGGAGCTCTCCACCGAGATCGGCTCGTTCGTGTACACCACCGAGAGGTCCTTCCCTCTCACGTGGGTGTCCACTACGTGAGGCGAGGTGAACCGCCGTCCGTTGTCGTCGTCAGCCACGGGGAGCGACATTGGAGCCGCTGGATATCCTCTCAGTATGTGTCGTCATGGGTGTGCTTGATTATTGTGTCATGGGGTGCGAGAGATGAAGGTAAATGGCCGCGAGAATAAATGGGAGCCGGGCGGCCTGGATTCTCGGCACGTCCGCATGGCAGTTTTTGCAGCGAGTAACTGCATCATGGCGTCGCGCCCGGCGCAACCGCATGCATAATAGCAGCATGAACGTACGTGATCATGCGCCAGCCCCAAACACTGGCAGTGCACGCAGAGGGACGCTAGCAGAGCACGCGGAGGGACGCGAGAGTAGAGCGTGTGTGGCGGGACGTGAGCAGAGCGCGTCGCGGCCGCCTCAACCGCGAGCAACCACACGCATAGAGTAGTTCGGCCGACAGTTGCGAGCCGGCGGCATGATGTGAAACTACGTCGCGTTCCACATCATACGGTGGTCGAACAATTGTTCGCGATGTGCGTACAGAGCGGCCGTGTGCTACTACCTCCGTCCTGGTTTATTAGTCCCCTTTATATTTTGTGCCATATTTTGACCTTAAATTTAACTAACAAAATGTTAATGCATGTTATAAAAAATAATATAATTGGAAACAATGTTCGAATACGAATCCAAGGATATAAGCTTTGGTGACATGCATTCGTATTTTATTAGTTAAATCTCTAGTCAAAATTTGGCACAAAAATACAAACAGGAGTTATAAAGCAGGACGGAGGTAGTAGGTAATTAAATCGCAAATGTTTTTTATTTATTAACCGTATGTGTACATGTCGTTTCGTCCTCCTCTCGCACGTCTTGTCACCTCGCTGCCGCAGACGGCTTCGAGCGCAAGCTTGAGCATCGCGTAGGCGTTCTTTTGGCCAAACGGTGGCTCGAAGTGGCGCCAATGAATCGTCAGTGAGCCTGTTCCCGCGCAACCGCGCATAGCCAGGCAAGGTTCCTGCCCGACTCGGTGAAATCCCCCAAAATCCCAATGTTTACCGGCCTGCTATATAAACCCTCACGGCCGGCGAGTCCTACATCGCATTTTCCCCTCCCTCCCTGTAGCTTATCTCGTCTGCTTCTCCCACAATCGCCAATGGCACCAGTCTGTCATCATCGCTCAGCCACTCCGCCATCATCAGAGGACAGCTCCAGCTAGGAGGCTACACCGCGGTGGCGGCGCAATCCCGGCATAGTGTAGTGTGCGTGCCATCCCTGTTGGGTATGCACGCAACACCCACCACACGCTCCGCCGCCGCTGCCCGTTGGCAGCTGTTGCCGGTGGCCGTTGTCGCCACACCCCCCCCCATTGGCCGCGGTGGCCGCCACACCACCATCGAAAGCCAGGTCCATCGCCCGCTCCGCCACCACGGCCCGAAGGCGGGAGGTGGCCGTCATGGCCACCCCCCACTGTCGGCCACCGTGGCCATCACCCGCTCCGCCACCGCGGCCCGAAGGCAGGAGGTGGCCGTCATGGCCGCCAACCCACCGTCAGCCGCCGTAGCCGCCAGCCCACCATCGACCACCGGGGTCATCACCCTCTCCACCACCGCCGCCCAAAGGCGGGAGGTGGAGGTGGTGCCCCGCATGTGCGTCAGCGACCTTGCGCGCTACATCGAGTTCCTGCGGGAGGAGGAGGAGCGCCTGGTCGAGCACGCAAAGAGTTTTACCGCCACCATGGCCGCATCACACGCCACCGCAGAGGCGCGGAATGAGGAGATCTATGAGGAGTCTCGCCGCTTCGAGAGGGGTCGTCTGGAGTGGCAGAGGGTGTTCGAGGTGAGTGCCGCTAAAGGTGCAGCAGCAGCAGACACCGTATTCAAGTTGTCCAGCTCGTCGGTAGGCTCCTCCTCCTCTGCCTCTTACTGAGCGCGCTCAGCAGAGGAGAGGCTGCTGGAAGTAGTACAAAGACCCTCCGTAGTAGTAGTATTTAGGGGATATTTTGTTTAGTTCATCTGAATATAGATGTGGTTGAACTGTACCACGTACTTAAAAATAGCTAATATATATAGTTGAACTAGCTATTTCAGTACGTGGTTAGCAACAATTGGGGAAAAGTTTGGTCGGTTCAGCTATCGAGTTGAACTGTTTGTATAAGGAACGACTGCTTAATCTATTAATGGAATCTATGCTTACTGAATTTCAGTTGCAAAATTAGATAGTGCTAGTGATTTTTAGCTGCAAATTTTGACAAATGGCAGGGTTATAAGGTTGACAAAGGGCAATGTTACTAGATCGACAAATGTCAATCTTTCCAGCTTGACAAATGGCAATATACCCAATATGACAGATGCAAATCTTACCAA
The DNA here is from genome assembly GCA_011799875.1 of Thinopyrum elongatum. Lineage (NCBI taxonomy): Eukaryota > Viridiplantae > Streptophyta > Magnoliopsida > Poales > Poaceae > Thinopyrum > Thinopyrum elongatum. Next base: position 563,140,347 of record CM022303.1, read on the forward strand.
ATTGTCTGTACGTGGTTGCACACGGGCCATCAGAAAAAACCGTTTGCATTGAAGTGATGTACAAATCCTGCGTGCCGCATTTTCTCTTGGCTTAGTGGCGAAGGAACCATAGCTCTCACTTTGCATAACGTGTTCAATCTGAACTGTTTGCGATGAAGAGATGCACAAATCATGCGCAGCAAATTTTCCCTTGGCTTAGTGAGGAAGGACCATAGCTCTCGCTTTCCATACGGGTGTTCTATCTAAAACGTTTGTGATGAAGAGATGCACAAATCCTGTGCGGCACATTTTCCCTTGGATTACTGAGGAAGTTGTTGGTTTGCATATGGGTGTTCTATCTAAATCATTTGTGATGAGTGTTTTAAATTTGAAAACCATTGATGTTTTTTTTATTTGATAAGTCTGTACATTCAAACCATAGGTTTCATTCAGTAACGCTGTGACTTTATATTCATACAATCTAGATACTAATTGAGGCGGCGGCGGAGGCTGCGTGCTATGCCGGCATTGTCGTTGTTGTCCTCCGGGATGCTGTTGTTGAAGTCTTCAAGCCAGCTCAGAATGTTCTTCACTTGGAAATCAAAGACCGTGTCGTCGCGCGATCGACGGGTGCGGCGTGGGAGGACGACAACTCGCGGTACAGCGATGTAGCGGTCGGCGGCAGCGTCCCATGACGTTGAGGGGGGCACGCGGCCATGGAAGTCAAAGGGCTTGCTTCCCAGTGATCCTGCGCACCGTACAGCTCACACGCTTCCCGATGAGCCTACACATAGGTGGACTACTTGCACGCCTCCCAGTCAGCCTGCACAGCGGACTGCGCTCGCACGCCTCCCGTCTACTCAAGTAGCTGTCCGCACGGCACCTCCTAGCCATTAAAAGTTTAACGTGTGGCGTCGCATGAATGGTTAGAAGAACGCCCATGATTCAAATTATACAAACGTTTGAGATATAATGAGGCAACTATTTGTTTTCAAAATGCCTTTGTTGGCTGTTAATTCGTGCGCCTTCTATCAAATTGGACACGAAAAATAACATAGCATGTGGTGCCATTCCATGATAGCATGCCAAGTTTCATGAATTTCAGACGAGTTTTGGATTTACTAGAATTTTAAAACCAAGTATCTCAATGTTATCGACCGAGCCACGTTGCCCAGGTGTTTGAAGTTCATTCCCATTTCTTGCATGGGATCTAAGCATGCACCCAAGGACACACATATGATTTTTCAACCCAATTTGCTACACTGGAGCATGTGCATGTAGTTCAAATTTGAATTAGGCACATAAAATGCCTAGAAAACTCAGTTAATGTATAAAAATGTCCAAATGAACCCCGAATAATTCCAAAATTTAACATAACACTCCTGTCGGTGTGTGTTGTATCTAAAAAAAATCAAGGCAAGAAGGGGCAACAGATGTTTCGTCCGGAAAGGTGACACACCTTCCCTACCGGACCACAAGGCTTCTTGTGAGAAGCTCTGGTTTGTGAGGAGCGTATACCATAACCTGTCCAAAATGGGATTTTTTTACCACAACATGTTGGTGCCGTTCCATGATAGCATGACAAGTTTCATGAATGTCAGACGAGTTTTGGATTTACTAGAATTTAAATACCAAGTATCTCAACGTTTGCCGGCAAGCAACGGTGCCGAGGTGTTTGAAATTCATTCTCATTTCTTGCATGGGACCTGAGCATGCACCCAAGGACACACATTTGATTTTTCAATCCATTTTCCGCACTGGATCAAGTGCATGTAGTTCAGATTTGAATTATGCACATAAACTGCCTACAAAACTCAGTTAATGTATACAAATGTCCTAATGAACCCAGAAAAATTCCAAATTTTAACACGACATTCCTGTTGGTCTATGTTGCCACTAGATGAAAACTTGAAAGAAAAAAGAGGCAACCAATATCGTTTTGTCCACAAAGGTCATACGTTCCCTACCGGAACCATGAGGCTTCGTGTGAGAAGCTCTTGTTTTTGAGAAGCTTATACCCAAATCTGCCCCAAATGGAACAATTTTTCTACCACAACATGTTGATGCCATTCCATGATACCATGCCAAGTTTCATGAATTTCAGACAAGTTTTGGATTTACTAGAATTTAAAAACCATGTATCTCAATGTTTGCGGCCGAGCGACAGTGTCGAGGTGTTTGAAATTCATTCCCATTTCTTGCGTGGGACCTAAGCATGCACCCAATGACACACATTTGATTTTTCAACCCATTGTTCTGCACTGGAGCATGTGCATGTAGTTCAAATTTGAATTATGCACATAAAATGCCAAGAAAACTCAGTTAATGTATAAAAATGTCCTATCGAAACGCGGAAAAGTACAAAATTTAAAACGACACTCCTGTTGTTCTATGTTGACACTAGATAAAAATTGAAAGCAAGAAGAGGCAATGAATATCGTTTAGTCCACAAAGGTGACACGTTCCCTACCGGAACCATGAGGCTTCTTGTGAGAAACTCTGGTTTGTGAGAAGCTTATACCCAAATCTGCCCCAAATGGGATTTATTTTTACCACATCATGTTCATGCCATTCCATGATAGCATGCCAAGTTTCATGAATTTCAGATGAGTTTTGGAATTACTAGAATTTAATAACCATGTATCTCAATGTTTGCGGCCGAGCGACGGTGCCGAGGTGTATCAAATTCATTCCCATTTCTTACGTGGGACCTAAGTATAATTTGAATTATGCACATAAAATGCCTAGAAAACTCAGTTAATTTATAAAAATGTCCAAATGAACCCCCCCAAAATTATAGAATTTAAAATGATACTCCTGTTGTTCTATGTTGACACTAGAAAAAATTTGAAAGCAAAAAGAGGTAACGAATATCGTTTCGTCGACAAAGGTGACACGTTCCCCTACCGGAACCATGAGGCTTCTCGTGAGAAACTCTGGTTTGTGAGAAGCTTATACCCAAATCTGCCCCAAATGGGACAATTTTTTTACCACAACATTTTGGTGCTATTCCATGATAGCATTACAAGTTTCATGAATTTCAGATGAGTTTTCGATTTAATGGAACTTCAAAACCAAGTATCTCAACGTTTGCCGGCAACCCAGTGTGCCGAGGTGTTTGAAATTCATTCCCATTTCTTGCATTGTACATAAGCATCCAACCATGTACACATATATGATTTTACAACCTATTTTGGTGCAGCGGAGCATGTGCATATAGTTTAATTTTGAATTATGCACCTTAAATGCCTAAAAACCTTAGTTAATGTATAGAAATGTCCAAACGAACCCTGAATAATTTCAATTTTTTTGACGACGCTCCAATAGTTGCATGTTCATTGCAGATAAAAGTTCTAGCAATTCAAACACCCTCCTTTGCCGCTATGACTCCATTATGTATTTCAAATCAAGACGAAAAATCAAGTTGGTCACACACAGTTTATTATCACCAACCATGTGTTATGCAGTACAAAATATGTTGGAGCATCGTCGGAGTAGTATATGGCTTACGCAAGAAGGTTCGTCGGCTACAGTCCACAGCCGGTGCATCAAGCACACTAGCTCGCTCCCTAAATATCATTTCACTGTTCAATCATCGTCGGTCAAAGATGGGGACGTGGACCCGCGTCGTGAGAGCAACTTCGGCGGCCCACTCCGGCGAGAGCGCGGCCGCAACCGCCATGAGGGTGCTAACAACCCACATGAGCACGGCCGCAATCTGTGACCGGGTGGCCAAGGCAGCCCAAACGGCTGTTGTTGCTGCTTAGGTGGCAGTAGCAACATCTGCGACGGGGATAGCAACTGGCAAGAGCGGCACAGCAGCTGTCCATTCTGCATCGGCCGCCTTAGCTCTAATGCAGGCCGCCCACGACCATGTTGAGGCCACCCATGCCCAGCTCCTGGCGGCCACCGCACAAACCACATGAAGCTTCTCCGACAACGGTCGGCAACCCACGACCGAAGAGTTGGCAATAGCCGAGAGCGTTCGAGAAGCCGTTCATTTGTTCGAGGCATACCTTGCCACGATGGAGCCTGTCCAAGCCCAGACCGCGGCCGCCCACGACCAACTCGTGGTGGCCTTTTCCAAAGAGATGGCGGACACAGATGTCGAGATGCTTGCCGAGTATGGTGAGATGGATGCCATGGAGCCCCTTCCCCAGGAGATCGTCAGGCGCGAGCTGGACATGGAGGAGGTGGCGAAGATCGACGAGCGACAGCCAGAGTAGTACGCTTTGTTTAGAGCGCCGGTCTTTAATTTGTTAGAGTAATGTTTAGGTCAGCTAGCTCTGTTTAATTGCTGTACTTACTCGATTAAGAAGTGCGGGTGTGCTGTAGCCTCTTTTGTGTACCCAAATTATGCAATGACGTGGATGACCACTGTGACCAGGGAAATTCGGACCAAAATTTGCACGTTCAAACTCATCACACATGGGATAAGCTATATGAATCGTTTGTGATGTTCACATATCATACACAGTGCTGAATAAGGGACCATGTTTGATGACACTTTGCGCGCCAGTTTTTTGCTTCACCGAGCCAAAAATTTTGGCTTCCTCGGAAATATCTACCTCCCCGCCCCCTCCCCCTTACCAAAAGCCACATTTCCCCTGTTTCTGCCTTCCTTTCCAAGTTCAAACCTTCACTCTTGCTTGCAGCGCCGCCTCCTCGCCGGCGACCCTCCTTCACGATGCTCGGCCTCATCGATCCAGGCAGGTAGTCCACAACCGACCCCCATCCTCCTCCTCCTTCTACATCCCACATGCCCCGACCGCTGACGTGACCCCTTCCACCCAAATCACCGACCCCTACCCCAAATAAGCGCTACCCTAAGCCATGGTGCACGCAGTATAGCCAGGAGCTCAAGGAGCATTTGGTAGCAGAGAAGCAAATCGCGGCCGCACACGCGGATGAGGTCATGAGGTCGCGATGGCTGCCATTCGTGCTGACCCCCAGATCTTAGAGGAGCACCTCACCATCGAGGCCACTGTCGACTCCTTGCACTGACGCCACCACGTGGTTGGCTGCTTTAAACGACAGTTCATGGCATTTTCTCAAGGCCACTGTCGGTACCTTAGGCGAAGACTACAAGGTGTTTTCTCAGCGTGCCCGTGCTTACCTCAACTCGAGAACCAGCAGGTTGGTGCCCGGAGTGGCTCAGTCAACTCACCACTACGAGGAGGGCACTCACAATGTGGAGACCTCGCCCTCTTCCAAGTCCAAGGAGCCAATCGTCATCGATATCTCCGACGACGAGGAGTAGCTTGTCTTATTAGCTCACTATAAGGACCTATGTTCAGTTAGCTAGCAAATCCGGTTAAGCATGTTCGGTTCACCTGTTGCATGGTGCTGCTCCTGCCTTTCCTTGACAAATTATAGTGAATTGTCCCATGTACTTTTACCATGCAATCTGATCCTCTAGTATATATGTTCTATATGTCGTGCTCACTTATTAACTATTTGGTTAATTTGTTGTCGTATTCACTTAACTGTTTGGTTCAATTCTGCAATGTGATGTTCAATTCTTGTGGGTGCAATTTTGTATTGTCTTCCATGTGAGAAATAAATAGAATTTGGCTGTACAAAATACATGAGAAACAAATACATTTTGCTATATTTCCAAGTTGTCAAGCATGCTTGGTTTGCTTAACTGTCTGATCTTCTAGTATGTTATATATTGTGCAATGTGGTGCTCAGTTAATGTTTGGTTCATTTGTTGTGGTGTTTAGTTAACTGTTTGGTTCAAGTCTGCAATGCGATGTTCAATTGTTGTGGGTAAAATTTTGTATTGTTATGCATGTGAGGAATAAATCGAATTTGGCTGTACTAAATACATGAGAAACATATACAGTTGCAGCATTTCCTAGTTCTTAATCATGCTTGGTTTCGATAAATGGCTTTTCCATGTGGCTTGAATTAATCTGTTGAATCTGCAATGTGTTTGTTTTTCATCAACATATTTTACTGATAGTATGCCAACCCTAACTTAACCTAATCAATAACTACCTTATATGTGTTGCAGAGAAACAATGGGAAGCACTAAGGCTTACATTCGAGGTGTGCACATGCATGGTCCTTGTCTATTAGCACATTATTGTGCAATTGCAGGAACCATTCTAATATTTAGGTTTTTAACAATTTGGTCTTGCACATGTAGGTCCTGCTGTCAGAGGTTTTGACCCATTGTTCGACCCATTTTGCATATGGGGAAATAAGTTGTCCATGAATATCAACCAAGTCAAGAAACTCAGAAAGATTGTTAGGATAAAGAAACTAGCGACGAGAAAAAACAAGATCTTTGTCTGCACAATGAAGAAGACATCAGTGCACCACAAGATGGTACTAACTATTATACCTTGTCTTTTTTATTCCTTTGCGCCATTTCCGAATTTAGAGAAGATATTTATGCATATCTTTTTTTTAGACCTTTCCAAAGCAGTACACTGATGATTACCTCTCAAACCACCTATATGGTGAGGAGGCAAGGAAGGTATTCATACAACACCCACGGTACAATATTGAAGTCTTCCTCAAGAGGACGAAGGATGGATGGTCAATCATCCACATGCACTGGCCTAAAGTTGCAAGGAGCTTCAACATCAATGAAGGCTCAATATCCGCCTTCCGCTTCAGCAGTTTTCCAGATGAGATTCATCTATCCATTTATCGTCTCTGATGCTAATTTCCAAAGGTTATAGATGTTTCATGTGAAACTTGGTGTTGGTGCAGTTGTGTAATGGGGTAGCTAGCTATATGCCTATATGGTGTAACTGAGTGCTGAAGCTATATGTACTCTGATGTATTTCAATTATGAAATCCTGGTTTCGTAATACAAAAATGAAATATATTATGTTCTTAATATGAAATGTCAATTTGATTAATAATGGATTATTAATAATAGGCCAATTAGCATGCTTATTGGGTTTTTCTATTGCAAACGGTTATTGAGACAACACCGTGGGCGATGACCTCTGACAACCCACACAGTTTCTAGGAAGAAAACGTGTTGGATCAATGAACAATCACACACGACTTCCTCTGGAAAACTATTTGCGTTAGGCCACCTTGCGCAAACGTTTTTCACATAAAAAGTATGTGTGTGTGATGGACAGCCTATGCCACACAGTTTCCTCTATGCACCGTGCGTGATGCATTCAATAACGCAAACGATAAAATTGTTATATATCGTCTGCAATGGCAACGCTATCACAAACGATTTAATGGGGAAAATTGTGTGTGATGTACGTGCGACGGAAACGTTTTCCTTGGAGTGACTGTGTGGGATGTATATACGAACGGAAACATACTTCTTGGATTGACTGTGTGGGATGTACATACTAACGGAAACGTATTCCTTGGATTGACTGTGTGGAATGTACATACGAACAGAAACGTTTGTCTTGGACTGACTGTGTGGGATGTACTTACGATCAGAAATGATTAGGCCTATATAATTGTATTTTTTTAACACACATGTACGTATAATCGTATTTGATCGCTCGCCCGTCGCACACGAGCTCATTTTGCCAAGCGTGTGTGACCGGAGGGCCTATCCCCGACGGTTTCTGGGTCGTGTGGGAAGGACCCCCCTATCACCCACACTCACTAGGCGATGGTTCAAAATGCCGTCGCGGAAAGGGGTTTAAAACCGTTTGTATAGCAGCTCGCTGTACCAGTGAGGAGAGTCATGCATGCAGATTGTTTTCGCACGGGGAGGAGTGGTGGGACTACCGGAGGAGAAGGAAAATCAAGCATGCAAATTGTTTTCACACATGGAGAGGAAAAGATTTGGAGGCGAATGGTCTTCCTGCAGGTAAGGGGAACGGTGCATATGTCATCTTACATGCAATGAATTGACCACTGCATGTCGGGCTAGGTAGTCTCAAGTCATTAAAAACATACACGCCCCACACATGTTCAGATTTCAAGGTGCACTAAATTATTGCATGCAAGGATTAAGAGAATATTGACTAATGCATGTAAAAATCCTTTGTCATTTAGTGTTCATGCATGCATGCAATGCAATAATGCATTGGTAAACACATTTTTTTGGGAAGAATGAGATCATTAATTGAGTACTTTTGCAGACTACAAAAACTATTCCACCTCCTCTATCTTGGTAAGAGTAGTTGATTTTTTTGAATCGAGCCCTTTAAACTAGAAGGGAGTTAGTAGTACTCTTATAGCTAACCTTGTTGGCAATATCATAACACACCTGAACGGAGGAACTAGTCTGCATAGTGCATATAAGTTTTGTCTGAAGTCAAAGTACCTCTACTTTGACCAAACTTATAGAAATATGTATCAACATTCACAATGTCAAATCAATATTTTTATATTTATTATGAAATATAGTTTCATAAAATATATATTTGGTATTGTAGATATTGATATTTTTAATATAAATTTGGTCAAACTTTTGCAAACTTTGACTTGACACAAATCTTACGCGGAGTAAAAAGGACCAGAGGGAGTATCATGCATGCGGAGTAGGCAAAAAAATGCTCATTTATAGCCATCCGAAGTCTCAAAGGGCGCGACCGCGTAAGGGAGGCAAAGGTCTTGGGAGGCACGACGGTTGACGGAATTAAGTGAAAGTTACATGCACGCGCCGACATGGCGTGCGAACACGCAGAAGCTATACCGTTAGGCCTACGATGTGGGTCTAGTAGACATGACATCTAGTGGGTCCCGCATAGTACTCAAGAACACTTTGGGGGCATGCAGCCGTTTATCCACCAATCAAGCGACCACCCCACACCGTTCGCACGCCCTACTCGTCCCCGTCTTCTACCTTACAACATTTTGCTCCCAGTCATCCCGTCCTTTCACATTACACCAGTTCCACTTCTCCTAACCCGCCTCCAAAATCCATGGCCTCCCAAATCTCCATGATCGGCGGTGAGTACAAGGTTAGAACCATCACCGGCGATGAGTTCATCGTCATCTACACCCGTAGATTCACGACGGTGGAAGCATGCCTTGGTCGCTTCCTACACATGTTCAAAAGTTCAAAGGATGAGTGGGTCGCTGGGCAAGATGTTGAGTACAGCACAGTCCTGGAAAAGGAGAAGCTTCTAAAGGAGGCAGAGATGAAGAAGCCCGCCGTGATCCAAGTTTGTGTACATAACGTGTGCTTGGTCTACCACATATGCCATGCCGATGTTAGGTGCCAGGATTTTGAGGTCTTTCTCAAGGACAAAAGAGTGAAATTCGTTACTGTAGACTTTACAAACGAAGGAGAGTCCTGGGTCGGATAGGCCTCGTTATAGGCCAGCCCTTCAATCTCCAGAAGGAAAGCCTGGTGTCTTCCTCTTAGCCTTCAATGCTAACACTACTAGAATCAGCTTCTTTGCCGTCCGCCATGGCGGACGGCAAAGGCATGGATCACGGATGGCAAACATCTTTGCCGTCCGCCAGCAGACGGCAAACTTTCCGGCTGAACACATGCCAGCAAAGGCCTTCTTTGCCGTCCGCTTCCTGGAAATGGACGGCAAAGGATTGTGCCATCCGCCATCCGAGGCCAGCAGACGGCAAAGACAACGGACGGCAGTGCGGTGGCGTGAGAGCCGTTAGGGGGTTAACGGCGCTCTTTGCCGTCTGCCAACGGACGGCAAAGAGTCAAAGCACTTTACCGTCCGCTAACAGACGGTAAACAGCTCAGCTAGGCAGTATTGGGAAGCTGCCATGTGGCCAACTATGTCGTCCGCTGGTAGACGGCAAAGTGATTTGAATCTTTGCCGTCCGCTGGCAAACGGCAAAGTGACCAAATAGGCAGCCAGCGTTCCCAGGTTTCACTGGTAGCTGCCACGTGTCCTCTTTGCCGTCTGCTAGCGGACGGCAAAGCTCTTTGCCGTCCGCTAGCAGACGGCAAAGAGGCTATGTATCCCCTGTTTTTATTTGAATCCATTTAATTTGACAGGGTTTCAAACACAGATATACATATATATATTTTTTTCACAGGCACACACAGATATACATATATGATGTATCCAACACACAGATATACATATACATATCTATCTCCACCCATGACAACATACATATATACATAAGAAACATAGTTCCATCCATATATACATATTACATATCACAATGTTCATCCAACACATTGTTCCATGCATCCATATAACAAGTTCCACATTTTTCATCGATACAAACGAAAAAAAGATAAGGGAAACAAGCACTCCATGCATCCATGCAAGCTTCCATATAGTGAATTAAATCTGCAAAATGGAAACAAGAAAGTTAGAAGAAGAAGACTAGAATCAGAAGAAGAAGAAGAAAATGAAGAAGAAGAAGAAGTAAGCATACTTAGGTAAAATGGAAGCCTACCTAGCTAATTGTGCCATTTTGAGTGAACTAGCATTTATGCCATTTTTGATATAACTTAGAGCTAACTTCATTTTGGAGAAGAAGAAGAAAACTAGAAGAGAAGAAGAAGAGAGAAGAAGAAGAAGAAGAAGAAGAAGAAGAAGAAGAAGAAGATAGAAGAAGAAGAGAAGACTAGAAGAAGAAGAACAACAAGAACAAGAAGAAGAAGTTTTCTTCTTCTTCTTCTCTTCTTCTTTTTCTTCTTCTTCTTTTCTTCCTATTCCTTCTTTCTTCTCTTCTGGATTTTCTTCATCTTATTATGTCATTTGTGGACAAAAGGATAAATATGTCATAAATGGACTAAATAGGTAAATAAGAAGAAAAATGCCATTTTTGAGCTTACCTAGCTAATTATGCATTTTTGACTAAACTAAGATATATGCCATTTTTTTTTTCTTTTCTTCTTCTCTCTTCTTCTTCTTTTTTCTTCTTCTTCTTCTTCTTCTTCTTCTTCTTTTCTTTTTTCCTATTCTTCTTTTTTCCTCTTCCTTGATTTTCTTCATCTTATATGTTCATTTGTGGACTAAATAGGCTAAATTATGTCATAAATGGACTAAATAGGCTAAATAAGAAGAAAAATGCCATTTTTGAGCTTACCTAGCTAATTATGCCATTTTTGACCTAACTAAGCATATTATGCCATTTTTTATATAACTTAGAGCTAACTTCATTTTGGAGAAGAAGAAGAAGAAAACTAGAAGAAGAAGAAGAAGATCTTCTTCTCCTTCTTCTTCATCTTCTTCTTCTTTTCTTCCTATTCCTTCTTTCCTTCCTCTTCCTTGATTTTCTTCATCTTATTATGTCATTTGTGGACTAAATAGGCTAAATTATGTCATAAATGGACTAAACACGCTAATTAAGAAGAAAAATACCGTTATCACGGAGATGTAGGAATGGTCGGGGCTGCGCCAGTGCCAGACGGAGGTGAAGGACCGGTCGGGGTTTCGGCATTGGCAAAAGGAGTGGTCGATGCTTGTCGGGAGCCATGCTGCACCAAAGATCATTTCCCATAATGTCTCGTTAGCAAGTTTGCAAACTGAAATGTGAATAGTAGTAAGCAACGACCATTCAAATCAAACTCATCGTGGTCGCTGGAGCAATCTGGGGCATCGGCGGAGGGGCCTGACCATTTTTCTCGCGCAAGCTCTGCACATTTGGTTGTCACGAGTCAGTCATATTAGATAGTAATGCGAACATTACGTGCATGATTGGGCTAATATGCACGAGAAACGTACCACGATGAGCTCGTATAGGGCCCGGTTAGCGCTATCGTTCCGGTTCCTCTCCTCCTCCAACAGCTTAGCTGTCTTCTCCTCCATCTCCCTCTCCCTCTCCGCCACCTCCCTTTGTGCCTCCCTTTTTGCCTCCTCCAGAAGCTCCTTCGTCTTCAATCTCTCTTTCTCAACAATAGCCTGCAACACACCACTCCTCGTTAGCATTGTAATCATCGACGGACGCACACACAATGTAATGGAGGAAAGGTGAGAGAGTCCGTATAACTAACCGCCATGACGATCTCCGCGGGCCGTGCACGAGGCGTTATCTCAGGATCAGAGCTACTTAGGCGCTTCTTGATCTACGGGAGAGTCTTAGGACAACGTATCAGTCCATCACCAATGGCTAGAGAGCCATGGGACCTCCCGCCACCAGATATCATCACCAGCTCTGTATCAAAAGGATCCTGGCTCGGGTTAAAGTCCTCCCCTTTCCTCGCCTTCCCCTCATGTCTGTACTTCACAAGCTTGTGGTGGGAGGTCTTGTTGGTGAAGTTCTCTGGATCATCTAGGTCAGACTCCGTGAATGGCTTGGCCTTCTTGTACGGGGCCATATGGGCCATGCCATAGAGGTCGAACAGACCTGGCATAGGCTTCTTGTGGTGGTGTGCCTAAGAGAGAGGAACAAAATATTAGTTAAGGGCTCAAGCTAGCATGAAGAATGATATTGCTATGTAAATAGGTCATTTTGGAGCTAAGAAAGGTTATTATGTCATTTTCGAGGAAAATAAGCTAAGTTTAGGTCATTTTCGAGGTAACCAAGATTATTATGCCATTTTTGACCAAAGTATGCTAATTATGTCATTATTGAGCTATCCAAGGTTATTCTGTCATTTTAGAGCTCACTATAGCATATTTAGGCATTCTATAGAGCTATCTAAGGTTATTATGTCATTTTAGAGCTAATTATGTCATGAATGGACTAGCTAAGATTAGTTTAGGTCGTTATTGAGCTATCGAAGGTAGTTATGCCATTTTTTAACTGACTAAAGCATATTAAGTCATTTTATAGAGCTATCTAAGGTTATTATGTCATTTTAGAGCTAAATATGTCATAAATGAACTATCTAGCATGAAGAATGAATTGCATGAATCATGTAGCAAACCACATACCCAGTTATCCCCGTACTCAAACAGGTTGGAGCTCCCTTGATGGTGTGGCACACCTTCCATTTGGTCGCGCTTATCCTTGGCCCTTTGGTGTTCGACTTTCCATTGGGCAGAGCACCACGCATCCACCAACGCCTCCCAACAGTCCATCTTATCCACACACCATCTCGGGGGCACCTAAGTGAGTCAAGAGAAATTTCAGCGCTATGCCTATGAATCAAATCAAGAAAACTAAGTTCAAGGCCTTAAGAATAGGTAATTACCTGCATGTACTTCTCCTTACTCAGAAACTTGCCGCGACACTTCTGCTTGCCCCTCCTAATACCCTTCGAGGCGTAGTAGTCTCGAACGGCCTGCACCCGAGCCTCGTGCCTTAAGTTCTGAAGTAGGCGCTTGCACTCGTTTTCGACAACCATACACGCGGCCTCCTGCTCTCCCTCTGAAACCCTGTAGAAGGTCTGCAATCAAACAATACAACACTGATTAGTACAATCACTAGGTACTGTTGATTTTTAATTCTGTAAAGGAGAAATTACCCAAAACTGACGAAACACAATGTCGGCCACCGTCTCGCACAAGACACCGTCGACCCTCTCCTCCGGCGGGGCCGTGGCAACCGAGTACAGCTCCCAGGTCAGTGCTAGCTGTGGAACCTGACCCTCACCGGGCAACGTGACCCACCCAGGGAAGTGCTGCCGGCAAAGCACACCAAGGACCTGGTTGGGCCTACGGGAACCACGGGGGTGTACCCAGCCCCTGCAGTATGACAAGGCCAACACTTTAGATATTAATTTGAAGGAACATGAAGGCAAAAGGTTAAAAAATAGTAAATGCACTTACTTCAACCCTTTAGGCGCAATCAACCACCTCTGGTCGGGGGTCGTCAGCACGGGCGGGAGCTTTGTACAGCCACGCTTGTAGACCTTCTTGCCCTTCTCAACCAGCTCGTCGTCGCTGTAGCTATCTTCTGAAAAGGTGTCCTCGCTACCATCCTCCGAGCCACTAGCCTCCGGAGTCTCGTGGGAAGAAGACTCCGGGATCGGAGTCTTCTGGGACGAAGACTCCGGGACCTGGGACGAAGACCCCGTGACCGGAGTCTTCTGGGACGAAGACTCTAGGACCGGACTCACGTGGGGCGAAGGGTCGGTGACCCGAGTTTGGTGGGGCGAAGGATCAGCGACCGGAGGCTCATGGACCGGAGTCCGAGGGTCCATGTAAGACGGAGCACTCCTGTGGTCGGGTGAATCAGCTGAGGGTGGCGGCGAGGAAGGCGTAGCAGCCTTCCTACCTCTCCCACTGCCACGTCCACCTCTACCAGCCTTCTTCGTCCTCCCCCGACCTCTCCCAGCCGTAGAAGAAGCGCCTGCCGCAACTGTCTGCATACCATCCTGCACCGCTCTCCGGAGGGGCTGCGCTGCAATAATGCAACCACCCCTCCCAGTAGCGCTCGCAGGAGGCTCGGGGCGCTCTGGACCCTTGCCCACCATCCTGTCAACACCTGCAATGACAAAAAGTAAACGAAATTAGTACAACATAAAAAATTTGGATACCTGACATGAACATAATAATATGTATATAATTTAAGTGTATCATAATCATGAACATAATAAAAATACACCCGATCAACACAAATATATATGGGGTCGGGGTGTGGTGTCGGGGTCGGGGTCGGGGGGGTTGTCGTTGTATAGGTAGGGGTGGTGTAGGGGGCCGCGTTTGTAAGGGTCGGGGTCGGGGTTGTGAAAGGTGTCAGGGTGTAGGAGGGTCGGGGGGAAGGGGGGGTGGGTGGAAGCGTGGTGTAGGTCGGTCGAGGATAGGGTGTAACGGAACGATGGTGGTGGGGGTGTCGGTGGTCGGGAGGTCGGGGCGGTGTGGAGGGGTGTGTGTCAGGTGTACGGGGTGTCGGGGTCGGGCGGTGTCGTGTCGGGGTCGGTGGTGTCGGGGTCGGGGTCGGGGTGTGGGTCGGGTTGTGGTGGCAGGGTGTCGTGTGTCGGGGGTCGGGGTCGGGGTGTGTGTCAAGTTGGGTCGGGGTCAGGGTCTGGGTGGTGCGGGCGAAGGGTCGGGTGTCGGGGGTAGGGGACGGGGGGAGGGGGATCGGGGGCCGGGGGCGGCGGGGCGGCGGAGGAGGCGCCGCCCGGCGCGGGCGGATGCGGCGGCGGGGGGCGGGCGGCGCCACACGGCGCGGGCGGCTGGGCGGCGGCGGGGGGGAGTCGCGGGGGGGGCGCGGGCGTCGCCCGCAGCCTCCCCCTGCCGCCTCCTCGCTCGGCTCGGCGTATGCTTCGGGCTTCTCCCGCCTCGGCTTCGTGGCGGCGGGCGGCTGCCCCGCCTCCGGGCCGCCCGCCGTCCGGTACTGTCGGCTACTAAACAAAACGAAAATGAAGCAAAGAAAAGAAACGAAATAAAAAAGACTAAACACTAAAATAAACTAACTAAAAAAACTAAAAAACTAATCTAAAATAAACTAAACTAAAACTAAAACTAAATTATAACATAACTAAAACATAAACTAAACTAAAGAAACAAAAAGAAACTAATTAAACAAAAAAAAGGGGAGGAGCTCACCTGGTGGAGGGGGCGGCCGGATGGCTGCGGCGGCTTGCGGAGGGAGGCGGCGACGGGTGGAGGGGGAGGCCGGAAGGCCGCGGCGGGACGGGGACATCGACGGGGTGGGGACGGCCGCGCGGGGGGCGGGCGGGACGGCCGCGGCGCGGCTGCCCGACGTGGAAGAGGCGGCGGGCCGCGGTGGAGGTCGGGGAGGGGTGCGGGGCGGCCGGCTACGCCGGATGGGGTCGGCGGCGCCACGGGCTGTGTGGTGGTGGGGGATGGCGAGGAGGGGAGGGGGGGGGGGGCGGGGGGGGGGCGACGTGGAAGGGGCGGTGGGGTGCGGTGCAGGTCGGGGGCGCAGGGGAGGGTGCGGGGCGGCGGGGTGGCCGGCTACGGCAGACGGGGTGGGGGCGGCAGCGGGGTGTGGGTGGGGAGGATGAGAGAGTGGAGAGAAGAGAGGGGGGCGGGACGGCCCGTTAAACGTACCCGCCTCTTTGCCGTCAGCCAACGGTCGGCAAAGTTTCTTTGCCGTCCGCTTGCGGACGGCAAAGAGGTGCGGCCGGTGGGCTTGAGTTGGTTAAACAATAACTGGACCCACCCACCTCTTTGCCGTCTGCTAGCGGACGGCAAAGATTCTTTGCCGTCAGTCAGCGGACGGCAAAGAACAGGATGATGGCAAAGACTTTGTTTGCCATCAGCCACATCTTTGCCGTCCGTTTTCTTGTGGCTGACGGCAAAGACCTTATTTGCCGTCAGCAAGCGGACGATAAAGAATTAGCAGACGGCAAAGAAGTGGATTCCAGTAGTGTAACCCTGGTAGCAACCATGATTGATCCTTCGTACGAGGAAGTGAAGAAACCTCGCCCCAAGTTTCATCATGCATGGGAGTCGAAGACGATAGATGAAGATCACATCATGTACGCAGCAATGAATGCCTACCTTTGTTTAAATATCTACAAGGGTTGGATGAAGAAGCAGAGCCCAGTGTCCAGTTCAAGCAAAGAAGTGTTGGCGAAGAGGAAAAGGAAGAGGGACGAGGACGAAGTCGAGGACATGGACGAGGACTCCGAAGAAGGTGGCAGTGCTGTTGCTCATGCTGGTTCTACTGCAGTGTCAAGCGGACTAGTTGCTTAGTTTTAGTTCAGGGGTGTGTTGTGCTGAGCCCCCAACAGAACTATGTTATGTTCTTTCTCATTATTTGAACTCTTTAGTACATACTAGTATGTCTTACTACTGTTCTTGTTGTAGTTGGTACTACTACTCGCTTCTTCATGTTCCTATTGTACTTAATACGTACTAGTAGTATAATTTGGGTCAGTCAATTTGTGAAAGAAGAAGTTCGTCAGAGCAAAGAAAGAAGACGGCAGAGAAGCTACCCTAGTATCTATATTAGGGTGGCAGGGTGCCCATGATCTATCTTATGAGTGTTGGGTGTGGAATGCAGTTCACCGAAAAAATTGGATTGTGCCCGGGGTTAAACGGATGGCGGGGTGGGGGGGGGCATGGCGGTGGCAGGCGGTTCAGGGGAGGGCGGGGTGGCGGCGGCAGGCGATTAGGCCTGTGGCGGGCTGGTGGCTCGATGCTTGAGAGAGAAGATGAATAGTGCATCATTTTCGGAGGTTGAAGAAGGCCTTCTGGTCGTCCATGCATGTTGCATCCAACGGCTCACAAGAGTTGACTGACCCAAATTGTTCCTTCAGATTGCATGATCCACGTGGCATTCAAGGTCTTGAAGGTAGATTCCACGTCCGCACCCGGTTTGCGGGATCAGCGCAGGTGCGACTGGCTTCCGCCGCGACAGCCACCATGTGAGCCTCCTCCGTGCGGGCGGAGACGACAATGACACGCTAGCTCCTCCTCGCCGGCGTGCCGGAGCACGCGCTCGTCCTCCTCCTCTTTGTATGCTACGGGCATAGACGTGGCTCGACCTGCTCGCATGCTTGGCAGCGCGGTGTCATCGCGAGGAGGGACTGCAAATGACGTGAGCGGGCGAGGGGTTGAGATCCTCTGCAGTACCGTACAGTGCTGTAGTGTGGATGACATGTGGGGACAGGTCCTACATGGCAGCGATAGTACTGCACCGTACAATACTGCAGCGACTGTACGCATGCGCAACGGCGGCGGCATATTGATGAGTGTGCTTATGGGAGCTTGCTTATAGGGTTGGTCAAACTTAAAAGAACACCGTACTAGTACACGTAATCATGTGCAAGCGCGTGCATCATGACCATGCTTATACGCCACATTAGTTAGCACAACATCGATATGGAATCCTGTGCAAGCGCGTGCACCACAGCCGCATGGTCGATCGAACGGTGCGTCACGGTGTCACGCTGGAAGGACATCGACCAAACCTTTTTGTGTGTGTGAAAACAATCCCCAAATATTACTCTACTTTTTTTGCTGGAAAAGTTCTTCACGCTACAATATTTCCATATATTTGTATTTAGCTTCAGTTCATGATTATTTGGATTTGGACGTTTTAGGTGCCCCCTACAAATTTTTGTAATAGAGATTCTGTGTGTGTAACGGAGAGAGAACGCGTGTATGTGTCTATATGTGTGTTGTGGCGGAAGGGCAATGTGGAGACGGTGTGCGTGTGATAGTCATAGAGAGGTGTGAATGTGCAAATGATCATGTATGAGTGAGACATAGAGATATGCAGAGATGTTGTGTATACATGAGAGAACGATCTTCTATTTGTTTTTTTTGTGTGTGCGTGAGAGAGAGAGGAGCATCCATAACACAACAACCATCTCTCTCGATTCGACCGTCCCTCGCACAATCGCATGTAACACATGCATCAACGCACACATTTTGACACCCTCACCCAGCCCCTACCCGGATCAAGGCCCCTACATCGCTCTCTATCTCGCACACACAATCTCTTCATGAAAACCCTATTTGGCATGCATGTACCTCTCTGTCACATACACACCATGTACCACGCACACACATTTATCTCTCGCTATGTCTCTTTGCCTCGCAAACACACTCCCCATAGTCCTCTCTTTGTATCCCGCACACGATCTCTCTATATTGCTTAAACACTGACGCACACGATGTATCTGTCTCGCACCATTAGCCTCTCTCGCATGCTCACTATGAACACACATTCTCTCCATAGGTTTGATTTCTCTCAATATTTGACACACACACACACACATAGCCCCCCCCCCCCCCCCCCGAGCACACTATCCATCCCCATCCAAGGTTATATAGCGACCACTGTCGCTTGTGCTTATCTGCACCCCCACATGCACACCACCTTGATCTTCAAGGAGGGCATCAGGAAGAACGAAGATGACGACCAGACCACACTAGAGGCCGCGGGGCCATTTGGAAGCAGGATGACATGACGACAGCTGAGTAACTCCTTTCCCCTCTCTCTCTCTCTCCCTCTCCCTCCCTCCCGCACAAAATTATCAATCCCTCAGCCCACAAGATTCCCCTCTAGTCCATGTTCTTTTGAGCTCTCTCATCAAACCTTTTGTCTCTTCTCCTTCCACATGTACAAAATCTCGATGCACACGCATCTCACTCCTTATATTACATGTCTCCATCTTTTTCACAGACCTAACTTCTTCCTCTGTATACTTATATATATATATCCCTCTCTCGCACACTTCCTCTCTCTCTCTCTCTCTCTCTTGGGGTTTGTCTCCTACTCTCTCGCCCACATATATACAATCTTTTCCGTCCTCTGTCTCTTTCTTCCACTGGGTGTATATCTTGTGTGTTGAGTGCACACATCTCTCTCCCGCCATTGCTCCATCTCCACAAACTCTCTATGTTTCATTCACACATTGGGATGTGTTCTGAAAATGGCTTTAGACTAGATCATGTAGAGTTATGGTTGGTTTTGTTGCATTCAACAAATTAATAACTATGAAATGCATTTAGATTTTCATTTGAGTTGGATTATGTGAGTTTGAACATATTGTGAAGTACTATAGACCTGGTATTCATCTTGGAATTCAACAACGATTCTAAATATTGAATTGTATGAACCATTACATTCGAAGTGAATAGCTTAATATATTTATTTCACAATTACAACAAATAATTAATGCCACGACAAACTAAGAAAAAAGATGTGTACTCCCTTTGTTTTTATTTAAGTCCGCGTATTAGCATTAGTCAAAGTCAAGTGTTGTAAACTTTGACAAAGTTTATAAACAAAAATATTAACATATACAAATACAATAACAAATCAATACCATTAGATTCATTATTGAATGTACTTTCACATCATACAGATTTGTTATGGTAAATGTTTATATTTTTTCTATAAACTTGGTCAAACTTTAGGAAGTCTGACTTCAGTCAAACCTAATATACAGAGTAAATAAAAATGGAGGGAGTACTAGTAGTACTCCTAGCTGCTCAGCCCAATCACCCAACACGCCAGACGGGGAGTAGGGACTAGTACAGTGTTACAAATTTTCAAGTCGGCGGCAAAATCTCCGGCTTCCATCGAGATCTCCCGCGATTCAGATTCGACCAATGCAAAGTTACCATCATACCCTTGGTCGAACAGGTCGACGGATGCTGGTTGGTCGGGGGCTGTTTGGTAACTTCACGTTCACCCCACCCATCCAACCCCACCCCGACACCTAGAGTACTCCTCATTACTCCCCATTTTCTATCCCCACCGCAAAATAGACTTCTCCACGGCACCGCAGCACCATCGTGCCCCTCCCCTTCTTCATCGGCACACTCGTCCACCGCAGTGCATCTGCCTCATCGACGATGTCATACGCCGCACTGGAACCGATCCGCCGTTGCCGTCGTACACGGAGCCGTTTCCCTGGCGCCGTCTTCCATGGTCTCGCATCTGCTTCCCGGAAGCCGACGCCAAGCGCAGCAGCACCACCGTCGTCAATAATGAACTGACTCCGGTTGCCGACCATGATGCATAGACACCGCCGTGACCTTCGTACTCCTCCTTGATTGGTAATGTGTATATTGATTCTCTTAGCAGTACATGTGCAGTTCCGATTATGTTCATACTTACCCTTCAAATTTTCTGGCTGCTATTGTTCCGGTAAAATTAATTGGTTATAGCTTGCATTTTCCAACATAATATCATCTTGTAATTGTGCGTCGCTCTTGTATTGCGCTGTGCTTGGGTAGATTCTTCATCTGTAACCAGTAGTGTCGCAAATGATGGAAAGTTTTTTAGAATAGCAGGGAGGTGATCCCCCTGTTCTATTCACTCAAAAATGAAACCACAACATAGTTCTAGCAAAGTTGAAGAGCCACATAGTAGGATATTGAAAATCACTCATGCTAACATGGCAGATGAGTGCTTTAATGTTGCCCACAAGATGCGTGAGTATTACTATATTTTTCTTGCCATGTTGACATTTTAAAACTACGAATGCGAACATGCAGAGGAGCAATGAAGACCAAATACGGGATGTTGGGGACATCTTCAAGGAACGTCGCAAGTTAAAGAGGAGCTGCACTGAACCTGTAAAATGAGCTTTGGTAAGTAACAACCTTTCAATTACTTTGACATCGAGAACCTGACTAACAGTGGTGGATGTTTTGTGTGTCCTTGATGGTTTCATTAATGAAATCGGAGGGAGCCCCCCCTTTTGATCATTTTTTTTACTTTGACATAGTATGTGTCTGGCAGCAATAGTGAACACAGGACCAGGCCAGGCCTTGGGCAAGCCCCGAGCCGAAAACAGCATCAAACCATGTTGTGTGCTTGGCTAGGGTTCTTGCCATGCAATCCAGCAGTGTGGCTGATTATTAAACAATAATAGGCGAGACAAACAATTTCCTGTACACTTGATTAGGCTCTCAATCATTTGTAGGATCCCAATTTACTCAGTGGACCTACCATGCTGTAGGATGAATCTTTTGCAATTTAGTGTTGAAGCTAGTCAGTCAAACGCACATACAGACGCCCTGGAGATCATCTGTGTTCGGGAACGTTGCATGGAAAACAAAAAAAAATCTACGCACACGCAAGATCTATCTATGGAGATGCATAGCAATGAGAGGGGAGAGTATGTCTGTGTACCCTCGTAGACCATTTAGCGAAAGCGTTTATTAACGCGGTTGATGTAGTCGAACTTCTTCGCGATCCAACCGATCAAGTACCAAACGTACGGCACCACCGCGTTCAGCACATGTTTAGCTCGATGACGTCCTCGCCTTCTTGATCTAGCAAGACGGGTGAAGTAGTAGATGAGTTCCGGTAGCACGACGATGTGGTGACGGTGATGGTGAACTCGTTCCCGTAGGGCTTTGCCGAGCACTACGGAGAAACTGGACGGAGAACTAAACTATGGAGAGGGGCGCCGCACGCAGCTAAGAGATTGTCGTGGTCTTGTGTGGCGCCCCCTCCCTCATATATATATATATATATATATATATATATATATAGGGGGGGAAGGTAGCTAGGAGGCGCCCCAGGGGTGGCCGGCCGGCCCCCTTGGGCTCCTGCTCTCTAGCACCCCCCTTCCTTGTATGCCTGCAGGGGGAAGGCAGGAGGATGTGGCGCCCCCGCTTTCCTTCCTCCAAGGTGGAGGGAAGGAAAGAGAGGCTAGCCCTCCCTCCTTTCATCCCTAGGGCCGGCGGCCAAGGGAAGGGGCGCGCCAGCCCCTTGTGGGATGGTGTGTTCCCCCCTCTTGGCCCATAAGGCTCATTAACCTCCCGGGGCTTCCCGGAACCCCTTCCGGTGATCCAATGACTACCCGAT
Organism: Thinopyrum elongatum; assembly: GCA_011799875.1. Lineage (NCBI taxonomy): Eukaryota > Viridiplantae > Streptophyta > Magnoliopsida > Poales > Poaceae > Thinopyrum > Thinopyrum elongatum. The sequence goes on from CM022303.1 coordinate 563,162,343, forward strand.
ATACTCCGAAACCTTTCCGGTGTCCAACTAGCATCGTTCTATATATCAATCTTTACCTCTGGACCATTCCGAAGCTCCTCGTCATGTCCGTGATCTCATCCGGGACTCCGAACAACATTCGGTCACCAAATCACATAACTCATATAACACTATATCGTCAACGAATGTTAAGCATGCGGACCCTATGGGTTCAGAACTATGTAAACATGACCGAGACACCTCTCCGGTCAATAACCAATAGCGTAACCTGGATGCCCATATTGGTTCCTACATATTCTACGAAGATCTTTATCGGATAAACCTTATGACAACATACGTAATTCCCTTTCTCTGTCGGTATGTTACTTGCCCGAGATTCGATCGTCGGTATCTTCATACCTAGTTCAATCTCATTACCGGCAAGTCTCTTTACTCGTTCCATAATACATCATCTCGTAACTAACTACTTAGTCATTTTGCTTGCAAGCTTCTTGTGATGTGTATTACCGAGAGGGCCCAGAGATACCTCTCTAATACACGGAGTGACAAATCCTAATCTCGATCCATGCCAACTCAACAGACACCTTTGGAGATACCCGTAGAGCATATTTATGATCACCCAGTTATGTTGTGACGTTTGATAGCACACAAGGTATTCCTCCGGTATCCGGGAGTTGCATGATCTCATAGTCAAAGGAATATGTATTTGACATTAAGAAAGCAATAGCAATAAACTGAACGATCATATGCTAAGCTAACAGATGGGTCTTGTCCATCACATCATTCTCCTAATGATGTGATCCTATTATCAAGTGATAACACATGTCTATGGTTAGGAAACCTTAACCATCTTTGGTCAACGAGCTAGTCTAGTAGAGGCTTACTAGGGACACGGTATTTGTTTATGTATCCACACATGTATTTAAGTTTCCGATCAATACAATTCTAGCATGAATAATAAACCTTTATCATGAATAAGGAAATATAATAATAACAACTTTATTATTGCCTCTAGGGCATATTTCCATCAGTCTCCCACTTGCACTAGAGTCAATAATCTAGATTACATTGTAATGAGTCTAACACCCATGGAGTCTTCGTGCTGATCATGTTTTTCTCGGAGAAGAGGTTTAGTCAACGGGTCTGCTACATTCAGATCCGTATGTATTTTGCAAATTTCTATGTCTCCATCATTAACCTTTTCACGAATGGAGTTGAAGCGTCTCTTGATGTGTTTGGTTCTCTTGTGAAATCTAGATTCCTTCGCCAAGGCAATTGCTCCAGTGTTGTCACAAAAGATTTTCATTGGACCCGATGCACTGGGTATTACACCCAGATCGGATATGAACTCCTTCATCCAGACTCCTTCATGCGCTGCTTCCGAAGCAGCTATGTACTCCACTTCACACGTAGATCCCGCCACGACACCTTGCTTGGAACTGCACCAACTGACAGATCCACTATTCAATATAAATACGTATCCAGTTTATGACTTAGAGTCATCCGGATCAGTGTCGAAGCTAGCATCGACGTAACCATTTACAACGAGCTCTTCGTCACCTCCATAAACGAGAAACATATCCTTGGTCCTTTTCAGGTACTTTAGAATGTTCTTGACCGCTGTCCAATGATCCACTCCTGGATTACTTTGGTACCTCCCTGCCAAACTTATGGCAAGGCACACATCAGGTCTGGTACGCAGCATAGCATACATGATAGAACCTATGGCTGAGGCATAGGGAATGACTTTCATTTTCTCTCTATCTTCTGCAGTGGTTGGGCTTTGAGTCTGACTCAATTTCACACCTTGTAACACAGGCAAGAACCCTTTCTTTGACTGATCCATTTTGAACTTCTTCAAAATTTTGTCAAGGTATGTGCTTTGTGAAGTCCTATTAAGCGTCTCGATCTATCCCTGTAGGTCTTGATGTCCAATATATAAGTAGCTTCACCGAGGTCTTTCATTGAAAAATTCTTATTCAAGTATCCTTTTATGCTATCCAGAAATTCTATATCATTTCCAATCAACAATATGTCATCCACATATAATATCAGAAATGCTACAGAGCTCCTACTCACTTTCTTGTAAATACAGGCTTCACCGTAAGTCTGTATAAAACCATATGCTTTGATCACCTCATCAAAGCATATATTCCAACTCCGAGATGCTTGCACCAGTCCATAGATGGATCACTGGAGCTTGCACACTTTGTTAGCACCTTTAGGATCGACAAAACCTTCTGGTTGCATCATATACAACTCTTCTTTAAGAAATCCATTAAGGAATGCGGTTTTGATGTCCATTTGCCAGATTTCATAATTATAAAATGCGGCAATTGCTAACATGATTCGGATTGACTTAAGCATCGTTGCTATTGGTGAGAAAGTCTCATCGTAGTCAACCCCTTGAACTTGTCGAAAACCTTTTGCGACAAGTCGAGCTTTGTAGATAGTGACATTACCATCAGCGTATGTCTTCTTGTTGAAGATCCATTTATTTTCAATGGCCTGCCGATCATCGGGCAAGTCCAACAAAGTCCATACTTTGTTATCATACATGGATCCTATCTCAGATTCATGGCCTCAGGCCATTTATCGGAATCTAGGCTCATCATAGCTTCTTCATAGTTCGTAGGTTTGCCGTTGTCTAACAACATGACTTCCAGGACAGGATTACCGTACCACTCTGGTGCGGAACGTGTTCTGGTCGACCTACGAGGTTCTGTAGTAACTTGATTCGAAGTTTCATGATCATTATCATTACCTTCCTCTCTAGTTGTAGGCATCACGGGAACGGTTTTCTCTTATGTGCTACTTTCCAATTCGAAAGAAGGTACAATTACCTCATCAAGGTCTACTTTCCTCTCACTCACTTCTTTTGAGAGAAACTCCTTCTCTAGAAAGGACCCAATCTTGGCAACAAAGATCTTGCCTTCAGATCTGTGGTAGAAGGTGTACCCAATAGTTTACTTAGGGTATCCTATGAAGATGCACTTCTCCGATTTGGGTTCGAGCTTATCAGGCTGAAGCCTTTTGACATAAGTGTCGCATCCCCAAACTTTAAGAAACGATAGCTTAGGTTTCTTGCCAAACCATAGTTCATACGGTGTCATCTCAACGGATTTAGACGGTGTCCTATTTAACATGAATGCGGCTGTCTCTAATGCATAACCCCAAAACGATAGTGGTAAATCGGTGAGAGACATCATAGAACGCACCATATCTAATAAAGTATGGCTACGACGTTCGGACACACCATTACGCTGTGGTGTTTCAGGTGGCGTGAGTTGTGAAATAATTCCACATTGTTTTAAATGAAGGCGAAACTCGTAACTCAAATATTCGCCTCCGCGATCAGATCATAGAAACTTTATTTTCTTATTGCGATGATTCTCCACTTCACTCTGAAATTCCTTGAACTTTTTAAATGTTTCAGACTTGTGTTTCATCAAGTAGATATATCCATACCTACTCAAATCATCTGTGAATGTCAGAAAATAACGATACCCGCCGCGTGCCTCAACACTCATTGAACCGCATACATCGGTATGTATTATTTCCAATTAGCTCGCTCCATTGTTCCGGAGAATGGAGTTTTAATCATCTTGCCCATGAGGCATGGTTCGCAAGTATCAAATGATTCATAATCAAGTGATTCCAAAAGTCCATCCGCATGGAGTTTCTTCATGCGCTTTACACCAATATGACCTAAACGGCAGTGCCACAAGTATGTTGCACTATCATTATCAACTTTGCATCTTTTGGCATCAATATTATGAATATGTGTATCACTACGATTGTCAACAAGAATAGACCATTCATCAAGGGTGCATGACCATAAAAGATATTACTCATATAAATAGAACAACAATTATTCTTCGATTTAAATGAATAACCGTCTCGCAATAAACAAGATCTAGATATAATGTTCATGCTCAACGCTGGCACCAAATAACAATTATTGAGGTCTAAAACTAATACCGAAGGTAGATGTAGAGGTAGCGTGCCGACGACGATCACATCAACCTTGGAACCATTCCTGACGCGCATCGTCACCTCATCCTTAGCCAATCTTCATTTATTCCGTAGCTCCTATTTCGAGTTACAAATATGAGCAACCGAACCAGTATCAAATACCCAGGCGCTACTACGAGCATTAGTAAGGTACACATCAATAACATGTATATCAAATATACCTTTGTTCACTTTGCCATCCTTCTTATCCGCCAAGTATTTGGGGCAGTTCCGCTTCCAGTGACCATTTCCTTTGAAGTAGAAGCATTCAGTTTCAGGCTTGGGTTCATCTTTGGGCTTCTTCACGGGAGCGGCAACTTGCTTGCCATTCTTATTGAAGTTCCCTTTCTTTCCCTTGCCCTTTTTCTTGAAACTAGTGGTCTTGTTAACCATCAACACTTGATGCTCCTTCTTGATTTCTACCTCCATGGCCTTTAGCATTGCGAAGAGCTCGGGAATCGTTTTCGTCATCCCATACATATTATAGTTCATCACGAAGCCTTTGTAGCTTGGTGGCAGTTGATAACCCACAAGTATAGGGGATCAATCGTAGTCCTTTCGATAAGTAAGAGTGTCGAACCCAATGTGGAGCAGAAGGAAATGACAAGTGGTTTTCAGCAAGGTATTTTCTGCAAGCACTGAAATAGTCGGTAACAAGTAGTTTGATAGCAAGATAATTTGTAACAAGCAAGTAACGGTAATGGTAAATAAAGTGCAGCAAGGTAGCCCAATCCTTTTGTGGCAAAGTACAAGCCAAAACGGTCTCAGCGTTCATGAGGGTACACGGGAATTTCATCATATCACTTTCATCATGTTGGTTTGATTCGTGTTCGCTACTTTGATAATTTGATATGTGGGTGGACCGGTGCTTAGGTGCTGTTCTTAATTGAACAAACCTCCTACTTATGATTAACCCCCTCGCAAGCATCCGCAACTACGAGAAAAGTATTAAGATCAAATCTAACCATAGATTTAAACTTTTGGATCCAAATCAGTCCCTTACGAAGTAGCGCATAAACTAGGGTTTAAGCTTCTATCACTCTAGCAACCCATCATCTAATAACTACTCCACAATGCATTCCCTTAGGCCCAAATATGGTGAAGTGTCATGTAGTCAACGTTCACATGACACCACTAAGGGAATCACAACATACATATCATCAAAATATCGAACACATATCAAGTTCACATGATTACTTGCAACCTGACTTCTCCCATGACTTCAAGAACAAAAGTAACTACTCACAAATAATAATCATGCTCAAGATCAGAGGGGTATTAAATAGCATAATGGATCTGAACATATAATCTTCCACCAAATAAACCATATAGTAATCAACTACAAGATGTAATCAACACTACTAGTCATCCACAAGTACCAATCTAAGGTTCCGGTACAAAGATTGAACACAAGAGATGAACTTGGGTTTGAGAGGAGATGGTGCTGTTTAAGATGTTGATGGAGATGGCCCTCCCAAAGATGGGAGAGTTGTTGGTGATGACGATGGCAATGATTTCCCCCTCCGGGAGGGAAGTTCCCCCGGCGGAATCGCTCCGCCGAAGGACAAAAGTGTTCCTGCCCAAGTTCCACCTCGAGACGACGGCGCTTCATCTTGAAAGTCCCCTCCTAATTTTTTCTAGGTCAAAATGACCTATATACCAGAAGATGGGCACCGCAGGTGGGCCGAGGAGGGCACAACCCACCAGGGCGCGCCTGGGGGGGCCTGACGCGCTCAGGTGGGTTGTGCCCACCTGGTGGGCCTCCTCCAGTAGTTATTTGCTCCAGTATTTTTTATATATTGCAAAATAATTCTCCGTAAATTTTCAGCTCATTTGGAGATGTGCAAAATAGGTAACTCTGACGTAGCTTTTTCAGGTCCAGAATTCCAGCTGTCGGTATTCTCCCTCTGTGTAAACTGGCATATTATGAGAGAAAATGCATTGCAATTACTCCCAAAAGCATTATTATGCATAAAAACATTATAAATAATAGTAGGAAAACATGATGCAAAATGGACGTATCAACTCCCCCAAGCTTAGACCTCGCTTGTCCTCAAGCGAAAAACCGAAATCGAAAAACATGCCCACATGCTTAGAGAGAGAGGTGTCGATAAAAACAAAATACGGACATAGAAGCATCATGCATATTATTATAACAGCAAGGAACTTTAACATAAAACTTTATCAAACAACTTTTATCATATAACTTCTCATGAACAAGTAACAATTCATCACAACATTGAAGTATAAAGCATAAACCTTATTGAAAACCAACAAACTATGTTCTCAGTCAACTTTGCAACTACAATTCATCATATTTTCAGGAAGGGTCACGTATCGAAGCCTTTAGGCAAGTCCACATACTCAACCATCATTTAATCTTCTATGATTGCGAACACTCACAGCATACCCATGAACAAAAAGTTTCAACCGGACACATAGAAAGATAGGGGCTTATAGTGTCGCCTCCCAATGCATTCACCTCAAGGGTGATGTCAACAATAATAACTCATGCCTACTCATATCCAATTGGATATATGTGCCTAGATCTTTCCTCACCACATGATGCTTGCAAAAAGAGAAAATAAAAAGGAATAGAGGAGAATACTTTGACTCTTACATAAAAGTAAAAGATAGGCCCTTCGCAGAGGGAAGCAGAGGTTGTCATGCGCTTATTTGTTTGTATGCCAAATCCCTTAATGCAAAAGAACGTCACGCTATATTGCCCTTAGGATAGCAACCTTTATTATGCAGTCCGTCGCTTTTATTACTTTGCCATCATAAGTTCGTACAACGCTCAATTTTCTCTTACACTAAACAATCCAACACTTTTAGAAGCAATTTTTATTGCCTTATTGCACCGATGACAACTTACTTGAAGGATCTTACTCAATCCATAGGTAGGTATGGTGGAGTCTCAAAATAAGGTTTTGGGTTAAGGGTTTTTGGATGCACAAGTAGTATCTCTACTTAGTGTGGAATTTTTGGCTAGAAAAGATATTGAGCAAGCACCACATGTTGAAGGATCTATGACAATATAACTTCTATGTGAATATGAACAAACATAAATCATTACGTTGTCTTCCTTGTCCAACGTCAACTATTTTGACACAAAATATTTAATGGGGGCTCACAATCATAAAAGATGTCCAAGATAGTGTATTTGCATGTGAATATTCTCTTCACTTATTAATTTTTTCATGAATTGCATCATTGACCAATGCTATGTTTGTCAATCTCCAATAAATTTTACCACTCATACTTTTTCCTTATGTGATGTCATTACTTACCATAAGATTAGCATATGATCTTTTTCATTTATTTTCCTTTCTTTTATTGGAACAAAAGAGTAAAGAAACAAAACTCAAACTACTCTTTATTATATATCTCGCACACGATTACATAGATAGATCACTAAGAAAGCACTCGAAAAGAAAGGATCAAACTAAACTTTTATTCAACTAAATCATAGGATAACTAAAGATCGAACTAAAATAGATGAAAGCAAAGATAGTGGTGGTGATACGATACCGGGGCACCTCCCCCAAGCTTGGCACAAGCCAAGGGGATTGCCCATACCATGAACTCAAGTTTCTTTTGTTGGAGAAGATGATGAAGGTGGTGGTGAAGTAGTAGCGGGCTTATCCTCCGGCTTTCATGGCAGCGGCTCACCATCATAAGAAGAAGCGCGAGTCTCACGAGTCCTGCAACTGGCAGCTAAACTCATACTTTTAAATCTCGCCTCATATTCAAAGACTTGATTTTGGAGATCATAGATTTTGCCTTGCAGAAAATTGATTTGCTCATTGAAGGTGAAGACGATGTCCTTAATGGATTTGGCATCCACCTTGAGATCACGGGTGTAATCCGCGATCATGAGCTGATTGGCATTGAGTCCACGTTCCACCATCCCCTTGCACTTGAAGACCTCTTGCTCCATAGCTTCGAGCCTGGCATCCACAGTTCCCGTCCCCTTGGGACCCTCGACGTGCCAGATGTGGAGCACCCCCTCATGCATCTCAATGGCTTGAGGGTGCTGCATCACCTCCCGCAAATACGGGTTGATGAGGTTCTCGAAGAACTTGTCCTTGGAGGAGCTTGAAGCGGCCATGGCGACCTAGATCTGTCAGAAAACAGCAAGAAAGAAGAACAGAAGATTTCTCCGTGATACGGTGGTCAGTATGTTTGGGGGGTATATAAAGATTTTTATCTTCGGAAACAAGCAAACAGGAGGAAAACGGAGTCGGGAAGGTTCCCGAGGTGGGCACAACCCACCTGGGCGCGCCAGGGGGCCCAGGCGCGCCCTGGTGTCTTGTGCCCTCCTCGGTTGCCTTCCTGGTTGTTTCTTATTTTCCTAATTTTTGATAATATTCCAAAACTGACAGAAAATATTTTTGCGGATTTTTCGGAGTCCGTTTACTTACCGTATCACGTACCTCCTCTTTTTTAGTATTCTGGAGTGTTCCGGAAGGTCTCTTTTATGTGTTCCTCCGGTGTCATGGTTTGAATAATATTGCTTTCAACATTAATAGGCGTACATGAGATATAGTGTTTAATTCTTTGACCATTGACCACCTTCGGGTTAGTACCTTCGGCATTATTAATCTTGATGGCTCCAGAGCGATAAACCGCCTCGATAATATATGGTCCTTCCCATTTAGAAAGGAGTTTTCCTGCAAAGAATCTGAAGCGAGAGTTGTACAAAAGAACATATTCTCCAACTTTGAAATCCCGCTTTTGGATTCTTTTGTCATGCCATCTTTTAACTTTTTCGTTAAATAACTTGGTATTTTCATAATCTTGGGTTCTCCATTCATCTAATGAGCTAATATCAAATAGCCTCTTTTCACCGGCAAGTTTGAAATCATAGTTGAGTTCTTTAATTGCCCAATATGCTTTATGTTCTAACTCTAGAGGCAAATGACAAGCTTTTCCATAAACCATTTTATAAGGAGACATACCCATAGGATTTTTATATGCTGTTCTGTAGGCCCAAAGTGCATCATCCAATTTCTTAGACCAATTCTTTCGGGACCTATTAACATGTTTTTGTAATATTAGTTTTATTTCTCTATTGATAAGTTCAACTTGACCACTAGATTGAGGATAATAGGGTGATGCAATTCTATGGTTAACATCATATTTAGCAAGCATTTTATGGAAAGCACCATGAATAAAGTGTGAACCACCATCAGTCATTAAATATCTAGGGACTCCATGTTGGGGAACGTAGTAGTAAATCAAAAAAAATTCTACGTATCACCAAGATCAATCTAGGAGAAGCTTGCAACGAGAGAGAGAGGGAGTGCATCTTCATACCCTTGAAGATCGCTAAGCGGAAGCGTTACAAGGAACGAGGATGATGGAGTCGTACTCGCGGTGATTCAAATCGCGGGAGATCCGATCTAGCGCTGAACGGACGGCGCCTCCGCGTTCAACACACGTACAGCCCGGGGACGTCTCCTCCTTCTTGATCCAGCAAGGGAAGAGGAGAAGTTGAGGGAGAGCTCCGACAGCACGACGGCGTGGTGGTGAAGGAGCTCGTGGTTCTCCGACAGGGCTTCGCCAAGCACTACGGAGGAGGAGGAGGAGTTGGAGAGGGGGAGGGCTGCGCCAGCGAAGAGGTGCTGCTGCCCTCCCACCCCCCCCTCTATTTATAGGGAGAAGGGGAGAGGGGGCCGGCTCCCTTAGATCCCATCTAAGGGGAGGGACGGCGGCCAGGGGGGAAACTTACCCCCCAAGCAGGTGGGAGGCGCCCCCACCCCCTAGGGTTTCCAACCCTAGGCGCATTGGGCCCCTTGGGGGGGCGCACCAGCCCACCAGGGGCTGGTTCCCTCCCTTGCTCAGCCCATTTGGCCCACCGGGGCAGGTGGCCCCACCCGATGGACCCCCGGACACCTTCCGGTGGTCCCGGTACAATACCGATAACCCTCGAAACCATTCCGGTGACTGAAACTGGACTTCCCATATATAATTCTTCACCTCTGGACCATTCCAGAACTCCTCGTGATGTCCGGGATCTCATCTAGGACTCCGAACAACCTTCGGTAACCACATACAATTTCCCATAACAACTCTAGCATCACTGAACCTTAAGTGTGTAGACCCTACGGGTTCGGGAACCATGCAGACATGACCGAGACATCTCTCCGGCCAATAATCAATAGCGGGATCTGGATACCCATGTTGGCTCCCACATGTTCCACGATGATCTCATCGGATGAACCACGATGTCGAGGATTCAATCAATCCCATATAGAATTCCCTTTGTCCATCGGTATGTTACTTGCCCGAGATTCGATCGTCGGTATCCCCATACCTCGTTCAATCTTGTTACCGGCAAGTCTCTTTACTCGTTCCGTAACGCATGATCCCATGGCTAACTCTTTAGTCACATTGAGCTCATTATGATGATGCATTACCGAGTGGGCCCAGAGATACCTCTCCGTCATACGGAGTGACAAATCCCAGTCTCGATTCGTGCCAACCCAACAGACACTTTCGGAGATACCTGTAGTGCACCTTTATGGTCACCCAGTTACGTTGTGACGTTTGATACACCCAAAGCATTCTTACGGTATCCGGGAGTTGCACAATCTCATGGTCTAAGGAAATGATACTTGACATTAGAAAAGCTCTAGCAAACGAACTACACGATCTTGTGCTATGCTTAGGATTGGGTCTTGTCCATCAAATCATTCTCCTAATGATGTGATCCCGTTATCAACGACATCCAATGTCCATGGTCAGGAAACCACAACCATCTATTGATTAACGAGCTAGTCAACTAGAGGCTCACTAGGGACATGCTGTGGTCTATGTATTCACACATGTATTACGATTTCTGGTTAATACAATTTTAGCATGAACAATAGACAATTATCGTGAACAAAGAAATATAATAATAACCATTTTATTATTGCCTCTAGGGCATATTTCCAACAGTCTCCCACTTGCACTAGAGTCAATAATCTAGTTCACATCACCATGTGATTCACATTGTTATGAATCTAACACCCAGTGAGTTCTGGGGTTCGATCATGCTTTACATGTGAGAGAGGTCTTTAGTCAACGGGTCTGTGACATTCAGATCTGTGTGTACTTTGCAAATCTCTATGTCATACTGTAGACACTGCTACCACACTCCACTTGGAGCTATTCCAAATGGCTGCTCCACTATACATATCCGGATTGCTACTCAGAGTCATCCGGATTGGTGTTAAAGCTTGCATCGACATAACCCTTTACGACGAACTCTTTATCACCTCCATAACCGAGAAATATTTCCTTAGTCCTCTAGTTACTAAGGATAATCTTGACCGCTGTCCAGTGATCCATTCCTGGATCACTCTCGTACCCCTTGACAGACTCATGGCAAGGCACACACATGTGCGGTACACAGCATGGCATATTATACAGAGCCTATGGATAAAGCATAGGGGACGACCTTCGTCCTATCTCTTTGATCCACCGCGGTCGAGCTTTGAGTCTCACTCAACTCCACACCTTACAAATCAGGTAAGAACTCCTTCTTTGACTGATCAATTTTGAACTCTTTCAAAATCTTGTCTAGGTATGTACTCATTGAAAGTCTCATCAAGCATCTTGATCTATAGATCTTGATGCCCAACAATTAGGTAGCTTTATCCAGATCTTCCTTTGAAAAACTCTTTTCAAACAACCGTTTATGCTTTCCAGAAATTCTACATCATTTCTGACCAACAATATGTCATCCACATATACTCATCAGAAATTCTATAGTGCTCCCACTCACTTTCTTGTAAATACGAGTTTCTCATAAACTTTGTATAAACTCAAAAACTTTGATCACCTCATCAAAGCGTATATTCCAACTCCGAGATGCTTGCTCCTGTCCATCGAAGGATTGCTGGAGCTTGCATACTTTTTAGCATCCTTAGGATCGACAAAACCTTCTGGTTGTATCACATACAACCTTTCCTCAAGGGAAAGATGTTTTGAAATCCATCTGCCAGATTTCATAATCAAAAAATGCAGCAACTGCTAACATAATTCCAACAGACTTTAGCATCGCTACAGATGAGAAAGTCTCATCATAGTCAACTCCTTGAACTTGTCAGAAACTTGTTTGCGGCAAGTCGAGCTTTATAAATGGTAACATTTACCATCAGTGTCTGTCTTCTTCTTAAAGGTCCATTTGTACTCAACGACCTGCCATTCAACGGGCAAGTCTACCAAAGTCCATACTTGGTTTTCATACATGGATCCTTTCTCGGATTTCATGGCCTCTAACCATTTGTTGGAATCCGGGCCCATCATCGCTTCTCCATAGTTTGTAGGTTCATTGTTGTCCAACAACATGACCTCCAAGACAGGGTTGCCGTACCACTCAGGAGCAGTACGCGTCTTTGTCGACCTACAAAGTTTGATAGTAACTTGATCCGAAGCTTCATTATCATCACCATCAACTTCCTCTTCAACTGACGTAGGCTCCATAAAAACATCTTTCTGTGATGCGCTATTCTTTAGTTGAAAGGTTCAACAACCTCATCAAGTTCTATCTTCCTCCCACTCAATTCTTTCGAGAGAAACCTTTTCTCGAGAAAGGACCCATTTTTAGCAACAAATACTTTGCCCTCGGATCTGAGATAGAAGGCATACCCAAATGTTTCCTTAGGGTATTCTATGAAGATGCACATTTCCGCTTTGGGTTCGAGCTTATCAAACATAAGCGTCGTATTCCCAAACTCTGAGAAATGACAGCTTAGGTTTCTGCCAAACCATACAGTGTCATCTCAACGGAATTAGATGGTGCCCTATTTAAAGTGAATGTAGTTGTCTCTAATGCTTAACCCCAAAACGAAAGTGGCAAATCGATAAGAGACATCATAGTACGCACCATATCCAATAGAGTACGACTACGACGTTCGGACACACCATCACACTATGGTGTTCCAGGTGGCGTGAGTTGTGAAACAACTTTCACATTGTCTTAAGTTGTATACAAAACTTGTAACTCAGATATTCACCTCCACGATCATATCGTAGACATTTTTATCTTCTTGTCACGATGATCTTAGACTTCACTCTGAATTTGTTTGAACCTTTCAAACGTTTTATACTTGTGTTTCATTAAGTAAATATACTCATATCCACTCAAATCATCAGTGAAGGTAAGAAAATAACGATATCCACTGCATGCTACAACACTCATTGGACCGCATACATCAACATGTATTAACTCCAATAAGTTACTAACCCGCTCCATCATACCGGAAACGGGGTCTCAGTCATCTTGCCTAAGAGGCATGGTACGCATGTCGCAACCGATTCGAAATCGAGTGAGTCCAAAGATCCATCAGCATGGAGTTTCTTCATGCGCTTTACACCAATATGACCTTTAGCGGCAGTGCCACAAGTATGTGGCACTATCATTATTAATTTTGCATCTTTTATGAACATGTGTATTACTACGATCGAGATTCAATAAACCATTCACATTGGGTGCATGACCATTGAAGGTATTATTCATGTAAACAGAATAACCATTATTCTCTAACTTAAATGAATAACCGTATTGCAATAAACACGATCTAATCACGTTCATGCTCAACACAAACACCAAATAACATTTATTTAGATTCATCCCTAATCCCGAGAGAGTGTGCGATGGTGATCACATCAACCTTGGAAACACTTCCAACACACATCGTGACCTCACCCTTAGCTAGCCTCCGTTTATTCCATAGCTTTTATTTCGAGTTACTAACATTTAGCAACCGAACCAGTATCCAATACCCAGGTGCTACTAGGAGTACTAGCAAGGTACACATCAATAACACGTATATCAAATATACTTCTGTCGACGTTGCCAGCTTTCTTATCTACCAAGTATCTAGGGTTGTTCCACTTTAGCGACCGTTCTCCTCATAACAGAAGCACCTAGTCTCAGGTTTGGGTTTAACCTTGGGTTTCTTTACTGGAGCAGCAATTGACTTGCCATCCATGAAGTTTCCCTTCTTGCCCTTGCCCTTTGTGAAACTAGTGGTTTTTCTAACCATCAACACTTGATGCTCCTTCTTGATTTCTACCTTCGCGGTGTTAAACATCGCGAACAGCTCAGGGATCATCTTATCCATCCCTGGCATGTTATAGTTCATCACGAAGCTCTAGTAGCTAAGTGGCAGTGACTTGGAGAACTATATTAATCACTATCTTATCTGGAAGATAAACTCCCACTCGATTCAAGTGATCGTAGTACCCAGACAATCTGAGCACATGCTCACTGATTGAGCTATTCTCCTTCATCTTGCAGGCAAAGAATCTTGTTGGAGGTCTCATACCTCTCAACGCGGGCATGAGCCTGAAATCCCAATTTCAGCTCTTAGAACATCTCATATGTTCTGTGACATTCAAAATGTTTTGGAGCCTCAATTCTAAGCCGTAATGCATGACGCACTGAACTATCAGTAGTCATCAGAACGTGCCTGTCAGATGTTCAAAACATCTACAGTCGACGCTTGAGGGGGTGGCGCATCGAGCGGTGCATTAAGGACATAAGCCTTCTATGCAGCAATGAGGACAATCCTCAGACCACGGACCCAGTCCGCATTATTGCTACCATCATCTTTCAACTTACTTTTCTCTAGGAACGTATCAATAAAACAGGGGAGCTACAGCGCGAGCTATCTACAACATAATTTGCAAAGACACTTTGACTAGGTTCATGATAATGAAGTTCATCTGATGAACTCCCACTCAGATAGACATCCCTCTAGTCATCTAAGTGATACATGATCCAAATCGACTAGGCCGTGTCCGATCATCACGTGAGACGGACTAGTCATCAACGGTGAACATCTCCATGTTGATCGCATCTACTATACGACTCATGTTCGACCTTTCGGTCTCTCGTGTTCTGAGGCCATGTCTGTACATGCTAGGCTCGTCAAGTCAACCTAAGTGTTTCGCATGTGTAAATCTGGCTTACACCCGTTGTATGCGAACGTTAGAATCTATCACACCCGATCATCACGTGGTGCTTCGAAACAACGAACCTTCGCAACGGTGCACAGTTAGGAGGAACACATTTCTTGAAATTTTAGTGAGGGATCATCTTATTTATGCTACCGTCGTTCTAAGCAAATAAGATGTAAACATGACAAACATCACATGCAAATCATAAAGCGACATGATATGGCCAATATCATCTTGCGCTTTTGATCTCCATCTTCGAGGAGCGGCATGATCACCATCATCACCGGCATGACACCATGATCTCCATCATCGTGTCTTCATGAAGTTGTCTCGCTAACTATTACTTCCACTACTATGGCTAACGGTTAGCAATAAAGTAAAGTAATTACATGGCCTTTACATTGACACGCAGGTCATACAATAAATTGAAACAACTCCTATGGCTCCTGCCGGTTGTCATATTCATCGACATGCAAGTCATGATTCCTATTACAAGAACATGATCAACCTCATACGTCACATATATAATTCATCACATCCTTTTTGGCCATATCACATCACATAGCATACCCTGCAAAAACAAGTTAGACGTCCTCTAATTGTTGTTGCATGTTTTACGTGGCTGCTATGGGTTTCTAGCAAGAACGTTTCTTACCTACGCAAAAGCCACAATGGTGATATGCCAATTGCTATTTACCCTTCATAAGGACCCTCTTCATCGAATCCGATCCGACTAAAGTGGGAGAGACAGACACCCGCTAGCCACCTTATGCATCAAGTGCATGTCAGTCAGTGGAACCTGTCTCACGTAAGCGTACGTGTAAGGTCGGTCCGGGCCGCTTCATCCCACAATGCCGCCGAATCAAGATAGGACTAGTAACAGTAAGCAAATTGAACAAATCATCGCCCATAACTACTTGTGTTCTACTCGTGCAAAGAATCTACGCATAGACCTAGCTCATGATGCCACTGTTGGGGAACGTAGTAGTAAATAAAAAAAAATTCTACGTATCACCAAGATCAATCTAGGAGAAGCTTGCAACGAGAGAGAGAGGGAGTGCATCTTCATACCCTTGAAGATTGCTAAGCGAAAGCATTACAAGGAACGCGGATGATGGAGTCGTACTCGCGGCGATTCAAATCGCGGGAGATCCGATCTAGCGCCGAACGGACGGCGCCTCCACGTTCAACACACGTACAGCCCGGGGACGTCTCCTCCTTCTTGATCCAGCAAGGGAAGAGGAGAAGTTGAGGGAGAGCTCCGGCAGCACGACGGTGTGGTGGTGAAGGAGCTCGTGGTTCTCCGACAGGGCTTCGCCAAGCACTACGGAGGAGGAGGAGGTGTTGGAGAGGGGGAGGGCTGCGCTAGCGAAGAGGTGCTAGTGCCCTCCCACCCCCCCTCTATTTATAGGGAGAAGGGGAGAGGGGGCCGGCCCCCTTAGATCCCATCTAAGGGGAGGGGCGGCGGCCAGGGGGGAAACTTACCCCCCAAGCAGGTGGGAGGCGCCCCCACCCCCTAGGGTTTCCAACCCTAGGCGCCTTGGGCCCCTTGGGGGGGTGCACCAGCCCACCAGGGGCTGGTTCCCTCCCTTGCTCAGCCCATTTGGCCCACCGGGGCAGGTGGCCCCACCCGGTGGACCCCCAGACACCTTCCGGTGGTCCCGGTACAATACCGATAACCCCCGAAACCATTCCGATGACTAAAACTGGACTTCCCATATATAATTCTTCACCTCCGGACCATTTCAGAACTCCTCGTGACATCCGGGATCTCATCCGGTACTCCGAACAACCTTCGGTAACCACATACAATTTCTCATAACAACTCTAGCGTCACCGAACCTTAAGTGTGTAGACCCTACGGGTTCGGGAACCATGCAGACATGACCGAGACATCTCTCCGGCCAATAATCAACAGCGGGATCTGGATACCCATGTTGGCTCCCACATGTTCCACGATGATCTCATCGGATGAACCACGATGTCGAGGATTCAATCAATCCCGTATACAATTCCCTTTGTCCATCGATATGTTACTTGCCCGAGATTCGATCGTCGGTATCCCCATACCTCGTTCAATCTCGTTACCGGCAAGTCTCTTTACTCGTTCCGTAACGCATGATCCCGTGGCTAACTCTTTAGTCACATTGAGCTCATTATGATGATGCATTACCGAGTGGGCCCAAAGATACCTCTCCGTCATACGGAGTGACAAATCCCAGTCTCGATTCGTGCCAACCCAACAGACACTTTGGGAGATACCTGTAGTGCACCTTTATGGTCACCCAGTTATGTTGTGACGTTTGATACACCCAAAGCATTCTTACGGTATCTGGGAGTTGCACAATCTCATGGTCTAAGGAAATGATACTTGACATTAGAAAAGCTCTAGCAAACGAACTACAAGATCTTGTGCTATGCTTAGGATTGGGTCTTGTCCATCAAATCATTATCCTAATGATGTGATCCCGTTATCAACGGCATCCAATGTCCATGGTCAGGAAACCACAACCATCTATTGATCAACGAGCTAGTCAACTAGAGGCTCACTAGGGACATGCTGTGGTCTATGTATTCACACATGTATTACGGTTTCTGGTTAATACAATTTTAGCATGAACAATAGACAATTATCATGAACAAAGAAATATAATAATAACCATTTTATTATTGCCTCTAGGGCATATTTCCAACACTCCAAACCTCGGGAAAATAACTTCTTTAAGCATTTTAATTGTCGTGGTTGGACACGATCACCTATGGGGCCATCGGCCCCTTTGTGGTTCAGCAAGGGGGAAGGGCACGTTGCACAAAGAGCGGAGGCCGTAGAACAGCACGGCAATGATGACGCGGGTGGTTTTTACCCAGGTTCGGGCCGCCGCGAGGTGTAAAAGCCTACTCCTGCTTTGGTGGATTGAGTGGAGGACTGTGACGAACGCGCAGTACTCAAGCCCGGCAAGGTCGCCTCGGGGAGAGCAGCTACGCGCGTATGTGTGTACCAGGGTCCGAATCCTTTCTAAGGTTGCCACGGCCCTCCTTTTATAGGTAAAGGGGTTACCACAGTGGCAAAACATTCATTATCCAGTGATTAGATAGCCACAGTGCTATCATACCTAACTCTGTAGACAGGACAAGGTGCATTAAATGCACCTCTTAGTGTCACGTCGTGGATGCAGCTCGGCAAGCCTTGCCGTGCCATTCAATCACCTTCTCGCCTGCCTGCGTGACACGCCTCCGGACGGGTGTCATTTAGGGGTGATCTTCATCAGAAATGGCTGCCACGTGCTGAACGACTGCCACTTATTCACTTGGGGGCTCGACACCACACTGATAGGCGACTTGCGTCACTGTGAGGTGGAGCGGTGGAGCCCTGGAGTTACAGCAGGCCGCCAGCATCCCGGCAACCCTTGCCGGGGAGGTCTTGGGACTTGCTCTTGGGGTGGCCTCGACCTGACCAGGCTCGCCTGCCCGGCAAGGGAGGCTTTTTCCTTGGTGATATCTTGTTGTCTTGGCTTGTCTTGGTCTTCTTGATCCGCCCTTTGATTCCTCAAAGAGCTATCTCTCTTGCTTGGCCTTGTCTTGGATGCTGGAACCTTGCCCTTGAGCCTGTGTACAGTCAGGACAACATACACCAGGGTTTGTTGCACCGATAGGAGCCCCCGGTGTTGGGGATACACATAACAGGTAGGCCCACGAAGGGTCGAAATATCGTAAAGCATGGGGTCCACACAGTAGGTGGGTCCAGATAAATCTCATTCAGACATACCATCCACTCGAATGATCGACGTACCATCTACTTGAACGACAGGCAACCACTCGGCTGTATGACTCGCTCGGGCGTGCGAAGACCAACAGTCCGCAAGGCAGTTGAAACGTCATCCACATAGTGGAGGTTTCATAGTGGGCTGATATTATGGCATTGATGCTCTAATTTGTAACATAAGAGGTGAGGGGTTGGCGCACTCTATATAAGCCACCCCCCACTGCATAGCTCGACAGGTTCTCATTCTTCTCCCTCGACTCTCTCGTCATTAGTCTCAGGAGTTAACTCAGACATGGGGATCTGTTCTCCTCTCTCTCTCATTGTAATGTCCGGATACATATTCAGATAAAACAAAGCCTCTCCGGAGCACGAGACGTAGGGCTGTTATCTCCACCACAAGAGGCCCGAACTCGCTAAAACCACCGTGTCACCCATATGCATCTCAATAGATCATCCGCCTTTACCCTACCCCTTATTATTGTCGGAATCGTTCCCACGACAGTTGGCGCCCACCGTGGGGCATGGCATCTATCGAGCCATGATGCAGATGGTTATTTTTCAACCACCGGCGGCAGATCGATTCCCGCTGAAGGAAACAGACATCAATCCAAGCACTTACAAGAAACCGGCTGCGCCTCCACGCACGGCCACCGGCGCCGTCCGCCCCATCGTTGTCTCCAACCTCGGTACAGCCGAGTGCGTGCACGACAACTGGCGCCGTCCGCCCCGTCGTCGTCTCCAACCTCAGTACAGCCGAGTGCGTGCGCGGCCACCGGCGCCGTCCGCCCCATCGTCGTCTCCGACCTCGGTACAGCCGAGTGCATGCGCGGCCACTGGCGCCGTCCGCGTCATCGTCATCTCTGACCTCGGCACAACCGATTGCACCTCGTCTGTGACATCGTTGTTGAGCCTCCACGCGTGGCCGCCGGCGCCGTCCGCCTCGTCGTCGTCACGCACGGGCGCCGGCATCGTCCGCTTCATTGTCGTCTTCAACCTTGTCGTTGAGCCCCCACGCACGGCTGCCGACTCCGCCTCGTGTTCTCAGCCTCCGCGGTGGAGGCACAGGCCCGACGCAGCGCAGGCACGCATTGCTCTTTCCTCCGGTGCCAGTCGCTAGTGACGGTCTCCGCGGCGGAGGCGCGCTGCAGCGGCGACCTACAAAACAGCCACGACCCATAACCTGCAACCGATGGCCGTTCGGGATCAAAAGAGTCAAAGCCTCGTAAACTCCTTCGTAGGTGCATGCATAACGTGGCGACTTCCATGATCAATTAACTGCATGCAGGAAAAAAAGAAAACGGAAGGATGACTCCCATCAATAGGCAACCCCGCTGGCTCCGCTTTGTCAAGGTATAATCGCCTCATTAAGTGCTCAATTGGTGAGGATTTACAACGACAGTTACCTAATTATTGCGGCCATAAGTGCGTTGCTTCAGCGCTGGTTAATTAGTGCATGCATGCCGTTAACTCGATGGCTATGCTGGCTATACTTGCTAACTTGCAGGGAAGTGCTGGTACAGCAAAAAATATTCGTGGATGTACGTGTGCACTGAGACGAACAACGTCGCCCGACCGACTCACCATTTATTCCACTCGGCTGATGGCGTGGCGACCGGATTGCAGCCCAGCTGTGGTTCACTCGGCCGATTGACCTTTTCACTCGGCCGGCTAACGAACTGGTTCACTCGGCCAGCCAGCCCGGAGATGATTTCTGCACTCTGGACAATTAACGTGTAGGTTACTCGGTTGGTTGGCTTCAGCATGCAGCCGCCGGCACCATCCGTCTCATCGCCGTGTCTGGCTTCGTCTGCGAGGCCGTCATCGAACCTCCACGCACGGCCCCCGGCGCCGTCCGGCTTGTCGTAGGCTCCAGCCTCATCTGCAACGTCAGTGACGAACCCCCAACATTACACAAGCCTGACTTGGCGCCGTCCCATTCGCGCCGCTGCTCCTCCCTTCGGCCTCGGTACTTGGCCATGGGCTGACGGCGCTCGTCACTCTCCACTTCAATATGACGATGAACTCAGGGGAACAATCTTATCCTCTCCGATCATTTTACAATTCATTTCTCAAATTATTCAACGATAGCTTAACAGTCCCTTTCCTGTTCAAACCCAGGTTCACTCGTACGGGACTAAAGCTCCGCTAGGACAGTTCGCACACATGCTCGGGCGAATTTACTCGGATGGTTAACTGACAAATGCGGCACGGGCGTAGAGCCCGGCCATGTCCCCGCACATGGCGATGCCTCCCTCTGGTCAGCTTCTAGACGGTGTCCACTCAGACGGATTTACTCGGCCGTCCACTTGGTCGTGGGATTTACACCAACGACATTCGCTCCGGTCAACATCCACTCGGACGGACCGCTGGCACTCAGCCGTCTGCGCGTCGTCGTCACTCGGATGTGTGCGACTTCATCAACGTGTCCGATTTGGCCGCCCCGCAAGTCGCCACTCGGTTGGGCTAGGCCTCACCCAGAATTTCCGTGGCAAATCGATTTGATCGATTGCCCATAGTTCCTTTCCGAAAGGACGTCTGTCAGTCCGACTGACCACCCTCCGTGGGGACCCATGCACTCGGACACGTAAAACACCCGACTGAAGTCATCTTCAGACCACCCTCCGTGGGGACCCATGCACTCGGACACGTAAAACACCCGACTGAAGTTATCTTCAGACCACCCTCCGTGGGGACCCGTGCACTCAGACACGTAAAACACCCGACTGAAGTCATCTTCAAACCACCCTCCATGGGGACCCATGCACTCGGACACATAAAATACCCGACTGAAGTCATCTTCAGACCACCCTCCGTGGGAACCCGTATACTCGGACAAGTAAAAACTGAAGTCATCTTCAGGATCGCTAGGAAATGAGCTTGACGCCCCTCCGCGGGTTAACTTGGCCCTTCCACTAGGGTCCAAGGCGTCAGTTTCATAAACTTGGACTCGGAGATGGCATGTGTTGGTGTTCCCCCGGGACAATGAGTGGCCTCTCTCCGGAGAATCAGTCCACGCGCTAGCCTTGCCACTCGGGTTTCATGGCACATCCACATCGGACCACTAGTCTATCTCCTCCGGGAGACATACGAGTGCCACCAAGTTTGTCCTCGCGGTCAACATATCCCGATCAGTTGGGAAGCACGTCCACTAGGACAAATACCCCTTTCATGCAAAAGGGTGAAAACGACGCTCCTCTACGGATACACTTGGCCCTTCTTCTAGGCCCCAAGGCGTTAGTTTGATAAATTTGGACTCGGAGATGGCCTGCGCTGGCGTTCCCCCGGGATAAAGAGTGGCGTCTCTCTGGAGATTCAGACCACGCGCCGGCGTTGTCACTCGGGTTTTTATGGCATGTCCACACTCGGACCTCAAGTCTATCTCTTCCGAGAGACATATGAATGCCACCAAGTTTTGCTCGGCGATCAACAACATCCGATCATTCGAAGAACCTTTTAGTCCTCACCACTCGGCGCCCCGCGCGTCGCCACTCGGTGAGACACATCTACATCAATCGGCCGCCCCGCGCTTCGCCATCGGTTGGACACATCCTCACCACTCGGCCATCCCGCGTGTCGCCACTCGGTGAGACACATCTACATCAATCGGCCGCCCCGCGCATCGCCATCGGTCGAACACATCTTCACCACTCGGCCACTCGCGCGCCTTCAGACAGCTAAGTCATTCTACATGCACTGCATTTTGTTATTTCCGCGTTCCCGAGTATCCCGTAATTCACACATCACGTTCACTCGGAGACCACGCCACCGAGTGTACCTTTACGCTCCGTTGCTTATTTTCACGTACTTGCTTACTACTGGTTATTTGACTCCCGAATCCAACTTTCATTTTAATGCATACGTCACTCACTAACACCATGTGTTCTTCATTTCGAGTTTGCATCAGTCCTCGGAGGCTGCAACTCAGTCGGAACAATACACTTCTGTTTTATTTGAGCCAGTACTCCAATGAGTTCAGTCGGATCCTTCACTTCGACAAGTTCGAACGGATCCTTCGCTCTTTCAGACTCTTCCTAGTTAACCAGCAAGCCCCTTGCACTCCCAGTGGGTGTCTATGGGTGTTTTTCACACAAATTATTTCAGCACACATCAAATTACCTTGATAAATTAGTACGTTGGCTTGTGCTATTTTTTCATGCACAAGTTACGCGATCACTCGACGGCACTGTACGTCAACTTCATCGCTACTCAGACTCGGTCATCGTTTTGACCTTAGCGCACCGCAACACCGACCTTGTCGCTCGGTTGACTTCGAACACATCCGGCCGACCCCTCCGTGGAGCCTTCTTCATCGTATCAATGACATAGAACTCGTCGTCTCATTGGGCATGAGACAAATAAATCTCTTTTATAATCAAACTGCACACTTCACTCCTTTGCGAGTTTGCATCTTGCGAGCATCACTCGGAAGCTTCCCCTCATCTTTACTCGAGTCTGACTCGATGAATTACAATTATCCATTCAAAACTATATTTCTCGTATTCTGACTTGACCGTTGTCGAAGCCTGTAGTACGCTCGGGGGCTACGCCGCACTCGGGAGCTGCAGCTCATTCGGAATGACACTCTCCTGAGTGGTCGAGTACTTCATCACCAGTCAGATCCTTCACTTCAACAAGTGCATTTGATCCGCCACTTTGACAAGTTACATAATCACGCAGACACTTTGCTCGCCATCATCGTTCCTGCTCAGACTCAGTTGTCGCGCAGCGTCACAACCACACTACGCCGACCTCGTCGCTACATCAGCTTCGAAAGCATATGGCTAACTCCTTTGAGGACCATTTTTGCCACTCGGCTGCCGCACACGTCGTCACTCGGCCACCCCATGTGTCGCCACTTGGCTAGACACGTAGTCTTTCACTCGGCTGCTCCGCCTGTCGTCACTCGGCCGCCCCGCGCGTCGCCACTCGGTTGTGCACTGTCTTTCACTCAGCTGCCCCGCGCGTCATCACTCGGCCGCCCCGCGGTCGCCACTCGGTTGTGCACGTCTTCATCACTCAGCCACCCCACGCGTCGCCACTCGGTTGTGCACGTCTTCACCACTCAGTCACCCCACGCGTCGTCACTCGGCCACCCCGCGCGTCGTCACTCGGCCACCCCGCGCATCACCACTTGGCTGGACACGTAGTCCTTCACTCGGCCGCCTCGCAAGTCATCACTCGGCCGCCCCGCGCGTTGCCACTCGGTTGCGCACGTCTTCACCACTCGGCCGCCCCGCGCGTCGCCACTCGGATGTGCACGTCTTCACCACTCGGCCGCCCCGCGCGTCGCCAATCAGTTGTGCATGTCTTCACCACACGGCCGCCCCGCGCGTCGCCACTCGGCTGCGCACGTCTTCACCACTCGACCGACCCGCACGTCGCCACTCGGCTGTGCACGTCTTCACCACTCAGCCGCCACGCACGTCGCCACTCGGTTGTACACATCCTCGCCCCTCGGCCGCCACGCGCGTCGCCACTCGGTTGTACACATCCTCGCCCCTCGGCCGCCCCGCGCGTCGCCATCAGTTGGACATGTCTACACCCCCAACACGGGAACGACTAAATTACTCATATGATCAAACCTCATATCGCACTCTGTAGCGAGTTCGGGCCTCTCGCGGGGCTTCGCACAGCCGAGGGCTATGCCACCCTCAGGGCTTACACCCATTTGATCAACTATCCACTCGAACGATCACCCAAATCATTACCTGAAGTCATCTTCAGGGCTGCAAAAGGGTGAAAACGACGCTCCTCTATGGATATACTTGGCCCTTCTTCTAGGCTCCAAGGCATCAGTTTCACAAACATGGACTCGGAGATGGCATGTGCTGGTGTTCCCCCGGGATAATGAGTGGCCTCTCTCTGGAGAGTCAGTCCACGCGCTAGCCTCACCACTCAGGTTTCATGGCACGTCCACATCGGAGCACTAGTCTATCTCCTCCGGGAGACATACGAGTGCCACCAAGTTCTTCCTTGCAGTCAGCATACCCTGATCATTCAGGAAGCACGTCCACTCGGACAAATAGCCCTTTCATGCAAAAGAGTGAAAACGACGCTCCCCTACGGATACACTTGGCCCTCCTTCTAGCTCCAAAACCTATCGGAGCGCCGTCAGTCGGCATGTTCCTCACTCAGCTTTCTACTTTTTCATAAAATATGCTCAATACCTAACGCTCACTCTTCGTCTCCAAACCGGTCCCAACCCGATCGTCTGGTTGGCAAGAGCAAAAGCTAACGGTCAAGATAAGAAGTATTACTGGAATGATTACTCCCTGGAGTGTCTAGCTTTTTTCTACAGTCGGCAGTTTTGAGGCCGAATTCATTCATCCTGTCGAGTGCACGAAGATTCGCCTACTTTACCCAGTTCCAGGCTGAATTTATTTACCATGCCAAGTGCACGAAGATCAGTCCGACTGATTCAGCTCCATGCTGAGCTTATTTACCGTGCCGACTGCATGGAGGTTTACCAGGAGACTTAAACCCTCTGCCAGACTCATCTAGTCCGACAGAGGCTCGGGGACTACACCCAGTGGGTGCACTCAGCGTGCCCCCACTGGAAGAGAACTCAGAAAGAAACATTCTGCTCGGTCAAGTCCAGCACCAACATTCAAGTACAACAAACCCTATAGACTCCAACCGACTGCCGAGTCGAGGCAGAACAAGCTTAACCAATACCAGATCCTCAAGTACTACTCGACCTCCAAGTCGGAGAGGAGCAAGTTCGATCGGTACCTGCTAAGAAGATTTTTAGTTCTCTCAGACCCCCGCCGACTGCCCGCAGTTGACGGCGGTCTCGGGGACTACACCCAGTGGGTGCACTCAGCGTGCCCCCACTGGAGTATCTCCACTCGGTACGGCCTGACCGGTCCGAGTGACGAACAACAAACAAACAAGTTCTAAGACTCCCGTCGACTACCAAAAAAAATCCTATAAGGTGAGCTTAACGCTCCTCCATGGACCTGTTTTGAGCCTTCTTCTAGGACTCAAAGCGTGAAACTCACAAGTTTGGATCTAGAACCGACTCGTATTGACGTTCCTCCAGGATAAGAATGGCATTTCTCCGAGAGAGCAGTCCATGCGTCAATCTTGTTGCCCAGATTTAATGACACACCCATACTCAGATCACGAGTTAACCTCTTCCGAGAGATGAACGAATGTCACCAAGTTGCTCCTCATGGGCACTTACCCCATATCAGTCGGGAAGCACAGTGCCAGAATCCATTGAGATTTTGTTCAACCCTTGGTTGTCTGAAAGCACGATGACAGGTATCGAGTATTTCCGTAATCACTCGGGCCAAATTTTGTCTTTCACACACTCGTTTTGCAAAATCTCAACCGATTCGGGGGCTAATGTTGGGGATACACATAATAGGTAGGCCCACGAAGGGTCGAAATATCGTAAAGCATGGGGTCCACACAGCAGGTGGGTCCAGATAAATCTCATTCACACATACTATCCACTAGAACGATCGACGTACCATCCACTCGAACGACAGGCAACCACTCGGTTGTATGACTCACTCAGGCGTGCGAAGACCAACAGTCGGCAAGGCAGTTGAAACGTCATCCGCATAGTGGAGGTTTCATAGTGGGCTGATATTATGGCATTGATGCTCTAATTTGTAACATAAGAGGTGAGGGGGTAGCGCACTCTATATAAGCCACCCCCCACTGCATAGCTCGACATGTTCTCATTCTTCTCCCTCGACTCTCTCGTCATTAGTCTCAGGACTTAACTCAGACATGGGGATCCGTTCTCCTCTCTCTCTCATTGTAATGTCCAGATACATATTCAGATAAAACAAAGCCTCTCTGGAGCACGAGACGTAGGGCTGTTATCTCCACCGCGAGAGGCCCGAACTCGCTAAAACCACCGTGTCACCCATATGCATCTCAATAGATCATTCTCCTTTACCCTACCCCTTATTATTGTCAGAATCGTTCCCACGACACCCGGGCCTGGCCCGAACGCACTGCTAAGCGTCGTCGGGGTAGGCCCTATCTAGTACACAGGCGAAGAGTTTGTGGTGGCTCATCCCTCGATATTTTCTTTGCCTCTTCATCAATTTGTGCTTGAGTCAGTTTCTGGTTTTTCCGTGCATCGCGTGATGCCAATTGTGGTGGGGCCATTTCTGTAATGGCCCGTGAATGACTTTAACCCACGGAGGAGTAACTGCCAATTCACTCATCCCACCACACCCTTATCCTTTGCCACATATGCTGCATGCATCGAGTATGGTAGGTAACGGAGGCGTGTGGTGCGGGAAAGAGTGTCATGGCAAAGGCCTGGTCTTCTTGGATTGGTGTAAGAGAGCGGCAACCGAATCCGGCCGTCGGTGGTAGCTTGAACGGGTCGAATCAGAAAGAGCCCCTCGGGGGTGGGGGTGAAGGATCAGCCCCCAGCCCCAGCCTGCCTATAAAAAGGGGGTGCGAGAGGGAGCGGAGGCACCCATCCACGCACCTCTCCCCTTTTACTTCTTGCCTCCCTCTGTAGTTCCTAGGAGGAGAGGGACAAGAAAGGGATTACAGGGCACTTATCTTTTTTTCAGTCTAAGACATGTAGGCATTTGCCAAATTTTAGTCTCAAATATGTAATCTTCTTTATCCATGTTTGTGTTCTGTAAGATCTGTACTTGCTTATTCGCATATTAATGAAAAAGACAAGCTTTGCCGGGTACTTGTGCATGTATTATGTCCATGCAGAGGTGAGATGCCTCTATACATTTAAGTAAACAAGTTATCTCGGGCAAGCTATCCTGCCGGTTCCTTCCATTTGTTGCCGCGGGGCTTAGCCTGCCGGGCTCAAAACTATGGAAAGGGACCAGCCCCTTGTCGAAACTCCTTCGTCAAAGGCCACTACAACCACCTTGACCAAGGCAACGTTCGGGATAAAGGATGGGAGCACCTATGCTTCGAAGGTGACAAGGTTTTCATATGCACAAGTTTTCACCTTACAGAACATTTATGGACAAGAATGAACTTATCTGTTTGGCTTGTCGAGGACCGATATGTAGGCTTGTCTCTGTTTCTTCTCTTTGGGACCGAGTCCGCGGCAAGAGTCCTACAGTTAAGTGTAGAGGAAAACAATGCTACATATGACCTTATCTACATGATCATGCCATGCTCATGTTATGCTATGCATGCATGCAAGTTTTTGGGGCCCCCAGCGCTTTGTTTATTTATCTGCTACTCAGGGTCTGCGCCTGGCTTTGTACAAAGGGTTACATGCAGCATCGGCAAAGCTTGTACAAGGGTGGCTGCCGGGCAGGGCCCAATAGCCGTGCCTTACGGGTAGAACTTACGGAGTTGCTCAATATTCCATGAGTTTTGCAATTGAATGCCATCTCCGATCTCCAGACGGACTGCGCCAGGTCTGGTGACTCGTACCACCCGGTAAGGGCTTTCCCACTTTGGCATCAACTTGTTTGTACCCTTGGCAGACTGAACGCGCCTAAGGACAAGGTCGCCTTCCTCAAGGCTCCGGGGATGAACCCTGCGGCTGTGATAGTGGAGCAGGGCTTGCTGATAGCATGCAGCACGCGTAACAGCCCAGAGACGGTTCTCCTCAAGGAGCACGGCATTGTCATGCCGGTGCTGCTCTTGCTCTACTTCATCGTAGGCAAGTACTCGAGGTGACCCGTATATGAGTTCCATGGGGATCACTGCTTCTGCCCCATAGACTAGGGAGAAGGGAGTCTGGCCGGTAGCTCGATTTGGTGTCGTACGGAGGGACCAAAGAACCACCGGCTGCTCATCAATCCAGCACCTGCCGCATTTCTGTAGCCTATCAAATGTTCTTGTCTTGAGTGCTCGTAGCACTTCAGCGTTCGCCCTCTCAACTTGTCCATTGCTTCTGGGATGAGCAATAGAGGCAAATGAAACCTTGCTTCCGAGGGCTTGAACGTATTGCATGAAGGCGCGGCTCATGAACTGGGTGCCGTTGTCAGTGCTGACCCTGGCGGGTACTCCGAAGTGGCACACCAGTCCTTTCAGGAACTTGATAGTTGACTGTGCGGTCACCTTCCTCATGGGCTCCACCTCCGGCCACTTTGTGAACTTGTCGATGGCGACGTACAAGAACTCAAAGCCCCTGGTAGCACGGGGGAAGGGGCCCAAGATGTCGAGCCCCTAGACCGAAAAGGGCCATGACAAAGGGATCATCTGGAGAGCTTGAGCAGGTTGATGGATATTCTTGGAGTGGAACTGGCAGGCTTCACATTTGGTGACTAGCTCGATTGCATCTTGGAGGGCCGTGGGCCAGTAGAAACCTTGCCGAAAAGCTTTTCCAACCAAGGCCCTTGATCCAATATGAGAGCAGCACATGCCTCTATGTATCTCTGCCAACAGTTCCTTCCCCTCTTCCCGGCAAATGCACTCCAATTTCACACCATTGGGCCTCCTTCTGTATAGTGCGTCATCGACGAACTGATACATACTGGCCCTCCGGGCTACTCTTTCAGCTTCTTCTTGCTCTTTAGGAAGTTCTCCCGTTTGGAGGTAACGGACTATGTGTCATGCCCAAGTTGGAGCCTGAGGCTCGACAACAAGGATCAGCGGCACCTCCTCATTCGTGGGAGCGCATGCCTCAACCGCAAGGATTGGTAGTTCAGCGGGAGGGTGCTGCTTGCCAAGCGAAGTGGAGTTGTCCCTGCCAACCTCTCTGCCGGGGGCTTCTGGAAGCGCTGCCGGGAGAGGCTTGCCGGAGTCCAGTTTCCTCCTCTTTTTGGCCATTGTTGCTGGGGATATGGAGGGCTGAGTCAGGTGGAGAACAAAATTCCCTGGTTCCACAGGAAGCTTTTGCGCAGCGCACTTTGACAGATGATCAGCAATGTTGTTTTCCGCACGGGGTACGTGCTCTGTTTGCAATCCGTCAAAGCACTCCTCCGGCTTTCTCACTTCCTCTACGTATGCCTCCATCAATGGACTCTAATAATCCTTGTTCACTTAGCTCACCACAAGCTGTGAGTCTCCTCGTATGATCATCTTCTTAATCCCCAACTCTGTCGTGATCCTGAGCCCGGCAAGGAGTCCTTCATACTCTGCAGTGTTGTTAGTTGCCTTCTCCTGGGGGAAATGCATCTGGATCACATACTTGAGGTGCTCTCCAGTGGGTGCGACGAGGAGCATGCCAGCTCAGTGAGAAGGCACCATCAAAGTACATGATCCATTCTTGGGGTGCTTCCTTACCGGGGATAACAGTTTCTAATGCCTCTTCGTCTGGGGTAGGTGTCCACTCCGCAATAAACTCTGCCAGTGCCCTGCTCTGAATGGTTGATGTGCTCTCAAACTTCAAACCAAAGCTTGACAACTCCAAAGCCCATTCCACTATTCTGCCAGTGGCCTCAGGGTTCCTCAGTATGCGTTGCAAGGGGAAGCGGGTGACAACCGTGATCTCGTGGACTTGGAAGTAATGGCGCAGTTTCCTTGAGGCCATGATGAGGCCAAAGATCACCTTTTGCATGCCAGAGTACCTTGACCTAGCCCCCTGCAGTAGGGAGTTGACAAAGTACACTAGCCGCTGCACCACTTTCTTCCTTGCCATGATTCTGGAATTGTCTCCGTTGCTTTGCTCCTCTTTGTCCTGATCTCCATCTGACCTTGCCGGGATGAGTTCACTTTCCCCTCCGGGGAGGACGGTAGCCACGGCTGCTCCTTCATCTACTTCCCGCTATGCCACTAGCGCTGCACTAACCACTTGATTGGTTGCTGCTATGTATAGCAGCAACGGCTCGTGCGGTTTAGGAGTGACTAAGGTGGGAACAGAGGAAAGATAGGTCTTCAAATCTTGCAGCACAGCTTCTGCCTCCAGGGTCCACTCCACGGGCCCTGCCTTC
The DNA here is from genome assembly GCA_011799875.1 of Thinopyrum elongatum. Lineage (NCBI taxonomy): Eukaryota > Viridiplantae > Streptophyta > Magnoliopsida > Poales > Poaceae > Thinopyrum > Thinopyrum elongatum. The sequence continues at coordinate 563,192,889 of CM022303.1, forward strand.
TTCAAGATTTTGAAGAATGGCAAGGCGCGCTCGGCAGACTTGGAAATGAACCTGCTTAGCGCGGCAACACATCTAGTCAAACGCCTCACATCTTTAACTATCTTGGGTGCTTGAATCTGCTCGATCGCCTTGATCTTGTCGGGGTTGGCCTCTATCCCCTGGTGGGACACGAAGAAACCAAGTAGCTTGCCGGAAGGAACACCAAACACACACTTCTCTGGTTTTAGCTTCAAGTTGATCTTGCGCAGATTTGCAAAGGTCTCTTCCAAGTCCTGAATGAGAGTTGACTTGTCCTTGGTTTTGACCACTATGTCATCCATGTAAGCTTCAATGTTCCTGTGTAGCTGAGACTCAAACCCTGTCTGCACTGCTCTTGCGAAAGTGGACCCAGCGCTCTTTAATCCGAAGGGCATCGGTACGAAGCAGTACGTGCCATAGGGGGTTATGAACGCTGTCTTCTCCTCGTCTTCTTTGGACATGAAAATCTGGTGGTACCCGGAGTAGGCATCCAAGAAGGAAAGCATATCACACCCAGAGGTGGAATCCATGATCTGGTCGATGCGCGGCAAGGGGAACGGGTCCTTCAGGCATGCTTTATTCAGATCTGTGAAATCTATGCAAAGCCTCCATTTCCCATTCGCCTTGCGCACCACCACTGGATTCACCAACCATGTTGGGTGCAATACTCCTCTGACCAAACCAGTTGCGTCAAGTTTCTTGATCTCCTCGGCAATGAACTGCTGCCGCTCCAAGGCTTGCTTTCGAACCTTCTGCTTGACGGGTCGGGCATGAGGGCAGACAGCAAGGTGGTGCTCGATTACCTTCCTGGGAACACCGGGGACGTCAGATGGTTGCCAAACAAACACATTGACATTCGCCCGCAGGAAGGCAACGAGCGTGCTTTCCTATTTGTCATCAAGGGTGGAGCTGATAGTGAATGTACCATCAGCGCCAACCAGCCCTGCCAGGACCTTCTTCACTGCAGGTGCAGCAACCTTGGACCTCTTGCTAGTAGAACTCTCTGGCAAATCATTGACAGGTGCAGCGTACTCCGGAGAGGCGCGCTTCCCGAATTCCTTGCCGGCATCCTTGCTAGCTCTTCTACCTTGTTTGTTTTCCTTGGCGGGGATTGCAGCTTCCGCGGCCTCGGTAGCGACCGCCTCCTGGTACATCTTGTCTACGCATATGATCGCATCCTTCTTGTCTGATGGGATAGAAATGACGCCCATCGGTCCTGGCATCTTCAGGGTGTTGTAGGCATAGTGGGATGCCACCATGAAATTTGCCAGGGCAGGTCGTCCGAGTATCCCATTATATGGCAACGGAAGTTCGACCACATCGAACACGATCTTCTCAGTCTGGTAGTTCAACTCCCCTCCAAACGTTATCGGTAGCGTGATCTTCCCTTTTGGACGACTCCTGCCGGGGTTGATTCCTTGAAACGTGCCAGTAACTTTGAGCTCTTCATCTGTTATCTGTAGCTTGTTAAGCACCTTGGGGGAAATCAGATTCAACCCGTCCCCGCCATCAACCAACATCTTTGTGACCTTGAGGTTGCGGATTGTTGGTGAAACCAACAACGGCAAGCACCCTACCGCAGTGGTGCGGTCAGGGTGATCCTCTTCATCAAAGATGATGGGCGTGCAAGACCATTTGAGTGGTTTCCGGGAGTCTGCCGCTGGCTCCACAGCATTGACCTCATGCGCCCATTGTTTCAGTTGGCGGTGAGAGGAGTGCAAGGATGCGCCTCCGTCAATGCATAGGGCGTCAGTGGCTTTCTGGAACTCTTGCTCACTCGTTTCCTCTTCATCCCCTTCATCACTTTCGTCACCACACTCCTTCTTCTCATGGCCTTTAGCGGGTTTTCTCTAAGGTTGGGGGACCTTGCCGGGGCAGCCTCCCCGGCCGCCTCGGCCCTTCCCGCCAATGCCATCTTGGTCTCTCTCCTTATCACGATTCTCGTATTCAGCTTTCTGCTTCTTGACGAGTTGCTCAACTTGGTGACATTCTTGGAGATCATGGCCTTTGGTTCGATGGATCTTGCAGTATGGCCCATTAGCCTTCCCAGCCTTCTCGGCCGTCGCGGCCTCCCGGCAGTCGGCGCATGTGGAAACCTCCTTGCCGGGGGCTTCGGCCTTGGCCTTCTTGCCTGTACTCAGAGTACCCGATCCCTTCGACAGCCAGTACTGCTTTCTCCTTGCGCTTCTTGTTGCGTTTCTTGTTCTTCTTCTTCTGGTCGGCGGCATTGTCGTCATCTTCTGAGTCGACGTCGACGCCATCCTCTTCTCCGGGGAGACGCCTCCCCTCCTTCATACGGGCACACTTATCCGCCAAGGTGTAAAGCTTGTTCACAGTCTTGGGCAACCAGACGTTCATTTTGGAACGTATCCTGCGGTTGCGCACATTGGACTGGAACGCGGCAATCATAGTTGCCGGGTGGATATCTGGAATTTTCCTGTGCACCCGGCTGAACCTCTGCATGTACTTTCGTAAACTCTCCCCTTCCTTTTGTAGAAGGAGCTGCAAATCACTGGGCTGCCCTGGTTCTTGATGGCCGCCCGTGAAGGCACCAACAAACTCGTGGCACAGATCAGCCCAAGTTGAGATGGAGTTCTCCAGCAAGTGCATCAGCCACGACCTGACATTTGGCTTGAGCGCCAAAGGGAAGTAGTTGGCAAATATCTTTTCATCTCTTCCCCCGGTGGCTTGAACAGCAATGGTGTAGATCCTCAAGAACTCTGCTGGGTTCAATCTTCCATCGTATTTCTCTGGTATCTCTGGCTTGAACGTATGGGCAGATGGCCAACGGACTTGCCGTAGCTCGCAAGTGAAGGCAGGACACCCAACCTCGAAGGGTAGGTATCCGTCTCCACCGGGCGCAGGCTCATTGACGTTAGGGCCATTGCGCCTGTCAGACTGGCGGTGGGTTTCACGGCGTCATTTTATGGTAACGCGCGCGTCTTCCTTCCGCCTGTCCTCCAGGACCTGCTGCTGATCTCGATGGCTCGAGGATTAGACGAAGCCATCGACACCTCATCGTGTTCTTGGTTGTGCGGCTCTGGCTACGGCCCCTCGCTGGCTGTTGTGGGGGGACTGCACCGTAAGCCGGCTCCTTCAGCACGGCTAGCGGCTCGGGCCGTTGACGCTGCCTGCGGATGCCTTGGCGAGCCCGCTCGTTGCGATCCCCCTACCTCAGCGAAACCAATCAAACTTTGAATGGTGGCTCTCCATTCATCCATTTGGTCGGCTACTGGCGGGAATCTCAACAGGAGCTGGGCTCGAGCCATGGCTTCTGAAACAGTACTTGGCATGGACGACGGCGCAGATCGCGACGTCGCCCGACTCCTGATGGTACCAGTAGTGGCAGCGTCGCGCTCTCGTCATCGTGAGCCAGTCGCGAAGGCAGCGTGACGACGAGAAGGACGCGCTTGGGGGTTGACGGCCCCGTTCGGCGCTTCGTCTTGATTGCCTTGTCTTGGGGAAGGCGTGTGCCTCGTAGCTGCACCCGTAGCAGGGGAAGCTAGGAGGTTGCGGTTCACGCCGGAGCGGGCGCCATCGCTGTGGCTGCGTTCCCCAGTGAGGTGGAGAGGCGGGAATTGGATGTCCTCCCCTCCCGCATCTTGTGGAGCGTGGCTGCTAGCATGTTGTTGACGCTGTCCTCCTCCGACACCTCCTGCTCCCACCTCAGCCGCGGGAGGAACGATAACGGCGCCGCCTGCACCGGTCGCGTCCCCTGCGGTGTTTGCGTCCCCCGATGCCACCGCCGCCCTCATGGGATCGGTGGCTGCATGCGAGGGGGCCTTCGAGGTGGAAGGACGGGCTGCTGCACCGGACTTTTTCTTGGGCGCCATGGGTGATGACGTCATCGTCGAAGGAGATGGTGATGAAGATCGACGCGCTGTTTACGTCCTCGGGTTCGCACAAGCGCTCCCCCCTACCTGGCGATCCAAAGATGTCGTGGTTGGACACGATCACCTATGGGGCCATCGGCCCCTTTGTGGTTCCGCAAGGGGGAAGGGCACGTTGCACAAAGAGCGGAGGTCATAGAACAGCACAGCAATGGTGACGCGAGTGGTTTTTACCTAGGTTCGGGCCGCCGCGAGGCGTAAAACCCTACTCCTGCTTTGGTGGATTGAGTGGAGGACCGTGACGAACATGCAGTACTCAAGCCCGGCAAGGTCGCCTCAGGGAGAGCAGCTACGCGCGTATGTGTGTACCAGGGTCCGAATCCTTTCTAAGGTTGCCTCGGCCCTCCTTTTATAGGTAAAGGGGTTACCACAGTGGCAAAACAGTCATTATCCAGTGATTCGATAGCCACAGTGCTATCATACCTAACTCTGCAGACAGGACAAGGTGCATTAAATGCACCGCTTAGTGTCACGTCATGGATGCAGCCCGGCAAGCCTTGCCGTGCCATTCAACCACCTTCTCGCCTGCCTGCATGACACGCCTCTGGACGGGTGTCATTTAGGGGTGATCTTCATCAGAAATGGCTGCCACGTGCTGAACGACTGCCACTTATTCACTTGGGGGCTCGACACCGCACTGATAGGCGACTTGCGTCACTGTGAGGTGGAGCGGTGGAGCCCTGGCGGGACAGCAGGCCGCCAGCATCCCGGCAACCCTTGCCTGGGAGGTCTTGGGACTTGCTCTTGGGGTGGCCTCGACCTGACCAGGCTCGCCTGCCCGGCAAGGGAGGCTTTTTCCTTGGTGATATCTTGTTGTCTTGGCTTGTCTTGGTCTTCTTGATCCGCCCTTTGATTCCTCAAAGAGCTATCTCTCTTGCTTGGCCTTGTCTTGGATGCTGGAACCTAGCCCTTGAGCCTGTGTACAGTCAGGGGAACATACACCAGGGTTTGTTGCACCGACATTAATGGAAGTGTTATGATCAGCACTACTAGTTGGAATAGCTTCTACCCACTTAGTAACTTAATCAACAACAACCAAAATATGTGTATACCCATTAGAGGAAGGAAAAGGTCCCATATAATCAAAACCCCAAACATCAAATGGTTCAACAGCAAGTGAATAATTCATAGGCATTTCTTGACGCTTACCGATATTACCAATTCTTTGACATTCATCACAAGATAAAACAAACTTACGGGTATGCTTGAAGAGAGTAGGCCAATAAAAACCAAATTGCAATACCTTATGAGCAGTTCTATCTCCCGCATGATGCCCTCCATAAGCTTCGGAGTGACATTTCCTTGGGATTTGTTCCTGTTCATGCTCAGGTACACAACGTCTAATAATACCATCCACTCCTTCTTTATAAAGATGTGGGTCATCCCAAAAGTAATGTCTTAAATCATAGAAGAATTTTTTTTCTTTTGTTGGTATGTGAAACTAGGTGGTATGTATTTAGCAACAATATAATTAGCATAGTCAGCATACCAAGGAGTATTATGAGAAACATTTATTGCAGCTAGTTGTTCATCAGGAAAGCTATCATCAATAGGTAGTGGGTCATCAAGGATATTCTCTAACCTAGATAACTTATCAGCTATGGGGTTCTCAGCTCCTTTTCTATCAGTAATATGTAAATCAAATTCTTGTAGCAAAAGAACCCACCTAATGAGTCTAGGTTTAGCATCTTTCTTTTCCATAAGATATTTAATAGCAGCATGATCGGTGTGAACAATAACTTTAGAATCAACAATGTAAGATATGAATTTATCACAAGCAAACACAACTGCTAAAAATTCTTTTTTTGTAGTAGCATAATTTCTTTGGGCACTGTCTAGAGTTTTGCTAGCATAATGAATAACATTTAATTTCTTATCAACTCTTTGTCCTAGGACAGCACCAATAGCATAATCACTAGCATCACACATAATTTTGAAAGGCAAGTTCCAATCAGGTGGTTGAACAATAGGTGCAGAAGTTAAGGCTTTCTTAAGTGTCTCAAAGGCTTCTGCACAATCATCATCAAAAACTAATGGAACATCCTTTTGTAAAAGATTTGTAAGAGGCCTAGAAATTTTAGAGAAGTCTTTAATAAACCTCCTATCCAGCTTGACCAAGGAAACTACAAATACCTTTAATATCTTTAGGACATGGCATTTTCTCAATTGCATCAACTTGAGCTTGGTCCACCTCAATACCTCGTTCAGAAATTGTATGCCCCAAGACAATACCTTCATTAACCATAAAGTGGCACTTCTCCCAATTCAAGACAAGGTTAGTTTGCTCACATCTCTGCAAAACTCGATCAAGGTTGCTTAAGCAATCATCAAAAGAAGTTTCATAAACAGAAAAATCATCCATGAAAACCTCAACAATCTTTTCACAAAAATCAGAGAATATAGCAGTCATACATCTTTGAAAGGTAGTAGGTGCATTGCATAAACCAAAAGGCATACGTCTATAAGCATAAGTTCCAAATGGGCAAGTAAAAGTGGTTTTCTCTTGATCAGGTTGTGAAAAAGGTATTTGAGAAAAAACAGAATATCCATCAAGAAAACAAAAGTGTGTGTGCTTAGATAATCTCTCCAACATTTGATCAATAAAAGGCAAAGGGTAATGATCTTTTCTAGTTGCTTTATTTAATTTTCTAAAATCAATTACCATTTTATAGCTAGTAACAATTCTTTGCGGAATGAGTTCATTTTTATCATTAGGAACAACAGTAATACCTCCCTTCTTAGGGACACAATGAACGGGGCTTACCCATCTACTATCAGCTATGGGATAGATTATACTTGCTTCCAAAAGCTTTAATATTTCAGTTCTTACCACTTATTTCATCTTAGGATTCAAACCTCGTTGATGATCAACAACGGGTTTAGCATCAGGTTCCATATTAATCTTGTGCTGACAGAGAGTGGAACTAATGCCCTTAAGATCATCAAAAGTATATCCAATAGCAGCACGGTGCTTCTTCAGAATTTTTAATAGTCTTTCTTCTTCATGTTCTGAAAGGTTAGCACTAATAATAACAGGATATATCTTTTTCTCATCGAGATAAGCATACTTCAAAGTGTCAGGCAATTGTTTTAATTCAAACACGGGATCACCTTTAGGTGGAGGTGGACCTCCTAGAGTTTCAATAGGCAAATTGTGTTTGAGCAGGGGTCGTCGTTCAAAGAAAATTTTATCTATCTCATTTCTTTCATGCATATGCATATCATTTTCATGTTCTAGCAAATATTGTTCTAGTGGATCAGTAGGATGCACGGCAATAGAAGCAAGACCAATTATTTCATCCTTACTAGGTAATTCTTTCTTATGAGGTTGTCTATTAAACTTGGAAAATTAAACTCATGAGACTCATCACCAAAGCTAACACTGACAGTTTGTTTATGACAATCTATAGTGGCATTGACAGTGTTCAAGAAAGGTCTACCAAAGATAATGGGACAGAAGTCATCTTGTGGGGAACCAAGAACTAGAAAATCAGTAGGGTATTTTATTTTCCCACACAAGACTTCAACATCTCTAACAATCCCAAGTGGCGTGATGGTGTCTCTATTAGCAAGTTTAATAGTGACATCTATGTCTTCTATTTCAGCGGGTGTTATGTCATTCATAATTTCTTGGTATAAGGTAAAAGGAATAGCACTCATGCTAGCACCTAAGTCCCATAAATCATGATAACAATGATCTCCTATTTTAACTAAGACAACAAGCATGCCAACAACAGGTCTATGTTTATCTTTTTATCGGGTTTGGCAATTCTAGCAGCTTCATCACAGAAGTAAATAACATGCCCGTCAATATTTTCTACCAGTAGATCTTTAACCATAGCAACACTAGGTTCTACTTTAATTTGTTCAGCAGGTTTAGGTGCTCTAATATTACTTTTGCTAACCATAGTTGAAACCTTAGCATGTTCCATTATCCTAACAGGGAAAGGTGGTTTTTCAATATAAGCAGTAGGCACAACTGGATCAACATTGTAAATAATAGTTTCATCCTTAGCTATGTCGGGTTCTTTAATTTCTTCTTTGATAGGGGGATGATATTTAAACCACTTCTCTTTGGGGAGATCAACATGAGTAGCAAATGATTCACAAAAGGAGGCTACTATCAAAGAGTCAAGTCCATAATTAGTGCTAAACTTGTGAAAAGCATCGGTATTCATAAAGGATTTAACACATTCAAATTCAAGCTTAATACCTGACTCTTTACCTTCGTCGAGTTCCCAATCATCAGAGTTGCATTTAATTCTTTCTAAAAGATCCCACCTGAATTCAATAGTCTTCTTCATAAAAGAACCAGTAAAAGAAGTATCGAGCATGGATTGATCATCACGAGAAAGCCAAGCATAAAAGTTCTGAATGATAATTTCTCTAGAGAGCTCATGATTTGGGCATGAATATAACATTGACTTCAGCCTCCCCCAAGCTAGAGTGATACTTTCTCCTTCACGAGGCCAAAAATTATATATATAATTCCGATCATGATGAACTAGATGCATAGGATAATTTTTTTGGTGAAATTCCAATTTAAATCGATTCCAGTTCCAAGATCCAATATCATCGCATAGCCTATACCATGTCAATGCTTTTCCCTTCAAAGATAAAGGGAAAACCTTCTCCTTAGCTTCATCTCCGGATAAACCTGCAAGCTTAAATAATCCACAAATTTCATCCACATATATCAAGTGCATATCAGGATGCTCAGTTCCATCTCCTGCATAAGGATTAGCTAGCAGTTGTTCTATCATACCCGAAGGAATTTCATAACCAATATTTTCAGTAGGTGCAGTAGGTTGAGGGGTAACTAATTGTGGTTCCGGTCGAGGTGAAGATACCCCGAACAATCCCCTCAAAGGATGATTCTCCATAGTAACAAGTGACAATAAATTTCAGCACATAGTAATAATTTTTCCTTACCAATTTCCATTTACCAAGAGCGCTTCACTCCCCGGCAACGATGCCAGAAAAGAGCCTTGATGACCCAGAAGTATAGGGGATCAATCATAGTCCTTTCGATAAGTAAGAGTGTCAAACCCAACGAGGAGCAGAAGGAAATGACAAGTGGTTTTCAGCAAGGTATTTTCTGCAAGCACTGAAATAGTCGGTAACAAGTAGTTTGATAGCAAGATAATTTGTAACAAGCAAGTAACGGTAACGGTAAATAAAGTGCAGCAAGGTAGCCCAATCCTTTTGTGGCAAAGGACAGGCCAAAACGGTCTCTTATGATAAGCAAAGCGTTCTTGAGGGTACATGGGAATTTCATCATATCACTTTCATCATGTTGGTTTGATTCGTGTTCGCTACTTTGATAATTTGATATGTGGGTGGACCGGTGCTTAGGTGATGTTATTACTTGAACAAACCTCCTACTTATGATTAACCCCCTCGCAAGCATCCGCAACTACGAGAAAAGTATTAAGATAAAATCTAACCATAGCATTAAACTTCTGGATCCAAATTAGTCCCTTACGAAGTAGCGCATAAACTAGGGTTTAAGCTTCTGTCACTCTAGCAACCCATCATCTAATAACTACTCCACAATGCATTTCCTTAGGCCCAAATATGGTGAAGTGCCATGTAGTCGACGTTCACATGACACCACTAAGGGAATCACAACATACATATCATCAAAATATCGAACACATATCAAGTTCACATGATTACTTGCAACATGACTTCTCCCGTGACCTCAAGAACAAAAGTAACTACTCAAATAATAATCATGCTCAAGATCAGAGGGGTATTAAATAGCATAATGGATCTAAACATATAATCTTCCACCAAATAAACCATATAGTAATCAACTACAAGATGTAATCAACACTAGTAGTCACCCACAAGTACCAATCTAAGATTCCGGTACAAAGATTGAACACAAGAGATGAACTAGGGTTTGAGAGGAGATGGTGCTGTTGAAGATGTTGATGGAGATGGCCCTCCCAAAGATGGGAGAGTTGTTGGTGATGACGATGGTGATGATTTCCCCCTCCGGGAGGGAAGTTCCCCCGGCGGAATCGCTCCGCCGGAGGGCAAAAGTGCTCCTGCCCAAGTTCCGCCTCGAGACAGCGGCGCTTCATCCGGAAAGTCCCCTCCTGGTTTTTTTCTAGGTCAAAATGACCTATATACCAGAAGATGGGCACCGGAGGTGGGCCGAGGAGGGCACAACCCACCAGGGCGCGCCAGGGGGTAGCTCTATGCTAACAGCGGAGTAACTCTCTCTCGGCAGCGGAACAGCGACGACGGTGATGGACTCCACTCCACAGGGACTCTGGCTAGAACGTGTATCCTAGATCGCAAGCACAGGATCCTCGGCAAGCAAGCAATCATGGCATGACCTACAAACTGGCATGACATGCCAGGTGAGTACTTTGAATGTACTCGCAAGCTCACAACAAACATCAGCATTAAAGCAAAACAACATCATAGCAATCCAAAATTAACCAGCATGGTTAATCTAGCAAGGTAGCTACTGAAATGACTGCAGTAAGGTAAAGCGTATTAAATCCATACTTCAAATAATCTCAGGCTCCAATCCGAACCTGTACCAAGTCCAATCCCCAAGCATGTGGTCATCCGACCACTCAACTCACAGCCATCCCATGGCTAACATATCAAATACCTGATTCCATCTGCACGACAAGTCTGACAAACTTACTCTCCTCCGGGTTGTCTCACAACCCTCAGAATACTCATGAACCACCGAGTACTTCTGATCATACGACGAGTTCTTCCATCATTATCATCACTACCATGGTTGACCACCTAGTGAGGTCTGGATGGACTGTCCAATACCATGGACACGGCTATTCGAATAGATTTTACACTCTGCAGAGGTTGTGCACTTTACCCACACTATGGAGCACTGACCTCGTGATCCCATTCGGGTGGACCAGCGTTGCTCCAACGAAACCTACCTGACCCGTGACTCTCCCATCGTACCACCGGCAATCGCACTCCCTCGGAGTCAAGCCTTGGGTGTCCCCTTGTCACCTCGTGACACCTGCCACCGTCGTGGCCAAACTATACTGTCCCAAACGGGGACGCCGGCACAAAAATCAACTGGGCTCACAAGGTTATCGCCGCCTACCGGGCCAGGGTAGCGCGCACGCATAACCTTCCCTGTCGGGCAGTACCGATGAAAGAGCACGCGATCAGACCAAGTCAAGGCCGTCCCATACCGGCAAATGTGGTTGCACGGATAAGTCCGGACAGGTGACTCAAGGTCAACCATGAAATATCTAATCCTCGAACAATCTCTGTCATGGCTGACACTCCGATATCATAGCAATCCAATAACCAATATGCTTAAGCCACTGCTACTAATTCATCTCTACGAACTGCCGGATGAACTCCAAAATAATCATAGACAGTGATCTCAACATCACAATATCAACAAGTGGGTAAGCTACTAGTCACTAATAATCCGGTACTCAACATGGTAGTCACCTATCCGAGAATTAACTCGAATATTGCATAATCCAATCCATTTCACAGCTACTCATACTTGCCGATAAAGTAAATAGTCAAACTATGACATTGCAATGCGATGATGCAGATGAGAGTTGTGGCTTGCCTAGGGATGAAGGAACCATCGGGAAGAAGTGCGGAATGGTCGCGGAGGAAATTGCCAGAAACAGTTCTCTCTCGGAGGGGCTGTTTATGGACAAGGGCAAAATGGTCATTTTCACTATGGGACCACATAGTGAAAGTAATACCAGCATGACGGGCTCGACGAGACGAAGACGTGGGCGTTGGATTCACCTCGATCGGAGTTACGGTTGAAAAGTTATAGAGGGTGGAAGATCAGGGACCAATCTGTAATAATATTACTACAAACAAGTCCCTAAGAGGAAAACAGAAAACGTATTCTAGTAACTACGCTTTCGGGACAGTGAAAACGCATTTCCGGCCGAAGTCGTAGAACATTACGCTTTCACTGAAACGAAAGCGTAAACTCAGAACTACGCTTTCACTTAAAACGCACGCGGGCCCGGGGCGGAGTCAACGCCTGAAGCTGACGGGCGGGTCCCGCGCTGACCTCTTCTCTCCTTCCGGCTCCATCCCCTTCCTCCCGACAGATGGAACAGAGGAGGCGAGGCTGGGCACGGGCCGGCGCTCGCCCCGACGGCTCCGGCCGCCCCAGGCAGTGCTCCGGCCACCGGCGAGACGGGGAGATGGAGCCGCGGGCCCCTAGACGTGGAGCAGCCGCCGGGAAACACCGAGGCGGGTAGAGCACTGGCCGCGGCGGAGGATGGGTTCGGGCGCCGGCGGGCACGCGGCCATGGTGGCTTCGGCGAGGGGGAGAGGTGGTGACGGGGATCGCCGGGTCTTGGGTGAGCTCCTGGAGTAGGAAAGAGAGGGAGAAGGGCTTGGCCTTGAGCCAATTTTAGGAGGTGGAGACCGGCGGCCATGGCGGCCATTGGAGGGCAGGGGCACTCCGGAGCTTGGGGAAGAGGCTGGGGAGGGATGGTGGTGGGTGGGGGAGCTGGTGGTGAGCTCGGAAGGGGCTCGGGGTGGCCTTAAATAGGCAGGGCGACGAGGTGGCCGAGCACGGCCGCGGTGACACGTACACCGGCGCGCCGGAGCTTTGGGAACCCTCACGGAGGAGGGGAGAGGCATCCACGAGCTTCTCCGAGGATCGGAGAGGGCTCAGGCGAGCTCGGGAAGGCTCGGGAGAGCTCGGGAGGGCGCGGTGACTGGACGAGAGAGGGGCAGAGAAGACAGGGCAAGGGCGTGGCGGCTACACCGTGATGGAGGGGACGGGAGAGGGGGAGATTTATCCAAGGAGGAAGGCGACGACGAGGGGAGGCTGTTGGACATGACTACTCGCGCGGAACCGACGAGGAGAAGAGGGGCCCGAGCTGACCAATACGCAGCTCGCGTCCATGGCATGCCAGGGCGGCGGTCACCGCGTGGACGCGGCGTTTCCACGTGTCCTGGTCAACTCCACCATGTCAAATCGACTGGTCACTCAGAGGATGAGGTCAAGGAGGAAGGATACAGGCACAGAGGGACTTGAGGTGACCACAGCAAGCTGATTCTATCCAGAACAGCAAGGTGTTTGAGACTTGGTGAGGAAGACTCATCCAGTGATTGGCTCTGATCTTTGGCATAGTGTGATCACCTGCTAAGATGAGTCTTGTGGACAAGTTTCAGCCCATATGGATGAGTGTAGATAACACTTGCTGTTCAAAGGGCCTCACTGACCAGATTTGCCAATCTTGAAGTAGCACTCACACATCTCATGGGATTGGGCTGAAATTTGGAGGAGATGATTGATATGGTCATATGAAGGTACTGTATAAATTTCATACCATTTGGATAAACCAAAATGGTACTTCCTTCACACAGCTTCCAAATGGACAGAATCTTTGAAAAATTCTAGGAAATTACTGGTGAAATGGAATGAGCCCAAATTTTGTGGAGAGATGTAAGATGATTAGGAGAAGGCTCTGGTAAATTTTCAGCAATTATGAAGCAATATAAAATATAGTTGCTTCACAACAGGAAAATATGACCAGAAACCAAGATTTGATGCTGTGCTCACATAGTTGAAGGTATGATGCTCAAATTTGGTGGAGAGTCAGGATTTGAGCATATTAAGATGCTTGCAAAATTTCAAATCATTTGGATACTCCTAGCTAGCACTTGCTTCACAAAGATTCCGGTTGCCCAGAAACTTTGGAAATTAGCCAAAGGAGATTTAATATCCAAATAAAGTTGAATTTTGGCATGTGGCAATGAGATGGGTTGGAAAGAGTGCACAAAAAGTTTGAGAGCAAGCAATCAAATATAAAGGGTACTTGCTTCTCAATCTGACAGATAGGGCAGAATCGGAAAAGGAATATTTGTGAAATATTTTTGGGTATGGCAAGGAATATTTTGACATATCTGTATAAGATATGTCCCAAAGGATTTATGGGAATTATTTGAGAATTTTGGGAACGATAGAAATATGAGTTGCTTCACAACTCAGGGCAAACAGAGTTATTCCTTTAATAGAAAAAGGAATATTCCCAAGAAAAAGAATATTGGGATTGGTCCAAAATGGAAATGATAAGGTCTTGGGATGGTTTTGAAGTTGGCAAGCCACTCGGGAAGAAGAATGAAGGGTGATCCCTCCAGGTTTCAAGACTACTAAGTCACAGAAAGCGAATCCGGACCAAAATCAAAAGAAAAAGAAAATGGGCAAAATCCAGGGTGTTACAAACCTACCCCCCTTAAAGAAATCTCGTCCTCGAGATTTGGTTGCTCAGGGATCGAACTTGAATATTTCCACTTAAGGAAACCGTTTTCAACTCGGGTTTCCTTTTTACCCTTGTATCGTGCTTCCACTGAATTTCATATGACTGACTGCCTTGCTTCGGGGTGGTTTGCTTTACTGAACCCTTTTTCTAGCAAATCTTACCTCATATGCTACTCTGACTCCAATCCTTTTGTGTCTACTGACCTATTTGGGGCAATAAATTATCCTGACCAAACAATGTGCCATGCTCGTAAGTCCGATGGTGGTTCCTCATGGACGTGTCATGACGGGGTCCAATATGAACAACCGTTCACTAAGTTGTGAACAGATTCTCTTGGTGGACACAAAATCTTTTACTCATTGCATTGAGTGGCTTCCAAATGGTTGTGTGTCCTCCAGGCTTAAAACAGTACTGTGAATCGTACCGTTCTCCTGGCGGAATCTGACTTCTCGCACGGATTGCTGAGTCATCTCGGGTATCTCCATTGGCTCGGGTATAAAGCTCCTGCCAAATGTTTGATTGTCACCTGTCGTGACCAGCATAAAGGTGTACGGTGATATTATCCATAGACTTAACTGACAGTGGTCCTGGCAGCAGAATCTTGTTCACGGCAGGTTAGTCCTTAACTGATTCCCATCTGTGGGGACACATGCTTCGAGACTGACCAGCTTGGTTGCCCTCTTCTGACAATTCTAAGCACATCTGGTTGGCGGGGCGAGTTGTCTTGATATGGGGTCCCTGCAAATAGAATAGACCCCGTGGGTGTGTACCCATGGTGACTGGTACCGAGCCAGGCTTCTCTGAGTATCTATACCATGTTGATCTTGCAACCATTACCATATCTGTATGGCCAATCTTGCTTTTTCATTATAGTTCTCTTTGCCTGGATCCTTTACTGAAAGAACTTGGCTTTATGTGTTCTTGATTCTCCATGTGACCATGGGTGTTGTCAGGTGCAATATTCCGGCAGGCATATTACTTTACAAGTTGTAGCTGTAGGTAACGATCGTCTGAACCCTTGGATAAAACCGGCAAATAAACCAGTAGCCACCAGAACGGTCTTTACAACTCAGATCTGGGACATTTACAGGAGTAACTCAACCCCGACTCAAGACGGCTGAAAAGCAGCTCAGAGCATGAGACGGTGTCGATAAGAAGAAAGTAGCAACTCCCTAAGACGGCCGAAAAACAGCTCGGAGCATAGGGTCAGTGCTATGAAGAGAAATTCAACAGCTGCCCGAGACGGCCGAAAAGCAGCTCAGAACACGGGCTAGTTGCTGACAAGAGAAATAAAAATCGGCATCCACCCCGGACGGCCGAAAACAGCTCAGAACACAGGCGTGGTGCCGTCACCAAAGAAAAATAGGCAAGGGTTCATCCGTGTCCCATATAGCTCACTATTATGTATATACCTTACCGTTTCTGCTGTCGGTTACTTGTTGCATGCAACAGGGTATTCGGCTATCCTTCTTGCTGAACTCTAAGTTCATAGCACATTATGGCTTGTTTCCAAGACATAGCAGGGTTCAAACTGTACTCATAGCAGACTCAAACCTTGTATATAAATCATACCTTTGGCACGGAATGCACTGTGGATCATATACACAATTTGCCTTCTTGCTGATGCGATCATGACTGTTGTGAAAGTTGCGCTGATGTATACTTGGTGCTGATAATTAATCCGGCTAGGATATCATTTATATTCAGGCCCGATATTCTCGATATAACACAGTCTGGTGAAAATTCCATATTGCTGAGCTGAGCTTTCAAATGGCTGTCTCTTCACTGATTTCTTTGGGTTCAGGGTCGGTGAGCAACTTCCATAAGGGGAAAATAAGGTAACACCAAGGGCCCAAACACAACAAAAGAAACGACTAAACAAAAGCACACAAAGCAGCAAGATCACACACACAAGCAATAATATGCATTCCTACTTAAGCACACACTTTCGCAAGAACTCCGGTGTTACGGTCTAACATGCTGTGGCGATGTGCACGAAAGTGAATCAATGTGTGGAAGGAAGTTGGTGTAAACAAGGCTACACTAAACATGGGCTTAACACGGATGGAACCGGTGGCGAGGACGAACTTGGTGATCGGGGGTCGGAACACAGAAGTTAAGACCACATCATCATCAAGCGTACGGAAGAAAACCGTACACGTCCAAAGAATAGGTGGCGGAATAAGATAGTGGTGGAGAGAAAGGCTTGCGGGCATTGCCCTTTTCTGATAGCAAGGATCAGTAAGGGTTGCCAAAGCGGCTAGTGGAATGGCACGATCCGGGATAGAACTTGTCTATCACCGAAACGATAGGGGTAGCTGAAAAGAATATATTGGTGTGCCACCGGTGCATCAATCCGACAAGGGATCGACACCTCCAAGCACCTTGGCATCACTCCGCTGGGACGAAGATGACACCACACCAAGGAACAAATATGCAAACTGGAGAGCGCAGGTAGTGAATCGAAACCGATGCCACCCACACTCGCCAGATCCATCGTTAGTGACAAGCTATCTAGTCTATATGCATGCTATGCACAAACAAATGCAACAAACAAGTGCAGCAAACCAACCGGATCATGTACTACCGGTTACTAACGCTCGCATGGTCTAGTGCGTCCTACAGCCAGACCTGCTCTGATACCAACTTCTATGGCACCCCGGCTCAGAGTAAACCGGAACGCCCCGTATTCCAGCCCAAGAACGAGTCTTCTGGAATACGGCACTGTTGGCATAGAACAAATCAGCTCTTTATTGCAATAGATATGGTTACAACGGTACAAGGATTACATCGGCACGGCAACACTATGCCTGCCCGGGGTAGCTCTATGCTAACAGCGGAGTAACTCTCTCTCGGCAGCGGAACAGCGACGACGGTGATGGACTCCACTCCACAGGGACTCTGGCTAGAACGCGTATCCTAGATCGCAAGCACAGGATCCTCGGCAAGCAAGCAATCATGGCATGACCTGCAAACTGGCATGACACGCCAGGTGAGTACTTTGAATGTACTCGCAAGCTCACAACAAACATCAGCATTAAAGCAAAACAACATCATAGCAATCCAAAATTAACCAGCATGGTTAATCTAGCAAGGTAGCTACTGAAATGACTGCAGTAAGGTAAAGCGTATTAAATCCATACTTCAAATAATCTCAGGCTCCAATCCGAACCTGTACCAAGTCCAATCCCCAAGCATGTGGTCATCCGACCACTCAACTCACAGCCATCCCATGGCTAACATATCAAATACCTGATTCCATCTGCACGACAAGTCTGACAAACTTACTCTCCTCCGGGTTGTCTCACAACCCTCAGAATACTCATGAACCACCGAGTACTTCTGATCATACGACGAGTTCTTCCATCATTATCATCACTACCATGGTTGACCACCTAGTGAGGTCTGGACGGACCGTCCAATACCGTGGACACGGCTATTCGAATAGATTTTACACTCTGCAGAGGTTGCGCACTTTACCCACACTATGGAGCACTGACCTCGTGATCCCATTCTGGTGGACTAGCGCTGCTCCAACGAAACCTGCCTGACCCGTGACTCTCCCATCATACCACCGGCAATCGCACTCCCTCGGAGTCAAGCCTTGGGTGGCCCCTTGTCACCTCGTGACACCTGCCACCGTCGTGGCCAAACTATACTGTCCCAAACGGGGACGCCGGCACAAAAATCAACTGGGCTCACAAGGTTATCGCCGCCTACCGGGCCAGGGTAGCGTGCACGCATAACCTTCCCTGTCGGGCAGTACCGATGAAAGAGCACGCGATCAGACCAAGTCAAGGCCGTCCCATACCGGCAAATGTGGTTGCACGGATAAGTCCGGACAGGTGACTCAAGGTCAACCATGAAATATCTAATCCTCGAACAATCTCTGTCATGGCTGACACTCCGATATCATAGCAATCCAATAACCAATATGCTTAAGCCACTGCTACTAATTCATCTCTATGAACTGCCGGATGAACTCCAAAATAATCATAGACAGTGATCTCAACATCACAATATCAACAAGTGGGTAAGCTACTAGTCACTAATAATCCGGTACTCAACATGGTAGTCACCTATTCGAGAATTAACTCGAATATTGCATAATCCAATCCATTTCACAGCTACTCATACTTGCCGATAAAGTAAATAGTCAAACTATGACATTGCAATGCGATGATGCAGATGAGAGTTGTGGCTTGCCTGGGGATGAAGGAACCATCGGGAAGAAGTGCGGAATGGTCGCGGAGGAAATTGCCAGAAACAGTTCTCTCTCGGAGGGGCTGTTTACGGACAAGGGCAAAATGGTCATTTTCACTATGGGGCCACATAGTGAAAGTAATACCAGCATGACGGGCTCGACGAGACGAAGACGTGGGCGTTGGATTCACCTCGATCGGAGTTACGGTTGAAAAGTTATAGAGGGTGGAAGATCAGGGACCAATCTGTAATAATATTACTACAAACAAGTCCCTGAGAGGAAAACAGAAAACGTATTCCAGTAACTTCGCTTTCGGGACAGTGAAAACGCATTTCCGGCCGAAGCCGTAGAACATTACGCTTTCACTGAAACGAAAGCGTAAACTCAGAACTACGCTTTCACTTAAAACGCGCGCGGGCCCGGGGCGGAGTCAACGCCTGAAGCTGACGGGCGGGTCCCGCGCTGACCTCTTCTCTCCTTCCGGCTCCATCCCCTTCCTCCCGACAGATGGAACAGAGGAGGCGAGGCTGGGCACGGGCCGGCGCTCGCCCCGACGGCTCCGGCCGCCCCAGGCAGCGCTCCGGCCACCGGCGAGACGGGGAGAAGGAGCCGCGGGCCCCTAGACGTGGAGCAGCCACCGGGAAACACCGAGGCGGGTAGAGCACTGGCCGCGGCGGAGGATGGGTTCGGGCGCCGGCGGGCACGCGGCCATGGTGGCTCCAACGAGGGGGAGAGGTGGTGACGGGGATCGCCGGGTCTTGGGTGAGCTCCTGGAGTAGGAAAGAGAGAGAGAAGGGCTTGGCCTTGAGCCAATTTTAGGAGGAGGAGACCGGCGGCCATGGCGGCCATTGGAGGGCAGGGGCACTCCGGAGCTTAGGGAAGAGGCTGGGGAGGGATGGTGGTGGGTGGGGGAGCTGGTGGTGAGCTCGGAAGGGGCTCGGGGTGGCCTTAAATAGGCAGGGCGACGAGGTGGCCGAGCACGGCCGCGGTGACACGTACACCGGCGCGCCGGAGCTTCGGGAACCCGCATGGAGGAGGGGAGAGGCATCCACGAGCTTCTCCGAGGATCGGAGAGGGCTCAGGCGAGCTCGGGAAGGCTCGGGAGAGCTCGGGAGGGCGCGGTGACTGGACGAGAGAGGAGCAGAGAAGACAGGGCAAGGGCGTGGCGGCTACACCGTGATGGAGGGGACGGGAGAGGGGGAGATTTGTCCAGGGAGGAAGGCGACGACGAGGGGAGGCTGTTGGACATGACTACTCGCGCGGAACCGACGAGGAGAAGAGGGGCCCGAGCTGACCAATACGCAGCTCGCGTCCATGGCATGCCAGGGCGGCGGTCACCGCGTGGACGCGGCGTTTCCACGTGTCCTGGTCAACTCCACCATGTCAAATCGACTGGTCACTCAGAGGATGAGGTCAAGGAGGAAGGATACAGGCACAGAGGGACTTGAGGTGACCACAGCAAGCTGATTCTATCCAGAACAGCAAGGTGTTTGAGACTTGGTGAGGAAGACTCATCCAGTGATTGGCTCTGATCTTTGGCATAGTGTGATCACCTGCTAAGATGAGTCTTGTGGACAAGTTTCAGCCCATATGGATGAGTGTAGATAACACTTGCTGTTCAAAGGGCCTCACTGACCAGATTTGCCAATCTTGAAGTAGCACTCACACATCTCATGGGATTGGGCTGAAATTTGGAGGAGATGATTGATATGGTCATATGAAGGTACTGTATAAATTTCATACCATTTGGATAAACCAAAATGGTACTTCCTTCACACAGCTTCCAAATGGACAGAATCTTTGAAAAATTCTAGGAAATTACTGGTGAAATGGAATGAGCCCAAATTTTGTGGAGAGGTGTAAGATGATTAGGAGAAGGTTCTGGTAAATTTTCAGCAATTATGAAGCAATATAAAATATAGTTGCTTCACAACAGGAAAATATGACCAGAAACCAAGATTTGATGCTGTGCTCACATAGTTGAAGGTATGATGCTCAAATTTGGTGGAGAGTCAGGATTTGAGCATATTAAGATGCTTGCAAAATTTCAAATCATTTGGATACTCCTAGCTAGCACTTGCTTCACAAAGATTCCGGTTGCCCAGAAACTTTGGAAATTAGCCAAAGGAGATTTAATATCCAAATAAAGTTGAATTTTGGCATGTGGCAATGATATGGGTTGGAAAGAGTGCACAAAAAGTTTGAGAGCAAGCAATCAAATATAAAGGGTACTTGCTTCTCAATCTGACAGATAGGGCAGAATCGGAAAAGGAATATTTGTGAAATATTTTTGGGTATGGCAAGGAATATTTTGACATATCTGTATAAGATATGTCCCAAAGGATTTATGGGAATTATTTGAGAATTTTGGGAACGATAGAAATATGAGTTGCTTCACAACTCAGGGCAAACAGAGTTATTCCTTTAATAGAAAAAGGAATATTCCCAAGAAAAAGAATATTGGGATTGGTCCAAAATGGAAATGATAAGGTCTTGGGATGGTTTTGAAGTTGGCAAGCCACTCGGGAAGAAGAATGAAGGGTGATCCCTCCAGGTTTCAAGACTACTAAGTCACAGAAAGCGAATCCGGACCAAAATCAAAAGAAAAAGAAAATGGGCAAAATCCAGGGTGTTACAAACCTACCCCCCTTAAAGAAATCTCGTCCTCGAGATTTGGTTGCTCAGGGATCGAACTTGAATATTTCCACTTAAGGAAACCGTTTTCAACTCGGGTTTCCTTTTTACCCTTGTATCGTGCTTCCACTGAATTTCATATGACTGACTGCCTTGCTTCGGGGTGGTTTAATTTACTGAACCCTTTTTCTAGCAAATCTTACCTCATATGCTACTCTGACTCCAATCCTTTTGTGTCTACTGACCTATCTGGGGCAATAAATTATCCTGACCAAACAATGTGCCATGCTCGTAAGTCCGATGGTGGTTCCTCATGGACGTGTCATGACGGGGTCCAATATGAACAACCGTTCACTAAGTTGTGAACAGATTCTCTTGGTGGACACAAAATCTTTTACTCATTGCATTGAGTGGCTTCCAAATGGTTGTGTGTCCTCCAGGCTTAAAACAGTACTGTGAATCGTACCGTTCTCCTGGCGGAATCTGACTTCTCGCACGGATTGCTGAGTCATCTCGGGTATCTCCATTGGCTCGGGTATAAAGCTCCTGCCAAATGTTTGATTGTCACCTGTCGTGACCAGCATAAAGGTGTACGGTGATATTATCCATAGACTTAACTGACAGTGGTCCTGGCAGCAGAATCTTGTTCACGGCAGGTTAGTCCTTAACTGATTCCCATCTGTGGGGACACATGCTTCGAGACTGACCAGCTTGGTTGCCCTCTTCTGACAATTCTAAGCACATCTGGTTGGCGGGGCGAGTTGTCTTGATATGGGGTCCTTGCAAATAGAATAGACCCCGTGGGTGTGTACCCATGGTGACTGGTACCGAGCCAGGCTTCTCTGAGTATCTATACCATGTTGATCTTGCAACCATTACCATATCTGTATGGCCAATCTTGCTTTTTCATTATAGTTCTCTTTGCCTGGATCCTTTACTGAAAGAACTTGGCTTTATGTGTTCTTGATTCTCCGTGTGACCATGGGTGTTGTCAGGTGCAATATTCCGGCAGGCATATTACTTTACAAGTTGTAGCTGTAGGTAACGATCGTCTGAACCCTTGGATAAAACCGGCAAATAAACCAGTAGCCACCAGAACGGTCTTTACAACTCAGATCTGGGACATTTACAGGAGTAACTCAACCCCGACTCAAGACGGCTGAAAAGCAGCTCAGAGCATGAGACGGTGTCGATAAGAAGAAAGTAGCAACTCCCTAAGACGGCCGAAAAACAGCTCGGAGCATAGGGTCAGTGCTATGAAGAGAAATTCAACAGCTGCCCGAGACGGCCGAAAAGCAGCTCAGAACACGGGCTAGTTGCTGACAAGAGAAATAAAAATCGGCATCCACCCCGGACGGCCGAAAACAGCTCAGAACACAGGCGTGGTGCCGTCACCAAAGAAAAATAGGCAAGGGTTCATCCGTGTCCCATATAGCTCACTATTATGTATATACCTTACCGTTTCTGCTGTCGGTTACTTGTTGCATGCAACAGGGTATTCGGCTATCCTTCTTGCTGAACTCTAAGTTCATAGCACATTATGGCTTGTTTCCAAGACATAGCAGGGTTCAAACTGTACTCATAGCAGACTCAAACCTTGTATATAAATCATACCTTTGGCACGGAATGCACTGTGGATCATATACACAATTTGCCTTCTTGCTGATGCGATCATGACTGTTGTGAAAGTTGCGCTGATGTATACTTGGTGCTGATAATTAATCCGGCTAGGATATCATTTATATTCAGGCCCGATATTCCCGATATAACACAGTCTGGTGAAAATTCCATATTGCTGAGCTGAGCTTTCAAATGGCTGTCTCTTCACTGATTTCTTTGGGTTCAGGGTCGGTGAGCAACTTCCATAAGGGGAAAATAAGGTAACACCAAGGGCCCAAACACAACAAAAGAAACGACTAAACAAAAGCACACAAAGCAGCAAGATCACACACACAAGCAATAATATGCATTCCTACTTAAGCACACACTTTCGCAAGAACTCCGGTGTTACGGTCTAACATGCTGTGGCGATGTGCACGAAAGTGAATCAATGTGTGGAAGGAAGTTGGTGTAAACAAGGCTACACTAAACATGGGCTTAACACGGATGGAACCGGTGGCGAGGACGAACTTGGTGATCGGGGGTCGGAACACAGAAGTTAAGACCACATCATCATCAAGCGTACGGAAGAAAACCGTACACGTCCAAAGAATAGGTGGCGGAATAAGATAGTGGTGGAGAGAAAGGCTTGCGGGCATTGCCCTTTTCTGATAGCAAGGATCAGTAAGGGTTGCCAAAGCGGCTAGTGGAATGGCACGATCCGGGATAGAACTTGTCTATCACCGAAACGATAGGGGTAGCTGAAAAGAATATATTGGTGTGCCACCGGTGCATCAATCCGACAAGGGATCGACACCTCCAAGCACCTTGGCATCACTCCGCTGGGACGAAGATGACACCACACCAAGGAACAAATATGCAAACTGGAGAGCGCAGGTAGTGAATCGAAACCGATGCCACCCACACTCGCCAGATCCATCGTTAGTGACAAGCTATCTAGTCTATATGCATGCTATGCACAAACAAATGCAACAAACAAGTGCAGCAAACCAACCGGATCATGTACTACCGGTTACTAACGCTCGCATGGTCTAGTGCGTCCTACAGCCAGACCTGCTCTGATACCAACTTCTATGGCACCCCGGCTCAGAGTAAACCGGAACGCCCCGTATTCCAGCCCAAGAACGAGTCTTCTGGAATACGGCACTGTTGGCATAGAACAAATCAGCTCTTTATTGCAATAGATATGGTTACAACGGTACAAGGATTACATCGGCACGGCAACACTATGCCTGCCCGGGGTAGCTCTATGCTAACAGCGGAGTAACTCTCTCTCGGCAGCGGAACAGCGACGACGGTGATGGACTCCACTCCACAGGGACTCTGGCTAGAACGCGTATCCTAGATCGCAAGCACAGGATCCTCGGCAAGCAAGCAATCATGGCATGACCTGCAAACTGGCATGACACGCCAGGTGAGTACTTTGAATGTACTCGCAAGCTCACAACAAACATCAGCATTAAAGCAAAACAACATCATAGCAATCCAAAATTAACCAGCATGGTTAATCTAGCAAGGTAGCTACTGAAATGGCTGCAGTAAGGTAAAGTGTATTAAATCCATACTCAAATAATCTCAGGCTCCAATCCGAACCTGTACCAAGTCCAATCCCCAAGCATGTGGTCATCCGACCAATCAACTCACAGCCATCCCATGGCTAACATATCAAATACCTGATTCCATCTGCACGACAAGTCTGACAAACTTACTCTCCTCCGGGTTGTCTCACAACCCTCAGAATACTCATGAACCACCGAGTACTTCTGATCATACGACGAGTTCTTCCATCATTATCATCACTACCATGGTTGACCACCTAGTGAGGTCTGGACGGACCGTCCAATACCGTGGACACGGCTATTCGAATAGATTTTACACTCTGCAGAGGTTGCGCACTTTACCCACACTATGGAGCACTGACCTCGTGATCCCATTCGGGTGGACCAGCGTTGCTCCAACGAAACCTGCCTGACCCGTGACTCTCCCATCGTAACACCGGCAATCGCACTCCCTCGGAGTCAAGCCTTGGGTGGCCCCTTGTCACCTCGTGACACCTGCCACCGTCGTGGCCAAACTATACTGTCCCAAACGGGGACGCCGGCACAAAAATCAACTGGGCTCACAAGGTTATCGCCGCCTACCGGGCCAGGGTAGCGCGCACGCATAACCTTCCCTGTCGGGCAGTACCGATGAAAGAGCACGCGATTAGACCAAGTCAAGGCCGTCCCATACCGGCAAATGTGGTTGCACGGATAAGTCCGGACAGGTGACTCAAGGTCAACCATGAAATATCTAATCCTCGAACAATCTCTGTCATGGCTGACACTCCGATATCATAGCAATCCAATAACCAATATGCTTAAGCCACTACTACTAATTCATCTCTACGAACTGCCGGATGAACTCCAAAATAATCATAGACAGTGATCTCAACATCACAATATCAACAAGTGGGTAAGCTACTAGTCACTAATAATCTGGTACTCAACATGGTAGTCACCTATCCAAGAATTAACTCGAATATTGCATAATCCAATCCATTTCACAGCTACTCATACTTGCCGATAAAGTAAATAGTCAAACTATGACATTGCAATGCGATGATGCAGATGAGAGTTGTGGCTTGCGTGGGGATGAAGGAACCATCGGGAAGAAGTGCGGAATGGTCGCGGAGGAAATTGCCAGAAACAGTTCTCTCTCGGAGGGGCTGTTTACGGACAAGGGCAAAATGGTCATTTTCACTATGGGACCACATAGTGAAAGTAATACCAGCATGACGGGCTCGACGAGACGAAGACGTGGGCGTTGGAGTCACCTCGATCGGAGTTACGGTTGAAAAGTTATAGAGGTTGGAAGATCAGGGACCAATCTGTAATAATATTACTACAAACAAGTCCCTAAGAGGAAAACAGAAAACGTATTCCAGTAACTACGCTTTCGGGACAGTGAAAACGCATTTCCGGCCGAAGCCGTAGAACATTACGCTTTCACTGAAACGAAAGCGTAAACTCAGAACTACGCTTTCACTTAAAACGCGCGCGGGCCCGGGGCGGATTCAACGCCTGAAGCTGACGGGCGGGTCCCGCACTGACCTCTTCTCTCCTTCCGGCTCCATCCCCTTCCTCCCGACAGATGGAACAGAGGAGGCGAGGCTGGGCACGGGCCGGCGCTCGCCCCGACGGCTCCGGCCGCCCCAGGCAGCGCTCCGGCCACCGGCGAGACGGGGAGATGGAGCCGCGGGCCCCTAGACGTGGAGCAGCCGCCGGGAAACACCGAGGCGGGTAGAGCACTGGCCGCGGTGGAGGATGAGTTCGGGCGCCGGCGGGCACGCGGCCATGGTGGCTCCGGCGAGGGGGAGAGGTGGTGACGGGGATCGCCGGGTCTTGGGTGAGCTCCTGGAGTAGGAAAGAGAGGGAGAAGGGCTTGGCCTTGAGCCAATTTTAGGAGGAGGAGACCGGCGGCCATGGCGGCCATTGGAGGGCAGGGGCACTCCGGAGCTTGGGGAAGAGGCTGGGGAGGGATGGTGGTGGGTGGGGGAGCTGGTGGTGAGCTCGGAAGGGGCTCGGGGTGGCCTTAAATAGGCAGGGCGACGAGGTGGCCGAGCACGGCCGCGGTGACACGTACACCGGCGCGCCGGAGTTTCGGGAACCCGCACGGAGGAGGGGAGAGGCATCCACGAGCTTCTCCGAGGATCGGAGAGGGCTCAGGCGAGCTCGGGAAGGCTCGAGAGAGCTCGGGAGGGCGCGGTGACTGGACGAGAGAGGGGCAGAGAAGACAGGGCAAGGGCGTGGCGGCTACACCGTGATGGAGGGGACGGGAGAGGGGGAGATTTATCTAGGGAGGAAGGCGACGATGAGGGGAGGCTGTTGGACTTGACTACTCGCGCGGAACCGACGAGGAGAAGAGGGGCCCGAGCTGACCAGTACGCAGCTCGCGTCCACGGCATGCCAGGGCGGCGGTCACCGCGTGGACGCGGCGTTTCCACGTGTCCTGGTCAACTCCACCATGTCAAATCGACTGGTCACTCAGAGGATGAGGTCAAGGAGGAAGGATACAGGCACAGAGGGACTTGAGGTGACCACAGCAAGCTGATTCTATCCAGAACAGCAAGGTGTTTGAGACTTGGTGAGGAAGACTCGTCCAGTGATTGGCTCTGATCTTTGGCATAGTGTGATCACCTGCTAAGATGAGTCTTGTGGACAAGTTTCAGCCCATATGGATGAGTGTAGATAACACTTGCTGTTCAAAGGGCCTCACTGACCAGATTTGCCAATCTTGAAGTAGCACTCACACATCACATGGGATTGGGCTGAAATTTGGAGGAGATGATTGATATGGTCATATGAAGGTACTGTATAAATTTCATACCATTTGGATAAACCAAAATGGTACTTCCTTCACACAGCTTCCAAATGGACAGAATCTTTGAAAAATTCTAGGAAATTACTGGTGAAATGGAATGAGCCCAAATTTTGTGGAGAGGTGTATGATGATTAGGAGAAGGCTCTGGTAAATTTTCAGCAATTATGAAGCAATATAAAATATAGTTGCTTCACAACAGGAAAATATGACCAGAAACCAAGATTTGATGCTGTGCTCACATAGTTGAAGGTATGATGCTCAAATTTGGTGGAGAGTCAGGATTTGAGCATATTAAGATGCTTGCAAAATTTCAACTCATTTGGATACTCCTAGCTAGCACTTGCTTCACAAAGATTCCGATTGCCCAGAAACTTTGGAAATTAGCCAAAGGAGATTTAATATCCAAATAAAGTTGAATTTTGGCATGTGGCAATGATATGGGTTGGAAAGAGTGCACAAAAAGTTTGAGAGCAAGCAATCAAATATAAAGGGTACTTGCTTCTCAATCTGACAGATAGGGCAGAATCGGAAAAGGAATATTTGTGAAATATTTTTGGGTATGGCAAGGAATATTTTGACATATCTGTATAAGATATGTCCCAAAGGATTTATGGGAATTATTTGAGAATTTTGGGAATGATAGAAATATAAGTTGCTTCACAACTCAGGGCAAACAGAGTTATTCCTTTAATAGAAAAAGGAATATTCCCAAGAAAAAGAATATTGGGATTGGTCCAAAATGGAAATGATAAGGTCTTGGGATGGTTTTGAAGTTGGAAAGCCACTCGGGAAGAAGAATGAAGGGTGATCCCTCCAGGTTTCAAGACTACTAAGTCACAGAAAGCGAATCTGGACCAAAATCAAAAGAAAAAGAAACTGGGCAAAATCCAGGGTGTTACAGTTTTGAGCCAAACCGGACAACACATTGGGTGTCGATGTCGGCGACGCGGTGGTCATAGCCTTCATGGGTTCGGAGCGGCGGCGGCTCCCATGGTCTACTATTCCTCGGTGTCGGCGGTGGTCGCGGATGTGTTGGCCACCTCCACCGGCATGCCGTGGTTCCGCCAATGTTTGCGTCAGATGGCGTGGCCAGCCATGGTGCACTGGATGTCGTGGTCCCCCGTGTGCTGGCGTGCAGCAACTGGCCACTCCTCTACGAGCAGGCTTGGAGCGTCGAGTTGATGCACCAGGGGCTAGCTTGGAGCAGCGCCTTGCTCCTCCGCTTGCCCGCCTGTAGCCTCGCCCATGGTATTGACGGCCTGGGGCGGGGAGGGAGGTGGGGCAGCGAGTTGCCTGGCTCGTCGGGGCACCCAGCCGACTTTTATGCCGGAGAACTCGTCTTCCTGCTCACCGGATGCTATGGAGAGTGTGGAGAAAATGGTGCAACGAGGATATGGGGAGCGGCGGTGTGGTGCGGTTCTTGCTAGGCGTCTAGCCTCGTTTAAATAGCGGGCAGACAAGAGGAGCCAACCAGCGTTGTGTTCTAAAATGCCATCCGGATCGCGGAAGGACGTGTTGCTGGCACACACGCGGATTCAATGGAGGTAGGCGGAGCAGTCTGAAGCCGGTTGAATGCGGCGAGGAGGCGTGTTCAGCCTGGCGTGCAGCGAGTGGGGCCCTCTTGGCCGGCGCCCCGGTTCAATGCCTGCGCCAGTGAGAGGTCACATCCATGTGAGAGCAATCACTCCCTCGGGTCCTTTTTTGTTTGGGTAAAAGAAAATCTCATTTTCCATTCACATTTTACAAGTAAAATTCGTAGACAAACTTTGACCCAAAATACGATGGGGACTAGTAAACCAAGACGGAGGTAGTAGTGATGAATTCTATTTTTGCCCCATACCAATCATTCTAAAAAATAGTATAATGCGCCATTGAAAATCGGAACTCTTACCCTGCTAAAAAAATTATATTTTAAACATGGCAACTCGATCAGTGGCGACTGGCGAGCCACCGCCTCCAGGTCGTTCATGTGTGGTCCCCGACCATCAACTCCTACGGATCAAATTATCACGCGAGCTGACTATTCCTACAAGGGTGTGCTCCACCACGTACCCGGTACCTGCGCATGCAGCAATCGTGCACCTTTGGGTTTATTTGTTTACAGTGCCTTACGTAACTCTCATGTGTGCGAGACAGCGAGAGACCGACTGTGTCCGTGCGCCTGTTCTCTTCGTATATATACTCTAGCGTTTATCTAGTGTCCAAAAAATAATACAGTAATAACTAGCAATGTTCCAATGCGTTGCAACACATCCAAAGTATAGTAATACATATTCACCAATTTGATAGAAAACAGTCTAATTTTGATATACATATATCACTAAAAATATCTTATGTTTCACTCAAATTATATTCCTTTGGCTGTTTTGATGAGATAAGGGAGGAATGTGGTTGGTTTCAAGATTCGAGAAATGGGATATTGTTGCAAAAAGCACATGTGTGTGTGAGAGAGAGAGGTAGAGAGGAGGAGGACAGAGTGCGTGTGTGACAAAGACACGAAGAGTGTGTGTGCGAGAGGTATTACCATAAAATGAGGCGATAGTGTGCGTGTGCACAATCGAGAGGGCGTGTCTCAAGAAGGGATGAAAAATCTACATAGATACAAGGAGCGAAAGTGTGCGGTAGATGGATAAACCTATCTAGAGGCTGGTCGATCAATGTTTGTGAGAGAGATACGAGTCGGGGTGCGAAAGCAAGAGTTTTGTGAGAGAGAGAGAGATGGTAGTCGGTAGGGGGATCCAAAGCGGGAGTTGTGTGTGTGAGTGAGAGAGGGGGGAGAGAGTTGGTCTGATCGGTAAACAAATGAATAATGTCAGGTTTGGAACAGAGATGAAGACGGAAAGGAGACCCCAACAAACGGTGTGTGTGTGGGAGAGAGTAATTTTAGTGGTAGGAGTCATATCTAGAAAGATATAGGGTGCGTGAGAGAACCCTGGAGAGAAAGGCAAAGTGAAAGATGAGTGAGAGTGTGTGTGTGTGTGTGTGGCGGTGAAAAAGAAAGCTTAGGTAGCTATAGTGATACCAGAGAACAATAGAGAAGTGAGAGATAATGAAAACTGTGTAATCTATGAGATAGAGAGAGTGTGACACTTCTCGAGGGAGACGGCGAGAGACCGTGTTTGCAAAAAATGGAGAAGCGTGTAGTGAGCGTGCGGGTGAGATGGAGAAAATAGAGTGATAACTACATGAAGGAACACGCAAGAGAGACCTAGAGAGAGATGGGTGTGAAACAAGATTCAAATATTTAGTTGTGTGTATAGAAGATGTCAACATAAAATGGATTCAAATATTTGAATTCCAGATGATCATACATGTAATTCATACTCGAACCAAAATTGATCTATCAAACATGCATACTAATTTGAATTTGCGCGTGTGTATGTTATTTAATATATTGATATTACCGATCCATACATTTGAGCTGAACATAATTTAGTTTCAAAATTTTGAATTCAAAGTTGAACATAATTTGGTTTCAAAAATTTGAATTCAATCTTATGATTTTGAGATCATTGCATTTGTAAATCATATTTTATATATAAAGGAGCAGAATTCTTTGTTGTGCTTTTGAAAGTATATATAAAAAAATGATGTATATAGATTTGTATTCGAATACAAAATGGATCCTGCCCGGAAAAAAAAGAATACAAAATGGATACGAATTAAGTTGGCCCGGTAAACGTGCAATATTTTTCTGCAAAAATTTGAACGAAGCGGCGAAACTCGCACTAACCGCCCGAAAAAAAAATCTGCGAGATGGAAATTATTGCCTATCCCTGACATGCAAAGCCTATCGGCTCGATTTCTATAGATTTCGATAGGGGTAGGCTTGTAATTTCACTCAAACATGACATAACCGCCTCCGCCTCTCATCTCCCCGGATTCATACACGGTGGGCGCCAAAACACAGTTTCTCCTCGGCCCAAATCGCCTTCACCCCGATTCATACACGGTGGGCGCCAAAACAAAATCTCCCCGGCCGAAATCTCCGTCGGCAAACATTCGGTGTATGCGAGATTACCGTCCTATCCCCAACCGACCAATATTACTGTGATGTTGGAAATTTTAAATGGGGGCTAAATTTGTAAATTTCCTCGCATTTGAGACAAGCGCGTCCTGAAGACATGGTTCCCCCTACCTCTCTCCCTCCATTTCCCCATTCGTACTCCATGGGCACCAAAACACCCTCTCCACCCCAGTCTCCTCCGTCCGCCACCCCATCCACCGTCATCCTCCTCCACCATGTTGGAGCTGATACCCCGACGCCGTCGTCCATTACAAGAGATCGACCTCTCTCATCCATGGCTTTGAATTAGGATCCTTGCATCGCGTCCTCTCGCTTCATCCGCGCCGTCGTCCACCGTGCCGAGGCTGCTCGTACGACCGTCTCATCCATCGCGCCAGGATATTTCCCCCGCCGCCACCGTCTGCCCTACTAGATCTGCTTCCACACCGCCGACAGCCATCGCTACCGCAGCACCCTCAACGCCTCAGCAGATGCTTACACGACGCCACCCCAGAGGCGGTACTCTTTCGTATCTGCTCAAGTTATTTATCTCAGCAAGAAAATAGATCGCCACTGCTTTACTGTGATTTCTTGTCCATCACTTAGAATCTTACTTGTTAGTTGAAAGTAAACATTGGTTGCGAAGTTGCCTTTATCCGGTTTGCACCTTCAGATCCGCCATGGCACGCTCACCACTATACTCGCAATGCTTATGGTTTTCCCCTTTTTCCACATTAGCTTAAATAACAGTCGACTGAATTTCAATTTGGGGTCAGTCCATTTTTCAGAGTTTGCCGGAGGGAAGGAAGGGCCTCGCCGGAGGGCTGCCCTGATACGTCTCCGACGTATCTATAATTTTTTATTGTTCCATGTTGTTATATTATCATTCTTGGATGTTTTACAATCATTTTATAGCAACTTTATATCATTTTTTGGGACTAACCTATTGACATAGTGCCCAGTGCCAGTTGCTGTTTTTGCTTGTTTTTTACTTCGCAGAATATCCCTATCAAACGGAGTCCAAACGCAGCGAAACTTTTTGGAGATTTTTTTTGGACTTGGGAGCCAAGGAAGCACCAGAGGGGAGGTCTGTGGGGCCCACAAGACACCAGGGCGCGCCAGAGGCCCCTGGCGCGCCCTGATGGGTTGTGGGGCCCACAGAGGTCCTCTCCACCACCTCTCAGCTCTATAAATACCCAAATATTCCAGAAGCCCTAAGGGAGTCGACGAAACACAATTACAGTCGCCGCATGCCTATGAACAAAATAAAGCTTTTACTAAACATATTGTGGATGCCATGATGAAAGCTTTAGAAGAAAAATTGGAGTTAGAGATTTCAATTCCTAGAAAATTATATGATGAATGGGAACCTACCATTAAAGTCAAGATTAAAAATTATGAATGCTTTGCTTTATGTTATTTGGGTGCTAGTGTTTCCACAATTCTGAAATCTCTATGTGATGTGCTTGGTCTTACCAATATTGAAGAATGTTCTCTTAATTTGCACTTGGCGGATTCTACTATTAAAAAGCCTTTGGGAAAAATTAATAATGCTCTTATTCTTGCAAATAGGAACTATGTGCCCATAGATTTTATTCTTCTTGATATTGATTTCAATCCTTCTTGTCCCATCATACTTGGTAGACCATTTTTATGAACTATAGGTGTCGTGATTGATATGAAAGAAGGCAATATTAAATTTCAATTTCCACTAATAAAGGGTATGGAACACTTCCCTAGAACAAGAACTAAGCCACCATATGAATCAATCATGAGGGCAACCTATGGAGCAAAAACTAAAGATGACAATACTTGAATCTATGCATTATGCCTAGCTAGGGGCATAAAACGATAGCGCTTGTTGGGAGGCAACCCAATGAATAAAATTTAGTTTTGCTTTTTTCTTTCTGTTCTTGAGTGTTTGCACAATTATGCCTCCGTTATGATTGTGTTTTTTATGTTTTAATTAGTGCTTGTGCCAAGTAAAGCCTTTGGGATAGCTTTGGGTAATAGTTGATTTGATCATGTTGAAAAACAGAACGTTTTGCGTCCAGTAACAGAATTGTTTAAATTCACAGAAGCGACAAAAAATTCTGAATCTTTTACACAAAATTTATATACAAATTTCCTCTGATATACTAATATTTAAGAATTTTTAGAGTTACAAAAGTATGAGTAAAATTCGCATCTTTACAGACTGTTCTGTTTTTGATAGATTCTATTTTCTTTGCATTGTGTGCTTATTTTGATGAATCTATGGATTGTATCGGAGGGTATAAGCCATGGTAAAGTTAGAATATAGTAGGTATAATGCGATAAAAAATATGAATGGGTTTTCAACGGTACTTAAAGCAAAGATTGGTTTTATTATACTAACGGATCTCGCGAAGGTTTTGTTAAGTTTTATGTGATTGAAGTTTTCAAGTTTTGGGTGAGATCTCAATGGATGAAGGAATAAGGAGTGAAAAGAGCCTAAGCTTGGGGATACCCATGGCACCCCAAGTTAATATTCAAGGAGAACCAAGCAACTAAGCTTGTGGATGCCCCGGAAGGCATCCCCTCTTTCTTATAACAACCATCGGTAATTTTACTTGGAGCTGTATTTTTATTAGTCACATATCATGAGTTTTGCTTGGAGCGTCTTGTATTATATGATTCTTTACTTGTTTTGCTTTTTAGCATGTCACCATCATCCTTGCTGGACACACCTATTTGAGAGAGCCAAAATTATGCTATGATTTGTTAGAATTGCTCTATGTGCTTCACTTAAATTTTTTGAGCTGTGGAATTACTCTAGTACTTCACTTACATCTTTTTGAGCACGGTGTGCTTTAATTTTTGAACAAATATGTTCTCATGCTTCACTTAGATCTATTTGAGAGTTAGTAATTTTTTTTTAAGAAATTCTCTCATGCACCACTTATATTATTTTGAGAGATGAAAATTTTTATGCTCATGTTCTTCACTTAAATTTTTTTGAGCTTGTCAAAAGCAAATGCAACATATGAAATTAGTCCCAAAGTGATATATATTCAAGGGGGATATAATAAAAACTTTGAAGAAGATCATTGGACAAAATAAACTTGATTCTTAGTAATAGTTTTGAGATATGATGATAGTAATATGTGAATCATGTTGGTGAGTAATTATGCTTTAGTAAGAATATTGGTGTTAAGGTTTGTGATTCCCTATGCAAGCACGAAAGTCAATAGTTATGCAATGAAATTACATCCTACTTGTGGTGCATTATTCGGTGTTAGTTATGCTTAGTGCTCTTTTATGTGAATTTTTGTTTCTTGGTTGGTTGCTTCTCAATCTATTTGCTAGCCTCCATTTGTACTAAGTGGGAATACTACCTGTGCATCCAAAATCCTTAAACCCAGTTTTGCCATATGAGTCCACCATACCTACCTATATGCGGTATTTCCGTGCCGTTCTAAGTAAATTTGTATGTGCCAACTCTAATTTTCAAAATGAAATTCCTTTTTGTGTGCCCGTACCGCTCATGAAGCGGCAGGGGGTGGCCAATATATTTCCATCCTAAATGTGTTATTCTCAAGATGAGTGTTTATTCACTTGTCATGGCACGAGAGTATGGCGGTAATAGGGATGCCCAGTGATGCGGCTTGAAACTGCGTCGGTATTTCCCCAAAGAGGAAGGGATGATGCAGTACAGCTATGGTAGGTATTTCCCTCAGTTATGAAACCAAGGTATCAATCCAGTAGGAGAACCAAGCAACACTATGTAAACGGTACTTGCACACAAAGAACAAATACTTGCAACCCGACGCGTAAGAGAGGTTGTCAATCTCTCCACGGTAAAAAGATAGATTGGTTTGTATGACATTGGATAAATAGATCTGAATAAAACGTGAAATAAAAGACGCAAATAAAAAGTGCAGCAAAGTATTTTTGGGTTTTTGGAATAATAGATCTGAAAACAAATGCGGTGAAAAATAGATTTGAAAGCAATATGATGAAAGATAGACCCGGGGGCCGTAGATTTCACGGGTGGCTTCTCTCGAGAAAATAGCATACGGTGGGTAAACAAATTACTGTTGGGCAATTGATAGAAGATCGAATAATTATGACGATATCCAAGGCAATGATCAATATATAGGCATCACGTCCAAGATTAGTAGACCGAAATGATTCTGTATCTACTACTATTACTCCACATATCGACCGCTATCCAGCATGCATCAAGTGTATTAAGTTCATGGAGAAACGGAGTAATGCAATAAGAACGATGACATGATGTAGACAAGATATATTCATGTAGGAATAGACCCCATCTTGTTATACTTAATAGCAACGATACATACGTGCCTCGCTACCCCTTCTGTCACTGGGTGAGGACACCGTAAGATCAAACCCATCACAAAGCACCTCTTCCCATGCCAAGAAAAATCGATCTAGTTGGCCTAACTAAACCAAAGATTCGAAGAAGAAATATGAGGCTATAAATAATCATGCATATAAGAGATCAAAGAAAACTCAAATAATATTCATGGATATAGATCTGATAATAAACTCAAAGTTCATCGGATCCCAACAAACACACTGCAAAAAGGTTTACATCAAATAGATCTCCAAGATACCATTGTATTGAGAAGCAAAAAGAGAGAAGAAGCCATCTAGCTACTGCCTACGGACCCTTAGGTCTATGGTGGACTACTCACGCATCATCGGAGAGGCACCAATGAGGATGATGAACCCCTCTGTGATGGTGTTAGATTGGATCTCATGGTTCTGGAGCTTGCGGCGGCTAGAATTGTGTTTCGTCTGCTCCCCTAGGCTTTCTGGAATATTTGGGAATTTATAGGGCAAAGAGGCGGTGCAGGAGACCCTCATGGGCCCCATAACCCACCAGGGCACGCCCTGGTGTCTTGTGGTCCCCACGGGCCTCCTCCCAAGTGCTTTCTTGGCCCCCAAGGTGTCTTCTGGTCCAAAACAAATCTCCAAAAAGTTTCACTACGTTTGGACTCCGTTTGGTACTGATATTCTGCGAAGTAAAAAAACAAGCAAAAAACAGCAACTGGCACTGGGCACTATGTCAATAGGTTAGTCCCAAAAAATGATATAAAGTTGCTATAAAATGATTGTAAAACATCCAAGAATGATAATATAACAGCATGGAACAATCAAAAATTATAGATACGTTGGAGACGTATCAGCATCCCCAAGCTTAATTCCTGCTCGTCCTCGAGTAGGTAAATGATAAAAACAGAATTTTTGATGTGGAATGCTGCCTAACATGTTCATCACATTTCTTTTCTTTTCTAGCATGGACATTTGGACTTTTAGATGGTTCAAAGCAATAGTCTATATTTGGCATGATAACTTCAATACTCAAGCATATCAATAAGCAATCATGTCTTTCAAAATATCAACACTAAAGAAAGTTATCCCTAGCCCATCATGCTCTATCATTTATCCATTCATGAAACACACTAGAATATTAGCTACATCCAATGCACAAGTATGATCATAGTGCTCCCTAGTTGGTGCTTTATAAGAGAAGATGGAGATTGAAATAAAAAAATTATTTAAAGTAAATAGATAAGCCCTTCGCAGAGGGAAGTATGGATTTGTAGAGGTGCCAGAGCTCAAAGCTTAAATTGAGAGATAAAATATTTTGAGAGGCATGCTTTTCCCGTCAACGAAAATGACAGAGTAATTCCCAACACTTTCCATGCTAGATATATCACAGGCGGTTCCCAAACATAAAATAAAGTGGCTAGCCGTATCCACGGGTACCGTCCATACCAACACTTTCCAAGGAATTTATTATTTGACAACATAAAGTAAATTTCTTTTTTATTTCGGGACTGGGCATCCCTATTACCGCCATACTCTCATGCAATGACAAGTGAATAAATACTCATCATGAGAACACATCTAGAATGGAAAATATTGGCCACCCCCTACCGCTTCATGAGCGGTACGGGCACACAAAAAGGAAATTCATTTTGAAAAATTATAGTTGGCACATACAAATTTGCTTAGAACAGCACGAAAATACCGCATATAGGTACGTATGGTGGACTCATATGGCAAGACTGGGTTTAAGGATTTTGGATGCGCAAGTAGTATTTCTACTTAGTACAAGTGGAGGCTAGCAAAAAGAATGAGAAGCAACCAACCAAGAAACGAAAATTCACATAAGCGAGCATTGAGCATAACTAACACCGAATAATGCACCACAAGTAGGATGTAATTTCATTGCATAACTATTGACTTTCGTGCTTGCATAGGGAATCACAAACCTTAACACCAATATTCTTACTAAAGCATAATTACTCACCAACATGACTCATATATTACTCTCATCATATCTCAAAACTATTACAAAGAATCAAGTTTATTTTGTCCAATGATCTTCATGAAAGTTTTTATTATATCCCTCTTGAATACTATCACTTTGGGACTAATTTCATATGTTGCAATTGCTTTTCACAAGCTCAAACAAATTTAAGTGAAGAACATGAGCATAAAAATTTTCATCTCTCAAAATAATATAAGTGAGGCATGAGAGAATTTCTTCAAAAATTTACTAACTCTCAAATTAATCTAAGTGAAGCATGAAAGGATTTCTTCAAAAAAATTACTAACTCTCAAATTAATCTAAGTGAAGCATGAGAGTATTTCTTCAAAAATTTCAAAGCACACCGTGCTCAAAAAGATATAAGTGAAGCACAAGAGCAATTCCATAGCTTAAAAAATTTAAGTGAAGCATATAGAGCAATTCTAAAAAATCATAGCATAATTTTGGCTCTCTCAAATAGGTGTGTCCAGCAAGGATACTTGTGACAAACTAAAATGCAAAACAAGCAAAGACTCTTATAATACAAGACGCTCCAAGCAAAACTCATGATATGTGACGAATAAAAGTATAGCTCCAAGTAAAATACCGATGGTCGTTAGAAGAAAGAGGGGATGTCTTCCGGGGCATCCCCAAGCTTAGTTGGCCTAACTAAACCAAAGATTCTAATAAGAAATACGAGGCTATAAAAAATCATGCATATAAGAGATCAAAGAAACTCAAATAATATTCATGGATATAGATCTGATCATAAACTCAAAGTTCATAGGATCCCAACAAACACACCGCAAAAAAGGTTTACATCAAATAGATCTCTCCAAGAGACCATTGTATTGAGAATCAAAAAGAGAGAAGAAGCCATCTAGCTACTGCCTACGGACCCGTAGGTCTATGGTGGACTACTCACGCATCATCGGATAGGCACCAATGAGGATGATGAACCCCTCCGTGATGGTGTTAGATTGGATCTCGTGGTTCTGGAACTTGCGGCGGTTGAAATTGTGTTTTGTCTGCTCCCCTCGGGTTTCTGGAATATTTGGGAATTTATAGAGCAAAGAGACGGTACAGGAGACCCCCGTGGGCCCCACAACCCACCAGGGCGCGCCTGGGCGTGCCCTGGTGTCTTGTGGTCCCCACAGGCCTCCCCTCTAGTCCTTCCTTGGCTCCCAAGTTCTCTTCTGGTCCAAAAAAAATCTCCAAAAAGTTTCACTGCGTTTGGACTCCGTTTGATAGGGATATTATGTGAAGTAAAAAAAAGCAAAAAACAGCAACTGGCACTGGGCACTATGTCAATAGGTTAGTCCCAAAAATGATATAAAGTTGCTATAAAATGATTGTAAAACATCCAAGAATGATAATATAACAACATGGAACAATCAAAAATTATAGATACATTGGAGACGAATCACCCAGTCCCAAAATGAAAAAGAAATTTACTTTATGTTGTCAAATAATAAATTCCTTGGAAAGTATTGGTATGGAAGGCACCCGTGGATACAGCTAGCCATGGATTGTGAAAGAATGGTGGAAAAAGGAATAAACTTTATTTTATGTTTGGGAACCTCCTATTATGTATCTAGCATGGAAAGTATTGGGAACTAGTTGGTCGTTTTTGTTGACGGGAAAAGCATGCCTTGATGTCGCTTGAACTACGTCGGTATTTCCGCAAAGAAGAAGGGATGATGCAGCACAGCTACGGTAGGTATTTCCCTCAGTTATGAAACCAATGTATCAATCCAGTAGGAGAACCAAGCAACACCATGTAAACGGACCTGCACACAAAGAACAAATACTTGCAACCCGATGCGTAAGAGGGGTTGTCAATCCCTCCTCCGTAAAAAGATAGATAAATTTGTGGTAGATTGGATAAATAGATCTCGCAATAAAACAAAATAAAATAAATAAAGAAAAAGTGCAGCAAGGTATTTTTGGGTTTTTGGAATAATAGATCTGAAAATAAAAGTGGCAAATAATAGATCGGAAAGCAAATATGAAGAAGAATAGACCCGGGGGCCGTAGATTTCACTAGTGGCTTCTCTCAAGAAAAATAGCATACGGTGGGTAAACAAATTACTGTTGGGCAATTGATAGAACTTCAAATAATTATGATGATATCCAGGCAATGATCAATATATAGGCATCACGTCCAAGATTAGTAGACCGACTCCTGCCTGCATCGACTACTATTACTCCACACATCAACCGCTATCTAGCATGCATCTAGTGTATTAAGTTCATGGAGAAACGGAGTAATGCAATAAGAACGATGACATGATGTAGACAGGATCTATTCATGTAGGAATAGACCCCATCTTGTTATCCCTAATGGCAATGATCAATACGTGTCTTGCTGCCCCTTCTGTCACTAGGAAAGAACACCGCACGACCGAACCCATCACAAAGCACCTCTTCCCATGGCAAGAAAAATCGATCTAGTCGGACTAACTAAACCAAAGATTCGAAGAAGAAATACGAAGCTATAAGTAATCATGCATATAAGAGATCAAAATAAGACTCAAATAACTTTCATGGATAAAAGAGATCTGGTCATAAACTCAAAGTTCATCGGATCCCAACAAACACACTGCAGAAAGGGTTACATCAAATAGATCTCCAAGAGACCATTGTATTGAGAATCGAAAGAGAGAGAGAGGAAGCCATCTAGCTACTAACTACGGACCCATAGGTCTACAATGAACTACTCACGCATCATCGGAGAGGCACCAATGAGGATGATGAACCCCTCCGTGATGGTGTCTAGATTGGATCTAGTGTTTCTGGAACTTGCGGCGGCTGGAATTGTGTTTCGTCGACTCCCCTAGGGTTTTTGGATTTTCAGGGTATTTATAGAGCAAAGAGGCGGTGCGGGAGGCGGCCGAGGTGGGCACAACCCACCAGGGCACGCCTGGGCCCCCAGGTACGCCCAGGTGGGTTGTGCTCCCCTCAGAGCCCCCCTCTGGTACTTCTTTGGCCCACTGGATGTCTTCTGGTCCAAAAAAATCTCCAAAAAGTTTCACTGCGTTTGGACTCCGTTTGGTATTGATTTTCTGCGAAGTAAAAAAACAAGCAAAAAACAGCAACTGGTACTGGGCACTATGTCAATAGGTTAGTCCCAAAAAATGATATAAAGTTGCTATAAAATGATTGTAAAACATCCAAGAATGATAATATAACAGCATGGAATAAGCAAAAATTATAGATACGTTGGAGACATATCAGCATCCCCAAGCTTAATTCCTACTCGTCCTCGAGTAGGTAAATGATAAAAACAGAATTTTTGATGTGGAATGCTACCTAACATGTTCATCACATATTATTTTCTTTTGTGGCATGGACATTTGGACTTTATATGATTCAAAGCAATAGTCTAGTTTTGACATGAAGATTTCAATACTCAAGCATATCAACAAGCAACCATGTCTTTCAAAATATCAACACTAAAGCAAGTTATCCCTAGCCCATCATGCTCAATCATTGATCCATTCATGAAACACACTCGCATATTAGCTACACCCAATGCTCAAGTACGATCATAGTGCCCCTTAGTTGGTGCTTTGTAAGAGAAGATGGAGACTCTAATAAAAATAAAAATTGCATAAAGTAAATAGAGAGGCCCTTCGTAGAGGGAAGTAGGGATTTGTAGAGGTGCCAGAGCTCGAAGCGAAAAAGATAGAGATAAAACATTTTGGGTGGCATGCTTTTCCTGTCAACGAAAACGATCTAGTAGTTCCCAATACTTTCCATGCTAGATACATCATAGGTGGTTCCCAAACAAAAAATAAAGTTTATTCCTTTTTCCACCATACTTTCACATTCCACGGCTAGCCGTATCCACGGGTGTCGTCCATACCAACACTTTCCAAGGAATTTATTATTTGACAACATAAAGTAAATTCATTTTTCATTTCAGGACTGGGCATCCCTAATACGTTTACTGTACTCTCGTGCAATGACAAGTGAATAAACACTCATCTTGAGAATAACACATCTAGCATGGAAAAATATTAGCCACCCCCTACCGTTTCATGAGCGGTACGAGCACACAAAAAGGAAATTTATTTTGAAAATTAGATATGGCACATACAAATTTGCTTAGAACGGCAAGAGAATACCGCATATAGGTAGGTATAGTGGACTCATATGAAAAAACTGGGTTAAAGGATTTCGAATGCATAAGTAGTATTCCTACTTAGTGCAAGTGAAGGCTAGCAAAAAGATTGAGAAGCATCCAACCAAGAAACAAAAAATCTCATAAATGACCATTAAGCATAACTAACACCGAATAATGCACCAAAAGTAGGATGTAATTTCATTGCATAACTAATGACTTTCGTGCTTGCATAGGGAATCACAAACCTTAACACCATTATTCTTACTAATGCGTAATTACTCATCAACATGACTCACATATCACTATCATCATATCGCAAAACTATTACAAAGAATCAACTTTATTTTGTCCAATGATCTTCATGAAAGTTTTTATTATATCCCTCTTGAATATCTATCACTTTGGGACTAGTTTCATATGTTGCTTTTGATAGCTCAAACAAATCTAAGTGAAGAACATGAGCATAAAAATTTTCTTCTCTCAAAATAATATAAGTGAAGCATGAGAGAATTTCTTAAAAAATCTACTAACTCTCAAATAAATCTAAGTGAAGCATGAGAGCATTTCTTCAAAAATACTAAAGCACACCGTGCTCAAAAA
The DNA here is from genome assembly GCA_011799875.1 of Thinopyrum elongatum. Lineage (NCBI taxonomy): Eukaryota > Viridiplantae > Streptophyta > Magnoliopsida > Poales > Poaceae > Thinopyrum > Thinopyrum elongatum. The sequence goes on from CM022303.1 coordinate 563,234,921, forward strand.
GATATAAGTGAAGCACTAGAGCAATTCCATAGCTCAATGAATTTAAGTGAAGCACATAGAGCAATTCTAACAAATCATAGCATAATTTTGGCTCTCTCAAATAGGTGTGTTCAGCAAGGATACTTGACACAAAACAAAAAGCAAAACAGGCAAATACTCATATAATACAAGACGCTCCAAGCAGAACTCATGATATGTGACGAATAAAAATATAGCTCCAAGTAAAATACCGATGGTCGTTAGAAGAAAGAGGGGGTGCCACTCGGGGCATCCCCAAGCTTAGCTGCTTGTTTCTCCTTGAATATTGCCTTGGGTTGCCATGGGCATCCCCAAGCTTAGGCTCTTCTTACTCCTTATTCCTTCATCCATCGTGATCTCACACAAAACTTGAAAACTTCAATCACACAAAACTTAACAAAACCTTCGTGAGATCCGTTAGTATAAGAAAACCAATCTTTACTTTAAGTACTGTAGAAAACCCATTAAAATTTTGTTATTGCATTATATATACTGTATTATAACTTTACCATAGCTTATACCCACCGATACAAACCATAGATTCATCAAAATAAGCACACAATGCAAAGAAAACAGAATCTGTCAAAAACAGAACAGTCTGTAAAGATGCGAATTGTTCTCATACTTCTCTAACTCCAAAAATTCTCAAAAACTAGAAAAACACAGGCAATTTGTATATCAATCTTTTGTAAAAAAAATGCAGAATTTTTCATTGCTTCTGAGAATCCAGACAATTATTTTACTGAACGCAAAAGTTTCTGTTTTTCAACAAGATCAAATCAACTATCACCAAAGCTATCCCAAAGGCTTTACTTGCCACAAACACTAATTAAAACATAAAAAACACAATCATAACAGTAGCATAATTGTGCAAACACTAAATAACAGAAAGAAAAAGGCAAAAATAAATTTTATTCATTGGATTGCCTCCCAACAAGCGCTATCATGTTATGCCCATAGCTAGGCATTGATAATTTTAATGATGCTCACATGAAAGACAAGAATTAAAGCACAAAGAGAGCATCATAAAACATGTGACAAACATATTTAAGTCTAACATACTTCCTATGCATAGGCATTTCATAAGCAAACAAATTATCAAGACAAGAAATATCTACCATATGCAAGGAAGGAGGAAGAAACAATAGCAATCTCAACATGAAGAGAGGTAAATTAGTAACATGAAAATTTTTACAACCATATTTTCCTCTCTCATAATAATTACATGTAGAATCATATTCAAATTCAAAAATATAGCTATCATATAAAATTTTCTCTTCATGATCCACATGCATAAAAGTCTTATAATCTTCCAAGATAGTGGGATTAACATCAACTAAAGTCATGACCTCTCCAAACCCACATTTATCAAAAATTTCATAAGATTGAACACTCTCCGAATATGTGAGATTATTTTTACCTAAAGTTGACACTCTTCCAAACCCACTTTCAATACCATTGCAAACATTATTATCAATAGCATATTCATCATGAGGCATAAAAAAATTTCAAGATTATAAGAAGCATTATCACCCCAATCATGATCATTGCAATAAGTAGTGGATATAACAATATCTTCATCCCCAAGCTTGGGGTTTTGCATATCATTAGCACAATTAATAGAATTTATAATAACATCATTGCAATCATGCTTTTCATTCAAGGAGCTATCCTGAATCACTTTATGAATTTCTTCTTTTAACACTTCATCACAATTTTCAGATTCACGAATCTCAAGCAAAACTTCATAAAGATAATCTAGTGCACTCGACTCACTAGCAATTGGTTCATCATAATTGGATCTTTTAAAAAGATTAGCAAGTGGATGAGGATCCATAACAATAGATCTTTAGCAAGCGAAGATGCAAGCAAATAGAAGACACATGGCAACACGAGAAAAGATAGCAAAAAAGCAAAAAGGCAAACGAAAAACAAGGCAAATATTTTTGTGTTTTTATGAAAATGTTTTAGAAGTGGGGTTGATGAAAATGAGAGGCAAATGGCAAATAATGTAAATTGCAAGGAGATGAGATTTGTGATTAGGAACCTGATATATGTTGATGATGTCTCCCCGGCAACGGCACCAGAAACTCGCACCTTGACGGGAGACTATCTTGACTTGATCCTCCCTGGCAATGGCGCCAGAAATTCCTTTTGATGTCGCTTGAACTACATCGGTATTTCCTCAAAGAGGAAGGGATGATGCAGCACAACTACGGTAGGTATTTCCCTCAGTTATGAAACCAAGGTATCAATCCAGTAGGAGAACCAAGCAACACTATGTAAACGGTACCTGCACACAAAGAACAAATACTTGCAACCCGACGCGTAAGAGGGATTGTCAATCCCTCCTCGGTAAAAAGATAGATAAATTTGTGGTAGATTGGATAAATAGATCTCGCAATAAAACAAAACAAAATAAAGAAAGAAAAAGTGCAGCAAGGTATTTTTGGGTTTTTGGAATAATAGATCTGAAAATAAAAGTGGCAAATAATAGATCGGAAAGCAAATATGAAGAAGAATAGACCCGGGGGCCGTAGATTTCACTAGTGGCTTCTCTCGAGAAAAATAACATACGGTGGGTAAAAAAATTACTGTTGGGCAATTGATAGAACTTCAAATAATTATGATGATATCCAGGCAATGATCAATATATAGGCATCACGTCCAAGATTAGTAGATCGACTCCTGCCTGCATCTACTACTATTACTCCACACATTAACCGCTATCCAGCATGCATCTAGTGTATTAAGTTCATGCAGAAATGGAGTAATGCAATAAGAACGATGACATGATGTAGACAAGATCTATTCATATAGGAATAGACCCCATCTTGTTATCCTTAATGGCAACGATCAATACGTGTCTTGCTGCCCCTTCTGTCACTGGGAAAGAACACCGCACGATCGAACCCATCACAAAGCACCTCTTCCCATGGCAAGAAAAATTGATCTAGTCGACCTAACTAAACCAAAGATTCGAAGAAGAAATACGAAGCTATAAGTAATCATGCATACAAGAGATCAAAAGAAGACTCAAATAACTTTCATGGATAAAATAGATCTGATCATAAACTCAAAGTTCATCGGATCCCAACAATCACACCGCAAAAAGAGTTACATCAAATAGATCTCCAAGAGACCATTGTATTGAGAATCAAAAGAGAGAGAGGAAGCCATCTAGCTACTAACTACGGACCCGTAGGTCTATAATGAACTACTCACGCATCATCGGAGAGGCACCAATGAGGATGATGAAACCCTCCGTGATGGTGTCTAGATTGGATCTGGTGTTTCTGGAACTTGCGGCGGCTGGAATTGTGTTTCGTCGACTCCCCTAGGGTTTTTGGATTTTCAAGGTATTTATAGAGCAAAGAGGCAGTGTAGGAGGCGGCCCAGGTGGGTTGTACTCCCCTCAGAGCCCCCCTCTGGTACTTCTTTGGCCCACTGGATGTCTTCTGATCCAAAACAAATCTCCAAAAAGTTTTGCTGCGTTTGGACTCCATTTGGTATTGATTTTCTGCGAAGTAAAAAACAAGCAAAAAACAGCAACTGGCACTGGGCACTATGTCAATAGGTTAGTCCCAAAAAATGATATAAAGTTGCTATAAAATGATTGTAAAACATACAAGAATGATAATATAACAGCATGGAACAAGCAAAAATTATAGATACGTTGGAGACGTATCATGCCTCTCAAAAAATGTTATCTCTCAATTTAAGCTTTGAGCTCTAGCACCCCTACAAAATCTCTGCTTCCCTCTGCGAAGGGCCTATCTATTTACTTTTATGCAAAAAAAAATTATTTGAGTCTCCATCTTCTCTTATGAAGCACCAGAGTAAATAGCATAAAACTACTACTTTACAGGCTAGGGTTCCAAAAAACTACCGATTTTTAATTTTTCTCAAATAACTACCAAATGGGTGGTCGGCTGTTTCAAAAATCCAAAAATCTTCGTTGTTAAAAAACTAAACAGGTTTATGACAGGTCGGGCCCGCACCTAAACGATCCGTCTATTTGACCGTTAACTGACATGTGGGTCCCACATGTCAGTGTCTACAAACTTTTCAAAAATGCCATCGGGTCCCTGTAAACTTTTCAAAAATGCAATTGGGTCCCTGCAAACTTTTGAAAAAAGCAATCGGATCCCTCCCGTGGCCGTGCGCCAGCAGCCGCCGTGAGGGTCGCCGGCCAGCAGCCCTCCGCCATCGCCGGCGAGGTCACCGCCGACCGCCGCACTCCACCCGCCGCGCGAAGGAGATCTCGACGGCGTCGTCGAATGTCGCGAAGAACGCCTCGTGCCTCCAGCTGTGGCAATCCCCTGCCTCGAGCTCGAGCAGAGTGGAGCTCTCGACGCCGAATGCCACGCCGTAAACGTTGTCGAAGGAGAAGCGCCGGAGCATGTCCTACAGGTCCAGGACCACGCCGGAGCCCGCGGCGGCGTCGAGGAGCGGGAGGAGGCGACAGTGGAGGTGCTCCCGGAGCACCTGCCCCGAGAAGTGGCGGAGCGAGCGGGAGGAGAAGGAGTAGGAGGCGAGCTTCCGCTGGAGGCTCCAGAGGCGGCCGTCGGCGAGGAAGATGTCGCGGCCGAGCAGGTCGGCGAAGGGGACCACGAAGGGCGCGCCCTTGACGTAGTTGGCGAAGTTGGCGCGCAGGAGGTGGTCGACGGCCTTCGGGCTGGCGGTGGCGACTCCGCTGCCTAGGCCGAGCGGGCCGCGGACCTCGATGGTGGAGGCCCGGGACTCCACGAGCTGGTCCGTGGCCCAGTCGAGGAAGCGATGCAGGTTGTGGAGGAGCGGCAAGGCGTTGCCGAGGACGGCGGCGCGTTGGGGGAAAAGAGGCCACGGTGAGGAGAAGAGGTTCCAGAGAGAGGGGCAGTGGTGGAGGCGGAAGAGCGGTCGGCCGACGCCGACAAGGTGGAAGGAGCGGCGACTGACATTGGTGGAAGGCAGGCGCTCCATCGACCTCCTGGGGAAGAAGAGAGGCAGGAGGGGTGAAGAGAACGAGGAAGAGAGCTGACATGTGGACCCCATATGTCAGTTAACAGTCAAACAGACGGTCAAACAATCAGTTTTCTTACATGCGGATCCCAATTGTCATAATCACGATCAATTGTAAAGCACTGGATGTTTTGAGTTTTTTGAAACAGCCGACCACCCACTTGGTAGTTATCTGAGAAAAATTAAAAACCGGTAGTTTTTTGGAACCCTAGCCTGTAAAGTAGTAGTTTTATGCTATTTACTCAAAGCACCAACTAGGGAGCACTATGATCATACTTGAACATTGGATGTAGCTAATATTCGAGTGTGTTTCGTGAATGGATCAATGATTGAGCATGATGGGCTAGGGATAGCTTTCTTTAGTGTTGATATTTTGAAAGACATGGTTGCTTGTTGATATGCTTGAGTATTGAAGTCTTCATGTCAAATAGAGACTATTGCTTTGAACCATCTAAAACTCCAATGTCCATGCTACAAAAGAAAAGAATATGTGATGAACATGTTAGGCAGCATTCCACATCAAAAATTCTGTTTTTATCATTTACCTACTCGAGGATGAGCAGGAATTAAGCTTGGGGATGCTGATATGTCTCCAACGTATCTATAATTTTTTTATTGTTCCATGCTGTTATATTATCATTCTTGGATGTTTTACAATCATTTTATAGCAACTTTATATCATTTTTTGGACTAACCTATTGACATAGTGCCCAGTGCCAGTTGCTGTTTTTTGTTTTGTTTTTACTTTACGGAATATCCCTATCAAACGGAGTCCAAACGCAGCGACACTTTTTGGAGATTTTTTTGGACCAGAAGACAACTTGGGAGCCAAGGAAGCACCAGAGGGGAGGTCTATGGGGCCCACAAAACACCAAGGCGCGCTAGAGGCCCTTGGCGCGCCCTGATGGGTTGTGGGGGCCCACAGAGGTCCTCTCCACCGCCTCTCAGCTCTATAAATACCCAAATATTCCAGAAACCCTAAGGGAGTCGACGAAACACAATTCCAGCCGCTGCAAGTTCCAGAACCACGAGATTCAATCTAGAGCCCTATTCCGGCACTCTACCGGAGGGGAACACGGTCACGGAGGGGTTCATCATCCTCATTGGTGCTCCTCCGATGATGCGTGAGTAGTTCACCATAGACCTACGGGTCCGTAGGCAGTAGCTAGATGGCTTCTTCTCTCTTTTTGATTCTCAATACAATGTTCTCTTGGAGATCTATTTGATTTAATGATTTTTTGCAGTGTGTTTGTTGGGATCCGATGAAGTTCAAGTTTATGATCGGATTTATATCCATGAATATTATTTGAGTCTTCTTTGATCTTTTATATGCATGATTATTTATAGCCTCGTATTTCTTCTTTGAAACTTTGGTTTAGTTAGGCCAACTAGATCGATTTTTCTTGCAATGGGAAGAGGTGCTTTGTGATGGGGTCGATCTTGCGGTGTCCTCACCCAGTGACAGAAGGGGTAGCGAGGCACGTATGTATCATTGCTATTAAGGATAAAAAGATGGGGTCTATTCCTACATGAATAGATCTTGTCTACATCATGTCATCGTTCTTATTGCATTACTCCGTTTCTCCATGAACTTAATACACTAGATGCATGTTGGATAGCGGTCGATGTGTGGAGTAATAGTAGTAGATGCAGAATCGTTTCGGTCTACTAATCTTGGAAGTGATGCCTATATTCATGATCATTGCCTTGGATATCGTCATAATTATTTGTTCTTCTATCAATTGCCCAACAGTAATTTGTTTACCCACCGTATGCTATTTTCTCGAGAGAAGCCACTAGTGAAATCTACGGCCCCGGGGTCTATCTTTTATCATATTGCTTTCAGATATATCTTTTATCATATTTGTTTTCAGATCTATTATTCCAAAAACCGAAAAATACCTTGCTGCATTTTTTCTTTACTTATTTTATTTCGTGTTTTATTCAGATCTATTTATCCAATCTCATACTATTTAATCTATCTTTTTACCAAGGAGGGATTGACAACCCCTCTTACGCGTCGGGTTGCAAGTATTTGTTTTTTGTGTGCAGGTACCGTTTACATAGTGTTGCTTGGTTCTCCTACTGCATTGATACCTTGGTTTCACAACTGAGGGAAATACTTACCGTAGTTGTGCTGCATCATCCCTTCCTCTTTGGGGAAATACCGACGCAGTCTCTAGCCACGTCATGCCCCATTATCTATCTTAGGGTTTCGGGTGGGGATAGTGGTTGTAGGGGGCTGTCGTCGAGCTATGGTGGGGCCTCGCCGGAGGCAAAACTCGACACGGGTGGGGGCGTGGGGCGGTGGGGTTGACTAGAGGGATGGACGGGGGTGACGGAAGACCGGAGGTGGTGGGCGGTTCAGGGGACGGCGGGGGGCGGTGGTTTGGCCGGTGGCCCATGCGGTGGTCTGTAGGGGAAGAATAAGAGGCGAGGAAGAAGAAGGTTTAGGAGACGTAGGATCTTCATCCAACCGCCTAAAATGGTCGACCGACCCAAATGACGAAAGTCAGGCGACTTGCATGTAGACATTCCCTTTATATTCAGTGTACCATCATCCTAGGTGCTTCGAGACATGCTAGCGCTGCTCCTCAACCCATCAAGCTAAACAACATGCCACTCATAATTCCAAACTTTGTTGCTCAAATACGAATCTGATATGATGCTGATATTACTAAAACAGAGAACGTTTAATTGGTCAACTAATGTTCCTACTTTACTTTCGAAAAGCATGTGCGGCACATATAGAGACACAGCAGGGAGCTGCATTCTCTATGCTCTCTGGTTCATCATGTGTGGGCATCGAACATTTTATTATCCAAAATCTGCTTGCTCTTCTTTAGCATATTCCTCTTCTGTTCTTCTTTAATAAGTACTCTCTCCATTCCTAAATATAAGTCTTTGTAGAGATTCCTCCATGGACTACATACGGAGCAAAATGAGTGAATCTACACTCTAAAATGTATCTACATACACCCGTATGTGATCCATAGTGGAATCTCTACAAAGACTTATATTTAGGAACAAAGGGAGTATAATAGTAGTACAGTATGTTCCTTGTAGTGAAGAGGAGCAGGGACATTTGCAGTACAGTATGTCGCTTGTCATGGACGCTTTCAACTCTTCGTGTTGGTCTGCCCTAATATCCAAGAAATGTTGGTAGCTGTGTCGTCTTTAAGAGTTAGACCGATAGTAACAGTATTGCGCCTTCAGTTGTAGAGAGCTGGTATCTGAAGCCTTTCTAGCCGTACCGGCAATACTAGCACATATTTTCCAGCAAGTTCCACTTTCCTGATTTTACTCGTGATGCTTAGGGTTTTCCCATTATATCGACACTATGATCTGCGTAGGTGCTTTGTGTCCTACTAGCAGCAGTCCACCCTTTAAAGCTAAACAACACACCAATCATAATTCCAAAGCTTAGTTGTTCCAATACGAATGTGACATGATATTCATATTAGTTAACAATCATACATTTAATTGGTCAGCTAATGCTCCCACTTGAGTTTCCAAATGCATGTGGCCACATAGAGAGAGACAGCATGGAATTGCATTTCTTTGGATGCTCTGATTCATCATGGGTGGGCAACCAACATTGTATAGAAAGAAACGGAATCTCCATAATATGCTTCCTCTTCTATTCTTTAACATGTTCCTCTTTTGTTTTTCTTTAATAAGTACAGTATGTTCCTCGTCAGGAAGGAAAGCAGGGACATCTGCAGTCGACAGGTCTATTTGGCCGCTTCTGCAAGTTGCTTTCAGCAATTCGAGTTGGTCTGCCATAATATCCAGGAAATGCTGGGAGCTGTGCAGCCTTTGAGAAACTAGACTGATAGTAACAGTAGTGCGCCTTCTGGTGAATAGAGCTGGCCTGTAGGTGATCGATAGGCTTTCGATTAGTAGCGGCAATACAACCCCATATTTTCCAGCCAGTTCCACTTCCCCGATTTATTTATGATGCTTATGGTGTCCCCCTTTTATCGACACTACAATCTGCGTAGTGGCTTTGTGTTGTAATAGCGGCACTCCATCCTTCAAGCGAAACTACATGCCACTCATATTTCCAAAGCTTACATTTAGTTGGTCAGCTAATGTTACTACGTGAGTTTTGAAATGCATGTGCGCCACATATAGAGACATATTGGAATACTATTTCTCTGTGCACTCTTTCGCAATAAACTTTCAATACAGTATATTATGAACCTATCATCTGCCAACTATCCTTACTTCTGGAGCTCCCAATAGGGAGCCTATTTTTTTGTGTAGTTGTGCCAGATTATATTATTGTACGCACCAAATTACAGTACACAAGGGCTCTCTCATCAAAATCCAGTTATAGCACACAAGGGTTTACAAGGAGCCCCTATTATATTAGAATATCCTCTGCATTACAAAGATAATCTCACTACTATTTATGTTGTCATGCTTCTCAGATATTGAACAAAATCACAATGAATATGAGAATGCGCACATCAAAAGAGTATCGCGGAACAGTGCAATGACTAACAAACATGGCATCAAGGCATTGAGTTCCATTCTGGATGGAATGAAGCCCACATGCTCCGCACCTACAGATTCGTGTTTAGAATATGATCCTAATGACTATTCTGAGCTCAAGGAGTAAAAGGCAGATGGCCTATCCTGTTCACCCTACAAGGTGCCTGTTCTAATTTGGCAAGGTTTTATTGGTTGCACGTAACTTGCGTAAGTTGTCTTGCGTTTCTTCTGCTTCTTTGCACCGCCATGTGCTTAGTTTACTCATCATATATGTGAAGTTTCCATGCCCACCCATTATCAATACGCATTCCATTTGTCATCATACCATGTTTTTTCATTCAAATGTTGTTCTTGTGTATCAGACATCCAAAAGGAAGAGAGTGCTTGCAGAACCTGAAGGAGTAGTAGCAAAGTCCTTGAAAAAGGTGGTGGTACCGCAGAAATCAGACAGCACCCCACTTATATCGACGATAGAACCAGCGCCACAAAACCTAGGATATGGCAACTATGTTGCTCGCTGCTTTGCTCTTGTTAGTGCTTGTTGTCTTGTATCGCTGTACTTACATTCATACCTGGTTGATTATGTGACATCAGTGTGCATGATAACCTGCATATCCACTATTCTCTCCTAATTATCAGATCTATATTAATGCTTACATTAATGTAGAATAAACCCAATGCTTATGAAGAAGTTTAGCTCTACATTGTTCTTGTAAGTATCTGTTGTCCTTTATCACTGTACTTATACTGTTGGCTAGTTGTTCATGTACCATCACTTTGCAGCTTATTTTTCCTTGGCATCCATTTTGTACACATCAGATCTATGTTTACTCTTACCAAAATGTTGAATAAAACCAATGCTACTGAAGATGTTTAGCTCTGCAGTACTCTTGTCAGTACCTTTTGGCTGTATGTTGTACCTACATTTATAGCTAGTTGATTATGTATCATCACTCTGCATCTTAGCTTAAATAATCTCCATTTGTTCCTATATTATCACTTCTATTTTTACTCTTAACAAAATGTAGAATAAAGGCAATGCTTATGAAGAAGACTCCGTGGTAAACTTCTTGTATTGCCCCCCCCCCCCCCCCCCCGTGACTACCCCCAGGCTTAATCGTGCACTAATCATACACGCAAATGCACACGATCAAGCCTAGGACTCACTTGAAGATATCACAACACAACTCTAAAACATAAATAAAGTCATACAAGCTTTATATTACAAGCCAGGGCCTCGAGGGCTCGAATACATAGCTCGATGGCATACAAGTGTCAGCGGAAGCATCAGATATCTGGGTACAGATATATTACAGAAATAGAGATAAGCCTTTAGGAAGGCGGGGCAAAATAAAACACTACGATCGAAAGGCGTAGGCCTCCTGCCTAGGACCCTCCGAATCCTACTCCTGGTCGTCTGTCGGCTCCTCGTAGTAGTACTCGCCTGGAGGGTAGAAGTAGTAGCCGTAGTCGTCGACGGGGGCAGCTAACTCAGGGGCTCCGTCATCTGGCGGCGTTAATTGGATATGGGGATAAAAAGAAAATAAAGCAAATGTGAGTACTCATCCGAAGTACTCAGCAAGCGAGGATCTACACTACATATGCAACATTTTCAAAGGAAGGCTGTATATGTGGACTGGGCTGTAGAAATGCCAGAATAGAGGGGAGAGCCTAGTCCTATCGAAGACTAGCATCTTCAAGCATCTTCAGCGGTCTTGCAGCATTAGAAGAGTGCAGAATAACATAATGTAAAGTAGTAGTAGTGTCATCATCCTCGGCCAGAGATCCTTCCTCGACTCCCTGCGAGAAAGCAATCCCAGAGCCATACTATCCAGTATCATCTCAAGTCACCAGTTCTAGTTGTACCGATTGGGATACAACTCTGAGTGTCCGTTACCGTAGGACAGGCTATCGATAGATTAGTTCTTCCCTGCAGGGGTGCACCAACTTACCCACCACGCTCGCTTAACTCCGGCTGGACACACTTTACTGGGTCATGCCCGGCCTCGGCTAAGCAACACGCCGCAACCCGACCTAGGCTCTAAAGAGAGGTCAGCACGCCGGACTAACCTATGCCCCCAGGGGTCTTGGGACTTCGCCCTGGGAACCCTGCACGTTGCGAGGACGCTCCGGAAGCAGACCTAGCCCCCTTAGTACAAGCGCAGGCTTAACCAGTCCAATCCAAAGCGGGCCGCTCCCCGCTGACGTCAATAGAGCTTCGGCTGATGTATACGACGCAGAACGCCCATACTATGCCCACGTGATGGTTAGTGCTATCAGGCCAGAGGCCCCTCGGATCAAATATCCAAACCGTTTAGTGGTTTAGGAGCGCGCGGTAACGAGCAGAGACTCATGATCGATGTGACCCCGTCGCCCCATCTCGAGGACTTCCGGCAAGGGCTAAGAATGCCCGGCCACGCCTCGTAGTTATCTCGCGGGCACCTCTCAGGTCAACCCGACTCCACATCACTTTGCATTCATGCTCGCGCGGGTACCCCTTAGGGCTGACCCATCTTTAGTATCATGGTTCAGTGTTCAGTCATAGTAACCAAAGTCTCCGTGTGTCTGACACCAAGGGGGAACCTTGAGGAATCACCCCCGATGGGATCCCACTCGATGCTATCATCAAGGTGAACGAAGGAGGAATCACCCTCGAGGTCCACACTTGAGGTGTTGCACGACGGCGTCGGTATCGGGGGTGGTGTAGGAGGAATCACCCTCGCTTACCACGACCAATTAACTAACCTACAAGGTTATCATCAGAAGTGCTGACGAGGTATCACCCTCGGCACTAGATAATAACCCAGTAGTGTCGAGCAATTTTAAGGGGGAAGTGATGTGCGGTGCCAGGGTCTGATCTTCGATCCCGTTGCTCGGGTCTTCTGAGAGTCCAGCGGGGCAGTCGGGACAAGTGGGTCTCTGATAGGGCTCTAACCATCCTATACTAAATAGTTTAGGATAGCAGGCAGGTATCAATAGTAGGCTATAATAAACAGGCTATGCAACAGAAGTAGGATAACAGTAGCAGTAGTATCTTCTAATGCAAGCATAAGAGGGAAGAGAGTGGGCGATATCGGAATGCTCAAAATGGGGGTGCTTGCCTGTCTGCTCGACGGCAAGGGCAGGGTCATCGGGGACGTAGTCATACTCCGGAGCGGCGTCTGCCTCAGGAGCTACGTCGACGTCGGGGTCTACCGAGAGAGAAGAGGGGGGAGGAAACAAGTAAATACAATGCAATCAAATGCAACACGGGGCATGCTATGCTAGGATGCAGTGCAGGGTTGCCTAAAGATATGTCTAAGTCATTTTGGTTATTTTAGGATTAAAGTTGGATTTATTAACCGGTGATTATGCACTATTCATCTACCGGAATCAGAGGAAAAGTTATGGGTTATCCTACGTAGGGGGTTCCGACAAGTAAACAGATGGCACGAAAAGATTTGTCTCATCGTTCTGAGCAACTTTCATGTTTTAACTTTTTCGATCGGAGCTACGGTTTAAAAGTTATTAATTTTTAAAGTTTAAATTGATTTCTGGAATTATTTTTATTTACAGAAAATGATTTATGACGTCAGCATGATGTCACTGTGATGTCAGCAGGTCAACTGCGGCTGACCAGAGTCAAACCTGACATGTGGGTCCAGTGGGACCCACATGTCAGCCTCTGTTAGTTTAACAGAATATTAAATTAACCTAACAGGGTAATTAGAGATGTGGGCCCAGCCTGTCAGTGAGTGTTTAGACTAAACTAATTATTTTTATTTATTAAATCACTTAATTAGTCTAATTAGCTGAGGGGGCCCACATGTCATAGACACAGAGAGCCCAGTCAGCAAAGTTGACTGAGTCAACTCAGTCAACTGGGCCCCTCGGGCCCACAGTCAGTGACCCAGGGGGTGGGTCCCACCTTGCCATGTCAGCTGCCGGCCCCGGAGTTGCGTCGGCGACCAAAATCGCGGCGGAGCTCACCGGAGTTGATCGGAAACACTCTACAGGGGCCCATTCGGCGCGCGGCTTAGTTCACTCGAACGGGCTCTCGCCCACGCGTCGTTCTGTGTCGTTGGTTTGGCCGAAAACGACCGGATTCGTCGCCGGTGTCGAGCAAAAGCGGCGCCGGAGTTCGGGACCGAACGGAATCGCGGCTGCGCGGCGCTCTCGCGCATGCTAACTAGCTAGGGGGGGAGCTGCAGACCTCCAGGAGCGCGTCGGCGCCACTGGCTCGAGCTGCCGAAGCTCGGGAGCGCGTCAATGGCTCATGCGGCAGCGGTCAGAGCACAGCCACGGCGGCAGCTCGTCGGAGGCGTGCAAATAAATGGAGAAGGGAGCAGGGGTAGAGGTGGAGCTCACCTAGCGGCTACGAAAAGCCCGTGGTCAGCTTAGTAGCGCAGAGACTCGCCGGAGACGGAGGAGATCAGCGGCGTCCCGAGGAAGAGGACGACGCGCCCGGGCGTTGCGGTGCTCCTCAGCTCCCTTCAGCTGCTCCAGGAGACGCGGTCGACCACGGCGCTCCTTCCAGGCACTCTCAGGCGAAGCGGGGAGGCCGCTGGCCACGGCGATGACGATGCGTGGCGACGGCGGCGCTCGGATGACGCGGATCTGGGGGGGAGGCGAGGAGAGGCAAGCGAGGCGATGGAGGAGTGGATAAGGGCGACGACGGAGAGGGCAGGGGTGGATCTTATCCCCCTCAGCCAGCTGCGGGCGTCGCCATGTCGGCGCCGGAGCGGCGAGCGCGCGCTCGGCCAGGGAGAGGATGACATGCAAAGGGGAGAGAGAGAGTTGGGCCAGGTGGGCCGCGGTCGGGGCACTGTGCACTTAGGCCCAGTGCACAGTGCCTCTTTATATTATTCTGTTTTCTATTTTTGCTTTTTCTTTTATTCCTTTCTGTTTTGAAATAGTTAGGCCACTTTTACACTTTTGTAAAATGTGGGACTTAGTCCAAATATTACAGTGCAATGTTAACCTTCACCAAAAACTGGTTTGGGTAAAGTAGGACTTTATTTGAATTTGAAATGAATTTAATTAGATTAGATAATCCTGTTTTGGTGATGTTTCATGTGGTTTGGGTCATTTAACCAATCCAAGTAGCATTGGTTATATTTTTATGAGTGCTTCTGGAATATTTGCTAATTAGTGAAAAATTCTCCCATAGTGTTTGAGAAATTTTATTTTGCACTTTTGAATTTGAGTTGATTTCCAGAATAGAGTTTGAATTATTTTGGTTAACCACTATGACTAAGCACTGCAAATTATGTGACTTGGCATTATTAGCAGGTAACCACAGTGGTTATTACACAGGGGTGTTACACCCCCCCCCCCCCATCAACACGGAAAAGGGCTTTATAGAGCTGGTCTTCATTACTAACGTATGTTTGTTCTTCTCGAGCCTTCAAACTTTGTTGTATACATTTGGATAGCAATGACTGCAACTTCTGTTTATTTTTGTCGTTTGCATTAAATTGCATGTTTAAAGTTTATTATGAAGAAGTTCATAAACATAAGTTTCTCCTTCTCAATTTTAGTTTTTAGTTGTACAACCTAGTTCCTTATTCATACCATGTAAATTAAACTAAACATAGCAAGTGATCTTCCTTAGTAGTGCATGTATGCTTTTGTTGTTGATCTGTATTCCAGTGGTGTGGTCAAACTACCAACTCCAGGACAATGTCATATCCTGCTATGTCTTAACTATGAACAATGCATATTATGTTCATGTTATTTAAATCGTGTCTCTTTATTTACCAATTTGAAATGGGATAAATTGATAGTACACTCACCATCGATGCTTATATATACATTCTTTAGCACTGCATTTATGCTTTTGTTCTTAATCTGTAATCCAGTGGTGTGGTGAAGCTGGCCACTCCTGCACAATGCCATTTCCTGCCATGTCTTACCTGTGAACAATTTTTATTCTATTTTAATCCAAGTCTCTTTATTTGCCACTAAGAAATGGGATGAATCGACAGCACCGTTGCTTATATGTGCAAAGCATGTTATCTGTATGTTTTTTCTCTTTCAGGGTGATATCACTGACGCCAAGAACTGCCATTGATGCTATGCAGCTAGAGTTGGATATAAGCGTCAAACAAGTGCAGTCATCAGCTTGCTTAGCTGCTTGCGCTGCAGCTCCCAGGTAGGGCTAACCTTTCTTGAACTATGTTGAAGTGCTATCGGTTCTGTATATTATTTTAGGCGGCGTGTTTATTTGCACTGGTGGCGACCTTTGATGCCCAGTGTATGTAATCTGTTGTCTGGTTGCGCTTTATTATCGCTGGCGGCGAACTTTTATGGCCAATGCATGTAATATGCAGTAATTTCTTTGTTGTATAGTCTAGGTATATTCTTCATCATGATGCTGTAATTTAATTTCTGTATATGCTGTCCTCGCTCCCTGAAAAGGCTGTAAGCTTTGACGGAGCACAATGGGCCTAATGTTCGGTTTATTATATAAAAAAATTACGGTACTAAAACTGGCCGGCCCGACAATCGCTGTAAATGGGCCTCCGGCCAATAGCAGGCCTAGACGTAAACTCACCAACTATTAGTTTCGAGCCTTTAACAGGCCGAGTAAGCCAGTTGCCTAAGTTGGGCCAGAAAATAGAATGGGCTTTTAACAGTCCGAAAAGTAGATTGGGCCTGAACAGTGTCGGAGGCCCATGATTGGCCCAACCACAAGACGTGTCATTAACAGGATAAAATATTTGTTGGGCTTGAGTTGGCCCAATAACATAATGGGTCATAAGCAGGCCGGATGCAAAGCAGGCCATCATTAGGCCCAGTTATCTCACAGCCCTTTAATGGGCCAATAGTCAGGTTGGGCTAAAATATATCTACGAAGACTACGGGCCTTTAAGAGGCCGAAAGTCACTTCGGCCCAGAAATAGGTCCACATGCAGCACAGGCTGTTAAATGGCCGAAAGTGAAACCGGACCGACAACGGCCCATATGTACCAATGGCCATTAACAGGCCGAAAGTAATATCGGTCTAAACTATTACATGGGCCTTTAAGAGGGTCGTAGTTCAAATGGGCCCCCAATGGGGCCGAAAGCACAGTGCCTGTTAACGGACCAGATCATATATGAGCCGTAATTTGGCCCAAAATATGTCAGGCAATTAACGGGCTAGATCCGATATGGGCCGTCATCTGGCCCAACACATGGCAGACTGTTAACGGGCCGGATCTGATGTGGGCTGTCATTTGGCCCAAAACGTGATAGACATCTAACGGGCCGGATCTTATGTGGGTTGTAATTTGGCCCAAACTGTGGCAGGCTGTTAATGGGTCGGCCCAGTAGAGTATGACAAAATCTTGTGGGCCCTTGGCTGGGTCGGCCTTTTTATCTTAAATGGGCTACTGTTGGGTCGTGCCAGGTATCATAGGCGCGTTCCCTCCATTGTACGGATGACATCTGTCCCAACGGTGAGCCGACACGTGGATCCTCCGGCGAATGAGAATTTTACACGTGGAAAATCCCCATTGATCTGGGCTGTTAACGGGTTATCGGATCCAAATCGGAACCCGGTAGCTTAACGGCGACCCGATACGGTGGATGCCACGTGTCGGTTACCCTTGACGAAAACACTTCCATGACGCGCCATTTATCTTCATGGAAGTGGACACTTCCGTGATGATAATTTTAGTATTGTCATGGAACACTTCTACGACAACACAGGTATGACTATCTTGATTCTGTCATAAAATCGTCATGGATGTACATGCATGACAGAAAACGTGACCTACTGTGACAAACACGTATCATCACAGAAGTGTTTTTTTTTGTAGTGCATCCCTCTCTCGTGGCCCTTCGCGGTCTGGGGGCTGGACATCCTTGGCCCCTTCCCTTGCGCCACTAGTGGCTACCGCTACCTCTACATCGCCATCGACAAGTTCACCAAGTGGGAAGATGTGGGGCCCTTCCGCACCATCCCGGCAGGCTCAGCCGTCAAGTTCATCAAGGGCCTCATTTGCCGCTTCGACGTCCCCAACCGCATCATCACTGACAACGGCTCACAATTCACCAGCGGCCTCTTCAAGTCATACTACGCCAGCATCGGCACGCAGATCTGCTACGCCTCAGTGGTGCACCCAAGAAGCAACGGCCAGGTCGAGCACACCAACGCCGAGGTCCTCAAGGGCCTCAAGAAGAGAAGCTTCAAGAAAAAGCTCACGGCATGCGGCAAGGGCTGGCTCGATGAGCTCCCCTCCGTGTCGTGGCCTGTAACATCCCCAGGTTACCCCACCCTGGTTAAGCTACTTAACCTGCCATGTCATCATGATCATTCTAATAAAATTGCATTAGAAAATATTTCAACTTCAAATTCAAATTTCAAATGGAAGTCAAATAATTACTTCTTCAAATACTCAAACAAAATAGTTCATCATGTTGCAAATATTCCTAAGGCAATTATAAAATTGAAACCAACATTTTTGGGAATCCCAAATTGCCCCTGGAAATTATTTGAATGGTCCAACAGCATTTAATTGGGCCACTCCAATTTTTAAAAAAATGGCTAACCACTTTCTGTGGCCCTGAAACTTTTTGTGGCACAGCCTAAAAATGGCAGGGATTTATGTGGTCTAGTCCCACATTTTTCCTTAACCATTTGGTAGCCTAATTAAATCCATTTCCATCTTTGTTAATAAATAAAAAGAAAAACAGTAAAAGAAAAGGGTCAAGGCCACTTACCTGGAGCCGGCCCAGCCCATCTCCACCCACTCCCTCCTCCGTGTCGCCGTCTCCATGGCCGCGCTCGCCGCACCGCTCGCTGCGCGCCACCGCGACCAGGCAGGGGGCTGGAGGGGATAAGGGCGAGTCCCCGTTCCTTCCCCCTGGACTCCCTCGACATTTCCCCCTCCTCTCCCCCACGCTCGCGCGCTCCTCCCTCTCCTCTACTCGCGCAACCGAGTGCCATCGCCGCCGCGCGCAGCCACCGCCGCAGCGACCGACGTCCTCGTTTCACTCCGACGTGCCAGGAGGCTCCGCCGGGCTCGACCACGCCTCCAGCACCACCACTTCAAGCTCGGGGAGCCCCACATCGCCCGGATCGAGCCGCCCTTCGTCTCATCGGTCTCCGGCGATCTCCGGCATCCCCAACTCCCCTGCTGCTCCTAAGCCGTCGACGGCCTCCGTGCGCCTCACCGTGAGCGTCCACCTCTTCTCCCCTCTTTTCTTCTGACCTCCTAACTGTTGCTGCTGCTCGTAACCGTGCCCATGCGCTGCTCGCCGCTGTTCTGCTTCACCACCATAGCCCCTGCTGCCGCAGCCTTTGCCTGAGCATGGCAACGCGCTCCTGGTGCTTCCAGGAGCCCAGCGAGCCCAGCCGCATGTCCTGTCGAGCCCCGTAGCCCCAGTTCCGATGACGCCCGAAGTCCGGCGTCCGCCGCGGCGCTCGCCGTCGTCGCCACGGTGCACCTCCGGCCGCGTAGTCACCCTAGATCGACGCGGGGTGGATTGGCCGATCGAACGCACCCAAAACCGCATGATTTGGTCGTCTGTGCGCGATTTCCGCCGCTGGCCGGGTCCCTCCGCCGCGTCGGGGGTTCGCCGGAGCAGCTCCGGCGCCACTGGCCGACGTGGCCTGACCAGTGGGCCACCCCGAGTCGCTGGCAGCTGGGCCCCGCGGACCCAGTTGACCAGTTGATCGGGACAACACTGGTGACATGGCACTTTCTGTCACTGACCAGTGGGCCCGCGTAATTAATTAGTTTAGTTAATTAAATGGCTAAGCACCCATTGACAGTAGGCCCCACATGATTATTAGTCTAATTAGATTAAACTAACCCCACTGTTAGTGCACTGGCAATGACATGTGGGTCCCACTGGACCCACCTGTCCGGTTTGACTGGTCAGCCGACCTGTTGACCTGCTGACGTCAGCATTGCAACATGTTGATGTCATATTTCCTTTTCTATTAAATTAGATAATTCCAGAAAATCATTTAAATCTTTGAAAATTAATAACTTTTGAACCGTAGCTCAGATCGAAAAACTTTCTACATGAAAGTTGCTCAGAACGACGAGACAAATCTGATCGTGTCGTCCGTTTCCATGTCGGAACCCCCTACGTAGGAGAACTCGTAACTTGGAGCCTGATTCTGGTAGGTGAATAGTGCACACATACCGGTTAACAAATCCCACGATAATTGTAAAATAGCTAAACTGACCTAGATGCATCTTTAGGCAACCCTGCACTGCATCCTAGGCATAGCATGCTCCGTGTTGCATTGTTTGCCGTGTATTTATTTGTTTCCTCCCCCTCTTCTCTCTCGATAGACCCCGACGTCGACGTAGCTCCTGAGACCAATGCAGCCCCGGAGTACGACTACGTCCCCGACGACACCGTTGACGACCTTGCCCCTGCCGCAGAGCAACCAGGCAAGCACCCCCCTTTTGAACATGCCTATATCGCCTATTCTCTTCTCCCTTATGCTTGCATTAGAATTGCTGCTGTTACTATTATCCTATATCTGCTGCATAGCATGTTTAATGTAACCTGCTTTGTTACCTTTCTGCTTATCCTAAACTGCTTAGTATAGGCTGGGTAGAGACCCATCAGAGACCCCCACTTTATCCCGATTGCCCCGCTGGAATATCAAAAGACCCGCTCAACGGGATTGAAGACCAGGCCCCGGCACCGCACATCACTTCCCCCTTAGTTGCTCGACACTACTGGGTTACTATCGAGTGCCGAGGGTGATACCTCGTCAGCACTTCTGATGATAACCTTGTAGGTTAGATATCGGTCGTGGTCAGCGAGGGTGATTCCTCCTACACCACCCCGATAGCGACGTCGTCGTGCAACTTCTCAAGTGTGGACCTCGAGGGTGATTCCTCCTTCGTTCACCTTGATGGAAACATCAGAGGGAATTCCATCGAGGGTGATTCCTCAGGGTTCCCCTTGGTGTTAGACACACGGTTGCTATTGATACTATGACTTACACTGAACCATGTTACTAAAGACGGGTCGGCCCTGAGGGGTACCCGCGCGAGCATAATTGCGAGTGATGTGAAATCGGGTGTACCTGGAGGGTACCCGAGAGTTGAACACGAGGCGTGGCCGGGCATTCCTAGCCCTTGCCGCAAGTCCTCGAGACGGGGCGATGGGGTCACATCTTTCGTGACTCTCTGCTCGTTACCGCACTACCAACACACTAACGGTTTGGATATTTGATCCGAGGGACCTTTGGCCTGATAGCACTAACCATCACGTGGGCATAGTATGGGCGTTCTACGTCGTATACTTCAGCCGGAGCTTAATGGACGTCAGCGACTGAGCGGCGCGCGCTGGATTGGACTGGTTACGCAACAGCGCTTGTATTAAGGGGTTGCTAGGTCTGCTTTCAGCCGCCTGACGCAACGTGCAGGAGTTCCCGGGGCGATGGCCCAAGACCCCTGGGGGCATAGGTTTAGTCCAGCGTGCTGACCTCTCCGTTAAGTATTCGGTCGGGTTGCGGCGTATCGTTTGGCCGAGGCCGGGCATGACCCAGTAAAGTGTGTCCGGCCGGAGTTAAGCGAGCGTGGTGGGTAACTTGGTGCACCCCTGCAGGGAAGAACTAATCTATCGATAGCCTGTCCTACAATAACGGACACTCGGAGTTGTATCCCGATCGGTACAACTAGAACTTGAGATGATAACTGGATAGTATGGCTCTGGGATTGCTTTCTCGCAGGGAGTCGAGGAAGAATCTCTGGCCGAGGTTGTTAACACTACTACTACTTTACTTTATGCTAATCTGCACTCTTCTAATGCTGCAAGACCGCTGAAGATGCTGAAGATGCTAGTCTTCGATAGGACTAGGCTTTCCCCTCTATTCTGGCATTTCTGCAGCCCAGTCCACATATACAGCCTTCCTTTGATAATGTTGCATATGTAGTGTAGATCCTTGCTTGCTGAGTACTTCGGATGAGTACTCACGGTTGCTTTGCTTTCTTTTTCTCCCCATATTCGTTTGATGCAACCAGATGACGGAGCCCCTGAGACAGCTGCCCCCGTCGGCGGCTACTACTACTACCCTCCCGGCGAGTACTATTACGAGGAGCCGTCCGACGACCAGGAGTAGGTTCGGAGGGTCCCAGGCAGGAGGCCTGCGCATTTCGATTGTAGTGTTTTCTTTTGCCCCGCCTTCTTAAAGGCCTATCTGTGTTTTCTTTTATATCTGTACTCAGATATCTGATGCTTCCGCTGACGCTTGTATACCATCGAGCTATGTATTCGAGCCCTCGAGGCCCTGGCTTGTAATATAAAGCTCGTATGACTTTATTTATGTTTTAGATTTGTGTTGTGATATCTTCAAGTGAGTCCTTAGGCTTGATCGTGTGCATTTGCGTGTATGTTTAGTGCACGATTAAGCCGGGGTCATCACATGGCCAATCTGCACAATCACCACCAAGCCTACCGGCGAAACACCATTATCCATCGTCTACGGGGCGGAAGCGGTCCTCCCCACCGAGCTCAAGCACGGCTCCCCACGAGTCCTGGCCTTCGACGAGGCTCGGCAGGGCGGCTTGCGGGAAGCTGATCTGCTCCTCCTTGAGGAGGCATGCCGTCAGGCTGCCATCCGAGCAGCACGATATCAGCAGGTGTTGCGTCTCTATCACAGCCGCAACATACGCCCCCGCATGCTTGAAGTTGGCGACCTTGCCTTGCGGCGGTGTCGGGGGGATGACCCCCGGGTAGGCCCAAGACGGCAAACAACGCTTCAAAACATCGGGGCGGCCAGCGCCCCTTGGTTCGGGTGCCCGGCCGGCTCGCCACCCCGGCTGCCCGGCCGGCTCCCCGGCCGGCTGCTCTAGCTGGCCTGCTACGCGAAGTCAACCGCTGCATCGACCCGACACCGACAAGACGGCCATACCATGGCCACTGTTGCTGATAAAACGTATGATGTTCACACGTCAAACGCGACATCATGTATAGTGCTACTTGTCCCTGGGCACTAGTGTATAAAGTGACCCAGGGGAGCACTTCCTTGAAGGAGAAGCCACTCCCTTGGCCAAGAAGCCACAGACTTGGCCAAGGGGGCAAGCACACACTACAAAGCACACATCCATCCATCCAAGCTATGGGCTCACCAAGCCACACATTCATTCGGCCACAAGCCACAAAGGCTCACACTCATTCGGGCAGGAGCATGCTCACGCCACACATTCACACATATACAAGGCCAGAGGCCATTAGCTCTCTTCTCAGATACAGCTCTAGGAGCGACTCTGTACTGCTACATACTCCACATATAAACCACACTCGGCAGGACTAGGGGTGTTATTTCTCCGGAGAGCCCTGAACCTGGGTACGTCTTGTGTCTCGCGCTCGCTCGTACCAACCTCGCCTCTGGAGCCCACCGGTGGCCTCTTGCCTGTTCCTCTCTTTAGCCATCCCGTGGCATCTGCCGTGAGCTCACCACGACAGCTCGCGCCCATCGTGGGGCAGCTTGAGGTGCCAGCCGGAGACACGTTCCAGACGGGGCCCTTCACCGACTCCGGCGAGCTCATCATGTGCGGCCTGGTCCCTACGCCCGGTGCGGCGCCGGCCGGCTTCGCTGCCTCGTCCGACGTCCCCTTCGGCGGTCCTGGCGGGACCCTTTCATCATCATCACCGCGACGTCGCTGCCGTCTCTTCGGCGGCGCTCGGGGGCTCGACTTCAACACGCCCCTGGGGCGGCCGCACAGGACGGCGCAATGACGTCGTCGGCCTCAACGCCGTCCGCCTCAATCTCTGCTCCGCTCCGCCTCTATCCGCGCGCGTGCCGCGCCGCTTCGCTTCGGTCGGCCGCGTCCATCAGCTCCTCGACCATCCGTCCGGCCGCGCGTACGACCCCCTCTGTGCTGCGTCTCACTCCTCGGTTCGCTCCTCGGAGGCAA
The DNA here is from genome assembly GCA_011799875.1 of Thinopyrum elongatum. Classification (NCBI taxonomy): domain Eukaryota; kingdom Viridiplantae; phylum Streptophyta; class Magnoliopsida; order Poales; family Poaceae; genus Thinopyrum; species Thinopyrum elongatum. The sequence goes on from CM022303.1 coordinate 563,258,299, forward strand.
ATGCCAGATAATGACCATACACCACCAAAACCATGGCCGTATCCTATATGCAGGCCAGATAATCCTCAGACAATGGCCATATACATCCTGTACATTGCCTTCATGCAAGTCGGATGCTACCCAGACACTAGCCATACACTGGTCATACATGCCTCGTACACTTCCCAGACAACACCTACTTCGGCCGCTCCGTTCGCAGGCGTGCGCCCGCTCCACCGCACCGCTTCGCTCCTGCCAGCTGCATCGCCGCCGACCTCTTCGCGGTGGCCACTGCTTTGCATGCTGCCCTCCTCCACTCCCGCGGCTTTTTCCTTGCCTCCACTGTGAGCTTGCCCGCCGCTCGCTGTAGCTATAGCTGCTCCCATGCCTCGTTGTAGCTTTAGTTGTAGCTGCTGCTCCTCGCTGTAGCTGTAGCTGCCATGCCTCGCTGCTGCTCCTCGCTGTAGCTGTAGCTGCTGTACTGCCCGCGTCGCAACGCTCGCGCCTCTGCTCCACCATGCCCCTGGCCGCCTGCAGCGCTTTCGCCGCCTCGCGCCCCCCGTGTCAGGCCGCCGCCTCCGTGCAACTCACTGCGCCGCTCCGGCCGCCAACCGGCTCTGCGCAACTCGGCCCTGTCCACATCGCCACCACCACCCGCGCCTCGACTCCTCTCGACCGCGCCGTGTCGCTTCTCTGGCGGCCTCCTCCTGCACGCCGTCTCCACCAACTGCGCGCCCGAGCAGCGCCCGCTCCCCGGGTCGTCTCCGCCCGGGGCCCGGGTCCGCCCCGCCTGGCCGCTCACCCGCGCCCTCTGCTCCGCCACCTTCCATCGTCCTCGCCCCTGCTTCAGACCCCCGCGGCCTCCCGCGCGTCTGCACCGCCGCGCACCACTGCGCCGGCATCGCCTCGTTCCTCCCGCGCCGCTGGGCCGTCTCTGCCCCCAGCGCCAGGTACGGCTCTTCCCGCATCAGCGCCGTCTAGCGCCGGGTCCAGCTCCTCCCAGCCGGCTTCCCGCACTCTGGCTTCGGCCGTCTCGCCGGGTCCGCCCTGCGCCACCTTGTCGGGCCCGCCCCCACGACGCCTCGCTGGCTTCGCCCCGTGCCAGCGGAGCTCCGCCATTCGCCTCTGGCCCGCGACGGTCGTCTCGCCGGGTCCGCCCTGCGCCAGCTTCGCCCCGTGCCGGCGGCTCCGCCATCCGGCTCCGCGCCCGGTGGCTCCCTGTCGCCGGCCTCTCGTGCAACCGCCGCTCGCATCACTTCGCACCGCCCACACGCTGCGACCTCCGCGTCCGTGGCCCTCAAGTGCCCCGTCGCGCTCAGGGCCCTGCTCGCCCGTGGCGCCTTGATCCTCCTGCGCGCCCGTGCGTGCTTCGCGCCATGCCTAGCTCCCGCGCGCCATCCGCGCCTGCGACGCCGCCCCGCGCGCCCGTCCGCTTCGGCCGGCCGCGCCGCACCACCAGCCGCCGTCTCCTGCGCTTGCCAGCATCCGCCTGCCGGCTCCGCCTCCGACCCGGCCGCCTTCCGGCTCCGCCTCTACATCCGCTCGCTTCCCGGCCGCCAGCTCCACCACGCCACCCGACCGCCGGTTCCTCATCAACATCTTCTGCTTCATCCACACCCGCTAAAACCCTCCGCGCAACTTTTCCAAGCTGCCCGGAGGCTACCGTCGGGGGGATGACCCCCGGGTAGGCCCAAGACGGCAAACAACGCTTCAAAACATCGGGACGGCCAGCACCCCTTGGTCCGGGTGCCCGGCCACCCCGACCGACTCGCCACCCTGGCTGCCCGGCCGGCTCCCCGTCTGGCTGCTCTAGCCGGCCTGCTATGCGAAGTCAACTGCTGCATCGACCCGACACCGACAAGACGGCCATACCATGGCCACTATTGCTGGTAAAACATACGTTGTTCACTCGTCATACGCGACATCATGTATAGTGCTGCTTGTCCCTGGGCACTAGTGTATAAAGTGACCCAAGGGAGCACTTCCTTGGAGGAGAAGCCACTCCCTTGGCCAAGAAGCCACAGACTTGGCCAAGGGGGCAAGCACACACTACAAAGCACACATCCATCCATCCAAGCCACGGGCTCACCAAGCCACACATTCATTCGGCCACAAGCCACAAAGGCTCACACTCATTCGGCCAGGAGCATGCTCACGCCACACATTCACACATATACAAGGCCATAGGCCATTAGCTCTCTTCTCAGATACAGCTCTAGGAGCGACTCTGTACTGCTACATACTCCACATATAATCCACACTCGACAGGACTAGGGATGTTATCTCTCCGGAGAGCCCCAAACCTGGGTACGTCTTGCGTCTCGCGCTCGCTCGTACCAACCTTGCCTCTGGAGCCCACCGGTGGCCTCTTGCCTGTTCCTCTCTTTAGCCATCCCATGGCATCTGCTGTGAGCTCACCACGACAGGCGGATCCTCTCCAGAGAAGGACTCCACAAGCTCTCGCCCATGTGGGAAGGCCCTTTCAGGGTGGTGCACATTTCCCGGCCTGGCACGGTGCGGCTGGCAACGGAGGAGGGTGTTCTGGTACAAAACACATGGAACATCCAACACCTCCGCAAGTTCTATCCGTGACGCCACTGGTACGAACGAAGTGGAGATGTACATGCTCCGAAGCCTCTCTGTGCGTTACCGCTGGCCGCAAGAGCTCCAACCCACAACCCAGTGGAGGCCCCATGCTCGGTCATGGCGGAACTGATTACCTGAGGGGCCACCTGGTCATCGCATCCTCAAGCTGACTCATGCACATCACGGCAGCATGTATCTTCTATCATGCAATGAATCCTTTCATGCATCAGTAAAACTTCATTTTCTAAGTATTACATGTGCTTGTTGTGAAGTTCATCTCAGGAGGCGAGCGCGCTCGCGATCTCCCTTCTGCGTGTCACACGAGCGGGGGCTGGGCATGGTGCCTATGCTTGGGTCAAACCCAACAGGCGTCACTAAACCCAAGTGACCGAGCTCTAGCTCGCGGGCCTGCTCCCGTGCATGTCACCTCACCAAGGTCCTTGGTACTTATCTCCTCATGTTACACCCACAAGCGACCTCACGAGCGCGCGCCGCCTCGCTACTTGCAAAAACTTGGTGTCAATCTCACTGATGCAGGGCACGAGAAGCTTCACGAGCACCCCTCCTTAGGAAGCCTCACGAGCGTTACCTCGCAGGGCAGCCATCGCATCACCTCCATCAAGTGCCCGCAAGGGGCCTCGCGGGTAGGCACCCATTGCAAGGTGCGACCCGCAGGCGGCGGTGCACCAAGCCGTGTACTCCAAAAAGAGCTAAGTCAAAACGCCTCATGAGCTTCTCTTAACACGTTTGATGTTTTCTCCCTCGCGACCTCATGAGCACCAAAGTTCTCTTTCCTACGCATGCCGCTTGCGTGTCAAGGGGGGCTTCTTGAGCATCGCGCCTCGGGAGCCCTTACCACCTCGCAGAGCCCTGCGCCATCTGGCCTTGCTAGGCTGTGACGCCCCCGGCTTAATCGTGCACTAATCATACACGCAAATGCACACGATCAAGCCTAAGGACTCACTTGAAGATATCACAACACAACTCTAAAATATACATAAAGTCATACAAGCATATATTACAAGCCAGGGCCTCGAGGGCTCGAATAAATAAGCTTGATGACAAACAAGCATCAGCGGAAGCGTCAGATATCTGAGTACAGATATAAAAGAAATCAGAAAGGCCTTTAGAAAGGCGGAACCAAAATGAAACACTACGATCGAAAGGCGTAGGCCTCCTGCCTAGGACCCTCCGAACCTACTCCTGGCCGCCGGCAAGCTCGTAGTAGTAGCCACCCTCGGGGTAGTGGAAGTAGTCGTCGGCGAGGGTAGCGGTCTCAGGGGCTCCGTCATCTGGACTCGACCAACTGATATGGGGAGAAAAAGGAAAGCAAAGCAACCGTGAGTACTGCGAAGTACTCAGCAAGCAAGGATCTACACTACATATGCAACATTATCAAAAAGGAGGCTGTATATGTGGACTGGGCTGCAGAAATGCCAGAATAGAGAGAAGGCCTAGTCCTATCGAAGACTAGCATCTTCAGCATCTTCAAGCATCTTCGAGCGTCTTGCAGCATATAGAAGAGTACAGAGCAGCATAGTATAAAGTAATAGAGGTAGTAGCAAGCAACAGTCTCGCCCAGAGATCCTTCCTCGACTCCCTGCGAGAAAGCGATCCCGGAGTCACATATCCAGGTAACATCTCAATTCTAACTGTACCGATCGGGATACAACTCCGAGTGTCCTTTACCGTAGGACCGGCTATCGATAGATGTGTTCTTCCCTGCAGGGGTGCACCAACTTACCCACCACGCTCAATTAACTCCGGCCGGACACACTTTCCTGGGTCATGCCCGGCCTCGGCCAAACGACACATCGCAACCCTACCTACAGCTCAGCAGAGAGGTCCCCGCCGGTCTACCTCCTAAGCGCAAGGGGGTCTTGGGCCATCGCCCCTCGCCCTCCGGGTCGTTGTGTGCAGGGTGGATACCAGCACCGCCTCGGAAGGCCGGTACGATCCGACCGTGCCACAATGCTGAACTGGACGTCTGACAGAGCTTTCGGCTGATGTTACGATGCAGAACGCCCATACTATGCCCACGTGATGGTTAGTGCTATCCGACCAGAGGCCGGCTCAGAACATATATCCAAATCGTAGTGTCCTAGTGGCTTGCGGTAACGAGCAGAGACCCACGAAAGATGTGACCCCGTCGCCCCGTCTCGAGGACTTGCTGCAAGGGCTAAGAATGCCCGGCCGCGCCTCGTGGAATAACTCACGGGTAACTATCCATCTCTCGCGGGTACCCCTCGGGGTCGACCCGCCTTTTAAGTAATAGTACCAACAGTAATGTAAGGCATCCGTGTGGTCACCATATCAAGGGGAATCCGAGGCATCACCCTCGTTGGACTCCCACCTGATGTAACAACAAGATGGACGTAGGAGGCATCACCCTCGAGGTCCACACGTGAGGTGTTACGCGACTTAGTCAGTATCAGTGGTGGTGTAGGAGGTATCACCCTCGCTTACCACGACCGGTTAACTAACCTACAAGGTTATCATCAGAAGTGCTGTCGAGGTATCACCCTCGGCACTCGATAGTAACCCAGTAGTGTCGAGCAACTAAGGGGAAAGTGAGGTGCAGTGCCGGGGCTGATCTTCAATCCCGTTGATCGGGTCTTCTGAAACTCCAGCGGGGCAGTCGGGATAAAGTGGGGGTCACTAATGGGGCTCTACCCAGTCTATACTAAAACAGTTTAGGATAGAAGGCAGTTATCAACAGTAGACTACAATAAACAGGCTATGCAGCAGATATAGGAAAAACAGTAACAGTAGCATAATTCTAATGCAAGCAGGAGAATTAGAATAGGCGATATCGAGATGATCAAAGGGGGGGCTTGCCTGGTTGCTTGGCGGCAAGGGCAAGGTCGTCAGTACTGTAACCAATCACCGGAGCTGCGTCGATCTCGGAGGCTACGTCGGCACCGAAATCTACCGAGGGAAAAGAGGGGGAGGAAAACAGTAAATACGAAGCGACATATGCATGAAAATACGATACGCGATGCTAGAGGTGGTCTATCGTAGTGATACACGACAACGGTGAAGGAGGGGATCATTCGGGAATGTTTTCCTGGTTCCGGACGTTAGTCAGACAGATGACCGGAGGAGGACGGTTCCATGTTCGGATAGCTAGGGACGTGTGACGGACGAACGGACCGCGTATCCGGATTCATCTCGAAATTCTGAGCAACTTTCATGTATAAAGTTTTTTCATCGGAGTTACGGATTAAAAGTTATGAATTTTTAAAGATTATTGATTTTTTGGAATTAATTTTATTTACAGAAAAAGGATTATTGCGTCAGCCTGACGTCACCATGACTTCAGCGAGTCAAACCTGCCGGTCCAGGTCAAACCTGACCTGCGGGACCCCCCTGTCAGCCTCTGAGGGCTTAACAGAAACTAATTTAAGTTAACAGGGGTTAATTAGGCTAGGGGCCCCACATGTCTGTGTCAGTAACTAATTAACAGATCACTAATTATTTGATTAGCACTAATTAAGTCTGTGGGCCCCACACGTCAGTGGCTAAGGTGAACAGTGACGCGCGTTGACCGTGGTCAACGCGGTCAAATGAGCGGTGGGGGCCCACTGGCAGTGACCCGGGTGGACCCCACACGCTCGCCAGGTCAGCGCGGCCGGCGGCTCATCGCCGTTGACGCGAAACGCGGCGGAGGGCACTGGAGGCCGCCGGAATTTGCCTACGAAGCACCAAATCGGGTGCCGTCGGCACCGTTCGATCGGTCTTTGCGTCGCGAGTTCATTCATGCCAGGAACGTGGCCGGAAACGATCTAGAGCGACGGCGGCGATGGTCACTGGCGGCGGCCGGAGCACGGTGTGCTCGGGATCGGCAGAATGGGAACAAAGAGGGGGGCGAGGCTAAGCGCGTTCGGCTCCTGGAGGTGCACTGAACTCGCTGACGTGGTTGGTTGCTTGCGACCGTGACCACATCGATGGCAGCAGCAGCCGCGGCGAAGCTCGGCTCGGGCGTCCATGGCGATAGCGGCTAGCGACGGCAATCCGAGCGGAAAACAGGGGGAAGATGTTGCTGTGCTCACCAGAGGAGCACACGATGGCTCGGCGACAGGTTAGGAGCAGCAGAAACGACGGGGACGACGGCGAACGGCGGCGGGTCCCGAGGTGGAAGACGGCGAAGACTCGGCGATAGGGCGCTCCCCAGTTCAATCCCACAACACCGGACGAAGGAGTCGATGGCGTTGGAGCTTTTGGATAGGTCGGCGGGGCTGGAGGGGCTCGGTGGCCGAGGAATCGAGCGTCGGCGGCGGTGACGTTCGGGCACCGACGAGAGAGAGAGAGGGAGCGATGGAGAGCGAGGGAGGGAGAGATGAATGACCAGGGGGGAGAGGAGCGATGTGAGGGGGAGAGCAACGGAGGAGGCAGGGGGAATGGACGGGGCGAGCTTATCCCCTCGCCCACCCGTTCCTGCCGCGGTGGCGAGCGGCGACCGGCGCGGGCGTTTGGCGCCAAGGAGATGGCGACACGGGGGGGGAGGTAGCAGGTGGGCTGGCTGGGCCGGCGCCAGGTAAGTGGCTTCGGCCTTTTCTTTCTTTGTCTATTTTTCTGTTTTCTTTTTATTTAATAAACAGAGAGGAAAAGAATTTATTTGAGCACCCTATTCACTTAGGAATAGTATGGGAAGCGTCCCATTAATCCCTTTGTGTCTTTTAAGCAGTGCCACAAAAAGTTAGAAGATTATTTGACTCTGTTTGGATTTTCCATAAATGAGATAGCATTTTAAAAATGCTGAAATGCTCTGAATTAATTGCCACTGCTCATTTTACCAACAAGGTAATGTTGTATTCCTTAACATATAATTGTTTTGGAATATTTGCAATAATGTGAACATTTTTCCCACAAGTATGGAACAACTTTAATTTTCACTTTTGAAATTGAGTTGATTTTTCAGAATAGCATTTGAATTGAATATTTCACCAAAGTGATTAAGCACTGCAAATGGAGATGACCTGGCAGTATCATTAGCTGATCACTGTAGCAATTACAAAAAGGGGTGTTACATAGGCACGCGTCCGATCATACCAGCGACGGCCGTAGCACGCTCGGGGGCTGGGTCTTGTCGACGTAGAGCACCAAAGTATGCAATAGGGAGAAATAGGCCTCGCGAGGAAGCAAACAGTGCAGCAAGCATTAAAAATACTAAGTATTTACAAAACATCGTCTTCACGCCCCCACGGGGCCGCATCTACTTGGTGACAAACAAGGTAAAGGAGAAGGCCTAGACAAACAAGGTAAAGGAGCAGGAGTAGGTTTTTACACCGCACGGTGGCCCGAACCCGGGTTGCTAGCTGTGTCTCTGTCGTGCCTCGCGCCTAGCTCATAGCCTCATAGTCATGAGCCAAGTCCCCAGAGTTTGAACCAGGGTTTTGGAGGATTTCCCGTAGCTCAGAATCAATCCCCCGACAAATAGGGTTCATGGCTCCCATCAAGAGCGACATTGATAATCTCTTCGACATTTTGGATTGTTTTGGAGATATCACCGGCTTGCCACCAACTTCCGTAAGACCTTTGTCGTTCCTATTATATGTCACCATGTAAACCTTGGGTCTATTCTCCATAATTTTTTGGCTGTAAGAACCTCCTTTCCGATGTGCTACTTGAATCTTCCTCTCTCAGTTTGGCAACTAAAGAAAGTGGATTTTTCCTCGAAGACAAGCTGAAACTCACTCCATGGGAGCATACTTTCAAATAGCAGAGATAGCGTCCGCTATTGTGTCCGCAATAGCGTCTGCTATTGCGCAAACAAAATGTCATTACCTTTTGTTAATGATCTAGAAACATACACAACAGTCTAGTGTTTTTACAAATCTGCTATGTGGACATAGTGCCCGCAATATCGCCCGTTATCTGCATTTTGCTACGCGGACCCCAATCCGCTACGAGGGCAATAATATCACGACCATTGGCTGTACTGACCTTGTTAAATCTGTGCTTTCCTCCAAAGTGGTCTACTACATCACACCGCTCATCGCCCCCCAACACCCTTCACAACACCAACAAGATCCAGCGGACCTTTGTTTGGTCCGGTTCAGAAAAGACCACCAGGGCGAAGTCCAAAATAAATTGGGATTTGGTGTGTAGACCATTCGAACGAGGGGTCCATGGTGTGTTCAATATGAAATCCGTGGATGCTCTTAGGTTGCGATGGATATAGTTTGAACGGACACATCCAACCAAGTTGTGGGTTGGAAAGTGTAATCCTTGCGACGAGAAGGACCTTGATATTTTCTATGCCTCCACTACTTTCATCGTCGGTAATGGGGCCAAGACTCCATTTTGGGACACACCTTGGGTACATGACGAGAAGGAAAAATTGGAAGGTGAGATAAGACCTTAATGTGGATGCTTGGGTTTCCAAAATCAAGGTTTCTATCAACCTCTCTATGGCCCACATTCATCAATTAATTGCATGTTGGACGATCGTAAGTGACTTCCACGTTGGTGAGCATGCTGAGGACGACATCATTTGGAAGAACACGATGGATGGACAATACTCGACGGCTTCCGCTTATTCGGTGCAATTTTTGGGAACCTTCCACTCCCTATGGAGCACACGGTTTGAAAGGCCTGGGCTCCTCCCAAGGTCAAGTTCTTTGCTTGGTTGACTATCCAAGATAGGATTTGGATTGACAATAGACTAGCTAAGCGTGGGTGGCCGAATTGCCGCCTTTGCCCCCTTTGCAAAAGAGAAAACAAATTTGGGCTACACCCTTCGCCTTTGGAACTTGATAAATGGGTGGCTACACCTCGGGAACATTTATAACAACATGACATTTAAAGCATTCCATCAAGGAGTGGTGGGTCAACCTTTTTGGCAAGAACATCTCCAACAAAAAAGCTATGGCCTCTCCCAAAATGCTCATTAGTTGGACCATTTGAAACAAGACACCCGTGTCTTTTCCCGCAAAGAAACGTTTCACCGCCGGTACGAACAAGCTAGGGACTATTATTCTGGGAAAGTAAAGCCTTTTTGTGTTTCATGGTCTATTGTAACTCAAATTTTATTCTCTTCTTAATTTTTATATGAGGCAAATATTTTTCCTTCACTTGGAAAAAAGGGGATTAATATTGGCATACACTACATGAGTCTTAACTACTGGCGGAGTCCACCAAGCGTTTTGCGATCAATTGAGTTATGTACCTCACAGGATACAACCACCTCCAGAAAAAGAGAAAAGTCCACATATTAACCCCGAACTAACCACTCATCTTAATTTACAAACCTGAACTTCAAAACAGGTTGGAATACACCTCAAATTAACCACGAGGTCCAAAACTGAACCTGGTCTCGGTTTTACGTCCTTCAAGCAGTTTGGATCGCGGCCAATGCTGACTAAGCAACACCACATAAGTAGTCAATGCTGGCTGGGAGGAGGAAAAAAGTGACTCGTTCTCTCTATCTCTCACTTGCCCGACCCCGACCTCAGCAACCGCCGCCACTTCCTTGCCTGCCAGCAGGGGCGGACCTGGGCCCCACGCCCGAGGCCCAGGTACAGGGCGTGGCTTTTTTAGCTATTACCTAGCCATATTTTTTAATGGGCATGGGGCTTGTTGAAGATATGCCCCAGAGGCAATCATGTATAATGATATTTCCTTTGTGTTTATGAATAAAGATAGTCCTTGAACATTATCAATGATGTGTATCAACAAGTACGTGACTTGTTTGTGGGACTATGCATTGTATGATGATTGTCCAAAAAGGTCCCTAGTCGAAAGGGCTGTGTGGACACGCAGCCGAATAGACTAGCATATGACACGGTCGATGGCTTGGTCTCGCTAGCCATGGAGCATTGGATGCTAACCGGATAATATGGACTCGGAAGGATCTGGTCGGATCCGAGTCGAGATAAGGTCCGAGTCGGATAGACCCAACTATGAGACGCAGCGATATGTCATCTGTGAGTCTCTAGTATAACATACGTTCTATGTCTTAAGACCTGAGATGGCACATGCACTCGGGATGGTGACAGACCTGCTTTGGGCCGACCAAACGCTACTCCGTGACTGGGTAGTTACAAAGGTAGGTTTCGGGCTTGTCCATACCCATGCTGCGATACATGGTCGAGCAAGATGGGATTTGCTCGTCCGATCAGGAGAGATATACTCTAGGCCCCTCGTGTGATCCGACCAAGATAAGCATGGCCATGCGATTAGGATTATGAGATAATCTGGTTTGTGGTCAGCATCACTAGAACGAGAAAGAGGTCGGGCTAGCACAAGGATGACAAACTTGCCTTGAGCCTGACAACATATATCGTGTGGCAAAGGGAACAAAACTGTGATGTACAGGTTCGCTTAACCAGCTTCATCGGACACTTGGAGTCGGCACGCTTTGCTAGAGGCCATTACCGACTAGCCGAGTCGGATGTGATCAGACTCGCGACCGAGTGAACGAGAACCTAAGGGGTCGCGCGCTTAAGGAAAGGAACCTGTGAGGTCGGATCCGACTCCACGAGTCAGGTGTGATCCTACTCGGACTCGGATCCAGGCCGAACAGGCTTTGGGCTTTAGGATCCATGTGAAGCCCAAGTTTTGAGCCCACGACGGAAGCCTATATAAAGTGGAGGTGCGGCACACTCATTTGGTTGATCGCTTTGGCGTTGTCACTAGGGTTTGCATGTGTTGCGAATAGCCACCTCCACTCGCCACCGACTGTGTGATCGGACCTATTAGTCCGCCGCACGGTGTTTCTCCTGCACGCGCGGATACCGTTAGAGGCGGTGCACCTGTGCGCTCTGGTGAACTTGTATGTGGGATTTGACGACCGGCTGTTCGAGAGAGATCGGACAAGGAGGAGATGACTCTGGACACGCTGCCCCAACTCTACTTCCGTTGAACGACACTGCGCGTCTAGTGGTAACGATCCATGATCCATTCTCGTAGCATGTTCCTGGTTGTTCTGCGGGTAGGAATTTTTTTAATTTGCAGTCGACGCACCCTACCATAGAACCCACCAACAGGGCTTAGCCGAACACACAACCAGGGCCCATGCTAGCATCTCCCTCTTGGCACTCCGACAGCCCAGGTCGCCCAGACCTAGCTAGCCACGCCCACGCACACGAGTTCTCCAGTGCGCCGAGGCAACCGTCGCCGCCCGCTGGTGACTCCCCTCCGCTCCGGTGCTCCCAAGCCATACCCGCATCCCTGATCCCTCCACTGCTCGCCTGCTCCGCCGCTCGTCCGCTCGTCTGGTGCCCTGGTCCGCCGCTTGCCCAGGCGCCTGGTCCGCCTGCTCGACTCTGCTCCCGACACGCTGGCTCTGCTCTGGCCTCTCATGGTCTTTAGTGGACCAATCCTACCGCCACACCGTATGCCGCCCAGGAGGCCACGTAATTTCAACAAACACTCAAACTACTACTATGCTTATGAATGGGATATTGGCAGGGACAGATTGAACAAATTTTTTATGCTAATTAGCTTATATGTGGATTTGCAATGTGCTACTGCCTACTGGTAATGGTTGCTGCAGTTGTTAAAATTTTATAGATTGAACATTTTTTTACCTGCTATAATGTTTGGATTTGTTACCAGGGGACTGGTTGCTACTGCAGTACTGCTTATGGTTGCTGCTGCTATCAAAAATTCAATTTCATTCGAATTGTATTTGAATGTGAATGTTTCTGTTGTTGTTGTTGCTGCTGCTGATATCAATTTCATTTTATTTTGTAGAAATAAAAGATGAATAGATATTTTTCATCGGTGGCTGCTGCAGCAACGGAAGTGTCTACCCCCGGGATTTTAGACGAGGATATGGAAGACACTGATAATGCACACCATTGATTTGGTACTCTTTTTCTTATCAAGTACTGTTCGTAGTTTTTTGTCATTTTTTTATCTATTTTGTTGTATCTTTATAGGCATTGAGTTCAAATTCTAAATTTTTGATACAATTGAGCCATATTTAATGTATTCTTTTGAGGTAGCAGTAGCCTGATGGACATTAAAATTTTCTTTTGCAACGAAATTTTTTTTGGGCCTGAGGCTTTGCTTCAATCTTGGCTCCGCCACTGCCCACCAGCCCTGCCTCCGTCCGCCGCATGCACACATGCTGCTGAGAGGACCACTCAAGCTGCTGGCCCGAAGCGCGTGCACACGCTGCTGGTCAGGAGCGTGCACGCACCAGACGCAGCACCGCGGCGCTCCTGGTGTTAACGTGTATATTTATTTCCGTGTTTGTACGTTACCTATCAAATGTTGTACACGATCTTTCCTCCTATTGAGGATCGACTTCAACGCCAGCCCATGTGCTACATGTATAAGACGTTCGGTTAGATCTCTCTGTAACATACTCCCTCCGTAAAAGAAATTTTATATTTCTTGTACGGAGTGAGTATATAGTATGCGCGTACTCCTGAACAAATCAATCTGAGAACTGAACATTATCCAGTCTAACTTGTATCAAATGCCATCATGGCCGAAGAACACGCCCCCTCCTCCTCCCCCTCCGCTACCTCCTTCACCTTTCCGGCGTTCTCGGCCACTTCTCTGGTGATCCTCTCCGGCACCTCGCATATTCTCTCCTCGGCTGACTCTCTCCTAGCCTCTCCTCCATCTGCTTCGTGCATTCTCTTGCCAACAGCTCTCTCTCGGCGCCGCCTCTCACCCAGTTTGCCCCGCCCACTACCTCTCTTCTGCCGCCCGTCGTCAACGTTGCACCACCACCATCCCGCTACGGCAATTACCTCAACGACCACATATCCAACTGCGTCAAGTGCAACCTTGATCTGTCGGAGCACAAATACCATAAACGCCACACTTCCTTCCTCTTCATCCTCATGAAATTCATTGTTGCCCATCATGGTGAGCGCGAACCACCGGCTATCATTGATGATCTGTGGCGCTCTGCCGATGTCCACATCACCCTCTGGATATATTTCGGCGTGGTTGATTCCCTGCTCGATCTCCTACAGAAGAATGCTGCCACCACCGCATATGATATCTAGAGGCGAATCCATGATTACTTTCTTGCCAATCACGCCACCAAATACATGCAGCTCAACTGCCAGTACCACAACCTGAAGCAAGGGCCTCTCTCAATCATTGAATATTCTCGTCGCCTGAACGTCCTCGCCGATGTTGAGACGCTTGTCACTGATCAGGAGCTCGCCATGCAGCTGTTGGATGGGCTTGACACGCGCTTCAAGACCATCCGCATCATCCTCGGCGACATCGTTCCGGTCCCGCCCTTCGAGGTCGTCCTGTCTCGCCTCAACATCGCCTAGGGAACTCTTGAGCGGTGTGCAGTCGACGAGAGCACCTTCGCCTTGGCCCTTCCCGACGGTGGCTAGGGTGCGGGCTCGTCTGACCGCACCGATCGCTCGATGCCTAGTCCTGCGCCCAGCTGCGGCTCTGGCCAGGGCCCTCACAAAGACAACGGTGGCAACGAGCAATGCGGCTATGGACATGGCGGCCACAGGCAAGGTGGTAATCGGGGCGATAGTCGTGCCTCCCGCGATGGTCGTGACCACTGTCGCGACAGCTGCGGTGACTCAGGGGGGCGCGGTCACCAGCAGCAGCCGTTTATGGGCTACTTTGCCCCATTTGGCATGGCCCTCCCTTCACCAAGTCCTAACTAGGTGCCTCTGAACATGGCGGGCGTCCTCGGCCCTCGCCCTGTCGCTCACTCACACATGTACCCGATGATGCATCCAACCGCTCCTGCTCCCTACTATGCGCCACCACCGCCTGCTTACCAGCCTACTCCATTTTCATGGGACTAGGTCACCATGTTCAACACTGCTTACAACAATTCAGGGTACACAAACCCTCGTGATGTATGGTTCTTGGACCCCAGCGCATCCTCTCATGTCACCGGCAATTCTGGTGACCTCACCTCGCTTCATTCCTTAAAGCATTATCCGTCCAATATTATCGTTGGCAATGAGATTCATTTACCTATCACTGCTACTGGTTTCACTTCTCTACCCTCCCTCGCAATTTTTCTCTTTGCAATGTCCTAGTTTCTCCTACTATCGTTAATAATCTTATTTCAATTTGTAAAATTACTCATGACAATAATGTTTCGGTTGAATTTTACCCCTCTGGCTTCATTGTGAAGGATCTTCGCACCAAGAGAATCATCATGATCTCCAGTAGCTCCGACGACTTGTATTCCTTCATCGGCAATAATCTTCGAGGGGGTACCATTCTCTCTGCAACAACCCCCTCCTGTGTATGGCATCATCGCTTAGGCCACCCCGACATTCAGCTCTCACATGCCTTGCTTGTGATTTTCTTCCCGACTATAATAAAACTAGCACACCTATTTGTACGCCTTCCAATTGGGCCACCAACCTCGCCTAGCTTTCCCCCATTCAAGTAGCTTTACTACCGCACCATTCCAACTTATTCACTATGATTTATGGACTTCTTCGGTTGTAAGCTTCTCTGGTTTTCAATGCTATCTAATAATTCTAGCTGATTACTCTCACTTTTCCTGGTCATTTCCTCATAGAAATAAATCCAACACCTCTGTTATCTTGCAGCATTTTTTTAATTATGTTCTTACCCAAATGTGATAATGGAGGGGAATTTATTAACACCGCTCCACACAGTTTCTTCTTTAACACCGGTGTAGCTTATCGTTTTTCATGCCCACATACATCTCCGCAAAATAGGAAGGATGAACGCTTAATTCGCACCACAAATATATTTGCCTCCCAAGGCAATTCCGGTATGCCCACCCCAGAATTCACACAAAATGCACACACGTGCTAAGTCTGGCTATTTCGTGCCAAAGAGCTTAACTGAGGACTCCTCTTCCCATATTTCAACAACCACCTCACCAACTTCATCAACCCAAAGCTAATCCTACCGCATTCGCATAAGGCACTAGATTTGAGGCATTCGTCGGATGACACACCTCCTATCGGCCGACAATCAAATAGCTCCACCACGTCTTCTGAGATCAATGGGCTCACATCTACACCAACAAGCTCTGCTAGAAACATTTGTACAACGGGAACTCTATTGAGCAATGAAACGAAGCTCTTGTTCGCCCCTAACCTGATTGATGTGCATCACAAATCTAGGTAAACACATACGGTAAATCATAAATCGAATCTACCAATTCAGTACTGAAAATTATAGATTTGAACATTACTTTACCTCTCACCCCCTTCCTGGAAGAAGAACTCGAGCTCATCTATATCTCCTGCTGACAGCCGTCCGCCCACAACTCCCTGGTATTCAGCCTTCCGGCCACCGTGTGTGCCCCCGAGTTCACCAGGGGAGGACGAAATCAACCTAGGTCATTAAATTTCCCAACCATGCCCTTGTGCCAAGAACACCAATGCATTGAAAGGCTCGTGTGCCTGCACACCACCCATCGCACATGTCCGACCTCATATCATGTTCTCATCACATTGACCATATTCACGTATTGCAGACCGTATGCCAGGAAAACGAATGGACGCACACATCCCAAAATAATTCTGGACCGTGGTGATAGCATGAGCACCAAAACGCCGCTCTCTCTGAACTTGTATAAGCAGGTAGTATCCTTGTACAGTTCCAGAGCAATACAACATCACAACAATACTTAAAAGCATTTTTCCCTGATATTCCTTGTAAGACAGAGCAACACAGAAGGTTTACTAGTATGATGTTCCTTGTATAGCACAGCAGTACTGTTTCAGTGGGTGAGTGCATGTTAGAGGGAGAAGGGTTAGGGCCTGCTCGGAACATAGGATTTCTTGAGGAATTCCATAGGAAAGCTATTCCTAAGGAATGGTTCCCTTTGCTAGCGTTCGGAATGGAGGAATTGTGAACAGTATTCCAAAGGAAAATTTTCTATCCAATGACAATTTGAGAGGATTGAAAACATCCACTGCAACATTATCTTTGGCGGAAGCCCGAGGCAAGGACACGACAGCATGCAACATGGAGGTGTGAACGTCAATAAGCAATTCCATGTGAGAGGTTATGTGAGTGAGCCCTTATTATCTACCCAAATAAAAAACTCCCTTACGGCATCTCCAACGCTGACCCGCAAACAGGACACCGCATCTGTCCGCGAACACTGATGCAAGAGCCAGCCAACCAAAGCTATCCGGATACATCCGGCTCCAACTTTTTTAAAGTTCGCATACACCCACATGCTCAAAATAACCGCATATCTAGTTCCAGTTTAGCTAAAAAATGTTCAAATGCAGCAAGTAGTTTAAATTTAAATATTACACTCTAACAATGTTGTCCCATTTAACCGTCCATGGATACTCAATCAGATGTTTCCGCTCAGTGCAGTTGCTCATGTTCGGCATACCTGTGTTCCCCTAGTAGAGGCGTAAACCCCTAGAACCGAACAAAGCCTCGGGCATTTTCGCATACATAAAGCCCCCCTACCGGCTACCGTCTCCCGCGCCACAAATCAGTAAGAAATTCCAAAATTTACAAATATTGCGAAACTCCTTTCTGAATCCAGATGCTGCGTGCTTGTGTTTGAGAGACGTGCCGTGGACATGTGCAGTGGACGATCGGACGAGGCTGTGGGTGATGCGTGAGCCCTGGACTCTGCCCATGGAGGAAGGAGCGCGTGGCTCGCTCGGGCACCAAGAGGCCTCCATCTTCCAGAAGCCGACTCATTTGACCCTTCCTTGTTGCACGAGGGGCGTTGGGCAACGAGTGACGCATCCGCTGAGCTACCACCACCGGCCACGGCCACGGCCAGGCCCGGTTGGTTTCCAATCCCACGCTGCTAATATGGATTCTGCTGGAATCAAACTAAGTTAAACTGCATTTGCTTGGCGGGGGTCAAGAGAGAAAGGGACAGGATCATGTACTAACTACGTACAGGTGATCTCACCGTGTTTCTCATTCTGGCAAGGAAACCACGAACCTTTTCTGCCTTCAATTATCGGGAAGAAGAAAGAAAGAAAGGAACGGCTCTGGATCCTGTTGCAGCGCGGGCGCTCCTTCTAGACGACGAAACAATTCCAATTCGCACGACGGACGGAATCGTCTTAAATTAGATTCCACAAGGACGACCGATGATTAGCGATCGCTACGGGCAGCATTTGACCCTGAAGCTAATAGCAAGGTGACGTGAGGGCTTAGGCGCAAACCGGCCCGCTCGGAATAAATAAATACTCCTTCGCCCACTGTGGCTGCCGCTGCGGCTCCTCTGACGACCACCAAACCTCCCTCGCTCACAAAATCTCTTCGCCTTTTTTTCTTTCTCTCCTGGAGAAAAACACATACTACTACTACTCCTGCTAACTGCTTTCTTTTCTCCCTTTTTCCTTTTTTTGGTCCTCTCGCTCCCTCGCGAGCGCGTCGGATCCCCGGCCGCGCGGCGATTCACTCCCGGGACCCGAGGTAACCCCGCCTCCCGACGTTTTTCTTTCTTTCCGGGGGGGGGATAATCTGGGTTTCTGCGGCGATCTGCTCGAGCCGAGTATAGGAATTCCGCAGCTCCGAGGCTGGAATTCGGTTCTGTGGCTGCGGGCGGCCGGGAGGGAGGTTCCTCGGGGGGTTCGCCTCGCCGTGGGGATTAATCCCGCACGCAACCGCAGCCGGACTGGAGGATGCGATCAGGCGAGAATTCGTCGCTTCCACGCCAAGGAACCGCCAGGCCTGCCTGCCTGCCTTTGGAGTCGCGAGTTTGCTGTGGTTCATCTCCATCCCCTCTGCAAGCTGCAGCGATGGGTTCTTTCTAGTGTTCGTGCCTGACGAAGCCAAGTTCGTGCTTCTGTTTTCTCATACAGTACGAGCTTGCTGCGATTCATCGTCCCGTGGAGCGGTGGCCTCTACGCTTCGTGCTCGATAAGGCAAAGTTTCTGTCCACATTTTTGGGAGACCCTGTAACTGTAGGGGAGGAGGACGAGAACAGTCGTAGCAGTACTGTAAGCTGTGCAACAACTACCACCGTACACGCACCTGCATTTTCCTCTTGTGCTGCTTGCCTGGTGCCCGCGCGTGTTGTGGTTGTTGTGGTTGTTGGGGGTGGCGTTGTCTCGGAAACAACCACTTGCTCATGCCTTTGTCATGTCGCACAGATTCTGCTTCTGCAAACCCGGCCGGGCCATCTGCTTTTGCCTTTTAATTTTGCTCTGTTTTTTGTTGCATTAACGCAAGCAATTGGAGAGCTATCAAGTCAAGCGAATATGTTTGTCATGTCAAGTCACTTTCTTTGAATAACTCACCTGCGTGTGTGAAGGTCAAAGAGAGTTGCTGATTTTGCTTTGCTTCCCTGGACCTGTTTGTGGCGTTGCAGTCCTGCTAGGAGCCTCGAGCAGAGCTGACCACGGCGTGCCGGAATCATCTTTCGTCGCTCCTCCTGACCAGCTGACTTCCGATGGGATGGGGAACCCTCATAACCAGGCGCCTCAAAGTTTTCTCCTTGGCGCTCTTCGTCTACTTAGACTATAAGGTGCGGTTGTTTGCTTCTTTCCATGCTCTTCTTTCGACTTCCGTTGTTCTGGTGGAAGCAGATTAACATCTTTCTGAGCTACAAGCAGGCTGTTCAGAAGAGAGTCCAGTGGGTTAGTGCTGTCAAGAAGAATGCTATATGGGCAAAGACACACGAGCGGAATGCGCGCCGTGTTCTCAACCTGATGATAGAGCTAGAAGGTTTGTGGGTGAAAATGGGCCAGTATCTGTCCACGAGAGCAGACGTGCTTCCTGAGCCGTACATAGAAGTCCTGAAGCAGTTGCAGGACTCGCTTCCTCCACGCCCTCTTGAAGAGGTATGTATACATTAATTAGTGAATGGTAGATTGAAAAATAATTTAATCATAAGCATTTCCATTTTTGTAGCCAACCAATCTGGCAACATCATATAGCATGACTTAATGTAGTTCATCTTAGTCTTAGTTTTGGTCTGTTGTGTGCAGGTTTGTGGAACCATAGAAAAAGAACTTGGGAAACCCATGCGTCAACTGTTTGCTACTTTTGACGTTGACCCTCTTGCGACCGCATCAGTAGGTCCTGTTGCTCCCAAATGAACTATATTTTCTCTGGTGTAAATTCATAGCATGGTTGAACACTTGTTGACAGATAGCACAAGTTCATCGTGCAACTCTGGAAGACGGCAGAGAAGTGGTTGTGAAAGTTCAGCATGATGGTATCAAAGAGATCATATTAGAGGTTCTTTTCTTTTTTCTGGAAATAGTGTTTTGTAAGACAAGTAGGATTGCTATTGTAACTTTCATCTGTGATCAGGATTTGAAGAATGCAAAATCATTGATCGAATGGATTGCATGGGCAGAACCTCAGTATGACTTCAACCCAATGATTGATGAATGGTGCAAGGAGGCACCCAAGGAACTTGATTTCAATCATGAAGCAGGTAGTTCTCCTTGCTCAGATTCTTAGGTACAGCATTCATAAAGAGGTTATCATGATAATGTAAGGCGCAAAATCTACTTTCAGACAACACTAGGACTGTCTCCAAGAATCTTAGTCGGAAGACCGAAGGTGGGAGTGACAGTGTTTCCAGCTATGTTGATGTACTGATACCAGAAATTATTCAGGTCTAACTGTCAGCCCGAATTTTATTCTGTTTGTCTTGCATTAGTGTTTGCAAATCACGTGACCATCGTCTGACCCATTCTTCTTTGTATCAGTCTACTGAAAAGATTCTAATTCTGGAATACATGGACGGCATTCGCTTACATGACAATGATTCATTGGAAGAATATGGTGTTGATAAGAAAAGACTCGTTGAAGAGATAACCCGTGCTTATGCTCATCAAATATACATTGACGGTTTCTTCAATGGCGATCCTCATCCTGGTATTGTAATTCTATGCTTCTTTAGGCAGATCTTGTGTTACATAAATTCTGTTCTCCAATATTTCCATTGGATTTCTTTGTGTTGCTTTCACACCGATTCATACTAACATGCTTTTCTTTTCTGTAGGCAATTTTCTTGTAAGCAAGGAACCTCCACACAAACCGATTCTCCTTGATTTTGGGCTCACTAAACGCATATCACAATCAATGAAGCAGGCACTAGCAAAGATGTTTTTATCATGCGCTGAGGTTTGTAACATTTTGATCTTACAAATAATACACATGGCATCAAAGAGCGAAGTCAGTTAAGAGTATCTTTTGTAGCTATAAGCAACAAGCATTTCCTTGGGAGTAACTGTAACCCCTCTTTTGTATTATGGTTGAATCAAAAGAAGCATATCTTTTACTACTCCGTCCCATAATGTAAGACATTTTTTGACACCACCAATGTCAAAAAACGTCTTACATTATGGGACGGAGGGAGTAATATTTTAACTTTTTTCATGTAATAAATATTGTGGCTCTTTATCGCTGCATTACACACCAGTGATATTGCAGACTGGTAGATGACACGACATATTCAACAACTATAAGATAAGCGAGACAGAATCAGGAACTTGGCTTTATTTTTGCGACCATGTTTTTTCCTATAGTAAATTATTAAATTTCACGCAACACTGCGTGATCATAGGCACAAATGTAATTTTTTGTGAGATGTTCGCTTCATTCTATCTTTTGTCGCTTATTACTAGCTTGCCATTCTTTTGTTTAAACTCTATAATTTACAATTCTGAGATCAATCTGTAGGGGGACCAAGTGGCACTGCTGTCAGCCTTTGCAGAGATGGGGCTTAAGCTGCGAGTTGACATGCCTCAGCAGTCTATGGAGATTGCCTCAATATTTTTTCGCCAGTCCACTACAGCAACTGAAGCGAAAGTATGCTGAAGGCCTGTTCTAGATTTTTTTTGTTCCTAATACTGCAGGAAGTTGTAGTAACTGGTTGGTTGTGGTTTGTTCCTACTTATTAGGAGAACATTAAAGCATTGAATGAGCAAAGAGAACGAAACGCCAAAGCCCTTCAAGAGAAGATGAAATTGAACAAGAAGGAGGTTAAACATTTCAATCCTGTGAGTAGCTATGCCCAGCTAATTACTTTCCTTTAAGCTGTGTTGGGTTTGTCAACCAAGAGACCGGTGTTAAATGAAGGTTTTCTTGCTATCAGGTTGATGCTTTCCCTGGGGATGCGATAATTTTTATGAGGGTCTTGAATCTTCTTAGAGGTTTGTCTTTGTCTCTTGAACTTGTACATTCCTCTGACATGTCCATCATCTCACATGGCTGTTTTTCATTTATACCTGCAGGGCTTTCAGCTTCACTGAATGTTAGGATAGTTTATCTGGACATCATGAGGCCATTTGCTGAATCAACTTTGCTAGGGTGAGATGCACGCCATGCCTGTGTTTTGCATCAGCTTTGTGCGGATCATTCTTTTCGAATTGCTAATAATTTAGGCTTCATTGATATCAGGAGTATGACACATGGGCCCTCAACTAATAGCGAGTGGATTTATGACTCACCTGTTAACTCTGAAGTGGAGTCTAAACTGAGGAGTCTTCTACTCGAGATGGGAAACGACAAAATTTTGGGACTACAAGTGGGTCAATAATCTCATGCCACTCACTTACATGCCATGACAGTACTGTAGCAATATTTTGTATGCCGAAATTTCACATCACGAGTTTACCAACGATATCTGCATACGGTTGTCTTGTTGCAATGCAGCCTTACTGATATTCCTCCCGCAGGTATGCGCATACAAAGACGGAAAGGTCATAATAGACACCGCTGCTGGTACGTTAGGGAAATACGATCCACGTCCCGTTCAGCCTGATTCTCTGTTTCCGGTTTTCTCGGTGACGAAGGGCATCACTGCTGGAATGGTACATTGGCTCGTCGACCAAGGGTGAGTGGTTAATTTCAGCACCAAGTTTTTTCTTAGCATGCCACTGTAAATCTGTTTGCAGGCCATCGGGCTGCATTATGCTGTAGAATTAGTCATGCTATGTGCAATTTTTTGCTCATCGTCATATTCATCTTCATCTTAGTTTTACTCATACTACATGAAAAGGGCCTAGAAGTATAAACATGGTAGCATGTTGCAAGGAAACAGAGTATTCTGTCTCAGTATACTCAATATTCAGTGTACTATGTTGCTGTAGTTTTAGGTGCAGTCTCACTTTACCCTTTCCATTTCTTCCCTGCGTCTAAAAAAACGGACAGGGATCAGGTGACTTGCCCACAGTGAGTCACGCCGGAACTTGCGGGCACCCATCCATTTGATCTGAAATGGACTGCCCGGATCAAGTCCAGTAGCAACAAGGACTATTCATTCATTCTCGAAAAAAAAGGACTATTCATGATTACTGTTCACGAGGCACTGTAGACCGGATCCTGTAGACGTACCCTGTATCTGTCTCATTGTTTACGTCGAATGGTATAAAGAGGGTGGCAAGTCGCTATACTGTTCACCGGTGACTCGCCCACGGCAAGTCACCGGATCTCAGTCCCTAAAAAATGGAGAGCGCTGAGCGTCCCTCTCTTTCTCTCTCCCCGACCGAAGGGCCCCATCCCACCCCCACTTCCCCACGAGATTTTCAAAAACCCCCCCTTCCTTCCACCCAAAACCCTAAGCCGCCCCAGACCGCGGCGGTGATGGAGGTGCCGCCGGAGATGCTCGACGCTCTCCCCCGTCCCCCCCCCGCCGCGCCGCCGAGCAGAGCCTCTCTGCCATGGCCTCCACCCCGGGCTTCGCGCTTTGTGGATGTTATTGGCAGTATCCACTGTTGATCGAAAAGAAAGTCTCACTTTACAAAAGTCACACTTTTTTTTACATTATGTGTGTTCTGACGCACCTAAAAGGATCTGTGCTTCTACTTTAGGCTTTCTAGCATCTCATTCTTATGTGAAGCAGATCCTTTGGATCTCTGGCTGTTGTGCATGATTCTCTTTGGAGACTACTAAGCATCTTTTCCATGTTACCTTATGCTTTTATACACTTTATCTTGTCCATATAGTGACTGTATGCTCTGATCTTTCAGGAAGTTGAAGTATGAAGAAACAGTTGCCGATATATGGCCAAAATTTGGGGCTAACAAAAAGGAGCTAATCAAGGTGCAAAAACTTATTTCACTTATGCTATGTAATGAGACACAGTGTTTCAGGATACTAACAGACTCATTTGTCACTTCGTAATAAAGGTGCACCATCTTCTCAATCATACATCTGGTTTACATAATGCTCTGGGAGATGTGGTCAAAACCGATCCTATGTCGGTATGTGATTGGGAAGAGATGCTAGACCAGATTGCCAAATCTACACCCGAAACTGAGCCTGGTTCATCACAAATTTATCACTACCTATCCTTTGGTTGGCTGTGTGGCGGTCTCATAGAGGTATAATTAATCTAAGAAAGTGCACTCATATTGCTTGTGTTATAACTTTATTTCACGAATCCTAACACTGGCATTTGACAATAACAGCATGCATCGGGGAGGAAGTTTCAAGAGATCCTAGAAGAGGCTATTGTTCGTCCTCTTCACATCGAGGGAGAGCTATATGTCGGAATTCCTCCAGGTATGTTAACGGATCTAAAAAGAAAGTGTTTAGATAGTTTACAATATTTGTTCTTTGGTTTTTTCGTGATTATGCAAATTGTCTTCTATATGCTGCTTTTCTTCAGTCTGAAAGAGTCAGAAACAGAAGTACTGGAATAATTTGAAATTTAACACTATGAAAAACGAAATCCTAGGGAGAGACTACAGCGTATCTGGAAATAACACATTGGATTGGTAATTCTGCATATGTTATCAAGACAACTTTGGACTTAGCTTCACAATTTCCAGTTCTGAGAGGCACATCTTACAAGGCTGACGTTGTTCATAATATGTGCCCTTTTTAGGTGTTGAGTCTCGCTTGGCAACGCTGACAGTCGACATGGAAGAAATTCAGAAGCTACAAGGGATCAAGCCAGGGCCAGACGTCCCACCAGAACTGCTGAGCGGCATTGCACAGATGGCGGCTGGTGTACCAGCTATGTTCAACACGCTGAACGTTCGCCGCGCCATCATCCCCGCCGCCAACGGCCACTTATCCGCCCGTGCGCTCGCTCGGTACTACGCGGCGCTGGCAGCCGGCGGCGCCATTCCCCCGCCGCACTCCAGCAATGCCAAGCCGCTCCTGGGCGGCCATGTGCACACGCCCGCATTCCCCACCGCCACCACGTCCAAGAAGAAGAAGAAAGGCTCCGCGAAGAAGAGCAGCGGAAGCTCGAGCTCACTGGAGAAGGTCGAGTACGCCCAGCTGCGCACCAGCGACGCCGACAGTGAAGTGTCGGTGGCGACATCAGGGAGCACCGGCGGCAGGTTGTTCAGCAACAGTGACAGCGGCATCATGGACGCGTTCATGGGCGTCGGTGAGTACTCGGGCATGATCCACCCGAACGGCAAGTTCGGGCTCGGGTTCAGGAGGTACGGCAGGTCGGGCGCGCCACCAACAGGGTTCGGGCACTCCGGGATGGGCGGGTCGAACGGGTTCTGCGACCCGGAGCACGGGTTCGCCATCGCCGTGACGGTGAACAAGATGGCACTGGGGTCCGTCACGCGGAGTGTGGTGCGGTTCGTGTGCGAGGAGCTGGGCGTGCCGGTGCCCGACGAGTTCTCCGTCGCCGGGGAGAAGGGTCCCGACATGGTGCTCAACCTCACGCCGCCGGCGGAGTAGGTTGACATGTAGGAATTTGAAAGGCACGGCATTAATTAACACGGTAGCTATTAATACACACGCGCGGGGGTCATTTTGACGGGGTGTTTTACACTGTAAAACTTCAGCAGCGGCTTGTACGTATGAAATTGTAATTCTTGATGTGAATGATGGCAGAGAGGAGAATGCAAAATTGGCTCTAATACATCAATTGTTTGGTGAACTTTGCTCATCACCGTTACAAAAACCAGGTTTATTTGCTACAGCTCCTTTTACTAACGAGCAAATGGCAACAAATTATGTTATCCATTATTGAGGCACAAATGTTTTATTATAGGATTTTTTTTAACACAGTACAATCACATATGTCCATATACACTCATCCCTACTGAACAAGCACCAATGCCAAGTTTAGGACTTGAACCCTGGTGGGTTGGTTCCACCACAAAAACCTAACCTTTAAGCTACACTCAATTCTCAATTCTCATAGTGAATGGAATTGAAAAAACTATTTTTAGTTTCTCAGCTATAGCATGAACCTAGTTTTGGTCCTAACTAGCAAAACAAGCCCGTGCGTTGCAACGGGAGGAAAAAAAAGCATCCCTCATGCACATATTTGACAATATCAGCAAACAATATTCTTAAAAAAATATTTATGGGCACAACTTCAAACAATATGAAAATCAACGTTAAGCCACTGATTTACATTAAGCTCGTATCAGTAGTTTAGTGTACATCATTGTACAGGGTTGGTAGTGCACTGTGCGAAATAGAGGGGATGATTATGTATCTATTTTAACTTTTAGAATATGATGTCAATAATAGATTTTGTGAGAGCATCAAACTGTCATATCTACTAAATTTGAATAGGGTAGGAAACATATATAATAGACATTTAATTTGCTAGTTCTCAGCTAGCTGAGAAATAATTTGGTCTCAATCACCTCTATACCCGCTGGATTAATACGCTCAGATTTATACGTGTTACTCCTGTCGTGGTATTTTGTGTGTGAGCGAGTCGAGACTGGACCTTTGTGTGGTCAGGACATGTATGAGCTTTTCAACGCCTTTTTTTTGTTTGTCCTATGCTATAATTACTTGTGGGAGAGACGCACGAGGTTGTCTAAAAGAAACAAGCTGAAACGAGGTGAGCTTCTTTTTTCTTTTTTTGCATTTCATTTTCTGGTTCTTGTTATCATTCGGTTTATTTTTTATTTTTATTTTTATTTTTTCTCTGTCAATATTTTCCTACTTTCTCTTTTAGCATTTCTTTATTATATATGTAAACACTTAACTAATTTATAATCTGATAAGATTTATCATTTTTCTTTGTTCTTGTTTTCCTTTTTTTTTCTCTCACTTGGGTTTTGTTGTGGTCTTATTATTATCATACATGTGTTTAAGGGGGTCGCAACTGCATGTGTTTAAATGGAGTCGCAACTATATATTTCAAATGGAGTCGCAATTACATGTTTTCAAATGGAGTCGCAATTACATGTTTTGAAAGGGAGTCGCAACTACATCTCTTCAAGGGGGGTCGCAACGCAACTGCATGTTTTCGAATGGAGTCGATCCTACATGTCTTCAAAGGGGTCGCAACTGCATGTGTTCACAGGGGGTTGCAACTGCATGTTTTCATATGGAGTCGCAACTGCATGTCTTTAAGGAGGGGTCGCAATTGCATGTCTTCAGAGGGGGTCGCAACTGCATGTGTTCACAGAGGGTCGCAACTGCATGTTTTCAAATGGAGTCGCAACTGCATGTCTTTAAGGAGGGGTCACAATTGCATGTCTTCAAAGGGGGTTGCAACTGCATGTTTCACGGGGGGTCGCAACTGCATGTTTTCAAATGGAGTCGCAACTACATGTCTTCAAAGAGGGGTCGCAACTGCATGTTTTCGAATTGAGTCGCAACTACATGTCTTCAAAGGGGGTCGCAACTGCATGTGTTCAGAGGGGGTCGCAACTTCATGTCTTCAAAGGGGGTCGCAATTGCATGTGTTCAGAGGGGGGCACAACAGCATGTTTTCAGAGGGCTCGCAACTGCGTGTTTTTAGATGGGATCACAACTACATGTTTTCAAATGGAGTCGCAGCTACATGTCTTAAGGGGGGTCGCAACTGCATGTTTTCCAATGGAGTCGCAACTACATGTTTTGAGAGGGGTAGGCAAGATATTTTTCAGCCGAGTGCGATCAACATTGTGTAAATTCACAAAAAAATTAAACTTGTGGACACTTTTTAAAATTTTAAATATTTTTTCAAATTCACCAAAAAATCAAGTTGATTAACATTTATTTTCAAATTCTTCAAGATTAAATTCGAGAACATTTAAAAAATGATAATTTTTTAAACCCCTGTTTTTTTAGAACATGAACATTTTCTAAGCATTTTGGACATTTGAGTTAAAAGCTAAATTTTTTTGAATCTATATCATACACCATGCAACGACTATAGTGGCTTGCCGTCCTTAAAAAAATGCACAGCTTTTTGTTGTGTGATTGCAAGTAAATCGACGTGTAGCGGTCATTACGCAGCTAGCAACGTGGTATTCTTTTCCACGTGCTTGCCGATTTGTTGGGCCGGTCCAATTACGTTGTTAGCAGATCACATATATCATCGATTGACAAAAATGATTTGTGCTAAAAGATTAAAAAAAATGATGTCAGCTAATGCCAGGTGAATGAGACCAAACTATATCTCAGCTAGATGAGTTCTAGGCACTCCCATTTAAAATACCCCATATAGAGAAGATATTAATTAAGTTTACATCCTAAAGCAATTTAGAAATGATTAACATGTAATATAATAGCATATTTGAAATGTACACATTTTTTTTGAGAGATTTTCATATATAACATGTTAGATTTGAAGATAGGGTTTGAAAGTTATGATTTGTTTGAAAAATATTTGATTCTGCCAAAAAAAGAAGAGAAAAGGAGAGAAAAAATTAGGGAGAAAACGGACTCGGGTCTCCCGGGTGCAAAACCGACACCCTTGCCACAGCACTGCCAACCTTCCGGTGATTCATGTGGGGTGTTTTCTCTAAATGGACACAATGTGGACGCGATTTGTAAAGGAAAAAGCTGAATCATTTTTTAACTTATGGGTGGCATACTGAGTAATTTTTTCACAACTTCGGGGGCAATTTCGGTGACGGACGACCAGAAGCGATAGCCGCTTTATTATTAGGGAAAGATAAACTATGAAACCATACAAATGTGATCCTCAACTTTGTAAAACCAGACATGCACACTTACTAACCCAAATTGACAATGAAAGACATTCACAAAAAGAAAATGAGGACAATAAAAAAAATCTAATAATAATGGAACATTGGTTCACGTATAAATTATAGACGCTGATAAGTTTCGAACGTTCAGGATTTGACCATGGCAAACGAGCATTTTTTGTGGCAATTTAATGTTTGCTGCCATGGCAAGTTCAATTGGCAAGCATGGCAAATTCACACTCAATTACCCTAAAAAATCGCACTCAGTTCATTTTTTGACAAGAAATTGCCTGCTCGTAAACAAAAATTGACATCCTCGCGTCAACTAATTTTTTATAAAAAACATTCGATTTGCCATGGTCAAAATCCGAACGTTCGGGGTTTTATAGTTTCTGTAAATTATTGGACAACGCCCTACATGTATTAAAAAAAGAAAAAATTAGGAAAACTAGTGAAAAGAGGAAATAAGGTTTATTTGTATGTTTTATTAATGGTTGGTCTTTTGAAAATATTATGTCTTATGCATTTTTCTAAGACTTCTCAAATCCATATCTTTTGGTAATTTATCAAAAACTTATTAACTACTCCCTCCGTCCCAAAATTAGTGTCTCAACTTTGTACTAATTTTAGTACAAGTTTGTACTAGAGTTGAGCCAATCGACAATGAAAGGCATTCATGAAAATAAAAAAAATGAGGAAAATAAAAAACATCTAATAATAATAAATCTTTTATAATCATGAAAAATGTAGATTTAAATATAATTTATTGGACACTCATGGTAAGAGGACATATGTATTATTTGATAGGTTTTGTTAAGTTGGTATTTTGAAAATACTTATGACTTACACCTTTTTTCTAAGACTTACCATTTCCATATCTTTTGGTAACCCATGAAGAACTTATTAACTATGGTTACTCTTATTGTTTTAGCCAATACAGATATATTTTCTTATATTTTTTTTTATGATTTTGAACTTGTTAAGAAAATGGTGTTCTCCATTACTTTAGCTAATATAGTTTGACACTCTACTCCTTTTTATTAAGTTTGTTGCAACTATGTGAAGCCAAACAATGCATTGATGGTGAAACCACACTGACTGGTTTGGACTACCAATTTATTTTTCTAAATCTGAGGTTCAAATGTAGCTTGTATGACTACAAAATTTCAAGACTAAAACAAGACCTAGTTGAAGTACAAGGACATAGGACATTTTTTGTAAAGATGTCCTAAATGTCTTAGATGTGAGTCCTGTAAAGCTAACTAATAGTCCTTATAATACTCCCTCAGTTTCAGAATACTTGTCGTGGCAAGTATTTTGGAACCGAGGGAGTAGCAAGCTTTAAGTTGTCTTTCATTTCCTTATTTTATTTCAGTGATAATTGTCCTATGTAGAAGATGATTTCTATGTCGATCAACAACATGCGACTGCTGAAAATGATAGCCAAGGACATGCATACTGCATTGTGGGTCGGCTATAGTTAACAGATCACCCATTTCGCCTCTCCTATTGATTTTAGGAGAGACGAAATTGGGAAATACATTTCTAATTTATGAATTAATAATTTCAACAATGCACACACTTTCAAACTCATCGGCAGATTTTTTTTTAGACAAACTCACAAAGCTTTATTCACCCATCACAAGGTTTACAGGGACGAAATCAAGATTTCCAGGTTGGCCTAACCAAACATGGCGGCCAATACCCAAAGATAACGCATGCTTTGCAAGTTTGTGAGCCTCCACATTTGAGGTCCTATATTCGTGACTAATCAAACAGGAAGAAAAAACTCTAGAACGATCTATGATTTCATGTACCACAGCCCCATATAGTGCCGATGTGCCATTCTTGATTGCTTCTACGGCCACCACCACCCACAGCACAGCCCAATATTTTTTTGTTTTAATTGAATTCAGTCACAGCCCAATCAAAGGGTGCCTGAGATTGAATTCAATTAAAACAAAGGGAGGGAGGCCTAAAACTGACTGGGCTGGCCCATCTAGCGATCCACACACGTAACCTGGCTGGCTCGCACGACGCAAACGACCAGGCGCTCTCGCCCAGCCGCGCCGCCACCCAGCCGACGCCACCGCACCGCAGCATATTCCTCGAGGAGAGAGAGATCAGCCTCCACGCCGGTCGCCGTCCACTCCCCATCCATCCCATCCCATCCCATCCCATCGAGGAGGCCGCCTCCCTCTCCCCATCTCTATCTACAGTATCTCTTAAATAAAAGTTGCGATCCTTCCGACGGAACCGACGCCACAGCATCAAACGGTTTTGCTCCCCCGTGACTCTTTTCTTCTTCCAACGGGCACACACGAGCACAAACCACCGCATCTTCCTCTCCATCTCAACTCCTCCTCCCATGGCTTCCGGCGTCCACGCGGCGGCGGAGGGCGTCGCCGCGCTCGGGATCTCCGCCGGCGCCGACTGGGCCGAGCCCTGCCCCGCGCTGCGCCGGAACCTGCACCTCCTCTCCCGCGACCAGGTAATCAACCCCGCCGCATCCTCTAGCATTCATTCCCACTTAGTACTGGTACTAGTAGCATATGCGCTAGTCGTGCCATGCTATGCTCCGGCCGTTCGTCCCGAAATCAGTTTTTCTTTCTTTTGGACGGCGGTGCTCGCGAAATTCATAGGATTTGGCGCAGTATCTTACTTATAATTTCGCGCTGGCTGGTACGGCCAACTACCTCGGCCTAGTTCCCTCACGTGCTGATGGTGACGGCGATGGCTTGCTGTTGCCCACTCGAGCATCTCCTGCAAGTTAAAGGCCTCTTACAAAGTGCGGTTTTGTCCTTGCTGTACTTCATCCTGCACTACCGAATCTGAGAACATTGACTCGACGGACCGTACATTACACAAACTTCGATTTTGCGCGTAAAAAAATGACAAAATTTTGATAGGAACTGCAATGGACTATACTTCGATTTTTCGCGTGAAAACTGATAAATTTTGATCGAACTGCAATGCACTGTGCACATTGTTTGGGTTTGAGTTCTCTGTAATACCTTTTTTATTTGCCTCCTGGGTGATTCTAGGTTGAACTTGCAAAGATGGTGCTGAATGAAGGTCAGGGGCACTTGTTTGAACACTGGCCAGAACCCGGTGTCGACGACGACAAGAAGAAAAGCTTCTTTGATCAGGTGTGTCTGTGACTGTATATCCATCAAGTTTTTCAATGTTTATGTTACCTGTATGTGCGTAGTTATCATGGACCCATGGAATATCCTAGCCACCTCTCAACTTGTCTGTTACTAGCTTTCTATTCTATTGGAAGTCGATGAATTTCATATGGCAGAATTGGTGCAAAGTTAAAGATTGTTCGTTTCCTTCTAAAAGTTTTCATTGCCTAGGTTTCCGGACTTAACTCAAGCTATCCTGGTGGGCTGGCAGCATACATCCAGAATGCCAAAAAGCTTTTAGCAGATTCAAAGGCAGGACAAAATCCATATGATGGTTTCACACCTTCTGTAAGTCTTGCCATGCACCATTTTCTCATGGATTTTGTTGGGGTCTTCATACGCACTTTCTTGTGTTGTATGTCATGTAAATTTTCAATTCCGAATACTCAATTGCTCCTTTTCTTTCCGGCTCTGAACCATTGCGTACTGATATGCCTCTTTATTATCTGAACGAAGTACATGGTGTTAACAGATGAACTGTATTTTCAGGTTCCCTCAGGGGAAGTATTGACGTTTGGTGATGAGAATTTTGTTTCACTGGAAGCAGCTGGGGTAAAAGAAGCACGCAATGCTGCATTTGTTCTTGTAGCTGGTGGTCTTGGTGAAAGACTTGGTTACAAAGGAATTAAGGTAATGTGGCTTGAGTTCCTAATAGTATACTTACAACCAAGAATTGGAAAGACTGTCATGTTGACGTATCACAGTTAAAATTTTGTATCCATGATTTGCAATGGTAGCAGGTATGTACATCATTCAGAATTGTGCTTTAGAGCATCCATATCCCTAGGTGGTTAGCAGACGCTAAAGGCAGAGAAACTAGCTACCACCAGTGCAAATTGATGCGAGAATAGGTGCTAAGATAAAAAAAATCTTAGCATCAATGCTACGCCAAATAAATTACTTTTAATTAGCTTTTGTATATGAAATTGTAATTTAAATGAAAAAACTGAAAGAACTTAGCGTTGATGCTATGGGATGTGGTAGAACTTTTTAAAATAAGTATATAGAGAAATCTGATTTATCCAGCTTGGCACTTAATTTAAAGACAATTGGGATGTGGATGCTTTTAGCAGATATATTGTTTTGCTGTAATGCAGCTGTGGCACTGATTGTGTTATTTTATTAGAATATTTCCACTTTCACACACTATGTGCTACAACATATTCTCATCATATGTTGGATAGCAGTATCGCACATCATGCCCAACACAGAATTTTTTAGACTGTACATCAGGTAATTTGTGTAGGTCTTATTTCATCCTGTTGTTACAATTTGAACACGGAACATATTCCCTGTGGAAATCTGTTGTTTTGTTGGGTGGGATGACCTTGACATCAAGAAAACTTCTGAACGTACCATGTCACAGATTCTGTTAACTATTTCATTGCACAGGTAGCACTCCCCAGGGAAACAACCACTGGGAAATGTTTTCTTCAACATTACATAGAGTCTATTCTGGCTTTACAAGAGGCGAGCTGCAAAATGGAGGGTACGTAGACTATGATGCTTGTCATTGTTGATTAGTTTTCTCACCAACACTTTGTATACTTCTTATAATAGTTGTCACTGCTGATCATTTTGCTTAGTTTAACATTTTCCTGAAATGAACTACCATGCTGTACAATGTTGATCTTGGTAAGCTTTCGTTACTATGGTTTCTGTTGGTTGGCATGACTGCCTGAATGAGCTGACGTGAGCTCGTATAAGTAGCTTGAGTGGCTTCTGTTATAATATGTAAAAAAGGAATGTCATTCAAATATATCACGTAGTATGTAAGGCTGAGTACATCATTGGATTAGTACTGCTAATCTGATATTATCTACTTATATAGACTAGACCAAGATGAACTTAGGCCAAATTAAAGACCTGAATCAGATAAGTTAAACCCGTTTTGTTTGGACTCTGGTTTCTAAATTCAGTCTGCACATTGATAGAATGCAATTCTACCTCTCCTTTCCCCAACCTGATAGACCTTTAGCCAACATTTTGGACATAGAAACATAAATTTTGGTGTCTTGTGAATGGCTCGTCCAGCATGATTTTAACTGTTTATTTTCATTATTTCGAAATTCTCTTATTTAGGGCCTCAAGAAAAGCAAGACATAGCTTTGATTAATATTTTCATTCTTTGAGTGTGCAGGCGAATGCCATACGAAGATCCCATTTGCTATTATGACTTCGGATGATACAAATGCACTGACCATCAAGCTTTTGGAATCAAACTCCTATTTTGGAACGGAACCATCACAAGTGAAAATTCTAAAGCAGGTGGCTTTCTATTTTGCCTTTTCTTCCATGTGCGTAGGGACCAAAAACATACACAGCTGTTACTTTTGGTGCTGACCAATGCTTATTTGTTTTAGGAAAAAGTAGCATGTCTAGCTGACAACGTTGCAAGGCTTGCATTAGATCCAAATGACAAGTACAAGATCCAGGTTGCTAACTACATATTATCTCTTAAACTGGGGTTTAAAATGTATTATTGTTGTTTTTATCTTCTCAAGTTTGCACTTCTCTTACTTCTGGTTTTGTGATTTGGCAGACAAAGCCACATGGGCATGGAGATGTTCATTCTCTTCTTTATTCAAGTGGATTACTTGAGCAATGGTATGCTTGTTGGTTCAAGAACTGGATGCATTTTTTAGTTGAAGAAACTGTCTGAATCAGACAAGTTTGCCTTTTTGAAGTCTATTAACTGTTATCATTGATTTGTTTGAAGTAGTTTAGTAAAGTAATCAGTCAACCTTCAAACCTGCACACGAAAATCTTAGGATATGTATATATTTTATAATACCTCACATTCTTTTGACAGGAAGAGTACAGGACGGAGATGGGTTCTCTTTTTCCAGGACACAAATGGATTGCTCTTTAATGTTTGTACACCACCTTTTTCTACTGTATTATAATTAGGAATACTGTAGGATGCCACGAACTTAGTTCGACCATCTTTTTGTAGGCAATACCATCAGCATTAGGTGTCAGTGCCACCAAGGGCTACAATGTTAATTCTCTTGCAGTTCCTCGAAAGGCAAAGGAAGCCATTGGTGGAATAACCAAACTTACTCATGTTGATGGTAAATTCGCTACTTTCACCACATTTCATGGGAGCTATTTATGGGTATATATATGGAAATTTTGATGCTTCTGACAATGGGGTCAATAATAATATTAATATTACAAATCAATAGTGATTACAGAGTATATAATCAGTACTGCTGGAATCAATAAAAAGTATCATTATTTGTCCAAAAAGATCTATGTGATCCCTATTCTTCAGCTTATCCTGTACTGCCTACCTATCAATTCTGATGGAAGAAGGCATTTTCATGTGTATTTTTTCACTTCTCTACAACTGTTTTGTACTTCCGTTCTGTCAAATTTGACTTGGATCCGTTCCTATATGTAGGTAGAACAATGGTGATCAATGTCGAGTACAATCAGCTTGATCCACTCCTTCGTGCAACTGGGCATCCTGATGGAGATGCAAATTGTGAAACAGGCTATTCTCCATACCCTGGAAATATAAACCAGGTAATATTGCAAATAGATATGTTAAAACAGTAAGGATTTGTCTACTCCCAAATGATTCTTTGCTTCAATGGGTCTCAAATACTGAAAACATGGTGCTTAAACATAGCCTGTTTATTCAATATCATCAGTGTGATCTTTTAGTCTAGCTAGTATCAATACTACTATGAGTAGTCGCCGATGTTGCTGCCACATAAATTGCAGTCTAACTGTTGATGAACCTTTACATGTTCTCCATTGTTCTAATAGTGAACAATACTTTGCTGTCAGTTTTAGAATGCATATTGTCTTGGGAGCTCCTCTTTGTTATGCTGACTTTATGCTGCACTTCTGCAGCTGATACTGGAGCTTGGACCATACATTGAGGAGCTCAAGAAAACACATGGCGCCATTTCTGAATTTGTAAATCCAAAGTAAGTATGCTGCCATGTGGTGCCTCCAAGGACGTTTTTTACAATGCTATTTGGGCGACGAGTATGTGTCCAGTTTCCATTCAGTGGTGGAAGTTGTTTCTATCAGTGGTCATTTAAGGTTGGGAGCATGAACTTGCTCTTGGTTTTGCTCTTTCTTTCTGTAACCTAATTTATGGTGCACATAAAGGTAACATGTGTTTTTTATAGTATCTTCCTAGATGCATCATTGATTAGAAGTTTATGACTAATCTCGCAAGCACTGTATAATAGAGTCTTAATGCCGTTCATATGTCCTGATGTGATATTGTGAGTTTTGCTGACCACAACTTTGAGTATCTTATTCTAACATTATCATACTTGTCTTTTTGTTAATTTAGGTATACTGACTCTACCAAGACAGCATTTAAATCCTCCACTCGTCTTGAGTGCATGATGCAAGACTATCCGAAAACACTACCTCCAACTGCAAAAGTTGGGTTCACGGTAAGGAACAACCTATCTTCTCGTCACTATACTATGGTCCTTACATTGATCATGTTAGTAATCTGGTTATATGATTCAGATACAAAAGAAAAAGGTTTTCTCTCTGGATGCATGTTTCACGTCCTTACTGTCATTCTTTGCCATTGTTAATGTAGGTGATGGATACTTGGCTTGCATATGCTCCTGTAAAGAACAATCCTGAAGATGCAGCTAAAGTATGATTTCGGCCCTTTTTAATACTAATTTTTGTATACTTCGTGTTGCATCTATACTTTTAAACTTGCATATGAAGAATTTATGCTTGGTAAGAAGCGTGTTTCTGTGTTTGTTCTTAGTTTATGCTCAGTTGATGAATTATGATCGAGGTTGAAGTGTGTGACTTTCTCTGCACTTTTGAACTTGCATATGAAGCATTTATGACTGATAGGATAAAGACTTGTTCTGAATTTATCTGCTTGCATTGATGAATTATTATGATCTTGATTAAAGTATGTATCTCGATAGCCATGTTAGTTGTCAGTATCGATATTGCCTCGCTTCGACACGTTGAGCACTCTTTGATGGCGCCATCTGTATTTCATATGCACATTTATGTCACTATCCCCAGTTTAAAGTTTGCAAGAGGTTGCCATTTATTATACAGATATCGTGCAAGAGTCGTACTTCGATTTGTAAGCAGTCTCTGGTACACCTTTTTGTAGGTTCCAAAAGGCAATCCTTTTCATAGTGCAGCCTCAGGAGAGATGGCAATTTACAGGGCAAACAGCCTTATTTTGAGAAAGGTGATGACACTACCAGGCACTTGCTCCTTGTCAGCTTGTTTGCGTTCCAGCTCAACGAACTCCTTTTTCCACCATTCTTTTTCCAGGCCGGGGCACAAATATCTGACCCTGTAGTCAGCACTTTCAATGGTCAAGAGGTAGAGGTCTGGCCACGCATGACCTGGAGCCCGAGGTGGGGTCTTACGTTCAAGGACGTCAAGCAAAAGGTGCACGGCAGCTCTTCAGTTTCTCAGAGATCGGTTCTGGTCATCAATGGACGGAATGTCGTCATCGACGGTCTTTCCTTGGACGGCGCTCTTATTGTCAACTCGGTCGACGAAGCAGAGGTAAGACAGGAACACTGTTAACCTAGATAACTCTACCAATTTTTTCTATGCGGTTACCGTCATCCTAACCATGAATTCTTTGATGCCGTGCTTGTTGGCAGGTCAAAGTCACGGGTCACGTGGAAAACAAAGGCTGGACCATCCGGCAGGTCGACCACAGGGACACATCGGAGAAGGAAGAGACGAGGATCCGCGGATTCAAGTTTGAGAAGGTTGAGCAGCTGGAGGTGAACTACACCGAGCCAGGAAAGCATTGCCTGAGCCCATGAAGAGCCATGGATGGCTGGTGGTTGACATGGTCCCTCTGCCAATTTGCAGCTGGGAATAGTAAGTACATTACATTGCCCTCCCAGAATTGAGTGGCCTTCATTATTAGTGTCATGTGATAATAGCACTAAGCTGGAGCCATTTCTTTGCCTTCCAATGTAATACTAATAAGAGCAAAGCTGCTTCAGCAACCAGGCAGTCACCGACTCACCGTTGCTCATGTAAATTTGTAACTGATATTTATTTATAGTCGCCGTTCGTTTCTTCTTTATGTAAAGTAAACAATGTTGATATTTCATATTGGGATTTGAGGCTGGTATACTCGACGCTTTGCACCGAATAGAATAAAATCGTTGAGATTGTTGCTCTTGCTTCCAAGCATGGCGGCCCCCTCCGCGGCGTTCATAATTGATATTATTTTTTGTAAAGTTTGTGGTATATTTATGGGGAGTATGATTTTCTTGGCCATTCTGCTGGCGAGGGAGGGAGATGTGGCTGTGCCCTGCCCACAGAAAAGAGCTGGACTTTTTCTTGATAAAGAATAGGGAAAGCTGGATGAGGACCATGCCTGCTTGCCATTGCCATTGCCCCCCTTTCTAGATTAGATTCTTAAAGCACCAGCCTCTTAAGTCCACACGATCAGATCACCATTGTCCCCTAATAAAGGGAAAAAAGATCGCCATCTGTACCTTCTTTGATATTTTGCGCACAGACTTGGTTGGTGGTGGTAGGCATGTTGCCATGAATTTGGGGATTTCGCCGTGCAGAAAATTGGCAAGCATTGGAAGCAATAATAATAATAATAATAATTGAGCTAATGAAGAGAGGAATCATGGCAAATATAGTCGTGTACGATTGCCAAATTGGGTAATTGCCAGCATTTTGGAAGCAATAATTGCCCCTGAACAATGGCAAATCCATGTCGTACAACGTAAAGAGAAAGGAAAAAAGGCTCCAATTTTTTTTCTAGTACCTATTGCGCAATCCAAAATATATATACCAAACAAAGAACAAAACAAAAGGGAAAAAAAGCTATGGGGAAAAGGGAAGAATATAATATACTACTAATAAAAAACGAAAAAAAAGAGAGAAGAAGACGTGGCGACCTAGAGCGGCACGGGCCGAGGCAGGCCCTAGGGAAGGAGCCCATGAGCGGCCCGGTGAGGGGGCAGAAACCCTACCCCCTCCCGTCCTCGCCTCGCTCCACTACGCCCCCGAGGACCCCTTAAAAGGCGGCTCTCCCCGCCGCCGCCCAAACCCTCTGTTTTTCTCTCTCCTGCCAATCCCCTCATCGCCTCCGCTCCCACGCCGCCGAATCGGAGACCTGATCTCGGATTCACCGCAGCACGACCAAACCCTCAGGCGATCCCCAGCACCTCCTCCCCGACGCTTCAGGTCTAACCCCTCCCTCCCCCTCTCCTTCTCTCCCCCCGGTGCCGTGTCTCGCTTCTCTTCGTCGCCGTCGCCGCCGCGCCGGTCCGATCTGTGCGTGTGGGTGCTTTTCGGCGGATTGGGCGGATCTGGGTCGCTGTAGGGCTGGATCTGCGTCGCTTCGGTGGGGGAAGCTAGGTTTTCTGCGGCGGGAGTCGGCGGTTTTAGGGTTAAGCTGTTTGTTGACGCCGATATGGGTTCCCTGCAGCCGATAGGATCGGTAGCTTTCGCTGTTTCGGCTGATGATATGTGCTTGTTATGCGGGATTCTATTTGTTTTGGTCGCGATGCGCTTTAGCTGTTGTGTTGGGGATTTGTTATTCCCCTGTGTGAAAAGCTTGTGTGGATAGCTGTCTTAGACGTGTATGGAGCTGTACTTAGTGGCGGTGCCCTGTGTTTTGATGCTCAGCCGGCTGGATGAGCTTGTGTGTTAGTAGTGTATGTATGCTGAAATTTTGAGTCATGGCTGCGAGGACAGTTGTAGTGGGCAAGCTCTGTCTAGTTATATTGAGCACGGTTATTTTTGCTGTTTGCTCTCTTGACAATCTAAAAGGAAGTGTCAAGGCTAAGTTTTTGAGTCGTGTCTCATCTGATGCATATGAAATCTTGTCTGGCTGATATAAGTTTGCAATGGATTCAATGGTATTAACTGGGTTCTGTGTAGACTTGTCCATACACAGAATGAGTTATGTGGAGGTAGTATCAGATGTTTTTGTTTCTCTTGACCATCTTGTTGATGCTATCTTCATACACTACAATGTATTTTCTGGTTACCTGTTGTTAATTAAGCTTAATGTTTTGTTGCACCTCTTTTCACATTGCTTGATTGAGCTTAACATATGTTATTTCTGCTACAGCCATGGCAGGAATGGCACCGGAAGGTTCCCAGTTTGACGCTAAGAACTATGATTCTAAGATGCAGGAGCTGCTGTAAGTAATCTAAACATTCTTTTGTTTTATAGCTGCTCATTGTTATGAGCTGCTTGCCATTTAACCAAGTTGCAACCCTGTTTTTGCTGTTTGATTTGTGTATTATCTTCTTACCTATACTCCTTCAATCTTATACAGGAGCCAAGGTGAGACTGAGGAGTTCTTCACCTCTTATGATGAAGTTCATGAGAGCTTTGATGACATGGGTCTCCAAGAGAACCTCCTCAGGGGAATTTATGCTTATGGTACCGTGCCTGTTGTGTTTTATTGTTTTGTCCTACTTCATTGGTATTCTTCATCTCTCATGAACATTGTTTGTCTTGCCTACAGGTTTTGAGAAGCCTTCTGCCATCCAGCAAAGGGGAATTGTTCCTTTCTGCAAGGGGCTTGATGTTATCCAGCAAGCACAATCTGGAACGGGAAAGACTGCTACTTTCTGTTCTGGAATCCTCCAACAGCTTGACTATGGTTTGGTTGAGTGCCAGGCCTTGGTCCTTGCTCCCACCCGTGAGCTTGCACAGCAAATTGAGAAGGTCATGCGTGCGCTTGGTGACTACTTGGGTGTGAAGGTTCATGCATGTGTTGGAGGAACTTCAGTTCGTGAGGACCAAAGGATTCTTGCAAGTGGAGTGCATGTCGTTGTTGGTACGCCTGGGCGTGTGTTTGACATGCTCCGTAGGCAGTCTCTGCGCCCTGACAACATCAAGATGTTTGTCCTCGATGAAGCTGATGAGATGCTTTCCCGTGGTTTCAAGGATCAGGTCAACACTTACGTTCTTCATCTGTAATATTTTGCATCTGGTATACTGCACAGTGTATTGATCTGACACCATCATTGCAACTAATTTAAGTGAATGTTCTCTTAGTAGACTATCTAAGGCATCATCACTAATCAGAACTAAGTCTGGCAAGTTCTAAGTTATAAATTATGTTAAGTTTAAAGAGCTGCATATGATCTGTTTGTGTAATTTCATTGTCTAAGCTCATCCATTCTTACATTTCAAGTATGGTACTTGATGCTGTTGTTACTTTTGTTCAAATTTCTGTTTCATATTTTATAAGCTGTGGGTATTGATCTACATTTTGTTATATTTGCAGATTTATGACATCTTCCAGCTGCTCCCAGGCAAGATTCAAGTTGGTGTCTTCTCTGCTACCATGCCCCCTGAAGCCCTTGAGATTACCCGCAAGTTCATGAACAAGCCTGTGAGGATCCTTGTTAAGAGGGATGAGCTCACCCTTGAGGGTATCAAGCAGTTCTATGTCAATGTGGAGAAGGAAGAGTGGAAGCTCGACACACTGTGTGACCTGTACGAGACTCTTGCCATCACCCAGAGTGTCATCTTCGTGAACACCCGCCGCAAGGTGGACTGGCTCACCGACAAGATGAGGGGCAGGGACCACACGGTCTCCGCTACTCACGGAGACATGGACCAGAACACTAGGGACATCATCATGAGGGAGTTCAGATCAGGTTCTTCACGTGTGCTCATCACCACTGACCTGCTTGCTCGTGGTATTGATGTCCAGCAAGTGTCCCTGGTCATCAACTATGACCTCCCCACCCAGCCAGAGAACTACCTGCATCGCATCGGTCGTAGTGGTCGGTTTGGGAGGAAGGGTGTGGCCATCAACTTTGTGACCCGTGAAGATGAGAGGATGCTGTTTGACATCCAGAAGTTCTACAACGTGGTGATTGAAGAGCTCCCAGCCAACGTTGCCGACCTTCTGTGATCGGGCGGGCTGTCGAGAACATATGGTAAGGGGGTCCTGACAGGGCTTAGTTTTTGTTGAGATATCACCAACTTTCTTGTCTGTGGGTGGGGGGTTTCAAGTGATAAATGGTCTGGGGTTCTACTTTAAAGTCGTGGTCGTGGACAATTTGGGATTTATTAAGCCATGTTTTGGGAATTTTTGTAGTTGCTAGGCTGTGGTTCTATGTGCTGAGGAGGGAGGCGCTGCTGCTCATGTTGCTGTTGCTGGAGTCCTCACTTTATTTGTTAAGACTATGTAATGACCGAATGATGTTATTTGTTTGTGTCATCCTTGACTCTTTACCTACCGCATGTAATCCTGCAATCGGTACTCGTAAGGCTATCGTTATTATTCTGATATATCAGAGTACAAACTGTTTACTCCTTTTTGGCAATAACCTTTGCTTATTAGTCAAGTATACAGAGCAGTTATCTACACTCTAAACTACGTCTATATGTCTGTATGTAGTTTAGGAATGGCGGGAGTACTTGTGATCAGCCGCGTGGATCAAGATTAGATTTGGCATCTGTACTGATTGAAACAATGATACTTGAAAATTTCCATCCTCCCAGAGATGGGAAAGAGTAAACAGAGATGGGTGAGAGAGCGAGCACTGCAGGTTACCAAGCTCGAAACATTTCTACACCGTCGGCTCGCTGCACCTTGCATAACATCGTCGGTTGCAGCCGACCGATTCCAGCTTGGCCTGTGCTGGTTGCAGCATCTCGGCTTTCGCTTGCAGCTGGTTGCAGCTCGCCGTAGCAAGGTTACAACATCCTCCATGGCGCTACCGTTCCGGTTTTTCCCAGCAAAATCAGTCGCCGGTTCGACCAAATGTTGCCAGTCGCAGCAAAAAGCACCAACGTCGCGGATCACTAGCAAAATCAGTCGCCGGTTCTAGCAATTTTTTTTGGCGGTCGCAGCAAAATGCCCATCACAACAAAAAGCACCACCCTGTGATCGACCCGGGCACATGCTGATCCCTTTAGCATACGGGGTAAGAGTTTGACGGCGTGGCACAGCTGGAATGGGAGGAGGTAAGAGCATCTCCAGCCGCGCCCCCAACAGACCCTAGGGCGATTTTTTTCGCGTCGGCGTCGAAAAAACCCCCCAATCGCGCCCCCAAGACACCGAAATCCGCCTGCTCGGCCCATTTTTTGGCCCGGCGATCCCAGACCGAACCCATCGCACTGGGGGGGGGGGGGGGGGGGGGGGGGCGCTCGGGGCTCCGGCGGAAGGGAAAACCACGTCTGGGCCATGCTGTCAGTCGAAAAGTCAAGACAAACGTCCAGATTCGCCCCCCGCGCGCGCGCCCTCCCGCCACCTTGCCTATCTCGGCGCCGCCCACCGCCCACCACCGCTAGATAGGCCATTCCCCGCCGGAAAAGAGAGAGGGTTTCGCCGCGGCAACCTCTCCACCATCTTCCTGGGCGAGTTTTCCGGCGCTCTGGCCGCGCAGGGCGGGATACCGGCGGCTGTGCGCATACCACGCCCGCCAGGTGTTCGGCGATTTGTCTGCTCGGCGATGCACTCGGACAGCGAGGAGGCGCTCGCGGCGCTGCTGGAGGAGGAAGCCGATGCCGACGTCCAGGACGAAGAGCATCTCATGGTCCTCGCCGCCCTGGCCGGCCTGCTCGCGAGCAATGCAAAGCCGCGGCGAGGTGGCTCGGCGCCGGGGCGGCTGAAAGCAAAGAACCGGCATCGACTGGAAGGCTATTGCATGCTCTACTCCGACTACTTCGCCG
The DNA here is from genome assembly GCA_011799875.1 of Thinopyrum elongatum. NCBI lineage: Eukaryota > Viridiplantae > Streptophyta > Magnoliopsida > Poales > Poaceae > Thinopyrum > Thinopyrum elongatum. The sequence goes on from CM022303.1 coordinate 563,301,459, forward strand.
ACGCTCCACTGCACGGCGATAAAGTATTTCGGCATCGTTATCGGATAAGCCGAAAGCTTTTCCTCAGGATTGTGAATTCCATCCGGGAGTTCGATACCTAGCTCTAATAAGGAGAGACCTAGCTCTGATACCAAATGAAAGGACCACGATGTCGCCTAGAGGGGGGTGAATAGGATAAGATATCCAAACAGGAGTCATAAAATATACCAATGAGATCTTTGCTTGAAAGCATAGCACGTGGCTTAATATAATCTTATTGTATATTAATGAACTCCAAACACACAACCATCGAAGACATCACAAACTTGCAATAAGAGATCATTGTTGGGATGCTTTGAGAAAGGAAACAAGTATCACAGGAACGAGTCAAGAAATTCATGCCATGATGCAACCTACATAAGGTTGACCCCATTTCTATATATATGCATGAAGTAAATACTTGTTACCGAGATAGCATTGGTATGAAGTCGTAGATCAATAAAATGTCCAAGCTTGGCTCTAATTTCCTCATAGTGCCACCACCTTCATGAATAAGCCAAGCACCCAATGCTTTTCAAATGTACCTAAAACATTTTAAGTACAATATGGTCCCCAAACTTATTGGGTCCGAAGTAATTAGCATAACTACAACACATAGGGTAAAACCACTTAAATATGTGCATATTGATATGAATTTGAATTTCATGCACATCTTAGCTATTAAGAATTTGAATTTCATGCACATCTTACCATATATATATTGGATCAAATAAAGCAAACAAGGCATGTGAATTTACACATAGTAAATATGCATGCACAAGCCTACCAAAATCTAGGGAAATACAAATTGGACAAATGAACACATAACCGTTAATACTTCCAATAACATCACTAGTCATTCATGTTGTCCAAAATGAATCAAAGTGACAAATCAACATATGATAGCACACAAAGTTCAACATATGAACCAAGGAAAAACCAATGAGCATATAAGATATGCATTGCACACATACTCATAGGAATATCTCACTCAAGTAGATATAGGACACTATAAACAATGAGATAACAAACTCTCATATAGAGCAATAAGATGAACTCGAACAAAATGGTATTTCGAGTTATCATTCGGTGTAGAAACCAAATAAGTACATGATCATCTATACTAACACAAGCATAACATGAGAGTTTAGAAATAAACACAATGCTTGGATAGCATATTATTAACATTCCAACTAGATAGATCATCATGCAAAGCAACAATTGGAATAGCTTTAATCAAATGATTTTCCAAATATGATTTTAAAGATAACCATGGGCAAAACCGCATAAGAATGCCATACGTAAACAAGGCATTGCATGCCACGGAGATATAAGATAATCTCAAATATAAATTCTAAGAGGCATCCCTCAATTGTTCATATTAACAAGGATTGTGATATGCACAAAGCATATCACTCCCCCATAATATGATGATCCATGCATTACCCACGAGAGGCAAATGAAACCCAACTAAGGATAATTAATGGATGAGAATTTGAGTTTCAAATGAGCTTTACATACCACATAGTAACTAGATAATATTGCACTAACAATACTAGGTGGTATCCCACATATATACACATTTAAGGTTTGTGATATGCGTAAAACATAGCACTCCCCCATAATGTGATGATCCATTAATATCTCAAAAGAGCCAAGGAAGATTCAACTAATGAAGCAATAAAGGCTCGAAACCACACACACAACTATATGATGTGCATAGCAACCTACACATGCTAGATACGAATCAAGCATATTAGGAGGCACAACATATACAAACACATACTAGGAACAAAACCTAAACATGCATGGGGCTAGTAACTTTCAATGTAGACAATATAAATACAAGTTACCACCACGAGGAGCATTGGAATGACAAATATGATGATAATCCACTTGACTTGGCTTGAACCATAATACATGGTGAAAATCATTTTTCTTCATGAACTAGCCAAGTCTCCAATGTCCTCCACACACCTATTGATCAAGTTTGAGCTTGATGGTCCCCAACCAAGTTGGGTCCTAAGAAGTTAGTCACAATAGGTTTGGCAACCCAAATGGTCTTATCTACTTTCAAACCACTTTGGGCACCAACAAACTTGGCAAAAAAATTGCCAACATTATCCTTTCTAAGTGAATAATGATCATTGACAATTGGAGGCTTAGAGACATTACCGTTGGGACATGATGAAGATATGTGTCCCTTCTCACGGCGAATATAGCAACATATGCTCCCCTTTCTCTTCTTCTTTACCTTATCAACTTGGAGAACATTATCTTGGTTAGGCATGGGAAGAGGCCTTTCATTATCTTGAGATTGAACTTGAGGCCACTTCCCTTGATGCTTCACACTTGAAGCCTTCTTCTTCAATGGACAAGATCTCACATGGTGTCCAACATTCTTGCACTTGAAGCAAATAATGTTGGCTGAATTCTTGACTTGATCTTGTCCCTTCTTCTTGTTCTTGGACTTCTTCTTGTTGGAGATGAAATCAAGTCCTATTTTGTCTTGAGGGTCCTTTTGCACACTCAAGATATTATCACAACATTTTTCCAAGTCTTTCTTCAAACTAGTGACTTGGGCCTTGAGCTCTTTATTTTCCTCTACAAGGTTAGTATTAACAAAAGAACTAGAGGAGGTAGAAATTTCATTGTTAGAGCAACAAGGCATGGTGAGCAATTCATCACAAGATGTACCAATATCATGTAGAGAGGAATTGCAAGGACTAGCACATGGTAATAAGGCATTTTGAGTAGAAAATGTGCTAATATCCACCTGAGACTCACATGATTTTACCTTGGTGACCATAGTCTCATGAGCTAACTTTAACCCATCATGAGAGATTAGAAGATCCTCATGAGTGCCTGAGAGCTTTTTATGACTTTCTTCCAATTTCCCATAATTGCTAGTTAGCAAATCAAGTTGAGTCCTCAGCTCAACATTTTCTTTTAATATCGATGCTTCACACAAGATAGAGTTAGTAGCACAAGCATCATTATCAATATGAGAGGAGCATGTCGAAGCTAGAGACTCCGCATGAGTAGCTTGAAGTTCCTCATGAGACTTAGAGAGTTTGGTGAGCTCTCCTTTGACCTTCTTGTAGTCAAGGTCAAGGTGCTCAAAATCCTCTTTAAGTTTACAATGAGTAACTTCAATCTCTTCTTTTAAAGACCTCAAGTCACTAAGACATTGATGAGCCATAGCAAGTTCATGTTCAAGTTGTTCACTTTTTGCTTGCTCGTAAAGAAATAAGTCATTACGGTTTTGAAAGCAAGCAAGAACATCTTGGAACCTTTTATAAGTGTTATTTTTAGCTCTACGAAGAGTTTTCCCAATCTCATAGAGATTTTGAGTCAAGACTTCATCATCTTCCTCATTACAACTATCATCATTATCACTAAGAGAAGATGATACCTCGTCATTACCTCTTGCCATGAGGCACATGTGAACAAAAGGGGTTGATGATGATTCTTTTGGTGAAGAGGGTTCTTCATCAATCAAGTGTGCCTCATTTTTCTTGATTTCCTCTACATGGTTAGTCATAGAACAACTAGAGGAAACCAAAGTATTTTGATCATGGCAACACGGGAGAGCAAGCATATCATCATAAACATTTGTCATGGAATTCTTAGGTGATATGCATGGACGATCAACACAATAATTTACACTATTTGTGGTGCTAGATATGCTCAAGTCCATAGAGGATACATCACTAGCATCTACACAAGCAAGATCATCAATAATGATCTTAGTACCATCATCACGAGATATTTCTTCACTCACCATGTCATTACCTTGTGGCACGCCACATGTTGGTGAAGTGGAAGATATTGAAGTGTCCAAGTAATTGGAGGTGGAAGCAATAGAGAGCTCTTCATGATTTAAAAATGTGGAGAACTCCTCCATTAACTCCCCGAAAAGAATATTGTCTTCATCAAGATTGGACCCACCATATATATCTTCAAGTTTGGTCCAAGCCTCATGAGCCGACTTGCAAGTCGAGATTTCCTTAAATACTTCAACGGTTATACTTTGATGAATGGCAAGAGAAGTATCACAATCAAGATACATATCCTCAAAAGATGGAGAAGGACCATCCTTTGCAATAGAAATTCCTACAAGAACAATTCGCAAAGCATTTGGACCCATGGCCCGAAAGTGACAAAGCATGCGTAATCTCCACATAATGTAATTTGTGCCATTAAAACAAAATATGTCATCGTGCACTAGTTCACTAGTCGACATCGTTACTCTCTAGGCGGTGAAGCCTAATAAGGAGAGACCTAGCTCTGATACCAAATGAAAGGACCACGATGTCGCCTAGAGGGGGGGTGAATAGGCGTTTTAAAATCTTTTACGGATTTGGCTATATCCTAATGCGGAAATAAACTAAGCGGATACTTTTCAAGCACAAATCCTAAATATACTAGGCTCACTAAGTGCACCAACAACTTATTATAAACAAGATGAGAACAACGAGGATATGAGTAAGCACAAGTAAGTTACACAAACTTACTCAATGTAAATCACGAGATATGGAAATGAATAATGCACACACCCACAAGTAGGAAATACAAGCTTACACAAATTATGTTACAAGATATGGAAATGAATGTTACAAGCTAGCAAATCACACTAAACACAAGATAGAACAATAGTAGGAAGTATGAAATGCGGACTATAAAGTGTTGGCCTAAATAATCTCTACGATATGGTAACCAACACAATATAATGAGGACAACAAGAATAGCGAATGCACGGTCAAGTGACCAAGGTAAACCACAAGTAAGGAGTTAGGGTTAGGGATAACCGAAGTCACGGAGACGATGATGTATCCCGATGTTCACTTCCTTGGAGGGAAGCTAGTCACCGTTAGAGAGGTGGATGTTACCACGAAGGCACACCAACGCCACGAAGGCTCACCCTATTCTCCTTGAGATATCACCACGAAGGCGATTCCCAACCACTAGTGGTAGACCTTGAGGCGGCCTCCAAACCTTCACAAACTTTCCGGGGGACAAATCACAAGTTGATTCCTCACCGGAGCACTCCTACCGCCTAGGAGTCTCCAACCTCCAAGAGTAACAAGATCAAGGGGGAAATGCTCAAGACTTGCTCAAATCACGAATTCCTTTGGTCAAGAGAGGGAGAGGGAGTGGATCTATCAATGGTTGAAATCTCTCTCAAGAACTCTCACAAATCTCTTCGGGATCTAAGATTTGAGGTAGGAGAAAGGAGAGGGAGCTTTTCTTCAAGTGTGGGTCAAGATAGTTGTGTTGCTCAACCCCTCCACGAAGTAGTGAAGGGGTATTTATAGTGTGGCCCCAAATGTGGCCGTTGGGGCGGAATTCTGCTCAGGAAAGTGTCGGACGTCCGGTAAGTACCGGACGTCCGGTGGCAAAACAGGCACCGGACGTCCGGTGGAACACCAGACGTCCGACGGCTGTAGCACGCCATCAGACGAAAGTAGCAGGATATTTGCGAAACAGGTTTGTCGGACATCCGACACTTTCCGGACGTCCGGTGACCGGACGTCCGGTAAGTACCGGAAATCCGTCCGTTTGCTTCTGGATATGGCCACCGGATTTCCGGACGCTACCGGACGTCCGGCCAATAAAAAACAGCAGGAACCCCAAAACTAAAACATGCACAACTTTTTCATACGGACTCCGATTTTGATGAGCTTGGGCTCGTTTTGAAGCTATGGAAAATCTCCAGGTCCTCACATAAAGAACCAACCAAGATAAACCAAAATGGAGGGTGCAAGGTATGCAAAGGTTAGATCATATATTTTGGGGAAACTATTTGGCTTTGGCTTTTCTTTGGTATATAGGATATGAGTGGAATTGTGCATAGAAGATGTTGACTTGAGCAAATCCATCACAAACCCCTTTGATCCCCTCTTAATAGTGCGGGATCCCTATAACTCAAGAATCATAAAAGAGCTACGCTACATAGCTATCGAGAATCCATTCTTGAGTGTATATGTTTCTTTGGTGGTCATCACTCCACAACACTAACGTCAAAGGAACTAATACCTTTGACATGAGCCGTTCACTTGAGCTTGATGTTGATGTTTCTTCTTGGCTCAAGATGAAGGCAAGACATTGGTGAAGTCTTCAAGTCTCTCCCCCATACACAATGTGGGAAGCTTTGCTTTGTATTCATCTTCACTTGTCCATCATGTGATCATCCACAAGCTTCAAGCATGTAATCCTTTGGGATAGTTATCTTGAACTTGCCCTTGTCATCCATGATCACCAACACTTGATGTCATCCTCCCACAGACACTTGAAATCTCTCTCTCGATGCGAGCCCATGAGAATCACCTGAATACTTGATCAATCATGACTCAACACATGAGTCCATTATGATCATATCTTTGAGCCACTCCTAGAATTCATCATTCAAATCATCCTTTTAAGATCTTGATCCATTATGGCTCAAACCATAGCTCTAAGCATGGCAACCCTTAAGATACTCCAATGAACTTCATTTTGATCATCTCAATGTAATTGTTGCTTCAAAGGAGTTGACTTCCATTATTCTTCAAACATTTTCCAATGGGACTAACCTTCAAATGTATATCTCAATGAAAACATTAGTCCATAAGGATTGTCATCAATTACCAAAACCACACATGGGGACTACATGTACTTTCACCTATGAAGGCTCAAGGGCAACGCCTAGCTCGACGTGTGATGAAATATGAGTTTTTATTTGTTGAACTAAATAATTTGTATTGAACTATTTGTTGAACTATTTGATTTATATTGATTTTCTGTGATGAACTATGCGATAAAAAATAACTTCTGTTGAATTTGCGCCGAACCACAGCGAATATGGGCCGATTTGCGCCGATAGCGGGCTGATTTTGCGCCGAAAGTGGGCTGAAAAGCGGGCAAATTTGCGTCAGAATTGAGCCGATATCGGCGCCTGGGGGCGACCTGGGGGTGGCGGCTAGGAACCCAATCGCCCCCAAGCCGATTTTAGCACCGGTTCACCCCCAGACGGCGATTTTTCAAGCCCCCTGGGAGCCAACGGGGAGATGCTCTAATATGTTAGCCAAAATCTCAGGATCCACTTCCATCTCAGGATCCACTTCCATCGTACTTGTCCATCGTGTTTATCTTGACTAGGCGAAAACTTGTAGCGAACGATCTCATCGATGAAGCATGCTGGATACATCGCTAATTAAGGGACCTACGACTGAGGCGTGAACGGCGTTGATCGTAGGTCGCACATTGTCCAGGCTGGCTGCGCAGTCACTTCCGTTGAAAGCGGGTCGGTTTGGATCCTAGCATTCTGGCGCAGCCGATGTGGTGAAAATGGACGAAACTGACCCTTTTTCAAAACTTCAACACAAAATGGCCCTAATCTGAAAATATTTCCGAAACTGGCCCCTTTGCATGACGCCCGGGGCTAGGGCGCCATGCTAGATAGCATGACGCCCCGGGCTAGGGCGCCATGCTATTTGGCATGACGCCCTAGCCGAGGGCGCCATGCTACAAGTCGCTACCATGACGCCCTAGCCCGGGGCGTCGTGGTCTCTAGCATGACGCCCCAGCCCCGGGCGTCATGCGAAAAGGGGTCAGTTTGTGAAATATTTTCAGATTTAAGCCATTTTATGTTAAAGTTTTGAAAAAATGCCAGTTTCGTCCATTTTCACGCCGATGTGCATGCTGCTGCTTGGTTTCTCTTAGGGAAGGATCGTGCGGTACGGTCTGTGCCGTGCGGCCAGCCCCCAACTCGCCTTGGGCTGATACACGAGACGTGGAGACACATCATAGGTGTTTTTGCCTGCGAGGATCCCGGGCGCGGCTGTCTGATTTGCGAGTTCGGCGTGAGGATTTGCTACCTGTGTCACCGATCGTCCCGGTGTGACTCTTGGACAGGGCCTAATTATCCTGTTGGGTCATCGCCGTCTTCAGATACTCCATCCCTTGCTCAACCTCCGCTTGTCCGGATGCCCTTTTGGGAACTGTGTCATGATCAGGGATCCTGCTGCTGCCTGCATATTGCAACGACCTGGGCCAGGCCTACCTGTGTGTTGCTGGGCTTTCGTGGCTCAGCCCATGTGGCGTGTTTGGATTAGGTATATAGGTGTGCGGATGACATCGAATATGATTATAAACATTATTCCTTCCTTAAGCTACTTTCTCTGCTTGCTATCTTCTTCTTCCCCACGTCTCCCTCCGATCTCGAGTCTCCAGATCCCGGTGTGACGGAGGGAAGTGCTATGGGGCCGTAGCATATGGTACTCAGAGCACTGTATCGATCCGCTTCCTCTGATCTGAAATTTTTTCATCCAGATCTCGCGATCAATCCTTCGATCAGCTTGTAATTCCTGGCAAAAGGTGCGGATCCCCTCGGGTGATCTCGGGCAAAACACCTTAGGTGTACCTGTGCTGGGTCGAGTAGATCGAAGATCCTTCCGACGGCTCGTTCGGCCAAGCCCAACCTCTCGGCGCGCATGGCCGCCGCGAAGCTTACCGTGGCGGAGCTGCAGCAGCTCGTTCAGGCGACGATCCTGCAGAGCAAGGCGGTTTCGGAGGCGGGCGTGAAGACGACGGAACGTCTGGATGGTCTGCAGGAATCCCTCGACAAGTACGCCTCCTCCTCAGCCAAGGCCTTCGATGCGCTGGCCACGACGACCACGAGCTTGCTGGCCCGCACAGAGTCGACGCTGGGGCGTGTGCTTGTCGCGCTCAACTCCCTCGATGCGGCCGTGGCAGAGATGCGGAAGTCACTGGACGGGATCGTGCGCCGCGTCGATACTCTGGAGCAGCCGCCACACACGATGCCGGCCGAGGACCAGCGGACAGAGCCACCACAGACAGAGCGGCAGGGCCCTGCTCAGCAACATTCAGGACAGGACACCAGGGGTCTGCGCGTGACATACCAGCATTGGAATCGCGGTGAGCAGTCCAAATCCCAAGCTCCTTACCTTGAAGAGCTGTCTGATGACAATGAGGACTATGATAGATCACCGCAGTCTCGGTTTCAGTCCACTCCTGGAAAATCCTCTGCCCGCATTCCTCGCTCTGACTCCCCCAGATTTGAGGGAGATAACCCAAAGTGGTGGAAGAAACAGTGTGAAAAATACTTCCGGATGTACAATGTCGAGTCAGAATTATGGGTCGATTTTGCTACTGTGCACTTTGTAGGAAATGCAACCCTATGGTTGCAGACTTATGAAGCAATGCACCCTATTGATAGTTGGGCTGCTCTGTGTGTGGCCGTGTACGCTAAATTCAACAGGAACAAGTACTCCCGAGCAATTGACGTGTTCTTCTCACTCAAACAAACTGAGTCTGTTGATGAATATGCTCATGTGTTTGAAGAGCACATGCACAAAGATGCTAGTGTATAACCACTCCTACGATGAAACCTTTTTCATCAACAGGTTCATCGAGGGCCTGAAACCTGCTATTCGTGCGCCAATCAAGCTGCAACAGCCCAACTCCGTGGATCTAGCTTACTCCTTGGCTCAGACACAAGAGGCATTGTTGGCTGAAGATACTTCCAAATACAGCAAAAGGTGGGAAAACAGAGCCAATGCAAAAAATTATGTGCATCAAGGCATCATGGGGACAGCTCCAGCACAAGATAAACCTCCTGAGACACATCATAGAACTCCAGATCGAGTGGATAACCTCAGAGCACAGCGCCTAGCGCGTGGAGAATGTTTCAAGTGTGGAGAGAAGTATGGCCCAGGACACAAATGCCCCACTACAGTACAGCTCCATGTGCTGGAAGAACTAATTGAGGCATTGCAAATGTCTGAAGTGTAACACCCCCATGTAATAGCCACTGTGATCATATGCTAATAATGCCAAGTCACTTCATTTGCAGTGCCTAGTCATAGTGGTTAATCAAAACAATTCAAATTCTATTATGAAAATCAACTCAAATTCAAAAGTGAAATATGAAGTTGCTTAAACACTGTTGGAAAAGTGTTCACTAAACAACAAATAATCCAGAGGCAATTATAAAAATATTAATAAAGATGATTGAGTTAGCTAAGTGACTCAAACTACATGAAACAGCACCAAAACAGAATTATTTAATCCATTTATAATAATATCGAATTCAAATAAAATCCTATTTTGCCCAAACCAGTTTTTGGTGACAAGTAATATTACATTGTAATATTGAGGCCAGCTTTCACATTTTTCAGAAGTGCACAAGTGGCCTAATAATTACAAAACAGAAAAGAAATAAAGAAAATTAGAAAACAGAAAATTTAAAAATAAAAAGAGGCACTGTGCACTGTGCCTAAGTGCACAGTGCCCCGATCCAGCCCATCGTCCCATCTCCCTCTCTCTCTCTCCCTCGCGCTGTCACTCTCTCCATGGCTGCGCCGGCGCGCACCGGACGCAGATCGACAGCGCGACGCCCACCGACGGCCGCCGACGCTGAGGGGATAAGACCCCCCTCATCCCTTCCCCCTGGACCACCTCGCTCACTCTCCCTCCTCCTCCTCCGTCCTCTCCCTCGATCTGGAGAGGAACAGAGCGCCACCGCCGCCGCATGTCCGTCGTTTCCGTGGCCACAACCACCGCCTCGTCGCCTCCCCGTGCCTGTCAGCTCCGCCGTCGAACGCTGCATCGGTCAGTGCCACCGGGCGGAGCTGGGAGCCTCTGCATTGAGCTCTCGCCTTCGTCTTCAACCTCGGGACGCCGTCGATCCCCTTTTCTCTCCGGCGAGCTCTGCTGCTCCTAAGCTGTCAACGGCTTTCCATAGCCACGAGGTGAGCTTCACCTTCCTCTCCTCCCTCGCTGGCTACCACTGCTTGTCCGTAGCCGCTTCACCGCGTAGCCGTGCTCCGCCGCTTGCTGTTGCCGCCGCCACCGTAGCCATAGCTGTTTTCATGGCCGTACGAGCACGGCTCCGTGCTCCTCCAGGAGCACGACGAGCACGCGCACGCACTCACCCGAGCTTCCTAGCCCCTAGCACCACGAATGCCTGAACGCGCCACCGTCTCTGCTCGCCGCCGACGCCTCTCCAGTGACCTTTTGGTCTCGGACACGAGCCCGTTGTGCTCGCACGCTTACGTAGAGGCCCTCTGGCCAGTTAGTTTCGTCGCTAACACGCTGCATCGTCGATTCCCCCTCACGGCCGAACGCCGGCATCCGCCGCGTCGCTCGCCGCCGTCGTTTTACGCCGTCTCCGGCCGAGCCAGTGCCACCACTGGATGCGGCTCTTCACACGCGCTCGAACGCGACCAGCCCCGCCCGAAACGGTCGCCGGGGCACGTTTTCCGGTGACGTCCGACGCGCGCCGCCGCGTTTTCTGGTCGCCGGCGCCGCCGCCGACGTGGCACATGCGGCCCCCACCGCTGTGTCGCTGACAGTGGGGCCCCGCGGGGCCCAGTTGACCCGTTGACCACGTCAACGCTAACGTGGCCGCGCCCTGTCCCACTGACATGCGGGCCCCACCGTATTTTAATTAGTTAAAAACATTTTTATAAATAGAAGTTAATTAATTAAGTTAATTAGAGGCTGACAGGTGGGGCCTAGTAGTTAATTAGTTTCTGTTTAGTTTTAATTAACTCTATTAATAACAGAGGCTGACATGTGGGTCCCACTGGACCCACAGGTCAGGTTTGACCAGTCAGCGTCTCTGTTGACTGCTGACATCATCCACACATAATGTTGACGTCATATTTCCTTTTCTGTTAAATAAATAAATTCCAGAAAATGCAAAAATCTTTGAAAATTCGTAGAAAATAAACCGTAGTTCAGATTGAAAAACTTAAAACATGAAAGTTGCTCAGAACGACGAGACGAATCTGATCGTGTCGTCTGTTTCCATGTCGGAACCCCCTACGTAGGAGAACCCGTAACTTTTAGTCCGTATCCGGTATATGAATAGTGCACCCACTCCGGTTGATAAATCCCGCGTTAATCCTAAAATAACTAAAATGACTTAGATGCATCTTTAGGCAACCCTGCACTGCATCCTAGGCATGGCATGCCCTGTATTGCATTGTTTGCTGTGTATTTATATGTTTCTTCCCCCTCTTCTCTCTCGGTAGACCCCGACGTCGGCGTAGCTCCCGAGACCGACGCAGCTCCGGAGGTCGACTACGCTCCTGACGATCAGACCCTTGCCGCCGAGCTTCCAGGCAAGCACCCCCCCTTTTGAGCATTCCAATATCGCCCACTCTCTTCTCTCTTATGCTTGCATTAGAAGTTACTGCTGCTGCTGTTATCCTATATCTGCTGCATAGCCTGTTTAATTGTAACATGCTGTTGATACCTACCTGTTATCCTAAACTGTTTAGTATAGGCTGGGTAGAGACCTATCAGAGACCCCACTTTATCCCGACTGCCCCGCTGGATTCTCAGAAGACCCGATCAACGGGATCGAAGACCAGGCCCCGACATTGCACGTCACTTCCCCCTTATCTGCTCGACACTACTGGGTTAATATCGAGTGCTGAGGGTGATACCTCATCAGCACTTCTGATGGTAACCTTGTAGGTTAGTTATTCGGTCGTGGTAAGCGAGGGTGATTCCTCCTACACCACCCCCGATAACGACATCGTCGTGCAACGGCTCAAGAGTGGACCTCGAGGGTGATTCCTCCTCCGTTCACCTTGATGTTTACGTCAGGTGGGAATCCAACGAGGGTGATGCCTCGGATTCCTTCTTGATGTGGTAGCCACACGGATGCCTTTAGATTACTGTTGATATTGATTATTCTGGATAAAGACGGGTTGGCCCTGAGGGGTACCCGCATGAGATTATGATGAGAGTGATATGGAGTCGGGTGGACCTGGATGGTGCCCGAGAGTTGAACACAAGGCGTGGCCGGGCATTCCTAGCCCTTGCCGCAAGTCCTCGAGACGGGGCAACGGGGTCACATCTTTCGTGAGTCTCTGCTCGTTACCGCAACCCCCAACACACTAACGGTTTGGATATTTGATCCGAGGGGCCTCTGGCCTGATAGCACTAATCATCACATGGGCATAGTATGGGCGTTCTACGTCGTATACTTCAGCCGAAGCTTAATGGACGTCAGCGACTGAGCGGCGCGCGCCGAGTTGGACTGGTTACGCAACTGCGCTTGTATTAAGGGGTTGCTAGGTCTGCTCTCGGCTGCCTGACGCAACGTGCAGGATTCCCGGGGCGATGGCCCAAGACCCCTGGGGGCATAGGTTTAGTCCGGCGTGCTGACCTCTCGATTAAGTATTTGGTCGGGTTGCGGCGTATCGTTTGGCCGAGGCCGGGCATGACCCAGAAAAGTGTGTCCGGCCGAAGTTAAGCGAGCGTGGTGGGTAAGTTGGTGCACCCCTGCAGGGAAGAACTGATCTATCGATAGCCTGTCCTACGGTAACGGACACTCGGAGTTGTATCCCGATCGGTACAACTAGAACTGGTGACTTGAGATGATAATGGATAGTATGGCTCTGGGATTGCTTTCTCGCAGGGAGTCGAGGAAGGATCTCTGGGCGAGGTTGATAACATTACTACTACTTTACTTATGTTAATCTACACTCTTCTAATGCTGCAAGACCGATGAAGATGCTTAAAGATGCTAGTCTTCGATAGGACTAGGCTTTCCCCTCTATTCTGGCATTTCTGCAGCCCAGTCCACATATACAGCCCTCTTTTGAAAATGTTGCATATGTAGTGTAGATCCTTGCTTGCTGAGTACTTCGGATGAGTACTGACGTTTGCTTTGCTTTCTTTTTCTCCCCTTATCCATTTGTCGCAACCAAATGACGGAGCCCCTGAGTCTGCTGCCCCCGCCGACGGTTACTACTGCTACTACCCTCCCGGCGAGTACTACTACGAGGAGCCAACCGACGACCAGGAGTAGGTTCGGAGGGTCCTAGGCAGGAGGCCTACGCCTTTCGATCGTAGTGTTTTATTTTGCCCCGCCTTTCTAAAGGCCTATCTGTAATTCTGTTATATCTGTACCCAGATATCTGATGCTTCCGCTGACACTTGTATGCCATCGAGCTATGTATTCGAGCCCTCGAGGCCCTGGCTTGTAATATAAAGCTTGTATGACTTTATTTATGTTTTAGAGTTGTGTTGTGATATCTTCAAGTGAGTCCTTAGGCTTGATCGTGTGCATTTGCGTGTATGATTAGTGCACGATTAAGCCGGGGTCGTCACATGAAGTCTCTGAAAGTGAATCTGAAACTGAACAACCAGCAGAACAGCCTACTGTAGATAAGGGAACAGCAGAGGAAACATTCATGAAACTATCAGTCCATGTAGCTCAGGGCATTGCTTCCAAGGATAGTATCAGATTACAGGGCATGGTTGGTAAGAGACAGTTGTTGATCTTAGTTGACTCAGGCAGTTCCACTAATTTTATCAGTGCAGAGTTAGTGAAACACCTGCAGTGTCCAGTGGAAGAGATACCAGCTGCTAAAGTAACTGTGGCTGATGGAGGAATGTTACATTGCAACAAACAGGTTCCTAACTTGCAGTGGTTCTGTCAAGGCAATACTTTCAACACATCTTTGAAGGTGCTACGTCTGGGCACTTATGACATAATTTTGGGCATGCAGTGGTTAGAAACAATGAGCCCTATGTGGGTGGACCGGAGAAAAAAGGTCATGAGATTCAAATATCAAGGAGTTAGGATCACTCTGAGAGGAATAAGAGAAAAAGTCATCTCCTGCACAGGCATAACTGGCAAGCATTTGCAAGGATTACTTAACACTGGTGCAGTAGAGCAAGTTATCTAGCTAAATCACATTGTGGAAGCCCCTGATACTACTCAATTCATTCCTCCTGCTGTGCAAGACATATTGGACAAGCACCAACAAGTTTTCACAGAACCTGACAAGCTCCCTCCTCACAGGTCATTTGATCATCAAATTCCTCTCCTACCAGGAGCTAAGCCAATCAATGTGAAACCATACAGATACAATCCAATGCAGAAGAACGAAATTGAACAACAAGTAACTAAAATGTTACAACAAGGAGTCATCCAGCAGAGCACTAGCCCTTTTGCTTCACCAGTTCTGCTGATCATAAAGAAAGATGGAACTTGGCGTTTCTGTGTGGACTACAGGATGTTAAACTCTGTCACAGTGCCCCACAAGTATCCTATGCCAGTGGTGGATGAGTTGCTTGATGAATTGGCTGGTGCTACTTGTTTCACTAAGCTGGATCTTAGAGCAGGCTATCATCAAATACGAGTGGTTGAAGGAGAGGAACATAAGACAACCTTTAAAACTCATCATGGCTTGTATGAGTTTAAAGTCATGCCCTTTGGTTTAATCAATGCCCCTGCAACATTTCAAGCTGCTATGAATGCACTGTTTGCCCATCTGTTGAGACACTGTGTGCTTATCTTCATGGATGATAGTTTGGTCTACAGTCCAGATTTGAAAACACATCTAGATCACCCCAGTCAGGTTTTCACTATACTTCAGGAGAATCAACTCTTTGTGAAACTCAGCAAATGCTCTTTTGCTCAAACAGAGCTGGAATATTTGGGGCATATTATCAGTGGCAAAGGAGTTCAAACTGACCCCACCAAGATCAGAGCTGTGCAAGAGTGGCCCAGACCAACTTGTGCTAGAGAAATCAGAGGATTTTTGGGCCTCACAGGGTACTATAGAAAATTCATCAAAAATTATGGAATTATTAGTAGAAGTTTATCTGATCTCCTGAAGAAAGATATTGTGTTTTCTTGGACACCAACCAATGAAGCTGCTTTTCAACATCTTAAGAAAGCATTAGTTGAAGCACCAGTTTTGGCACTCCAGATTTCAAGAAGCACTTTACAATTGAAACTAATGCTAGTAATCAGGGCATTGGGGCTGTACTAGTGCAGGAAGGCCATCCACTTGCTTATCTTAGCAAAGCTCTTGGGCCTAAAGCTCAAGCCCTGTCCACATATGAAAAAGAGTGTTTGGCTGTGGTGCTAGCTGTGGAGAAATGGAAACCTTATTTGCAGCATGCACCCTTCACCATTTCCACAGATCATCAAAGCTTGACACATCTCCAAGAGCAAAAACTCAGTGGTACCATGCAATAGAAAGCATTTCTAAAATTGCTGGGTCTACAATACAACATTATCTACAGAAAAGGTATGGATAATGCAGCTGATGATGCCCTTTCCAGATCTCCTGCCCCAATGAAGTCGTCTACTCTTTCCTTTTGCACACCCAAGTGGCTAGCAGTTGTGACAGAAGGATACCAGTAGTATGATGCAGATAAGGAATTACTGCAAGAACTGGCCCTGACTGGATCTAATGGAAAAGGTTACTCTCTGCATCAAGGGGTCATAAGGTACAAAGACATGATTTGGTTAGGCCACAACAAGGAAGCAGATCAAGCTATTATGCTTTCTTTGCATGATAGTGGAGTTGGAGGTCACTCTGGATTTCAGGGCACTTACCAGCGCATCAAGGGATTGTTTGCTTGGCCAGCAATGAAACAAGACATCCATGCTTATGTGCAAGCATGTGTGGTGTGCAAACAAGCAAAGTCTTAGCATAGTAAGAAACCAGGACTATTGAGCCCATTGCCCATTCCTAGAGAAGCTTGGAACATGGTCAGCATGGATTTTATTGGAGGTCTTCCCAAGAGCAAAAACTTTGACACAATTTTGGTGGTCATTGATAAATTCAGCAAACATGGGCACTTTATTCCCTTATGTCATCCCTTTACTGCTCTACAAGTGGCACAAATATATGTGGATAACATCTATAAGCTCCATGGTCTCCCTCAGGTACTGATTACTGGCACAGATCCCATCTTCACCAGTAATATCTGGCAAGAATTGTGTAAGCTCACTGACACCAAAATGAATATGAGCTCTGCAAACCATCCCCAGACAGATGGTCAGACTGAGAAATTGAATCAATGCCTGGAAACGTTTCTCAGGTGTTTGGTACATTCAACTCCAAAGAAGTGGGCCTATTGGTTATCTCAGGCTGAGTATTGGTATAACACCAACTATCACTCTGCACTTGGAACAACCCCATTTCAGGTCTTGTATGGGTATCAACCTCGACACTTGGGCATTGCCAACCTTCAGAGTACTCTGTCCTCTGATCTATCTGGATGGCTGGCTGAAAGGAACATGATGCAAGGGTTGATCCAAGAACACCTGTTGCGAGCTCAACATAGGATGAAACACCAGGAAGACACTGATCGCTCGGATTGACAGTTTCAGGTTGGTGACTGGGCATTTTTGAAGCTGCCTATGTGCAGCAAACTATCGCTAGACGCTCTAACCACAAGCTGGGTTTCAAGTACTTTGGCCCATATCAAATCACTGAACGTGTGGGAGAGGTTGCGTATTGTTTGGCTCTGCCAGAGACCAGCAAAATTCACCCGGTGGTGCATGTCTCACTGCTCAAACCAGCAGATCCGCCAACTCCTGCCTCAGACGCGGTGGATTCACTATTTCTGTTGGGGGACAAACTGTCCAAACCGGCTCAAGTTCTGCAAACAAGGCTGGTTCGAGTGGGTGGACACACACGCACGCAATGGAAGATTGCCTAGAGTGGACTTCCGATTGCAATGGCGACTTGGGAATGGTCTTCAGCTGTGGCTACAACGGCAAAGGCATGATGATGAATAGTCGAGGACGGCCTGTTCCTTAAGAGGAGGGGAGTGCAACAACCTGGGCCAGGCCTACCTGTGTGTTGCTGGGCTTTCGTGGCTCAGCCCATGTGGCATGTTTGGATTAGGTATATAGGCGTGCGGCTGGCGTGTGTGGATGACATCGAATATGATTGTAAACATTATTCCTTCCTTAAGCTACTTTCTCTGCTTGCTATCTTCTTCTTCCCCACGTCTCCCTCCGATCTCGAGTCTCCACATCCCGGCGTGACGCAGGGAAGTGCTACGGGGCCGTAGCACATATTCTTGGCTGGAGTGCGATAGGACTTTGGGCCTGGATCAATGGCGTTCACGAGCACCTCTTTCACCCGTTTACTTTTCATGTCTAGGGAGGACTTGTCCTCTGTCGGCATGGTCTTCTCGATAGGATGGCGAGACCGGAACAACTTCTCGCTGCGTCTAGGCTCGCCGCCTTCCCCTCCAAGCGTCTCTTCTCCTTGGAAACCTTGACGAGAGCCAACAAGACTTTCACCCGGACTACGTCTTGCTCCTCGTCTTCTAGGATGTTTGTGGATGGAATCCCCCAAGAAGAGTTAGAATGGCAGTTCTCGCTCCTTGAGCGGTACCAAATAAATGATTACTCGAATCAGGGTTTTGCGCATAAAGATTCCACTGACCCGTCAAAAGGGGTCCCAACCCCTGGGGATAGGGTAATACATCTAAGAAATTATTTCATCGAAAGTACTCCCTCCTGGATGCGGGAATAGCAACATGAACTAAATGTCCTGTCCAAGCCAAAGAACTTACCCCGAAAAGTCCTGACAAATGATGATTGAGATGAGATTTCACGTTTTTGAACCACGAAAAAGCATCAAGCGCTTTAATATCCCTATTGCTGAATTCTGACACCTCGCCGCTTTCCTCCTGGCTTGGATCTGGCGTGTCTACCATGTAGCAGGACTCGATCGAGGTCGCCTGCGGAGAGGCACCATGGGTCGCGGTTGGCTGTCAGTCGACTTACACATCTCCTCGTCATGATCGTCCAACCCCTCAATGCCTCGAGGATGGTGGTGAGATCTTCAACATTGGCGATTAAGTGGGTTGTGGGTGGTTCAACATTTTTGGCATGCTGCTCCTGGGCCTGGCATGACGTCAGGCCTTGGAGAAGGAGCTCGCCGCGTGAATATGCGACATACTACAGATTGCTTAATCGAACAATCTTTCCCGGGGCGCAACTATCGACTTGGCCCAAGCAGCCGGTCGAGTCGGCGACAAAGGTCATGGCGTCGAAAATGAAGATCTAACCCGACGTGTAGATCGTGTCGTCGTCAACTAGTGATCCCATCTGATCACTGAGTTCACCATGCCGGACCTGCATGACTACCACTGTCGGAGCTGATTCTGACAGATCCGTCGATAGGGTATCCCGGTGAGGTGAGTAAATCAGAGGGGAAACATGAGATAGATTTACCCAGGTTTAGGCCCTCCTTATGAGGTAAAACCCTATTGCGATTACGGTGTACAAAGTACATGTATTACTCGAGGGATTGCATGTTGTCTGTCGACTAGCTCGTCCCCAGCTTATATAAGATATCGGGGCCCCTACAGTTACATGGACCTAGTCGGCTATGTTGGTGGATGGGAGTCCTCCACGTCATTGGCTTCCTTATCTTATCTTGAGCAACAAGGCTTCAAGAGTTTTCCTTCTATAAGTCGCATGGGCCGGCATGACGACCAGGGCGAAAACCGGCCTTGGAGGCCTCGGGCCGTCCTACTCAGGCTGACAACCAGATTGGTGAGGCACCCTTCGCTAGTTTTATCACCCGGTAGGCATGCCTAGTTGCTTGAGCGCTCGGGCTATGTAAACTCTATGATTGATTATTAAAGCTCGGGTGTGTTATTCTAAAAAAATGTTTTGGAGCATTGGTATTCTTGTCCAGATGTATCATCAAAGAACTAGCTATGGGCAGGGAAGTGTGGAAGCCTGCTATCCATGTGCCTGAAATATGAGTTGGTCGCGAGATCTTATGTGTTTCACCTCTAGCCTACTCCAATTTGTTTGGGACTAAAGGCTTTGTTGTTGTTGTTTTTTTTTTTTGCCTAGATCTCTATGAATGTCATTCCATCACGAAAATTTGCACGCATGTGAAATATACATCAATGTTTGTTGCCAAAAAAATTCAGATTTTTTTTATCTTTCACATTTTTTTCTTACTGTTCCAAATGGTGCATGTGAGCTCGTGCTCACAAACTCCATGTCCCACTCTAACAAATCAATTCTCGTGTTGCAAACAAAAAAAACCTTTATATTGATTTCTTCCTCCGTGAATTGAGTGTTCCAAATAATAGACAACTCTACATTTGGTCTTATAGGAATGATAATAGATGGAGTACATCTCTTTAGAATACTACTAGGAAAGGAGCACATGTGTTGCAATGGGGTAATAAAATTATGGTCTTCAAATTGAGTGATCCATAACATAACACCTATAATCTTTATTTTTATCTTTATCTTTACCTACTAATAAAACATGCAATGTTTCTGTCGGGTTCACCGTCGTTTTTTACGTGTATCGTACGTTGACCCTCGCTGCTTTTTCCGCTCGATCCGTCTCTGGTACATCCCTGCTCGCTATCACTCGAGCCTTTCTGGCGCCCAAGGTGGGCCTACGTGCGCGCACAAAATCAGCCCGACTGTCGTCACGATTGGACTAGATCGAGCAGCGAAAATTACTTTCTGTGACGAGATTAAGCAGTGAAAATTAGTTTCTATGTGAGGATTATTAGGACTCATAAATAGTCTCACCTCGCTCCTTTGCATACAATCCAATCAATTTATATACACAGGCAATTTTGCCCCATTAGATCTCAACAAGAGTAGGAGGGAAACAGAATGAAGGAATTAATCCCACAAGACGGAAGATGGAGCAAAGGAATAAACAACAGAGGAGAAGGGAAGGGGTGGGGGAAGACGAGGTGGAGCGCAGCGGCAACGGCGCGCGGTAAAGAGGAGGATGCAAGGCGCGACCACGGAAGAAGGGGGGGCGGGGGAGACGAGATGGGATCGATGGGGTTGGGGATCGATCTCCCTGGCTGCGCTAGGTAGGCTTAACAGCGGTACATGGGCCCACCTGAAAAATTAGGTCGGCGGGCCTATAGTTGGCTGTCCACTGAGGAATTCCCTATTCGCCGCTTACTGCGGCAAGTAGTCGCCGCTTCGCACAGGGCGCATCTCACCCTGGGCCAGCCCATTTGAGTGGTTTCGCTTCGCGAGATTAAAAAAACGCAAAAAATGGTCGAGGTAGGGATCGAACCGACGACCTCCTGTAGAGGTACACGCCGTGGTAGCCACCGCGACTGGCTCGTGGATGTGTTAGAATAACAATGCTAAACTTAAAGAAATAAAGGCGACGACAAAACTTAAAACCAGTTCGCGGAAATTCCAAAAAACTTTTGTTCCTTCTACTGGTTCTTTCTGTTTTTTTTTCACAGTCTTATTCTGTTCTTTCTTTTTTCTCGTTTTCTTTGTTTTTTCTCTTTTAATACTTTTTTATTTTTCTTTTTAAGCTTTTCAAAAAGTTCAAATATGGTTCAGAATTTTCAAAAATGTTCTTTTTGTCAAAATTTGTTCATATTTCTGAAATAGTGTTCACATTTTCAAAATTTTGTTCACATTTTCGAAAAATGTTCCTGATTTTTTGGTTTGTTTTCTTTCTTTTTCCTTTTCTTTTTCTTCTCTTTTCTTCAAAAGAAATTCAAAATATTCAAATTTTGTTCGTATTTTTTAAAATGTTCAGTTTTCAAAAAAATGTTCTCAAAATTCAAAAATTGTTCTCGTTACACAAAAAAGTTCAAAACTTTCGAAATGCAGAAAATGTACTGGATTTCATAAAATGTTAACGTTTTCATAAAATGTTCGCGCTTCCAAATTTGTTTGGGATTTTTCAAAATTGTTCTCTATTTCAAAATTTGTTCTCAAGATTCAAAAAAATGTTTGTGCCTTAAAAAATTGTTCACGCTTCCAAATTTGTTCGGGATTTTTCAAAATTGTTCTCTATTTCAAAATTTGTTCTCAAGATTCAAAAAATGTTCGTGCTTTAAAAAATTGTTCGCGCTTCCAAATTTTTTCGGGATTTTTCAAAATTTGTTCTCAAGATTCAAAAAATGTTCGTGCTTTAAAAATTGTTCGCGCTTCCAAATTTGTTCTCCATTTCAAAATTTGTTCTCAAGATTCATAAAATGTTTTGTGCTTAAAACATTGTTCGTGATTCCAAATTTGTTCTCCGTTTCAAAATTTGTTTTCAAGATTCAAAAAATGTTCGTGCTTTAAAGAAATCTCACAAATTCCAAAAATGTTTGGGAAATTCAAAATTTGTTCGCGTAATCGTACGTTCAAAAAGTTGTTCACTACAGTAACTAATTCCGGTTCGACACAGCAGTCAAGTCCGGTTGTACCTTGTGCTAAGTTATTTTCGATGCGGGCTGTTCCACTACAAACAATGCTAGTTAGCTGGAGTGGTTGGGAGCACGCTCTTCCAAGCTGTTGGTCGGCGGTTCGATTCCTCCCAACGAGCTCTCGTCCACTGATGCACCCTCTCGTTGTTACTTTTATTTTCTTTTTTCAACTAAACGAAACTTGATTGTCTCAACAAAAAAAAAACTAAACAAAACTTGAAGAAAAGAAAAGAGAGGAAGAAGGGATTTAGACCTATTTCTATGGGATCGGAGAAATAAGAGGAATTTAAATAAAGTGTTTTGGGGAATTTTACCAACTTTAAATTTAAACAAGTTTAATTTAATACAAACTTGTTTCAATTTAAAGTCTAACTAAATCAAACCCAAATGGGTTCAAAATTTAGAAAGTGGCGTTTTGATGGACACATCAACTTTTGTCCGGTTGCAACGCATGGGCATATGTGCTAGTAATGACAAATAATATACAACCCACGTTGTTAATTCAAATCAATAAAACAAATGTTTGTTGCACTTGCTAATTAAACATGCTAATATAATACATTTGTACATGACCCAAGGTTATAGACCGGTTGTCATGAACCAAAATGAATCAAACAGATTAAGTGGTCGATATGTATAAGGTCAATGAAACCATTGAGAGTGACAACAACAAGCTCAACGCACCATGAGGCTTATGTTCTCTTATTGCAGACATTTGTGGATACTAACATCATTAAGTCATCATTATAAGGGGTAGCAGTGCATAGTCTTCTTCATAGATTGTGATTTGTGAAATACTCTCGCAGTACATTGTCTTGTTACACCGTCCTGTGCCGTCGTCAAGTCCTAATTGGAAGCAATGTTCAGCTGGTAAGAACTCTACCAGAAAGTAATGGCAATCAAGCTGTCATTGTATTAGTAGTGCATGCTCGTAAATCACACATACAGTTGGCCTCATATCACAGATATGCAAGACACAGAAAACAAGCGCTATCGTTAATTGACTACTGGATAGTTTCTATACAATAAATCAGTATAAAAAAACACATGCAAGTAGAGAAATTATGAACTTATGCTGTTGCTCCTCCTCACCAACCTTGGTGACTTGGCCGTCTTCATTTAGATTTCCCAAGATCTTTTCTGATGGCCCTTTTGGTGCACCAACTAAAAATTACACGAAATACAACATCCTTCTGCTTACCGGTCTCGAAATTGACGCAACTCCTTTCGTCGGCATACTGAAGGATGATCTCCTGAACAACATAAATAAAGTCCAATAAAGTAACATAATCACTGAAAGTTCTTTCTCATACATGAGTAGAGATGCACAGTGCCTAAAATGAATTGGATTCAACAGGAGCAGCAAAGCATGCATGACAACGAGTTAGGCAGCACCTTCAAGGAAAACGGGCCAAGCCGAGCATACTTGTATTGGGTTACCAGGGAACAAGCGGCTCGTTTGAATGGTTCAGAGGTGTCATAGGTGAAGTTGCTGAAAGTGATAACGGTGTACTACTCAACCGTATCAGTTTCGGTAAACAGCAACGTCCCACATAGCACAGTTTTGTAGAAGGAAATAACTTAATCCCTTGCTGTACACAATGCAATACAGATGCACCATGGTGAGGAAGGAGATGCCAGGTCAGCTCTGAATGCCATGGTTCAATCGCTCCAACACGCAAAAGAGAGTAGTGTGGACATCGTCTCCGGCAGCAAGGTTTTTCCCACTGTTACCTGCACAAAGTTTCAGATACACCATGGTTGCTTCCTGTTCCTTTCATGACTGCTACTCCCTCGGTCCGAAAAAGTTTGACAAGCTTGCGTGCTAGATACATCTATTTGAGGAACACATAGATCTGCAATGGATGTATCTAGTCCCTCAAAGATCTATGTGTTCCTCAAATTTGGTGCTTTTTCGGACGGAGGGAGTACATCACAGATCTGCACACATTTTGCAAGGCCAAACTGAAGAAAGGTGTGCTCTGATTTGGCCATTACCCACAAGAACGTCGTTACCTTGATGAAGGCATCATCAAGCAACTCTCGTCAACCTGCTCGTGTCGCTCCAGGAGAAATCCTAAGATCACAGGATCGGACGATGACGGCGCTGCAGTGTCGTGTTCCCTATTGGGGGCATCGTTTGTGGAGCGGCGCCGGATGGAAGAGGCGTGAGGTGGTGTGGCGTGTCTTCTCTCGCGTCGACGACGGCGGGTCTCGGCGGCATGGAGCAGCGGTGTCTCGCCGGTGGGCGTGTGATGATGGATGGTGGTGTTGTCTGGCGTCGTGGTGGCGTCGACGGCAGCTAGACCGGGCAAGGTAGATGCAACAGTACATCACTGACGATGGATTGGTGGCAGGTGGCTGCGGCGGCCTCATACCCGGCAGGCGTCCTGGTTGAGGAGTGCGCCGGACTGGTGGGTGCCCCATACCCGGCAGGCGTCCTGGTTGGGACCTCAGGTCTTAGATGTTAGGTTTGGCTGCGAGATCTGTTTGGTATTAGGCCCAGACTATCAGCATCCCTACATCAACTGGATAGGAGTAGCGACAGATGTTGCCTGGACGGTGGCTTTAGTCTTACTGTTGTATGACTTTGTAAGGTCTTGTGTGAATAATTAATAAAGTGGCTGCATGCATCGTCCAGATGCAGAGGCCGGAGGTCCTCCTCCTTTTCTAAAAAAAAAGTCACATTTGATTAAAAAAAAATTTGGCCGTGCATCTGATCAAAATTTAAGTGACAAATCCTACTTTACATCACAAAGACACTATATACTAAGATGGCGCCGCATAAGTCTGCAGTTATTTTTGTACTGTGGATCTCCAACGCTTAAAAAAATACTCACGGATCTTGCTGTAGAATTCAGCCACACCACAACAACGCGGTTCCATTTCCACAAGGAGAGCTTCTAAGTTCTGAGTTCAGGCCAACAAGAAATTTAATAGCATCCTAGCATTGGGTAGCAGTTCTAGGCCCTGTTTGTTTGGGCTTTTACTTATGCTTTTACAATTTTTCCATCCTGGCCAAAAAACTATAAAAGCTCCTAAATAGGTGATTTTGGATCTTTTATGGCTTTTGGAGCTCAAATAGGTTATATTGATTCATCAAAAGCTAAAAAAAGCTCCGAAAGCATTTATTTAGAAGCTTTTACGACTTTTTGATCAAAATGAAAAAACTGCAAAAATAGAAGCAAAAGACCAAACAAACAGGCCCCTAAGCTCTGCAGGTGCCATCAGGAGCAGGAGAGAGGCGGCTGTAGCGACGTATCCCGGCCGGATCCGTGCGTGTTGGAGTCCGTGGAGGAGACTTGCTCGGATACACGGCCTTGCCGGAGACGGACTCCCCAGGAACCGCCCTCCTTTTGCCACATAAATAGGCTTCGAGCCCTCTACGGAAGCATCCAATCTCCCGGTCGTACAATCTCGCCGTTCTACCAACTCCGCCGGCCGCCGTGGCGCCGTGCTCCATACGCCGTCGTAAAATATCGCCGTTCTACCAACATCGCCGGATCACCGTGCTCCACCCGAGGTACGCCTTATCTCATGCCAAGCTAAATTCGGTCCTGTCGATTCGGAGAAGTCATGATCTTTCATGTGTGTCTGCACTCTGCAACCATAGTCCATAGCTGACATCGTCATTACCTTGCCCCTATTCGGGCAGTCTGCGCCCGCCTGATAGATTAGCGACAGAGTAGGCTATCTAGAGAAGAAATATGGACTAGAGTACATACAACTGCTGCTCAAGGCTACTCTGCGTACAGTCTATCACCCCCCCCCCCCCCCCCCCCCCCCCCCCCCCCAGTCGTGTCGTCGGCCGGGGCGACGCAAAGACTGGACCGAAACTGAAGAAACACGTCCCGGGGCAAGCCTTTGGTCATCACATCAGCGAGCTGTTGCGCCGTGGGAATGTGAAGCACGCGAAATTGTCCAAGGGCGACGCGCTCGTGCACGAAGTGGATGTCCAGCTCCACATGCTTGGTGCGACGAGATGGTGGACAGGGTTGGCCGACAGGTAGACAGCCGACACATTGTCACAGAAGACGAGTGTGGCCGTGGTCACCGGAGCGAGCAGTTCACCGAGGAGCTATCGGAGCCATACACACTCCGCGACAGCATTGGCGACGCCGCGGTACTCGGCCTCGGCGCTGGACCGGGACACGATGGCTTGCCGCTTGGAGGACCAGGACACCAGAGCATCACCAAGATAGACGCAGAAACCAGACGTCCATCGGCGCGTGTCGGGGCAGCCGGCCCAGTCGGCGTCGGTGTAGGCGCGGAGCTCGAGAGTTGGTGAAGCGCGAAGATGGAGGCCGAGGGCCGGCGTACCGCGGACGTAGCGGAGCACGCGCTTGATCAGGTTCTGGTGGCAGACACGCGGGTCGTGCATGTGGAGACAAATCTGCTGAACTGCATACGCGAGCTCATGGCGCGTGATGGTGAGATATTGGAGTGCTCCGGCAAGACTGCGGTATGCCGAGGGGTCATCGACGGCAGGGCCGTCAGCTTGTGGCAGTTTGCCCTTGGTGTCGACAGGTGTAGGCGAGGGCTTGCAGGTGTCCATGCCGGCGCGCTCGAGCACATCCTCAGCGTACTGCTGCTGGCAGAGGAAGAAGCCAGCGGCAGTGCGGGTGACGCGGATGCCGAGGAAGAAGTGCAGAGCCCCCAGGTCTTTCATGGCAAACTCACTGGTGAGCTGGCGCACGATTTGTTGGAGAAGGGCCGGAGAGGACGCTGTGAGCACAACATCGTCGACGTAGAGCAGAAGGAACGCGGCGCCAGTACCGCGCGCCAGCGTGAACAAGGAGGAGTCAGAGCGCGTGGCGGCGAAGCCGATGGTCTTGAGATGGCCCGCGAACCGCAGGAACCAGGCGCGGGGGGCCTGCTTCAGGCCATAGAGCGACTTGGCCAGTCGACAGACGTGATCTAGCTTGGTGTCGTCGACGAAGCCGGCGGGCTGCAAGCAGTAGACCTCTTCCTCAAGCGTGCCGTGGAGAAACGCATTCTTGACGTCCAGTTGGTGCACGGGCCAGTTGCGCGACGCGGCGATGGTGAGCACGGCGCGGATCGTGGCCGGCTTGACGACGGGCGAGAAGGTCTCACCATAGTCGACGCCGGCGCGCTGACAGAAGCCGCGCACGACCCAGCGTGCTTTATAGCGCTCGAGGGAGCCGTCCGCCCGATACTTGTGCTTGAAGACCCATTTTCCAGTGATCAAGTTGGCGCCTGGCGGGCGCGGCACCAGGTCCCAGGTCCGGTTGCTGACGAGGGCCGCGTACTCCTCGCGCATGGCCGCGAGCCAGTTGGGATCGCGCACGGCGACCCGGACAGAGCTGGGCACGGGCGAGATCGTCGTCGTGGAAGTGGCCGTAGCAGCGTCAAAATACCATGGATTACGCCGAACGACGCCCGTCTGAGACCGCGTGACCATCAGCCGCGGGGGCGCGCGAGCAGCGGGCGGCGAGTTGGCGACGCTGTCAGATGATGGGGCGGCGAACGAGCTTGAGGGAGCCGACGGCGCGCAGGACGGAGCGCCACCAGAGCCGGATGACACCGCGGAAGTGGAACCAGAGGAGGGCGCGCTGCCCACAGGGGAGCACGAGCCGTCGATGCCCAATCCGACGCTGCCGCTTGAATCCGGGGCACGCGCGCCAGGCGAGGAAGACACAGGCGCGTCCGAGTGGGAGCGGACGCCTATGTGTGACCCGCCGGGGGGCGCGGGACCGATGATGACGGCGCGAGGCAGAGCGGGGACCTGCAAAACCAGCGGCGTAGCAGGCAAGGGCACAGGCGGCGCGGGGTCAGTGACGGCGGTGTGAGCGAAGGGAAAAGTGCCTTCGTCGAAGAGGACGTGCCGTGAGGTGAGGACCCGGCGAGAGGCCAGGTCGAAGCAGCGATAGCCGCGATGATCAGACGGATAGCCGAGGAAAACACAGGCGGCAGAGCGGGCGTCGAGCTTATGACGAGCAGTGGTGGCAGTGTTGGGGTAGCAGAGGCACCCGAAGACACAAAGCACGCTGTAGTCAGGGGCGACGCCAAGGAGTAGCTCGTGCGGTGTGCGAGGTGAACTAGCATGGCAGGGCCTGCGATTCAGCAGGTATGTGGCAGTGTTGAGAGCCTCGGCCCAGAAACGGGGTGGCATGGAAGTGTGGAGCAGGAGAGCGCGAACGCTGTCGTTGAGAGTGCGCAGCGTGCGTTCGGCCTTGCCGTTCTGCTGACTAGTGTAGGGGCACGAGAGGCGTAGGACCGAGCCATGGTCAGAGAGAAGAGATCGCACGGAGTGGCTGTCGAATTCACGGCCATTATCAGTTTGTAGAGAGAAAATGGGGAGTTGAAACTGAGTACGAGCATATGCATAGAATTCACGCAGAATGGGTGGCACATCCGATTTGTGCTGAAGTGGGAAAGTCCAGTATAGTGGGTGTAATCATCGAGCACAACTAGATAATACTGATAACCAGAAATGCTAGTAACAGAAGATGTCCACACATCAAGATGTAGTAGCTGGAAAGAAAATTGATCATATAAACCCTCAAGAACTGAAAGCCCTCCACGTCGCCCCCTAAATCTATGAACAGTTCGCGAGCGCCACAGAAGAAGAGAAAAAGGAATTCCACTTTTGCAAATAACAAGGATTTTGTTTATTTTGATGAACCCAAGAGAACTAAAAGAGGCAAGATAACTCCAAAAGACGTGAGTACTCCCAGAACGAGAACAGATGATGCTCCAGATGAAGATAATTGCAGAGGTCATTGACTATGTCAATACATCCCCGTCTTCAAAAGTGTTGGTAGAAATTGATGAAATTCATCTCTATCGCGCTGATCTTAGATGCTTGACAGCTCCAAGCTTTAAAAGTAGTACGGACGGATGGCTGCAATGCAAGGTATGTGCTAACTTCTTAAATAATTAACAAATTTTTATTTTCTATTTTGATTCCTTACTGCTTTGCGATTCTGATCTTGGAATCAGTCATAACATGGCTACGTCACATGCGCCCCAATCCAGATGTACGGGCCGACAGGAAGATCTACCTACAGAGAGCAATAGTTAGCGGTGTGCTAGTCAGAGAAGGAAGCATTCCAACTTGTACCCGTGATCTACAGAAGAAAATATATGCTAGTATTCATGGCGAAAAGTACCTTTCCCATGATATGGTAAGTCAGACTAGTCTAAGTCAATTTCTAAATGGTACAAAACTAATTATGTCTAAAATGCAAGTTTCTCTTCCTGTGAATATGAAGAATATGCATTGATATGTGGCGGATGTCAATGCCAAAAAAGGGCTGTGCAAGTTCTGGATTCGATGCCATCAACAACAAAACAGTTTAAGAAAGCCCACTAGGAACTAGAAAACATGGTAGTTTTAATGCTTGGTACATACATACCGAGAGTTAACTTTCATATTATATGTCTTATACTTCTTAACTTATTATACCTCAAAGGCATGCAACTCCATATAGAAGTAGCATATCGGCATGGTTGCCTAAAGTTGATACTTGGCAGGATTTCGACATAACACTTGGTGAAAGAACATGCGGCGCCCCCATGTTTGGTTTTGGTAATTGATGACAATCTCTATGGACTAATGGTTGCCTTGAGTTATATTTGAAGGATTTGTCCATAGGCTTTTCTTGGAGTCCATTTGTTGGTTTCAAGGAGAGTTTGTGATGACCAAGGTGCTATTCAAGGAATTACCTAAAGATTGGTCATGTGAGAGGTTGATCAAGACTAAATCAAAGAGTGAATCAAGTTGATCAACACACAAAGCGTAGAAGATGTACCGAGGGGGACCAAGCGATCCCATGGTATGGTAAGCATTGTCAATTACGCTTTGTGTACTAACCCATGGTCTTCGTGAGAGTTCTTTGTGGGGTTAGGTTGCGGTGTGCAAGTTCAAGTGGACCATCACGAAGAGATCACATGCTTGAAGCTTGCCGTCCATTGTGGTGGCAATAGACTTGTGAAGATGAGCCAAAGAGTGGCTCACCCATAGTGGAGTATGGGGGAGCAATCAACTAGTCTTCACCGAGCCAACGGAATCAAGAAAGGTGGTCCCACTTGAGGAAGTCAAGATCGTCATCATCTAGCTTAAGTGGACTTTGTGCAAGGCAAAGGTTTGCCCTTGATAGGTTTTCTCTTTTACCGGTCTCATGGTGGTTGTTGGGAGACCGGGTTATAGGATCGATTGCCGTACTATCAAGGGGGGCTCTCGATGAGTAGCTTGATCGTATCGTTCGTAGAGAGCTCAAACCATTGCATCCTTGCATCATCTCTATTGGTTCTTGTTTGGTTCTTCTCCTTGTGAGATTTTGAGCTTATGGTCATCTTGATGACAAGCTCGAGTTCATCGAAAACGGAGTTCTCTTGCACCTTCTACGATGTTTTCGATGTTGGAGGTTATGCCGGTTCTTCTCTGTTGGAGGTTTCACTCCTCTATAAGCTAGGCATACCTCCCCTGCCTCTTCTTTCTATAACCAGTCGCTGTTTTGATGCTACTCGTTGTCTTATTTCCAACAAGCTTGAGTTTGCTCAATTCGGAGCTCATTTGCAGAAGTTATGGCAGTTCTGATTTTATTGTATCCTTCTGTTGTCTTTAGCTGCAAAATGAAGGCCTCCAAGTGCTATAGTTCTATGGCATGCGGAAGTACTGCTCAACGGAGCAGTAGTACCGCAATGTCCCACGGTAGTACCGGCCCGGGAAGCGGTAGTACCACGCTATGCGGTAGTACCGCTCCTCAGGTGCGGTAGTACCGTGGCCTCTAGCCCAGAACCCTGGCATGCGCGGAAGTAGGAGCGGAAGTAATTTTTTACATCCGCGCCCTACGCGGTAGTACCGCTCTCAGCGTGCGGTAGTACCGTGCCGGATTTTTGCACTGATCGAGAATCAGCGGAAGTAGCCACGGATGTATTTTTATTAGTCCGTGCCTTCCCAGCCAAGTCGAACCCTGCCTTGCGGTAGTACCGCAAGGGCGCGCGGTAGTACCGCTCTGGCGGTTCTACCGCTCGTTGTTTTAACACAACAGGGCCTCGTCTGGTCTCTGCCGCCCGAGCGGTAGTACCGCACAGGCTAGCGGTAGTACCGCAACTCCTTGCGGTAGTACCGCGGGCGTGTGCGGTAGTACCGCGTGTCGCGGGCTGAGTAAGTGGGTAACGGTTGGATTTTCGCCCTCTTATATAAGGGGGTCTTCTTCCCCCTTGAGTTTATCCTTTTTTGCAAGTTCTTGAGCACTTCTCTCTCTCTCCATTGTTGACTCTCTTGAGCTTGCTTATCTCTCAATCCCTCCATGGATTCTTGCTAGTTTTTGGGGGAAAAGAGAGAGGAGATCTAGATCCACATTTCCACCAATCACTTTCTCCTCTATGTGAGGGGAACCCCTTGGATCTAGATCTTGGAGTTCTTGGTGTTCTCCTTCTTGTTCTTCCTCTCATTTTCCTCCCTAGCATTAGTTGCTTTGGTGGGATTTGGGAGAGAAGGACTTGGGCACTCCGTGTGCCCTTGTCATTGCATTTGATGCATCGGTTTGAGTTCTCCACGGTGATACGTGGAAGTGAAGTTGAGAAGCTTATTACTCTTGGGTGCTTGGTACCCTTGAGCTTGTTCCTCTTGGGTGCTTGGGCGCCCTAAACGGTTGGTGGTGTTCGGAGCTCAATCATTGTGGTGTAAAGCTCCGGGCAAGCGTCGGGGTCTCCAATTAGGTTGTGGAGATCGCCCCGAGCAATTTGACGGGTACCGGTGACCGCCCCCAAGGGTTGCCAAAGTGTATGGGTTCGGTGACCGCCCCCAAGGGTTGCCATTTGTACGGGTTCGGTGACCGCCCTCAAGGGTCCCTTAGTGGAATCACGGCATCTTGCATTGTGCGAGGGCGTGAGGAGATTACGGTGGCCCTAGTGGCTTCTTGGGGAGCATTGTACCTCCACACCGCTCCAAACGGAGATTAGCATCCGCAAGGGTGTGAACTCCGGGATACATCGTCGTCTCCGCGTGCCTCGGTTATCTCTTACCCGAGCCCTTTACTTATGCACTTTACTTTGTGATAGCCATATTGTTTCTTGTCATATATCTTGCTATCACCTAATAGTTTATCTTGCTTAGCATAAGTTGTTGGTGCACATAGGTGAGCCTAGTTGTTGTAGGTTTTGTGCTTGACAAATTAACCGCTAGCTTTATTCCGCATTTGTTCAAGCCTAAACCGTAATTATTTTAAAGCGCCTATTCACCCCCCCACCCTCTAGGCGACATCCACGATCTTTCACTTGGACAGTTCAAGTCATCAAAAATATACCACAACAAAAAGACATGTACTATACACAACATTTAAAATCACACATTTAGTATTCGTAGTAAAAAAAATATTTACAACAATCCATATGATTGCAGCATGTCAAGTGGACTTTTTTGGGTAATGAACATGGAAAAGTTTACATGCGACAATCTAGATGGAGCCTACACAGCAGTACGATGTCCACACTTATTTTAACCACACCATTCCCATTGTTACAACTGTGAGACTAACTCAACCTATTACGCAGGACGACATCCTCGGGTTCAGGAAACAACTCACTGCCCTCTTAATGGAGTCTCCATTGAACATGAAAGGACGGCGAAACGACGAGGACTAGAAGATAGTCAAAGTCGTGAATGAAGGATGAAGAGAGTTGAATGTTCTCAGAATTTGCTAGTTTTTCTAGAATAAAATTTGGATTAAGATTTGTTCAAACTTTACGCTCATACTTTTTAAGTTGTGATTGAACTTTAGAAAGTTTTACAATTTATTTTGTGTTTCTTATGAGAATCAATTGAAACAAATACGTGTGTAATTGCATGGTGGAGCAGAAGAAAACTATGCTTTGCAAAATTGCAAAGAGAGAAGATAAGAGGAATCTGCGAGTTAATTTCAGCAATTAAATTGCAACTTGCCGTTTGCAAAGAAGAAGGAACATGGTGAAAGATCGAGGATGTCTCCTAGAGAGAGGGGGGGTGGGGGTGAATAAGCGCTTTAAAATAATTACGGTTTAGGCTTGAACAAATGCGGAATAAACCTAGCGGTTAATTTGTCAAGCACAAAACCTACAACACTAGGCTCACCTATGTGCACCAACAACTTATGCTAAGCAAGATAAACAACTAAGTGATAGCAAGATATATGACAAAAAACAATATGACTATCACAAAGTAAAGTGCATAAGTAAAGGGCTCGGGTAAAAGATAACTGAGGCACGCGGAGACGACGATGTATCCCGAAGTTCACACCCTTGCGGATGCTAATCTCCGTTTGGAGCGGTGTGGAGGCACAATGCTCCCCAAGAAGCCACTAGGGCCACCGTAATCTCCTCACGCCCTCGCACAATGCAAGATACCGTGATTCCACTAAGGGACCCTTGAGGGCGGTCACCGAACCTGTAACACCCCCAGTAGTTGACTACAGTAATCCCCTTTTGATTGTGCCATGTCATCATGATTATCAGTGCCTAATCATCATATTGCATTTCAGACTCCAAATTCAAACTTCAAATGAATTCAAAGTGGAAAATAAAAGTTGCTCAAATCAGAAACTAAAATGTTCATTAAATGACTAATAATCCAGAGACAATTCTAAAATTATATTCAACATATACTAAATAAATTATGTGACTCTAACAACCACAAAACAGAGTTATTTAATACATTTTTATTTAAATAAAATCCATATGAAAATATTTGGCCCCAAAGCTATTTTCTACCAGGGTTGGATATTGCACTGATATTATATGGGCAAGTGCCACATTTTACAAAAGTCATTTGGAGTAAAAACAGAAGACAAAACAGAAAAAGAAAAGGAAAACAGAAAACAGAAACAAAGAAAAATAAAAGGAACCCCCCCCCCTCGCTGGGCCTCGGCCCAGCTGGCCACTGGGCAAGCCAGGCCGGCTCAGCCGGCGCCCCACTCCCCGCCTCATCCCCTTCCTCCTGCTCACTCCTGCGCTGCTGTCGCTTGCACAGCACCCGCGCGCGCCATGGCCCCCCTCTCCTGCGCGACAGCGCGTCGCTGCGCCCATCTCTGGTGGATAAGAGCACCCCCAGTGCTCCCTCGACTAACCCTAGCTTGCTCATCCTCCTCCCTCGCATCGTTCCCTTCTTCCCCGTGCAAGACCGAGCCGCCGTCGACATGCTTCACCTCGCCCGCGTGCTCACCGGACTCCCCTCTCCGTTCTGAGCTGTCCGGAAGCTCCGTCGCGGACGCCTTCTTCCTCCTCGCCACTGCATCGAGCACGGGGAGCACCACGGCCGTCGCCCACGCCGTTCCCCTCCATCGGCATCCGCCTCGGCCACCGCTCGATCCGCCGTCCTCGCTGCGCCCCAGCCTCCCCGACCACGTCATCGAGCTCGCTGTGAGCTCCCGGTCCTCCCTAGCCTCTCCCCTTTCTTCCCCGAGCCCCGTTGGCTCGACTCCGTCGAGGCCGAGCCGTCGCCACCGCGAGAGCTCGTCGTAGCCGTCGTTTTTGTCCGCCTCAGCTCACGCCCGTGGTATGGTTCGATGCAGTGCATCGCGTTGGTTCGATAGGAACTCGCGCCGCTCCATTTGGCTGCCGGAGCGCCGTTTCCGGCTATCGCCGCCGTTCCTGTAGCTCGCCGCCGGCGTACGCACCGTGCACACGCGCGCGTTCTAAAACCAGTGGGATTGACCCACTGACTGGTGGGTCCCGCTGGCTTAATTAACCGCTAATGAATTGGTTAGGCTAATTTAACTACCCACTAACCCCACTGACAGTGGCCCCCACCCACTAACTAAACTAAATTAATCAACCCATTTAGTACTTGTGTCTATGACAGGTAGGCCCCACCTACACGGTTTGCCACTGTAGCAGTCAGCCCAGTCAGCAGCTGACTGGGCTGTTGACTTTGACTCTGGCCCCACATGTCAGCCTCTGTGGGCTGGCCATTGACTGGACCCTTGACCCAGTCAATAGGCCCACTGGTCAGCCACTATGTGCACTCTGTGTACACAGAGCTGGGTACCCGTAGCATTTTCCAATTTATTTTCGAATTTAAATTAATTCCAGTAAATTCCAGAAATTAATAAAAACTTTAGAAAATCATATCTTTTAAACCGTAACTCCGATGAAAATAATTTATATATGAAAAATGCTCAGAATTTCGAGACGGATCCGAATACGCGGTCCGTTCGTCCGTCACACGTCCCTAGCTACCCGAACATGGAACCGTTCCCCTCCGGTCATCTGTCCGACATTTGTCCGGAACCGGGAAAACATTTCCGGATGGATTCCTCCTTCCTTGGTGACGTGCGATCATACGTTAGGACACACCCGGCACTGCATATTGTCATGTCGTACGTTGTGTTGCTCATGTTTGCTGTGTATTTATACTGTTTCCTCCCCCTCTTCTCTCTCGTTAGACCCCGACGCAGTTCCCGGTGCCGCCGCAGCTCCGGAGACCGACGACACCATTGACAACCTTGCCCTTGCCGCCGAGCAACCAGGCAAGCCCCCCCTTTGAGCATACCGATATCGCCCATTCTATTTTCTCATGCTTGCATTAGAATTGCTGCTGCTGCTGCTTTACCTATTCTGATGCATAGCCTGTTTATTGTAACCTGCTGTTGATAATTACCTGCATATCCTAAACTGCTTAGTTTAGGCTGGGTAGAGACCTATCAGTGACCCCACTTATCCCGATTGCCCCGCTGGATTATCCGAAGACCCGATCAACGGGATTGAAGACAAGGCCCCGGCACCGCACATCACCCCCTTAGTTGTAACGACACTGCAGCGTTACTATCGAGTGCCGAGGGTGAAACTTTTTGTAGCACTTCTGATGTTAACCCTGTAGAGTAGCTATTTGGTCGTGGTCATCGAGGGTGATTCCTCCTTCACCACTTCCGATAACGACGCGGTCGTGCAACACATCAAGTGTGAACCCATCGAGGGTGAATCCTCCTACGTTCACCTTGACAGTTACATCGAGTGGGTATCCGTCGAGGGTGATACCTCGGATTCCCCTGATGTTATGGACACACGGATACTTGGACTGTACTATTGTTACTTGGAAAGGCGGGTCGACCCTGAGGGGTACCCGCGTGTGATGTGAAGACGGGTTGCCTGTATGGTGCTCGAGTGATGAATACGAGGCGCGGCCGGGCATTCTTAACCCTTGCAGCAAGTCCTCGAGACGGGGCGACGGGGTCACATCTTTCGTGAGTCTCTGCTCGTTACCGCAAGCCCAAGGTACTAACGATTTGGATATTTGATCCGAGCAGGCCTCTGGCCTGATAGCACTAACCATCACGTGGGCATAGTATGGGCGTTCTGCATCGTAGCATCAGCCGAAAGCTCTGTCAGACGTCTAGTTCAGCCTTGCGGCCGGGACGGACCGGCGCCCTCCTGGTGCCTGGCTTCACCCTGCTCGCAACGACCCGGAGTGCACAGGGCGATGGCCCAAGACCCCTGAGCGCTTAGGATGTAGACCGGCGGAGACCTCTCTGCTGAGCTGTAGGTAGGGCTGCGGTGTATCGTTTGGCCGAGGCCGGGCATGACCCAGGAAAGTGTGTCCGGCCGGAGTTAATCGAGCGTGTTGGGTAAGTTGGTGCACCCCTGCAGGGAAGAAAACTTCTATCGATAGCCGGTCCTACGGTAAAGGACACTCAGAGTTGTATCCTAATTGATACAATTAGAACTGAATACTTGGATACTATGGCTCTGGGATTGCTTTCTCGCAGGGAGTCGAGAAAGGATCTCTGGGTGAGGTTGATATCATTACTGCTACCTTATATTGTACTGTTCTACTCTCTTCTATTGCTGCAAGACCTTTGGATATGCTAGTCTTCGATAGGACTAGGCCTTCTCTCTATTCTGGCTTTTCTGCAGCCCAATCCACATATACAGCCTCTCTTTGAAAATGTTGCATATGTAGTGTAGATCCTTGCTTGCTGAGTACTTCTGAGTACTCACGGTTGCTTTGTTTTCCTTTTCTCCCCATATCAGTTTGTCGTGACCAAGATGACGGAGCCCCTGAGACAGCTGTCCCCGCCGACGATCGCTACTACTACCCCGAGGGTGGATACCGCAACGAGTTGACTGACGACCAGGAGTAGGTTCGGAGGGTCCCAAGCAGGAGGCATGCGCCTTTCGATCGTAGTGTTTTATTTTGCCCCGCCTTTCTAAAGGCCTTTCTGTTTCTGTTTCATATCTGTACTTAGATATCTGATGCTTCCGCTGACGCTTGTATGCAAGCTTATGTATTCGAGCCCTCGAGGCCCCTGGCTTGTAATATAAAGCTTGTATGACTTTATTTATGTTTTAGAGTTGTGTTGTGATATCTTCCCGTGAGTCCTTAGGCTTGATCGTGTGCATTAGTCCACAACCTAATTGGAGACCCCGACGCTTGCCCGGAGCTTTACACCACAATGATTGAGCTCCGAACACCACCAACCGTCTAGCGCGCCCAAGCACCCAAGAGGAACAAGCTCAAGGGTACCAAGCACCCAAGAGTAATAAGCTTCTCAACTTGTAACTTCCACGAATCATCGTGGAGAACTCAAACCGATGCACCAAATGCAATGGCAAGGGCACACGGAGTGCCCAAGTCCTTCTCTCTCAAATCCCACCAAAGCAACTAATGCTAGGGAGGAAAATGAGAGGAAGAACGAAGAAGAGAACACGAAGAACTCCAAGATCTAGATCCAAAGGGTTCCCCTCACCTAGAGGAGAAAGTGATTGGTGGAAACGTAGATCTAGATCTCCTCTCTCTTTCCCCCCAAAAACTAGCAAGAATCCATGGAGGTATTTAGAGTTAGCAAGCTCGAAGAAGGTCAACAATGGGGGAAGAACACGAGCTAAATGGATAAGGTTCAATGGGGAAGAAGACCCCCTTTTATAGGAGGGGGAAAATCCAAACGTTATCCTCACAGCCCGCACCGAGCGGTACTACCGCTCCAAGGAGCGGTACTACCGCTACGGCGGCAGTAGCCAAAAGAAACAGTACTGCAACGGGGCAACAAGGCGGTACTACTGCCGGAGCGGTACTACCGCCTGCCCTTGCAGTACTACCGCAGGGGTAGTATTCAACGGCCACACAGGTGCAGCACACGGCAGTATACACAGTGAGGTAGCGGTACTACCGTTGGGGATAGCAGTACTACCGCGCGTCCACTGATGTAAAAAATTACTGCCGCGCCTTCATCCGCTGGAGCCAGCTTTGAGTAGAAAGCCGGCACGGTACTACCGCTCACAGGGAGCGGTACTACCGCGTAAGGGCGGATGTAAAAAATTACATCCGCGCCAACTTCCGCATGCATCAGCGTCAGGGCTGGAGGCAGCGGTACTACCGCTCACCAGGAGTGGTACTACCATTGGCCCCTGCGGTACTACCGCTCCCTTGAGCAGTACTACCGCACGCCACAGAGGCTTTAGCACTTGGCTGCCTTCATATCGCAGCTAAAGACAACAGAAGGATACAACAAAACCAGAACTGCCATAACTTCTGCAAATGAGCTCCGAATTGAGCAAACTCAAGCTTGTTGGATAGAAGACAACGAGTAGCATCAAAACAGCGACGAGTGAAACCTCCAACAGAGAAGAACCGACATAACCTCCAACATCGAAAACATCATAGAAGATGCAAGTGAACTCCGTTTTCGATGAACTCGAGCTTGTCATCAAGATGGCCATAAGCTTTAAGACTCACAAGGAGAACCAAACAAGAACCAAGAAAGATTATGCAAGGATGCAATGGTTTGAGCTCTCTACGAACGATACGATCAAGCTACTCAACGAGAGCCCCCCTTGATAGTACGGCAATCGATCCTATAACCCGGTCTCCCAACTACCACCATGAGACCGGAAAAATAGAAAACCTAGCAAGGGCAAACCTTTGCCTTGCGCATGATCCACTTGAGCTAGATGATGACGATCTTGTCCTCCTCAAGATGGACCACCTTTCTTGATTGCGTAGGGTCGATGAAGACTAGATGATTGCTCCCCCATACTCCACTATGGGTGAGCCACTCTTCGGCACATCTTCACAAGTCCATTGACACCACAATGGACGGCAAGCATCAAGCACTTGATCTCTTCGTGATGCTCCACTTGAACTTGCACACAGCAATCTTGATGACGATCACCACTTGATGTCATCCTCTCCATGGGTTGAGTGATATCTTCCTCTTGACGCAAGCCCATGGACACGTACCTAACCCCACATAGAACTCTCACATAGACCATGGGTTAGTACACAAAGCGCAATGGACAATGCTTACCATACCATGAG
The DNA here is from genome assembly GCA_011799875.1 of Thinopyrum elongatum. Taxonomy (NCBI): domain Eukaryota; kingdom Viridiplantae; phylum Streptophyta; class Magnoliopsida; order Poales; family Poaceae; genus Thinopyrum; species Thinopyrum elongatum. Next base: position 563,340,739 of record CM022303.1, read on the forward strand.
ATCAGTTGATCCCTCTCGGTACATCTTCTACGCTTTGTGAGTTGATCAACTTGATTCACTCTTGACTTAGTCTTGATCAACCTTGAATCTTTCCAACTCTCTTCATTTGGATGATGTCTTGAAGGTAAACATGAATGATCACACAATCTTCTTCTTTAAGACATGCTTGCAATAAGCTCAACACTCACATGACCAATCTTTGGATAATTCCTTAATAGCACCTTGGTCAACTCATAAACTCCTTGAAACCAACACATGGACTTCAAGAAAAGCCTATGAACAAATCCTTCAAATATAACTCAATGCAACTATTAGTCCATAGAGAATGTCATCAATTACCAAAACCACACATGGGGGCACCGCATGTCCTTTCACATGGGGAATTTATGCCTCTGTATTTTAGGAGTTTATTTTAACCAGGTGGTACTAATACTCTTTTAGGAAGATATGTGAGTTTTATAACATACTAAACACCACATATAACAAACTTTGTGCTTGTTATAGCGGCCAGCACGCCTACTTATTATAAGCACCCCTAATGCACCTCCTCTATTTTTTATAAGCATTGTATAACGCGTAAAAAAATGCCCAGTTTTTGAAAACATCGGACTCATTGCGGATCATCGAGGTGATAGTTCTTGCGCCCTAACACTAGACGATAGTTTTTATGTGAAAATGCAGGCATACGAGCTCAGTTTGACAATATATGACCTTTTAAATTTTTAACAAATGTTTTTTGAACGATACAAAAACATTTGGGGCTCACCGAAACTTCTAAACGTCGTGCAAAGCATTCAAATCAATTTTCCTAACAAAATGTATAAATTATAAAATATGTTTTATCTGCACTATTAACAGGAACTTTGTGTTAATGCAGCTGTAGTTGCTTGCGCCTGGACGGCTTCAGTTCGGTTCCATCTAAGTTTATGTTTGTATTTTCTTCCTTTGCCATAGATAGGTGAGACCCACATGCAGGCATGGAGCGTGGACCAGCTGGCGTGCAAAGTTTAACGGAGAGTTAACGGCAAATGACGGAAATGTACCCAAACGTCACAAGTTGTAGGGATGATTTGTGTCAGTTTTCAAGTTTATATATGAATTTGTATGTCGAGTGAAAGTTTATGTATCAAATGTGTAATTAACTCCTAGTATGTATCATAGTCCTCTGCATCCTGCTATAATACAATAGTTCAGAGACAAATTTAGGCAATCTCCCATAATTAGCTACAATCCTACAAGTTAATGGTTCACAGTGGCAACTGACAATTTCGCCTCCAAGGAGATATTTTCATCATATAACGTTAACTGGAAGAAACACAAGATAGCCAAAAAAAAAAACATTTACATTATCCTACATATCCTGTAGCAAAAGTGTGCCATGAAATCTTGAATTTCGTAGGCAAATGAAACATTATAGTGAATACCTATCTATATGGGCACTTCCTTCTTAGACATTGTAAGTCAAACAAAAGCACAAACACTTAATCGCAATGTACTCGCTGTATCAAACTTCCCATTTACCTCATTTTACATCTACCAAATTGGCTCAAGCATATAAGAAGTATGAAATTCTCATATAGAACACAATCAGAGAGAGTAATTTTCTATTTGAACATTGCTCTGCTAGTTCTCAAAATTGTAGTCATTTAACTCTTAAGCCAATACGATCACCGAATAAAAATTGCTAAATACATCAACTAAATTTTACACAGGTCAGAAACATACTTCCATGAAATCAAGACGCCGCGCATGCCGGCAGCGGCTGGAATCCTAGAGAGTGAGCAGGGCGGCCAGCTGCCGTGGTCTCGTCTGCCAGCACGACCAGTGGCGGACCCACCATTGGGGCGAGCTGGGGCGGCTGCCCCGGGTCGCCGGCAGCGGAGTATCAAACCCCACCTACGTATCTTTCCTCCGGCAGGCATCAGAAGTTCAGAAAACAGAAAGCCAGCGGCGGCGGTGCTGTTTCTCTGTTTCTGTGTGACTGCGTCGGGTTGAGGGAGAAAGAGATTTGGGCTGGTCCGCTGGTGGATTGGGCTACGTTTATTAGTTACTACAGCCCACTGTACAGGCCCAAGTGCCCAATTGATCTGTACTGCAATCGAGACAGAGAAGGAAATTCCCAATCGATAGAGAAAAATCGCTTCCAGCCGTTCCCCTCGACCTAGCCAGACGCAGCCGTTCCCCAATCAATTTTGTAGCTCGTTTGGAAAATAAAATGGGATCATATTGTGGCATAAGTGAGCATTTCAAGCAACAAGAGTCTATGTTACTCCCTCCTTCCCAAAATATAGGGCGTGATTGACTTTTTACGGTCTTTGATGTACGACTTTGACCACTAATATATATCAAAGTATATGGATTGAACATGTATAAATGGCATCATTGTATTTGTCTTGCAAAATAATTTTATTTCATACGTATGTATACTAATTTTATAGACATACAATACATGAAAATCATAGTCAAAGTTATGCAACGAAGACCAGAAAAGTCAAACCGTGCCTTATATTTTGGGAAGGAGGGAGTAGTAGTTTACTAGTTTTTAAAATCTTTTGTATTCTTTTGTCGTTGAATGATACTCCCTCCATTCCTAAATATAAGTCTTTTTAAAGATTTTAATACGAAATACATATGGATATATATATATATACAGACATATTTTAGAATGTGGATTCACTCATTTTGCTTCGTATCCGCATAGGAATCTCTAAAAAGACTTATATTTAGGAACAACGAGAGTATGAATTTTGGTTAAATAGAGTTGTATTTGTGCCAAAAAAAGTTAGACGTTAAATGTTCGCCCCAGCTAACTTCAATTCCTGGGTCCGCCACTGAGCACGACCAACCTCCGTAGTGAAGCAGTAGACGTCAGTTTCGAGGCCCTGCACCTAGCCAGCCCAGCCGTCCTCGTCGGGGGTGGCAGCGACGGTCCAGTCCCTGGTGAGCGAAATGCGCTGCTTAAATCGGCGACGCGGCCAAGCCGGGTTCAGGCGGCGTGCGCTGCCGGAGTGGAGGTCGGCACACAGCTCCGGCCTAGGGTGCAGGCAGGGACCTCCGTGAGAAGAAGACGAAGCGAGGGCACTGGCGGGTGAGTGTCGGCCGGTCCAGGGGATCAGCTGCGTCGGGGGCGGCGAGTCCTCCTCGAGCGCCTCGCGCCGGGAGGAAGAGGAGGGAGGGCAGCGCAGCATAGGTGGAGAGGAAGAGGGGCCTAGCTCGGCAGTCTCCTGATCCGCCATAGATGGCAGGCGCATGCCGGCGGTGGCTGGAACCCTAGTTTTTTTCCTACTGAGCGCGGTGGGGAACAAAATGGGAGGGCAAGGATGGGGTGGGCTAGTTCGACACGACGGTGGGATGGGCCAGTTTGACACGCAGGCGGGCTGATGTTTTTTTTACCTCACGGGCGGGCTGCAATTTTTTCTTCTCAAAATGCCCTCACGAAATCTATACTGGACGACAGAAACGAAGCGGTGCATGCTATACCGATCGCGATTCCCATCCGCGAAGTGGAACAGTACAGATCACTCCCAACCATTCGCTGTTACAATTTGGCGGCCCGTATTTAACCCAGGGTACCATAAAAGAGCTCGCGTACAAAATGGCTTCAAGCCTAGGCCCGTGACAAAAAGAAAACATACCGCCCTTAATTTTTATGCCTATCCTATCCTTAGGAAATCAATGGTCCGATTGAGTTATACTGGTCCCTCCCGTATTAGCAGTACAGGGTGCCGTAAAAAATGATGTTAGTTTAATTTCGAGTTCGCACAATCGACAAGATGGGGATGGTGAGGGGAATAGATGTTATGATGACTGGAATGTTTTGACATAGGGTGGATTTTATTAATTCAAAATGAAGCATCAAGTGGATACAAACATAATGAGTACATACTCGGCCTCTTCATAATTAGGATGCACATAGCCAACACGAACGCACGCACACAAAAACGCCGGCAAATAGCAAAGTCATATATGACCAAAGCTATGCCTAAGCTAGGAAAAAAACCTGAAACGATCAAGTCCGCGGTATACAAGCTACAACTCTGACCATATCCGCACCAACCATGTCATGACATCACAAGAACAATGAGGTCCTTCAACAGCAAGACCTTCAGGAAGGTTGCGGCGCTCAAGCGCCGCCGTCACCGGATCCAGCCACCAAAAGCAAGATTCTAGGTTTTCACCCTGAAGAACCGGTCCAAGCATATTCGAACAATGCCTTCAACAAGGTAACGACACAAAATATCGCCATTGTCAGGTATAACCAACTCGGGTCAGACCTATGTTTTCACCCCAGAGCTCGTCAAAGTCAATTATGTATTGTCGCCACCACTTTTCCTCAATCCCAGCAGGTACATGCATTTGACATCGCCGCTGCACAACCATTCCTCTGCGTTAAGTCATCGTTTGTAGATTGCACCTCATCACCGAAAGCAACCACTTGATGTGAAGAAAGAAACTCTCACAAAGACCCTTCGATTGCCACCGTAATCCGCCTCAAGGCCGCCACCGCATACAGGAGTGGTCACCACGGATCAACAACGACGGTCGTCACCACCCGGTAGTCACTCACCCATGAAGGCTCCTCCATCAGGCAGGCCGCCATGGGCAGGCCGCTCCCATCACGAAGGCTGCCACGGGCAGGTAGCTCTTATCAGGTATGCCACCACAGGCAGGTATGGATAGCAACCAGACCATGCAGGATCCCTTCGTACCCTGGCTCGATCAAGGTTCGGTCCGGATCCAATCCAGCCTGGCATCAACTCCCGGTCTAGAACAGTGAATGCCCTGGCAAGATCTAAGACCAGAAGGACCGATCTGGCCATCTTCTCTCAGATCTCCGGAGGGGACACCCGGACTGACACCGAAATGACGACCGGCGAGTGGCGGCGTGAGGCTAGACAGCAGGTGCGCAGGACGCATGCGACGAGATCCCCGTCAAAGGAGCACCAGGCGCTGCACCGAGGAGGCCCCGCCGGCGCCGTCAGCCGGGCGGGCTTCGACCGCCGGCGTCCTCCGGCGGTGGCGCGGGGAAGTAGGGAATATAGGAGAGCGGCGCTAGGGTATGCGGGTCACTCCCGAGTCGCCTGGGCGTGATAACTGGAATGTTTATTATTGTTTTCAGTCATTTGAACTGCAGTTCAATTCTTTGTTTTCCGTTTGTGCTCTTACTTTCCCTGAACAACATGAACCATCATAATTTTGAGACGTCGCCCTTTTTTTGTCCAAAATTTAGCTTCATTCAAGAAGCCTTCACCTCTGGTACCTCTGCGCGGCGAGAAGGATGAGCACGATGATGATGAGGAGGAGGACGGCGACGACGATGAGGAGGTAATAATTTTAGTTCAATCTTCTAATGCTAGAATACTATGTTTTTTTCCTGTCTGAATTCACTAGATTTTATTTTACTTTTGTTTGCGGTTTAGTCACTACTACTAATTTATATATACCGCTAGTCAGTGGATGAGTGATGGAAAGAAACCTGGTAATGGTGTGGAACTGCAAGCCCAGGACGAGGAGGACGGGCTTGAGATGATAACACTCTTTATTTCTACCTAGATGCTACAATACCAGAATTTTTTGCCAGCTGAATTCACTAGATTGATTTTACTTTTGTATGCTTTTAATCAAATTTCCGAACTAATTTGCGTACCTCTAATCAGTTGATAGGCGATAAAAAGAAATCTGCTAGTGATGCTGAACTGCAAGTCCCTAGTGAAGGTGAACAAGATTGCAAGAAAGCCAAGATTATCAGTAAGCTTTGAGTGCCAGGGAGAAGAAACTGAGGCTGGACAACCAAAGAACTCTCTTTAGTCGATGATGATATTTGTGTAAACACTTACATGCTCGTTATTGCGGCACAATTAACTCTTGGATCTGATTATGTATTTCAAAATGTGATATTTATACTTGGATTCAAATAGTAAAACTTTAATAAATTTACCACCTAATTAATTCATTAGCTTGTTCAGCAAGACAAATTAGTATCATTGCATTTTTTTTATTTGATGTTAGCAGCATGGCCATGAATCCATGATTATGTAGCTATAAACATTACAAGGAAAATGAATTTTAGTCGATAAAGTTGGAGTCATGTTCCAAACAATTGAAACACTGCCAATCAGATTATTACCATACTGGATACAGATTATTACCTGATGCTTGTTTTTTTTTCTAATTACTAGCGAAGTAGGTGCTGCCAAATGTATGAAGTTGGATTGTATAAGCGTTTTGTTATACTTGTTGTGTTGTCCATGTTCCACGTTGTAGCACTTGGAGATGAAACATGTAGATCATATTCTGCTTTATTTTGTCAGATCATGATTACTTAACTTGGGCTTGAACACTTGGGAGTTAGCCGGCTTGCTTTTCGATATCTACAGCCCACTATGATGACATTTATAGAGAAAGATAAGAGTAATTAATAAAATATCTTTGTTACTTCGGTCATTTAGTTGAATGGATTTATTTGAACTTTAATTTATAAAAAAATTCAATGCTGCAAACCATCTCCCAGCTAGGACGTGACAGAATGGATGCTTTTGTACATTGAACATACCGACACGACTGTGAACTTGGTGAGATTTTAACAAAGTAAGTGGCGAAGTCATGTTCTGAATTACAAAATTTGGAATATATGCTTAAATAAGTCCTTTTTCTTTTTAAATATGGACAAAATATACATTATATCATTAAAAGTCTGCACAACTCCTTACCCTTAGATCTCTGCACACTATTTTGTATCGGGTGCTTTTATTCTGTTTCCACAATTTTACTAAAGTGTCCATGCTTTGTCCATGGCCACTCAGAGTTTTCCAATACACTTATTGCATGTATGCTTTTTAACTTTCTTGATTAAACGTCGTCAAACTGATTCTTACGATGTTGTTTGGTTGTTCTGGCAGTATCTGGTGACACGAGAAGCCAGAAGAGGCAACAAAACTGTTGGTTGTGGCCATGGCTACAGTATTGGGTCTTATAATATTCAACATCAGCTATTGTAGGCCTTGTGTTATGTGCAACTTTTATGATTGTGTCCTAAAAACAAGCCTCTGTTTCTCATTTAAGTAAAATGGATACCATCATCTATTTTAGTTATACCAAAAGAAAAATAAGCATGTCTTTGTTTCTCATTTGAGTAAAATGGATACGTCATCTTGGACGGGTGAACGCGAATAAATTAAGTTGTCATGCATTTCATGTCTATATACGAAAATTTGGGTATTGACCCGAAACATCCACATGGACTCCAAGGCTCTGATTTCTGCTGAATTTACTGTACTCTTCCACAAAACATACATGTTCGTTCTCCCGTAAAAAAAGAACGACAGGAGGCGAGAAGCGCGGCGGAGGAGCTGAGATCCACGTAGCCAGCCAAGGTAGACACGACCACCGATGGCCGCGTCTAGGCCCTCTACTCCATTCACACCATTGCTCGAGTCATGTTCCCTCTGTCGCGCCACCCTGCACCACATCAAGCGTGGCAGCCATCAGTGCCCTCTACCGCGCCGCCTTGCACCGCCTCAAGCGCAACAGTCATCGATGCCCTCTGCTACGGGCATGTCCCCTCCTCCCGGCCTCTCTGTGTCATCCAGAGAGGTAGCCCTCCCCTAGCCTTGTTGATCCGTTTCTTTCCCCCGCTTCTCAAGCCGGTAGGTAACCATCCCCTAGCTTCCTCGACACATCAACCACTAGACTTCGACGCATTGACGGCTGAATCCAAGAGGTTGGCGACGGGGACAAGTGATGGTGTCCCGGCGAAGGGGCCTCTCACCACGTCGACTTCTGACCTGGTGGGACAGACTGAGGACCCTTTGTCGGTTCCATCCTGGGCCACTTTGCAGCCCATGACAATTACAAGGAAGATTCAGAAGACTTGACGTATACTCCAAGACGCTGGATCCATGGAGGACTATGCCTCCCCGTACATAGACGACTAGGATCTTGTACCCTAGCCCCCCCCCCCCAAGTACCTATATAAATCGAGGGGCCTGCTCGTAGACATAAATTACAAGTTAGATCATACAATCTTATGGTAGATTACCCGTACTCTATATACACTCCAACGCAGTAAAACACAAGCAAGACGTAGGGTATTATCTCTTCGGAGAGCATGAACCTAGGTAAACCCTGTGTCTTTGTTACCATCGCTCCTAGATGCCTATCTTAGGACCCCCTGCCTCGAGATCTGCCGAATTCAGCTTTGTTAGTGGTGGCCCATGCATGTCCTGTAGGGTGATTGTCGTGGATAGATCAACACTTAGTTCGGCGCCGGTGCAATCTTCGTGCCGGGCCAGATGTTTCTCTTCGGCGGTGTAACCCTTGTCACCAACTCGTCTAGCCTTCTAGGTTAGGTCAAGTACTTCGCTCCAGGTTGGACCGTCAGGTTCGATAACACGGAGTACACTGCGGATCTCCACGAGGAGTTGATCTTCTCTGGTTTGGTTTCACACCAGAGCAAGGAACAACCCGAGTCGCTCTCTTCGGACCCCGATTTCGGATTAGGTCCAGGACAAGCGTGAGAAAACCTTACCGGGATCGGTTTCCGATTGAATCTCGGAGCCACTCTCCCCAAGTGAGATTTCAGATGAAGTTTTGGAGGACAGCGTAAACCCTCTTCCGGGATAGATGTCAGGTCGGATCCTGAAGCCGCTTCCCCCGGTCCCTGTTTTGGCCCTAGTTGAGGAGGAGTGTGAGAAACTCCTCTTGGGTGTGATGCTAAATCATATTTAGGAGATCACGAAATCAGATTTCCTGATCCAGACGTCAGATCGGATCGTTGAACTCCCTAGGGAAGCCGATTTTTTCGACCCACCCACCACCCATCTTGTCGCTAATGTCGAAGATCTTGCCGGAGTCCTCGAAGGCACAATCGACAAGGCTAAAGGTAAGGAAGCAGAGGAGATCGGTGAATCCACTGAAAGCCAACCTCCAACCACCGACAGGTGGAAGGAGATGTTGGCCTACAACATCTACATGGTAGACGCGCCTAACACCACTCACAACAGTGGCGGCGGCGGCGGCGACAACGCTAACGGTAACAATGACGCCAACAATGGCGCTGCCAGTGATGACCCCAAAGCTCCTCCACAAGCTGACGCCACCGAGAAGCTCCTATCCGGGAGCGAGTTCAGACCTTACGACGATGACATATTGAATGAATCGTTCGAAAGTCCATGCCAGGACGAAGCCCATCGAAGGCTGCTCAGGTCAGCCAGTAAGATAGTCAGAGATAACAATTCCTACTCAATCGGATCAAGGCTATCAAAGATCGTTGGCCATAGGTCCTCCAATATGAGGAAGACCTGAAAAAAGAAGAAGAAGCAAGGTGCGTTCAAGGTTGTCGCCAAGAATGGAAGGAACCTATTCAAGGACCTAGACACCGCTGTGGACCACACTGCGGTTTCTAGACACACGCGGGCAAAGGACCTACGCCGAGGTGCAGGGGACCGGCCTCCTCGCGAGGATGGCCAGCATGCCGATGAAGGCAAGCACGATTCCGAGGTGGCGTTACGCCATGCGGTCCCATCGCCCACTATTGGCACCTCAGATTCTCGGAGTAAGTCCAAGACAAGCTACGACTCCAAGGAAAAGCGTTCGGCCCCGCCCGAAGATGAACCTCCTCAGACGATCTACCAGTTTAGGCACGGTTTGGAATTTGGAAAAATATTCGTGTTTTAAAAAAAATGGTTATATTATTCCAAAAATGTCCTCATTTTTTGCAAAATATTGAATTTCCAATTATTATTATTTTCGAAATACTGACTACACAAAAATACTTTTAAAGTGCTACAGTGCCCTGAATCGAGCTGTTGCAGTGCATGGTAATGGGCCGGCCTAGTTGGTAGGCGTGTTTTGTGTGAAGTGGTAGCTATGTGAGGCAAAATGTGGGGAGGGGCTTTGTCTCGCTTACAGTGGTCGTTCGGGCGCTCCCAAAAATAAGTCGCTCCATCTTAAAATGTGTCACCCAAAATGTGGGGAGGGGCTTTTCCTATTACTCTCACTTATATTGCCGAAGCGGAAAAATATTGAATAAAATTTAGAAACATTCTTCACGAGTTAAAAAATGTATTTCATTTTCAGAAATGAACTTTCAATTTCAAAAAATGTTTGCACAAATTTTATAAAATGTTAATAATATTCAAAAAAATGCATGTGGCATTTAAAAAACGTTCCCATGTTTCAATAGAAACGAATGTGAGATTTTTAATAAACTATTTATACAATGTAAATAAAATGCTCACGTAATTTTTTTTTCTTGCCAATCATAAATGTACATGACATTAATTAAAATCCTCACACATTTTAAAAAATGTGCTTGTGTCATTTTTGAAAAATGTTGATACAGTATATAATAATGTTGACGTAGTTGGAAAAAAATGTTTCGTATCATTCAAAAAAATGGTCAATGTTTATTTGAACAAACAACTGAACAATCATTCAAAAATGTTCACAGTCATATATTTTAAAAATGTGAAACAAGTATAAAAATGATTTTGATATGTAAAGAAATGTACAATGTGTATGAAAAAAATAAGACATCAAAACATATGTTTGAAAAAAATGTTAGTCATGTATCTGTAAAATGTTAAATGCGTATATAAATTCTTACTAATGTATACAAAAGTGGAATGTGTATAAAAACGTACACATGTTGGAAAAGTAAAAACGCAGAAAAAGAAAAAAAATGGTAAAATAACACATAATACTGGAACCCAAAAGAAAAACCATCGAAAACTGTCACATGAAACCATTGAAAACAGACACACACAAAAGCAAGAAACAAAAAAAAGATGGAAAACTGATAAAATAACACAGGAAAAACCAATGAAAGGTTCTCAAACTGGTCCAAACCTCTCTATAGAACCTTCCAAAAACAGACACAAAAACAAAAAAATTAAAAAGGAACGAGCTACCACGGCCGAATGGAGGCTGCCATAGCTCTCTCAGTAGGCAAGGAATAGCCCGACGACATAATGCTACCCTGAGCCTGATACCGCCCATAGTCGGATATAAGGAACAGATGTCGAAAGCTTTTCCATAGCTCTTTCGTGTTTTGGGTTTTGTTTTTTCTTTCATGTTTCCTTTTTTGTTACTTTGGTTTACTTCCTTCACCTTTCTACTATTTTAGAGGCAAAAAGTTATGTATATAATTTCGAAAATTAAATGAACAACTATTGTAACCCATATGTACACTTCTCAAATGTATGAAGTTTCTCAATATATATGAATATTTGTTTAGTATGCAGCAAAAGTTTTAAATAGGAGGCAAACATTTTTTGAAGCATATGACAATTTTTAGATACATGAATATATTTATTTTTTTATATATAATCTCTCCAATTATATAAATTTAATTAATTCAATATTTTAAATTTAATAAAATTATTTTAGTAAAAACTTGTATGCATCAACGGGCCGTGGAATGGTAGGTGGGTTGCTATCCTCTTGGAGAAGGAGATATCCTAGTGAATATTCAATTATGTACCCAGGTTCATCTACACCGATGAACAGTAAATAAAAAACTAGAAAAATTAAAAAAACTGTTTTTTTAATGTAAGATGATTGGGTGTGTGAGGTGCCTCCCAAATTTCAAATCATTTGGACATGTTAGTAGCTCTCAGCAAAAAGAAAAAAAATCGGATCCAAATAGTGCACAAACAGTTAAGTTTTTCACATACCTCAATTTGTTTTGCTGAGAGCTACTAACACATCCAAAGGCTTTGAAATTTGACACGGACATCACGCACTCAGTCATCTTTCTTCACAAAAAATTCAATTTTTTTGAAATTTATTTAATATTTTTAACGATTTTTTTGTTCACTCCCGGACGCATCTTAGCCTGGGAGCCAAAACGCTGCTCTCATATCCTAGCCGCTAAAAGCAATGTATAGGAGCTCCACAAGGTAGCTATATACGGTCCAAAGCTGGAAATATCACACTGATTGCCCACAGGCATCCAACATTAGTCGTAGCCCATTTCACCATTTCCCACCCCCTTATATTAGTTTCATATTTTCCCTCAGATTTTCGTTTTATTTTCTATATGATTTTATTTTTATGGTTTTCCCTTGTTAATTTTATTTCATTTTCTTATTTTATTTTACTTTTTCTTTCCATTTTCTAATTTATACAATAAATATTTTTTTCCACAAATACTACAACTTAAAAAATTACAAGGTATTTTTAGATACACGAATATTTAAAAAGAATACTTGAAAAAAAAATTGTGGGCATGGACACCTTTTAAAATTACACGAGCACTTTTCTCCTAAATACATGAACATTTTAAAATTAAATGAATTTTTTGAAATAGAATAAACACTTTCTAAATTACATGATTGTTTTTTAACTTAATAAATGGGCAGCCCGGTGCACGTAGCTCCCGCTTACGTAGAGTCTGGGAAAATTTCCTAACTACATGAACTTTTTTAGTTGCACGCACATTTTTTTTAATTCCATTACCATTTTTTTAGATATACACAAACACTTTTGGAAATTTTGATAAAATAAAAACAACCTTTTATTTCTCTAATTAATTATACTTTTTTAATTGGATGCACACAATTCAAAAAATATATTAGTTTGCATGCTCACGTTGTTGAATTTTTTATTAACATCTCATTTATTTTCCAGTCAAACGTCCTAGGTGAGGTCGTGGCCTAAATGTGTCAGCATCGTGAGAGCGCGCCTTGGGTGGGTGCGTGCTAACGACCACAATAGGAAGAATATGGTCGCTACAGGCGATTTTGTTGCAGTGGAGAACAACTTTTTCAGCACATCTATAGATGCATACACAACTGAAGCTTTGGCAATTAAGAAGGGACTTGAACTTGCAAACTTTTTGGGTATCTATAAATTACTGGTCCATTCAGATTGTGCGGGATTAGTGAAAGAAATTCAGCAAGGAGTGATCAACCCGCAACCCATATTCTTAATGATTGCTTCGATTTTCGTAATAATTTTGGCCATGTTATTTTTGAGCATTGTGTGCGAGAGACGAATCGTGTGGCTCATGAACTAACTATTAGGGCTAGGGTTGAACGTCCAGGTGTGTGGACGGAGAACCCGCCCTCTTTCATTGTTAGTTTGATTGTGGATGATCTATCTACTTTGGAGTTCAAATAAAGCAAGCCATGATGGCATTCCCTCAAAACAAATTGGCAGAATATAGTCACTCCCATGACCCCCCACTACTATATACCGCCTATAGGGGAGACAACATGCTGATCACCCTAGCGCGCATGACATGGGTTGAAGCCCATTTTCAATGTTGGAGCAACTGGTTTTGTTTTAATTTTTTCTTCATATTTTGCCTGTCTTGTTTTTTTATTTTATCCTTTTTGCCACTTTTTCCTTTTATTTATATTTTTTTCATTTGATTTTTTCATTTTTATTTCCATTTTTATTTATTTTTGCTTTAACAATATAAACAATTTATTATAAAAAATATTGTTAACATTTTTCCTAAATACAGGAACACATTGGACAAACGTACAGACATTTCGTAAGATACTACATAAACAATTTCTTAAAATGAATGGTCATTGTTAAAGGGTGTGGACACTTTCTAAAATAAAAAATACATGATTTTTCAAATGGTGTGATTAGTTTTAAGAACTACACGAATGACTTTTAAATTACGTGAATATTTTTAAAACATGTAAACAGTTTTCAACATGAAAGTTTTAAAAATATGCAAAGACTTTATGAATTACATGAATATATATTAAAATTCAAACACCTTTGAAATCCTGCAAGTGATTGGGGAACTATCGACGGTTTGAGCATCAATAGAATTATGCTTGGTGGGTCGTACAATTAGCTAGGCTTGAGCCCAAGCATTTGCGACAAACATGATGTGAATTTACCTCCTGCTCTTTGCTAGCGAAATCCCTATTTGACACATGGCCACCTTTCATGGGAACAACTAACGAAGGAGTGCTCCTTCGGGAGCCCCAGCAAGGGTCATCTGGGTGGGCTGAGAGTGCGTCACTTGGCACGCTCTCAGCCATCGCCACGCGTTGTGCTCTGGACTCTCCGTCTGATTTTTGTTTCTTTTTATTTTTTTCACATGAGTTTTTGGCTTTTTATTTTTTTTGGATTTTTTGGGCTTTTCGGTTTTCTCCCAGGCCTTTCTTAGGATTTGGACAAAAAAAATTCTGATTTTTTTTGTGCTGAAAAACACAATTTCTTTTTTCCTTCTGCAAGAGGCACGGGCGTGCCTCTCGGAAATGAAAAAAAAAGTGTTTTTTCCCTTCCGCGAGAGGCACAAATTTGTTTCAGCGCGAGGCACAGTCGTGCATCTCGAAAATGGAAAGAACGTGTTTTCCTCCTTTTTCCTATCGCGAGAGGCACGAATTTACTTCCGCGAGAGGCACAGTCCTGTTTCTCGGAAACGAAAAAAAAAACATGTTATTTTTCCTTTACCTTCCGTGAGAGGCACAGTCGTGCCTCTCGGAAACGAAAGAAAAACAAAAAAATTTCCTTCCGCGAGAGGCACACATTTACTTCTCGTGGAGGCATGGATTTGCTTCTGCGAGAGGTACAGTCGTGTCTCTTTCGGAAAGGAAAAAAACATGCTCTCATTTGGTTTTTTTGTTTGGTTTTTTCATAAAAAAAGTTTGTCAAAACCTACCAGCATGGAATCTAGTTTTAAAGATCTCGACGCGAGGAATCCAACAATGGAAACGGTTCAAGATTTGGACACACAGCTTAAGATATAAAACGTTATATATAAACGGATCTAAGAAAAAAAGAAAACTTTTAGGTGCAAGAATTGGTGCACATGCATTGCGCCACTTGTTGCAAACTGGGGTGGAAGTGACGTTTGCAAAGAGTGTTCCTTAATTAATGTTTTCGACCTTTCGCACAGGGGCTTGCGATCGAGCGGCGAGTTGGGCCGGTGCGTTAAGGTCTTGCAGCGTTTCAGGTTTTGGGAACCTTCTGGAGGTTTTAGCAGGGTTTTTCTGGCTTTGGAACCTGATTATTTCTTTTTTTTCAAATTTACTTTTTGTTTTTGTTTTCTGTTTTTTATTTTTCTGTTTATTTTTTCTTTTATCCTTTTTTATTTTGATTTTTCAACTTTCTTTATCTTTTTTGACAAGATGTTCAGAAATGTTCACATTCTTCAAATTTTGTTCAGAAATTGCAAAAAA